>JACBWW010000006.1:11923583-12138666 GCA_020086605.1 Lanius collurio
TTTCCTTTGCAAATGCCAAATTCAGCAGGTCCTTTGAGGTTCTGTTGTACTTTTGGGACAAAATTGCAGTCCCACTTGTACTGGCTCCATCTTACAACAAAGAATCCTCCCATTTTTGGGCATTTTATACATTTTGGAGGACAAAGACATGACTGTTAATTTTGTATATAGTGTTATTCAAAGCAGAAGCTCTGTGTTAGGAGTACAATAACCCAAGCAGGGTGCAGCAATCTCTGTTGTTGTTTATTTAACAAAAGGACCTCAGGAAACCTGGTGAGTGCAGCCAGCGAGCCGTGGCATGTGCGACATGCCGTGGAAGGGCTCTGCATGTGGATGTGAGCCTGGGGGTTTCTGTAAGCATACAGGAGAGCACAAAGTATGTGCCACATGTTGTGTTAGGTGCTGTAAAAACAGAGGACACAACAGGTCTCCCTGCCTTCAGAGACTGGTGAATAGAAGAGCCCAGGGATGGGTGCAGGCAGCTGGGAGAGGAAAAGTGCAAGGGGCTGTGAGACAGAGTTAGGGGATGGATGCAGCCACCAGAATCAATGTGTTACATCAGTTAGGAAAAGAGAGCTCTGAAGGCAGACATGGTACTGGTGGTATGTTTCTGTAAGCATCTCATGGCTTGGGAGCAGCCAGAGAAAGCATGCAGGTATTGGCGGAAAAGCAACCAGGAATAAAGGAGACCAACACTTTGGGCAAGTCGGGGAGGGAGAACATCCAATCTGCCTGGTCTGGCCAAGTTTGCCCTGTGAGCTTTGAAGGCCTGCCACTTGGAGCAGCAACTTGGGGCTTACAAAGTGACAAATGGCCCATGCAGGCTGACACATGGCCCCACAAATACACTGTACCAAACAGAGGATGCATTCCCAGAGGCAGAGGGCATATCCCAGGAAGTCTTCAAAGGGGTCTGAGCTCAGCTGTGGCACATACATGTGTCCAGATAGGATTATGGATTATGACACCACCCCATGGAACAACCTACAACTGGACCAGCAATGCTGTACCACCCAGAGATAAAACCACCAAAGAAGTTCATTAATTCACTGGTGAAGAGGGCTTGCCAGTCATTCTGGGTTAGTCTGGACTAGCTGATACAGCTGAAAAATAAATGGACCTCTCCTTGAAGAAAATGTCTTGGGCCATATCCTCATACAGAAAGGTATTGATATGCCCTCTGCTCGCTGCTTTGTACTCAAATCTTAGTGGAGCTGTTGCTGAAATGCAATGGATGAGGAAATCTCAGAGGTGGCAGCTGGAACATTGAGAATGCTGTGTCTTTAGTAGCACTTGGACTGGTAGGAACTTGCTCATAAATGGGAAATTCTGCCATCTGGAATGTGCTTTAAGGTCATCTTTTCACTGGAAGCTAAGATGTTCTTCCTCCCTGCAGGTGCACCAATTGTAGATTTAGAGTGGGAGCTGACCAAGGGGACCTTCAAATCTCAGTGGAAAATTGTGACATACCCACCTGAAAGTATATGCCTGCAAACACCACTCTACTTTCCAGATTGCCTAGATTATGGATGAGCAACACAAAAGCATTTTTTAGGATCAGCTGCTGACTTCAATTCCACACACTTGTGGTGCTACTGTGTGAAAGGAGTTTCTGTGGAGCAGTTCTCCCACAGAATTGCTCTGCATCTCCTCTGGGCAGCCTGGGGCATGCAGGAGAGGGGACGTACAGGTCTTCAGCTCTCTCTCCAGCTGATCTGGGCTCTAGTGCCTATCTCAGCCCGATTAATCATTCTACTGCATTTACTGAACTATCCCAAACTTGTCAGATAAAGCGCTGTGCAAATCCTGCTTCACGAAAAGAAACGATTCAGCAAGGAACAAGAACTTTCCCACTGATGAGTTTGCAAAAAGCATAAGAGACTTGGCTATACTTCAGGATCAAAGATGACAGAGAAGATATTTTGTAGTTAGTAAATTAGATGTTAGCATCTGGTCCTGACAGCACTTAAATTATCCTCAAGAATGGGTTTGGATAAGTGGGGTAAATCCTTTCCACTCTTTTCTTAGGTCAGGGATGGCTTTGTTCCTCATATTTCCCATGAGCTATTTCCAAGCATACCTTATGGTGGCTGATGAGCAACCGGGAAGAGTATTCAATTACCACTTTTGCATCCAGCTGAGAACGCTTCACCTCCATATTTTGTCCAGTGGCTCTTTGGTGCCACTGCCTCTGATTTCATTGACTCAGTTATTCAAGTGCAGCTGCATAAACACAGTTGTTACAGCTAAGGAACTCAGTTCAGTGACCAGTTATTCTCCAGGGGTTCCTCTGCCTCCCTCCTAGTATTGAGAATGCATCCAGCTGCACTGGAGCTGGTCTTTCTAGACAGCCTCAGTTACGATGGTTTCCAGGGCCTGATTCAGCTGGCCTCACCAAGATAGGTCTTACAGCAGGAGATAACTCTTGTCATTCAGGGCTTGTTCCTCTGCTCTGACTTTAAACAGGGAGTCTGCTCAAGAGGCTGCAGTACATCTTCTGTGCAGGTTCTGCAGCTGGTGGGAAAATTCCCATCCTTATATTGATACCTTAAATTGAGGAGTTGCATGTGAGTGGTTCAGACAGGTCTTTGCAGATCATGTCAGGTAACAGGAGATGAAACAGGACTTTGGGATGTAACATCTCAAGTCCCCACAAGCACAGAGAAGAGCCCAATATACAGGAGGGAAGGCCTCAGACAATGTGAGACAGGTTTGGTGCACTGCCAAGGAGCTCACACACTTCTCTTTATATGAGGAGCTATCCTTCTCTGCCTTGTGCTTTGAAACTGTGAGATTGAAGAACAGAGACAAACAGCAACCTGGTTCCTGTGTTGATCCCCGTGGCCAGTACCAGGTTGGTTCAACTGCTCTGTGGTCCTCCTTAAAGTCCAGATCAGCAGTGACAAATAGTGCAAAAAGGGCAAACTCCTGTGTCTAATGCTCAGAAATCAGCTGGCACTTAGAACTGACCACACAGCTCTTCAGAAAATTTTGGTTTTTAAGTATTTGGAGTAAAGAGAAATTTTAGTCTCAAACTTACAATGCCACAGCCATCTAGTAAACTAATTAGTTTATTTTGTGTAGTTGGACAGTGTTGCCTTTTTGCTGGTTTTGTCAGGGAAAGCATTTTCTGTTTGCAGAGTAGAAGGGGAGGTTTGGAGTCAAGTCTGGTGGCTCAGCTTGGATGAACAATTTCCAGGAGTGTACTTTGGTAAATGACGTGGCATATCAGAGCCTGGAGTAGTTCAACCCTGAGTTACTGGGTTAGGAAAAAAACTTTGTAACCTCTAAGACATTAATGTGATTCTCCTGCGGTGATAGAGAGCTTTCCTGCTACTCAGGGAAGGATGGCTGAGTCAAAACCAGGGAAATGGTCATGGCCCTTCTTGGTAAGAAATTGTGTATTAAGTGAACAATACAAGGTGCTGACCAGCAGCCTGAGTTCTTGATCCTACAGACCTACACAGAGATACTACTCACAGAAGAGCCCTGCTGCCTTCTCCAGTATCCATACTTCTGTGAGAAGGAAGCAGTTCACCAGTTTAAAAACACAATTTTCACCACCCCCAAATACAAGTTCTGCATATTGTAACTACACCAGTGGGACAGCAGTTCTGCCCAGGGTACAAGGTAAATTGCAGGGGTGTTGACAGCATCTCCCAACTCAGATTGGTGTATGCTTGAATACCCTCAGTGACCTGAAGTTGTGTGTCAGAGTAGCTCATTGTTTCTTTTTAAATGGTGTCCTGATACATGAGGCCATTTCTTGTGTGTCTGACTCTCCAGAGGACCAAGGGGGTGATGAGCTTTGGTCCACTGAGTTGCTTTAGCAATCCAAATAAAAACAAAGGTTGGGACCTCATTCGTATGAATCGGATCCCTCTCTAGTTACCATGACACCATGACAATCAACTTGTTTACTGCTTCAAGGTACAGTCTAAACATTCTTGGCATGTCATTTGCATAGCAATATCCAGAATGCTTTGTGTCACTCTACTGTATTAGGGCTCTGCAAATGCATTGAAAGGTTTCTTTACATGTATGCTTAAAGAGAAAGAAAGGAAGAGAAAGGAAAAGAGAGCTTCACTTTTGGTAGCATGTTTCATGCAAAATGCAATCTAAACTGTACGCAAAATTAAACATACGAGCTGGATACATGACCCCCATGTGTTCTGGGGAAAGAGGAGGGGGGATAATTATTCAACAGAGGGTGGAAAACAACTGAGAATATCTAGGACTCATTTTGGCAGAGTATTTAAGCACGTGCTTAACTTTAAACAGGTGATTGACTGGAATTCAGGAAAGAAAAATAAAAAGACATGGAGAAGGGAGAAAAGTTATATTAGTAGAAGAAGAGGGAATAATGACTGGGAGTCAACTTGGCTGTGTGAGCTGGCAGCACTGCAGAAGGTCCAGGATGGGTGTGTTGGCTGGGAATAGCTGGTGGGTTGGAAGGGTGCATGGGAAGCTTGTGTGGCAGTGAATGAGGCACTCAGGTATCAGATGGCGTAAACTGATGTGGTTCCTCTGCACTGAATGGAGCTCTGCTTGCTCACCACTGCTGACAACCTGAGTGTTGGCTTCAACAGTTGTGTAAGCAGGCTGGGAATGAAACAGAGCCCCAAAATGTCTCTGAAAGGGTGCAGGCTGGTAACAAGACAGAAATTGGGGGAAGCATTGTGGTTGATGGTAGTGGATGGCCAAAAGCCAGGAGTCAGCCAGGGGGATGGGGATCTCACCAGTCTGTGCAGGCAGGAGTACTAGGGGGTAGTGGTGGGGAGGCTGACTACCCGAGAGGTGATGCAAGAGCAGAACAGGCTTTTGATGTGCTGGAGTGTCTAGTATCTGGGTTGTGACAGATTAAGTCAGCTCTGCGAGGGGCCAGAGTAAGACTCAGACAGGTTGCAGACACCATCAGGACCATTTCACTGCAGTCACAGGCATCTAAATAGATGACAATGGCAACATTCCAGCTGTCTTGTCTTCTCTCTGTGCCCATAGCATATGTAGGCTTAGGACTAGTTGTGCTCAAAAGAGCATCTTGATGGCCAGGAACTAAGGAATGGTGTTCCCACATCATTACCTTTCATTTACCCACTCCCTAGTATAGTGTGGTGTCCTCCCAGCTCAGGCATTAAAGAAAACTCAGATTTGATGTGGTGGCATCAAAGACAAATACCTCTTGTGCGTTCAGTGAATCTCTCAGATTCTGGTCAACTCAGAGATCAAAGCTGGTTTTCTCCAGAAGAAAGAATTTACAGACAGGCACGTTAACATTTCTGTATCTGCTATAATAAATGATCTGCAATCCCATACACTGTTCATAACTGAGACCACGGGAATAGACTCAGGAGACAACCCATAACAGATGCAAACAGCTTGCTCAACAGAACAGCCTTTACAGATCAGGCATCTCTGTGCTACCTCCAGCAGAACACCAGTGGAGAGACAACTCTGGTCTGAAAGAGTCCTGCCTAGTGTGAAGGTTGGAGTGCAGACTGAATGAAAAGGCTCCCAGATGTGTATTTGTGTCACTCCTCAGGTAACAGCCTCTGCCTGATTTCATTCCATGTATCTCCTTTGCGCTACCTGCCTTGTGGAGGCCTTTTCTCCCCAGAGACACTAATTCCCGTAAACTTCCTCTGGGTTTATATAATACCAAGTGCAAAATTACTATGACTTTAAAGAAAACCTAAACAACATTCATACATGTATTTTACTGTTCTACGATTAATGTTTTACTATAATATGCTTAATCCTTCTGCTCTGCCTTGCACACTACAAGCCACCCAAACACCTGCACATGTTGCAGGTCTGTATGAATCATCTACTATTATTTGGTGTTTACCTGAGGCTAGACTGAGAATGGGATTCTAAAAAAAAAAAATGTGATCCAAGATACTGCAGACTTTTGTAGTTAACCAAGACCAAGATCAGTCAAGTACAGGCCATTAGTCCCCCATGCAGGATATGTAAATATTTTAAAATAAAACTAAATCCAGATATATTTGCATTCACAGCTACCATGTATTCTCTCTACCAGTCTGGCTATATCTGTTTTCTCTGCTTGTGTTTTCAGGTATAAATTCTCTTGTCAAGAGCCATTTGATGTGCCTGGATGTGTGCCTAGTGCTATTTCAGATGTACCAGGGTACCTGACACCCTCATCAGACTAGCAGAAGCAGACCCTTCTGCAGACCCTTCTGGAGCAGTGACTGAAGCCAATCCAGACCAGATACTCCCACCCAAGATCTAACATAATAGTACACACCTATGTTCAAGCATGGGAGCCACTGCCCATCCAGCTGCAAAGTGGATGCAGCACTTTTTAAAAATAAAATAATGTATTTGCAGTCTGTGACTGATGCTACTAGTTTTCACAGTTGGAAATCTAAGGCTGAGGAAAAGAATAGACGCAGATCTGACAGGAGTGACTGTCACCAAGGCATGTTTTGGGTCCGTGCTGAGATTGTATTGACATGTTTTTTCCAATTTGGTCCATATAGACTGGTAGCAAATATGTGATCAAAATGTACTCTTTTCCATGTGTTCTTTGTTGGGAACAAGCTTAATAGAAAATACCAAGAAGGAAAGGAGAAATTAGAGACGGTTACAGCAGAATGAGAAAGAGGATATAGCAAACTTAAGCATGAAGAGTTTTCCTGTGTATGATAATTGCTACTTCTGTTTTTAGTTAGCTAGTTAGTTTGGTTTTAGTTATAGATGCCATATATATGTATGGGTTATATAATACAGAATATACAGAATAGTTCCAGGGTAGTTCCAGCTGTCCAGCACCGGGCAGGCACTCCTGTAGAGCTACAGCCATATTAAGCATCAGGCCCAGCCATTTGCTGTCATCATCAGTGTCAGTATCCTAGGAGATGTCCTGATCTTGCATAATTACATCCTGATAAATGAGTACTTTGTGTTCATAGCAAAAACACTTTCAAAATTAATGTAATTGAAAGATAGCTGCTGTTGACGTACCTGCCTTCAAATCATTAGGAATTGCATACAAAACTATTTTATTTAGGATCTTTTGCTAACACTCACCTATATTTTAAAGTAATGACATACAGAGACCAAATTATATTGTCATTAGAAAACCAAATTTCAGAGCTGCCCTCAGGAACCTAAGGATTAAAAATGAATCCTCATTATCCCAGTAAATTAATAGGTAAGATTCACTCTAAGGAAACAGGAATGAAAGAAAAACACCCACAATGTAATGCTATTCCAAAGCAGAAAGTCCATTTACTCTAAACACTATTCCAAAGCCGTGGGGCCAGCTCAGAGCTGGCACTGAGTAAATGCATTAATGACAGATAAACCGAATTCCTGGGTTTTGTGGTACTAGTTTTGTGGTTAAGAGCAACAACAGTTAAAATACCAATGCATGTTTCCAACTGTAAACCTATTTGATGCAGCCTTTATGTGGAATGAAATGATGTTGAGAGATAAAAATAAAAATCACATTAATGTAAAAGCCAAATAAGGAAGATTAATATTAAGTAGGTGTAAGTACACAGGTAATCAATGTTGGATGATGTTCGTTCCAAACCTTTGGTTTTTTCCAAAGTATCCATATCATGTTCACATTTTTTGCCTGTAAAAAGAGTGTGGTTGATATGTGATGAGATGGGGTGTAGGATGTCAAAATTCAGCAATACCAGTGTGTGGAAAAGGGAGCTCAGCATCATCCTTTGTTCTCCTTTTCCTGCCAGGACAGCCACTTTTGCTCTGGCATAGAGTCTTTAAAGCTTTGATAACATCCAAAGAGTCTCCTCTCTGCATGCTAGGGCAGAAGTAATTCAGTTTTAAGATAGAAATACGATCAAAAAAGTATATGCTGGAAAATATTCAAACTCCCTTTGTGCATTTATAAACCTGCTTCCTGTTGGAATCAGTTGAGACTGAGCATTTTAGATGCTAAAATGCTTAAGTAACTTTTAGAAACCTTCTGCCAAAATGGCTAGAGATAGAAAGTTGAAAATTGGCATGTTATGACATTCGCTTTAGCCGAGGTGCCCACGCTCTTCCCACAGCAAAATGACTTTAATTTGCCCAACCTCAGAGTCCTTGAAAATGACACTCTGAGCATTTGCTGTAATGATTTCTCACTAAATTAGAAAAATGCCCAACTAAGGAGGGATTATCTCTGCATGTGGATGTGGCATAATGACTGTCAAGTGCACTGAGAGCCCCACTGGGCTTTGCAAGGTACACAGGGTCTGCAGCAGAGGCCAGTGTGCATCAGAGAATATTAATACTGTCTTGTTGGGGCCATCCATTGTGATACTCCACTGCTGTTCAGACAAAATTATGCCATACAAGGGAATTCTCTTTGCTACTTTACATATATGAGGTACATTTTAGAGCTGAGGATTAGTTCCAAATTGTCTGGCTGACAAACTCAGTCCATAAAGGATGCAGTCACATGTGTGCCCCACACTCTCTGTAATGTGTGCACTGACTGGGACAGCATCACCACAAGATTCTTCTTTGCAGCCCACAGCCACTGTGCCTGCAGTGAGGATTGACAGTGAATTTGGTTCTGCACACCCATAAAGTTTTCCAGCTGCTCCCTTGGATCCCAGCAGCCCTGGTTCCTCAGGACAGAATGTGTTTGCCCACAAGGTACTGTTTGTCTGCCAGGCATGCTGCTTCCCAAGTTCCACAGGGAATGAGGAGCAAGCTGGGTGGGCAGTGCCACTGCCTCATCATCCCTATCACAGTGGTGAGAAAAAGTCACCGTCTGTCTCTGCTCAGCCTCAAAACCGGAGTGAGAGGAGGCACATTTTGTACATCAGATCTTGTGCCATGGAGGACCATGGTGGGAATGTGCTGGCAGACAAGGATGTTGAGAGCTTCAGCACAACTGTCACAGTACCACTCCAATGCAACACTCAAATGCTCAGTGCCCATGATCCTTGCATCCCACTGCCAGCCAGCTGGCTCAGTCCCATGCTGCTGCACAGGCATGAGAAGTGCACGCATGCGCCTCTTCAGGTGCCCGCTGGCTTCAGTGCCAGTGCTCTGTAAGAGGATGCCAGACCCCTTGCTACACCTACATTAGGCTGGTTCTGCCTCTGTTTGGCAATGACTTTACAAAACAAGTCTGGTAAATGTGAGCGGGACGGGCGGTGAGTGCTGGAAAGTCTGCAGGGCCATGCTGTGCCAGTTAGGGTCCTCTGAGGGGGTCTTTTCTGTTGAAACTGGTCCGCTGGGGAAAGAAGGGCACACAGGGAGCATTATGGGGCCAAGCACCAGGCAAGACTGATTCACTCTTGTATCAAGGCCAGATTTTGATTTCAAACCTGCCAAATTCATCCCCAACAGTCAAAGGAAAAGGAGACAGGAAAATGCTGCCCATGGGGTGTCCTAACTATGAGATTGCCCTGCCATCCCATCTCAGCTGGTTAATGTGGGAAGCCAACAGAGGAGAAAGCAGAAACAGAGAGGTGAGAGGTCTGAGAGTCCCAGGAGTCAGTGGGTGAAGGAAGGCTACCAAGGAGCTTGAACACTTTGTCCATGTGCCCCAATCCTGATAATGCAGCTGCCTAGTGTCACCACTTCCAGAGAGGGGAACACAAATCAGGCCAGTTACAGCGTGGTGAGAGTACTGTCTTGTGCCTGTCCTGCACTGTCATGTCTAGTGGTTCCCCCCCCACCTCACATCATGCTGAGCATCCAGAGAGGTCTACAGTGTGATGTGGGCTGCAGGGTCAATACTCTCCACTCATCCATGGGATGGAGTTGCAGAACTGGTAGATCTCCTGGACCCACAGCTATACAAGGGAACCTGGGAAGAATGAAGGGTGACACTTTTGTTTTATGGACAGGACTTGATGTTGTCCCAGCCGTGGCAATTTTACCTGCTCTGCCTTTACCCTTGGTGCCTCCGGATCTCAAACCCACAGCTTCCCACACAACTTTAGCCTGTGTGTGGAGCAGCGTTGACCTTCTCCACGGGAATTTTCCATGAGGGACAACATCTTCTTTCCTTGCTCTTTCCGGGCATGCCCTGGGATGAAAATCAGGTCCCGTCCCAGAACGGGGAGGAACCGACTGTAGCCCAGGGACCCAAGCGCATTCCCCAGATTGCAGGGAATGAAACTCGCCTTTCCAGGCGGTGCAGCTCTGCGGGGAGAGCCGAGGCATCTGCTGCCGATGCAGGGACTGCCGCTGCACCCACCGATAATCGTCCCCGTGAGCCTGAACGGAGCGGGAGTCCCGGCATAAGGGGCCTTTTCCCGCACGAACGGAGCGGCGGCGGGAGCGCCGGGCTCTGGGGGTCCTGCACCCGAAGAGGTTGATGCCAGTCCGCCCCCATGCCACCGCATGTGGCACCCCCGAGTCTGCGGGACCTCTCGGCTGCTTCCGACGGGGCTCGCAGAGAGCCGCCGGGACGAGTCACCGCGCGTAAAAATCTGCAGAACGCTGCCGGGAGCGGGGCTGCGATGGAGAAAGCCCCAGCAGGGCCGGCCCTGGCACCAGCCCCAGAGGGTTAGCGGGAGGCTGGGGCAGTCCTTCCTGGCTGGCGGCGGCGGGCACGGCGAGAGAGGAGCCGAGTCCCGCCGTCAGCCAGGTGTTTATGTTGACGTACAGCCGTAGACAGACTTGGGATGGGAATGAAAGGTGTTCAGCCCAGCCTCTCCCCTGCCCGATCCTTAGCTCCGCGGGGAAGACAGAGAGAGCCCCCGGAACCGGAGGTAGGGGTCCCCCTCACCCCGTACCTTCAGCTCGACGCGGAAAAAGGAAGACTCCCCGTCATGTCCGCTGGCCGGGGCGGGCGAGTCCCGGCGCCGAGCTGCGGCGGAGAGGTTTGGAAAGCGACAGTGCTCCCAGCGCACGCCCGCGGGAGCCGAGTGGCTGCTTTCTACGCGAAGGGAAGGAAATAAACCACCAACGAGCTTTTATTGTTATCATTATCATTATTATCATTGCCATCATCGTTTCTCTGCACATAAATAAATAAATAAATATCTCCCCCGTGGAGGGAGTGGGACGGAACGGTACAACCACGGCTGTGCGCCCAGCAGCGACGGAGTAAAAACAAAACCGAGAACAATTTTGGAAAGGAAAAAAAAAAAAAAAGAAAAAATAGGAAAAGATAATAACCCAAACAGCCTTCAACCCTCCCCGTCCGTCAGCCCGCTTTTGGCACCGCCGAGTTACCAGAGGGAGCCCGGGATAGCATCCCTCCAGGCGGGCGCACCGGCCGTCGCCGCGCAGCATCCCCGCCCGTGTCGGTGCGCAGGGAGGTCTGCGAGGAGCTTCTCGGGCTCGGGGTGGCCTCTGTGGGGAGACAAGTGAGAGAGCACTATGGGGGGACGCCTGGGGTCCTAGGGAGGGGTTTATTTACAAAAGGGTGCCGGGACACCTGTCCCCTTGGACGGGGGTATAGAAAGGCGAGAATGTCCTTCGTAAATTACAGAAATTATACAAAACGGTATAAAATCCTTCGGCTGCATGTCAGCACCGGGGCAGGCAGGACTCCCTCCCCTGCTTTCGCCACAGTTCCTGCGGAGCCGGGTTGGGCGTGCGGGTAAGCTAGGGGGTGACTGCGAGACCTCTGTCGTCCTTCCCCGAGGAGGACGGAGACATGCGCAAGTCCTCGTCGTCCTCCGAGCACTTAGTGGTGGAAAGGGACGAGCATTTGCAGCTGTGGCCGGCCCCCCCACCCCGGTGGGAGCTACTTTTGCCTTCTTTCTTGTGCTTGACCCGTCGGTTCTGGAACCAGATCTTCACCTGCTTCTCGGAGAGGTTCAGGTAGGTGGCGATCTCGATTCGCCGCAGCCGGGAGAGGTACATGTTGGAGGCGAACTCCCTCTCCAGCTCCAGGAGCTGCGTGCTGGTGAATGCGGTGCGCATCCGCTTGCTACTGGGCAGCTGGCTGGACGTGCTGTCTGGGAATGGAGAGGAGCGCATCGTCAGGACCTGCCGGACCCTATGCCGCCCGCCCCGCAACGCCGGGCACTCGCAGTTCCCTCTGAGCCCTCCTTGCCTCCCACTCTGCGGGGCCGCAGCCCTTCCTCCTCCTCGGGGGCTCTGAGACTCAGCAAGCGGCTGGCAGGCTGGAGTCCGAGCTCACAAGGGTACCGCGGCCGCCTCTCCTCTTAGGCACAGCCTGGATCGGAGGCTGGGCGGGCAGCACAGAGGCTTTCCCTCCTCATCGTCCGGGGCACGGATAGAGAGAAGTGCCAGGACTCCCCGTCCAGCCTCTGTGCGCTGGGCAGGCACCCCGCTCCCCAGGTGTCTTCGGCAGAGTCCCCCAGGATCCCCATCACCTCCCCGCAGCGCCCGCCGCTATCACGCAGGCATGCACCCCCCGCCTCCCGCCCCTGCCCGCCTTACCCACGGAGATGCAGTGGAACTGCCGGGGGTCGGGCAGCGGGTAGGCGCCCTGGTAGAGAGCCGGTGCGTGCCCGACGCTGACGGCGGAGACGGAGTGCTGCTGGCGGGCCAGGGGCGAGTGGCAGTACTGGGAGCCGAAGGGAGGGAAGGAGGCCTTGATGAGGGGGATAGCGGGCGGCGGCGGGTGCAGCTGGGAGGCGGTGACACAGAGCGGGCAGACGCAGAGCAGCCCTGCCTTGCGAGCGTGGCAGGCGCCGGCCGGCAGCCCGGGCAGCGGGTGCGAGGGGTGCACGGCGTAGGGGAAGAGTGGCGGCGGAGGGCTGCCCTCCCCCTTCTTCTCTCCCGCCTCCCGCAGCACCAGCGAGTCCACCAGGAAGGAGCGCGGCATTGCCCCGCGCAGCCCCCGCGCAGCGCCCCGCGCAGCGCCCGCGCGGCGCCGCTGGCCAGCCCGAGTGGTGCTGAACAGCGCCCGCCGCCCGCTTAAATAGCGCCCGCGCCATGTGATGGCGGCGCCGGGCGCTCAATGGGCTTTCTGTGGCTCTTCTCTTGGCATTCACGCCGCACGCTCCCTCATTATTTCCCTTGTTAACTAAATGAACTGCATAATGTACTCTATTCTTGTCGACCCCACCCACGCCGTAGCAGGCGGCCTCTCCCCTCCTCTTCCTTTGGCGGGGTTATTTTCTCATTCTCTCGCGATTTAATATTCTTTTCTTTCTCTTTATCGCTCTCCTTCGCTTTCAGCCCAGCTTTCAGCCCGCTCCCACTTGTTTATTTTGCCGGCTGCAGCCGCGGTCTCCGCCGGCTCCAGCTTCCCCTGCCAGCCCCCGGTGCCTTTCCCACCTGTGGCACCAGGTCGGCCCCCCGGTGCCGACGGCCTCTCTCTTTCCCCTCGCCTCCGGGATGCCTCGTCCCCACTACCTCGCCCGCTGCCTTCCCCAGCCTCCCGTCTTTGTTCTCAGCCTGGGTCCGGGACCTGCCACTTGTCGCTGTCGCCGCCGTCGGGCGAAACCCCCGGCCACAAAGATGTGCCAGCCGGTGCTCCACCGGCAAGGACATCCGCACGGCCTCTGCGTGGGCGTGGGCTCCCGAGCATAGCTAAGGGGTACGGAGCGCCACAAGCATCGCGGCTGCCCTGTTGCGGGTGCGGAAAACCCGACACGCAGATACTGCTCCGTGCCGGCTGCACCCTCGGAGGGAGAAGAGGCGCTCTGCGCATTCCGCGTGTCTTCGCACCTGGTCCCTGTACCCAGTCCCAGCGGTAACACCTGCTAGGGCACTATGGCACCATGGCACCGCACGTGCGGCTGCCCCGGCCCCGGCCGCCAACAAGCCGCGCTAGCCCGACCCTGCATCGCCGCTCACAAGCGCGCCGGGAAGTCCCCGGGGCTGTGGTGACGACAGGGAAACGGCTTGTTTTTCCCGAACGATGGGATTTAACTTAAACACTGCGGCGGTGTCTGGATGTCTTAGCACAGGGATCTGCTAAGTTCTCAGCGGTCCCCAAAGCGAGTGCGCGTTCGTCGGAGCTAACGCGCACCGGCGCTACCCCGTGCAACGGCTCCCCGCGTCCCGCTCCCTGGAGATTGTTGATTTAATAGGCGAATAAGGAATGATAACAAATAAGAAAAAAAAATCATGGGTTTACATATTCTGCCCCGATTTTCCCGTTTAATATACGGGGAATAAAAAGACAGACGCACCCGCCGACCACTGTCAAAACGTGGGGAGATTGCTCCCTTACAGTAAACTTCCCGTCTCGAAACCAAAAGGACTTTTTTTAAAAAGGGGGGAGAAAAAGGGGAAAGGAAATAAAAGTCTTGAAAGCCATGTACTCCGTGCTATGCAGAGGTTGTTTTGCTTGCGGTCACATTTCTCACTGTAATCGACGGGAGTTTTGCAGAGATACTGTTGATGCCTGAGCTTAAAAATGTACTGATGTGCACAAATGAAGGGCGAAAATTACAGAGCGAACAAAAACGAATGTTAATAAAAACTCAGTCCCGCGAGGATATAGAAAGGATTCCCAAGCGTCCTTTCCCTGAAATCTTTAATTGGGTTTGGATTTTTCTTTTTTTTTTTTTTTATTTTTAAGGAAAAGGTATTTTAAAATATTTTCCCCTGGAGCCGACTCCAGGGACGAGGCATCTCTCTCCGCTGAGAAGTGGCTCGCCACCGGGGGGTGGTGGATTCAGCCTTATTCCGAGGGATTCCCGCTGCCCAGGGGCTGAACCCCGGGGCTCCGAGCCGCAGGGAGGCAAAGGGTTAACAGCTTCTGAATGCACACCAAGCCCAAAGCTACTGGGAAAGAATATCCAAAAAAATAACCAGTTTTTTTTTCCAGCCGCTGGACCTTATTGAATGTCATTGAAGAAAGTTTTGAATGCCAGATAAAGAGAGGCGAATTAAAGTGTGTGACAGCAGAGGATAAGCAAACACAAAGAGAACTCTGTCACACTTTGGGCAAAATCCGTGGGCTTTTTACCAAGCCTCTTCGCTATGATTGAATTAAGTAATAGGAAAACATTTTCTTTCAGTTTAGAGCCATTAGACAAAAACTTCAAAGCGAATAACACTTTTTAATGTGCAGCTCAACAATGGAATCTGTTTTGTGCTGAAATGTTTAAATGGTTTGTTGTGCAACTGTGGGCTGAAATAACCTAGACTGCAGCAAAATAGCATCCTTCAGACCGTTTTATGAGCGCTTGAAACTAGCACAGACCTTTAATATCAGGGCTTTAAACCAGCTCCCCTACCCGTCTTTTTGCGCCACCATCTTTTTTTTTTTGTATTTTGGGGTGAGTTTTTTGGTTTTTTTAATTGAGGAAATTCTCCTCTTATATTTGCTATCTCGAAATGATCGCAGCTAAAATAAAAGGGTTCCGAGAGCCGGGGAAAGAGATCCGCCGGCGGCGTACGCTCTGCAGGCGGCTCGGGAGGCGCGGGGGAGCCGCTCCCGGGGCTGCGGGCGGCCCCCGGCCGGACCCACCGCTGCTGCGTGGGGCACGGCCACTGCCACGGCGCCGGCCCCGCGGGGCTCCTGCCGCGACAGGGTCCCCGGCGGCATCGGGAAGTGCCGGCGCTTGGGCTCCCGGCGGAGAGAATCGCCGGGTGGGAACTGCTCCCCCCGCGCCCTGCCCGCGCTGTCACACCCCCGGAGAAGGGGATGGGGAGAGGGACGCATTAGGGTGAGCGTCAGCCGGGGAACCCTTAGTGAGGGGAGCGTCAGGGATCTCTGCGGGGGATGGAGGAGAGAGACGGCAACAGCGCCAACGCTGACTGAGCCGTGCCTTCCCCCCGGGGGCTGGGTGACCTACGACACCGCTGCCTGCGAGGGGACAAGGTGTCACACTGCCCCTGCCTGGGGGCGGCTGTGCCGACATCGGCTGAAAAGAGCTCCCTCATCATTTTGAGGGACCAGCCATCATCGCCTTTTGTGATGAGGCCCCCACTCTCCGCGGTGGTCGCCGTTTCTGTCTGAGGGTAGGAGGTGCCATGCACCATCAATCCCTAAGTGAGGCATGGAGAGGTGCATTAGTTTGGGAGCTGTGCAGAGGCGAGGATGAAATCCTACTGGAATGGGAAGGAATCGCTACTCCCGAGGAGACCGTGTCCTTGGTAGGTGAGGGGGCTGACGATTTGTGAGTGACTGTAACATTTCCCAGCCTAACCCGAGTCATTATATTCTAATGGCGAATACCAAAATGTAAATCAAAGCCAATTCTGAGCCACACAGCACACACCATGTGATGGATTCTCCAAAGAATGTGCTTACATTGGACAAACATATCCAGGAGTAAGCCTGTGAGATACCTGTGAATCCATTCAATTAACTTCATCACTGACTGATTCTCAGTTTGAGTAAACAGAAATAGTTTGTTTAAAAATAACTGCCTTATCAGCTAGATTGATTTTTGTAGCTGCTGGACTTTTCTCACTGATCTCTTGCTCCATTGTACAGGACTAACCGCTTGAACAGATACACAAGCTGTGTTATTTCTGGTTCCTTACTCAAACTGTGCTCTGTACAGAATGAATGTTTCCTCATGGGTTTATCTTGTGCATAGCATAGGGCCTGCGTGACCATCTGTTTTGGCAGTGTTTATTTCCACAACATATCAGAAGAGAGGTGGAGCAAGATCTGCTCTGCTGATGGATTATCAAGGTGAAGTGATGAGGGCTGGCAACTATTTGGGACCAGCAGATGATGCTTGTGGAGTATTTGTGTCACTCTATGTTCACATGAAGCTCAGTGTTTGAGAACTGCGGTATGTACTTGTATGTTTTGTGCACAGACTTTAGTCAAATGCTGGAAGCATTTGTCACCCTCAAAGCCAGACTTCAGGGAAGGAAAGCAGTCACTGAGAAGGACACAAGGACTGAGTAACTGCAGAAAAACCAAACCAAAATGTTTTATCACGGTCTCAGTAATTTATTTTGCTCTGTCTGCGAAATAATATGAGAAACATAAATAAAAGCCAGTTTGAAAATAGGACACATCATATCAGAGCAGAAGCCCATCTAGGACCATAACTTCTCTGCAGCAGTGTCTGTAGTGGAAATCTTAGGAAGTCTATGGGAAAATGAGAAGTGTAAAGTGATTCTTCCATGATTTCCTTCCAGTCACCAGTGATCCACAATACAAGGGGTTCCAGAAACATAAACTATGTGTTTCATTTCAATTTTTCCAAAATAAAGTCTAAACCAAAGGGGGTTTTGCTGTGTGAGTTTTCCTTTAGCTCTTGTCTGTTCAATTAACTTCTCCAAAATTTATAATTCTATAAATTTTGTATCCTATCAGCAATAGCTTTAGAGGGGGCTTAAAAATAGGAGAGACTATTTACAAGGACAAATAGTGATAACACAAAGGGGAATGAGTTTAAACTGCAAGTGGAGAGATTTAGATTATTTGTTAGGGAGAAATTCAGAGGGTTGTGAGATGCTGGAACAGGTTGTCCAGAGAAGCTGTGGATGTCACATCCCTGGAAGTGCTCAAGGCCAGGTTGGATGGGGCCCTGAGATCCTGGTCTAGTGAGTGGCATCTCTGCCCATGTTGAGGGGAGTTTGAACTAGATGATCTTTAAGGTGCATTTGAGCCTAAATCATTCTATGTTTCTATGATCCAGCCCTGCCACATTTACATGTGGTTCGTCCAGTTTCATCTGTTTTCCATCACAAGCTATTAATATAATAGCTTGTCTTGCCAGTAAAATCTGTGCCACCAAATCAAAGGACCAAATCAAAGCTCCTTGTTTCTGTGACCTTTATTTTCTTTTCCCTGGATATTTTTCCACAGCAGATATCTAGGGTAGAGATTTACCATTTAGATCTTCAGTCTCACTGGTTCCTAAGAGGGTTGGTTTTTAAGGCACTTGTACTCATCTTCTAAGAAGACAATTTGTTTCTGTTTCTTCTCCTTCATTTGACCTTTCTCTGAGAAGGAGGTTTCAAAGAAGTAGCCAGACATAAATAATGAAAAACTAACAAGAAAAGTAGAAATATGTAAAACCAAAAAATTTAAAATAAACTTTTGCTTTTACAATGAGACCACATTTCAAATTGTTGGGGACCTTGTAGAACAAAAGTACATGAACGATGGAGAAGTGCTTGAGAGTTATGAAGACAATTGCAAAAGAGGAGTTGGATATTAGTTCTGTAGATGTTGTTAAAATACCAAATTGTTAGAAACACTGTTCTTCAACCTCAGGATCCATTTTATTTCCCAGCCCTTTTCTCATTGCTGTCTTCTTTTGCCAAACTTCTCACCTTTATGTATTTCAAGTCCTGTAAAAACTGAAAAGTTTTCAGACTGCTCTTTGAAAACATCCAAGGTGAAATTCTGTCATTTCATACAGCAAGAAGCTATATAATATCTGTTATTTATATGAAGCATTTGAACAGTTTCCTGTAGGTGTGTACTTCTTTTTGGGTTCTAATCACATTAATGTTGCTGCTATCATCAAACCATATTGATCTGCAGCATGAGTACTTGAGGTTGTTGGTACACTGGTTTCAGTGCTGACTTCTGGTCCCTTTCCTGGCAGATTTGGAGGGTCTTGCAGTGGTTGTAGTTATTGCTGAATGGACGTCTGGTTAATGCGTTCTGTGATGGAAGAGAGAGAAATAAAGGTCTATTAGATTCACTGATGCAGATCTTTCTTTGGCTTCTAAGAGAAGTTCTACAGGAAGCCAACAGAAAAAAAAGGAGTTTTCCTCTATCATTTAAAAGAGAGTACCAGACACATGAAGATATTAGAGTCAATAAAGCCACTGAAGAGCAAGCTCCCAGGGGAAGGTCCCCAACACACTGAAGGCATTTCCTAGATGCTTTTGCAGTGCTCCTAAACAGCCACATGCAGAAACACATCACTAGTGTTGCCAAAGGAGGATGGCAAACAGGGCAGGGTGTTCTGCTCTGGATCAGGGACTAGTAGGTTGCACATGGTGCGTGGCAAGGGTTGTGAGAAAAGAGGGAGGTTTGCTTACCTGCCCCAGGGTTTCCTGGCTACTGCTGGTGACATGGTGGCAGAGCCTGAAAGTTGCAGAACTGTGTACCTTGGTTCCTTCTTTGATGCTGACTAATACATGTTCCCCAAGTGTTTATCACACATGAATGGGAAACAATTATCTTACATGCTTATTCAGCTTGTGTAAAGCAGGCCTCACCAAGGTATGCTAATTCCTTTAATTTGGCAGTCCTGGCAGTAGACTGAGAAAAAGAACACTCTGAACTGACAAAATAATTTTCATATTTTCCTTACATTTCTGAGGACTTAAATACCCCTTTTGAACACAGTAGATTATCCAGAACTTATTAGGTTACATGTGTTTGTGCCTGCATACCTGGATCCAAACTGGTTTATTTTGTGTGTGTATATATATCTATATATCTATATATCTATATCTATATCTAAGTATATATATATATACATACAAATTTCCTGGAAACTGAGCCATTTGTTGATCTCCTTATATATGCACATAAATCTTCTAGTTTACAGCAGATTATTTTTTAGAGACACAAAACAACCACTGGCTAACAAAAACAGCATCAAGGATATCCAAGACAGTACATGACAAACACATGTGATGGCACTGCATTTTTTTTCAAATGCAAGTAAAGCCTGTGAATTTCTTTTTTTTTTTTTCAGCTTGTTTGTTTCAGTAAGTATAGTGACCTAACACTCCACAAAGTTTGGATTTGTAGTTGTTATAGGTTGTCCTGGATTAGTGACAGACCTGGGAAGATTCTTACTCAAAATGTGAACATCACAAATCTGACTTCATGCTCTTTTGCTGTTAGGTTTCCATCTTCTACCTTTGGAGATTGGTGACAAAGACTCTCCTGTCCTACGCCCCTGTGTACTTGGTGTACCTGGTGTAGCTGAGCTACTGCTAGGGATGAGCATGAGCAAAGAGAGTCAAGGTTTCTCTTGAAAGAGCTCAATTTTGGCTTTAGCCTCATGTTCCAGTCCCTCCCATCATGGGTTCTGGTGGTTCCTTCCATTGTGCTTCAGCAATACTGTCCACCACACCATCCCAAGCAGAGCAGTCTTATATTTTGGGAAGATAGCCCCAAGCTGGGTGATTTGATATGAAAAATGTTATCCCAAAATAGTGGCCTTAGACCAGTGAAGTTAAAGAGGAAGGCAGCATACTCCAAAATACAAGTTGGATTTCCTGGACTTCTGGAATCTCACAGTCTTGTCAGACCCTTAAACTTCAACTCTTGCAGTTTGTGAGAAATACTTGATCATGAAAGGATAAATTCATGGCTGTATAAATGCTTATCATCAGCCATGCAAAATATTCTCTCTCCCCTATAAGAAACAAAAGAATCTTAGCCAAGTCTTATTCTCAATGTGGTTGTATACATAAACTCTCTTCAGTGTGTTACCTTCCACTGCACCTATTACAGACAATACAGAGAATGCGCTGTTTTAAGAGGAGAGAGTCTACATAAGAGCTGGTCATTGCTGACTCCCTCTGTAGTCAGTAGGAAGAAACATGTACCCGCACAGAGGGATTCATTCAACTTGTTGCAGAAATCCTTAAAGTTAAAAAGCCAAAATTTCCCACCAGAAATACTTACCCAGTGCTATAAAGGATCCCTAAACGCCTAACCCAAATGCATGTGCCCAGGTGGAGCCCAAGTCTCTGTAAGGCTCTGCCTCAGCTGTTGCTTTTTCTCATGGATGCAGGCTGCAACTCTTTGGAGCATGAACTCTCCAGAAGCCATGGAGCTGCACAGCGTGAGCTGCGTGGAGCTCCTCTACTCCCACTTCTGAATCATTAAATCTGACAGTGAATCATTGTTTTTCTGACACCTCTTGCAGCTTATATAGCTGAGGTCAGAGCCTTTTAACTCTACTTCTGTCCCAGAGCAAGGAAACTAATTAGAACCCTCTGTGGGTTTGGTGTTCCTGTCCTGGGAGACCAGATTGATCCATTAGATTTTAGGCAGCCATTCCCCTTTACTCTGTATCTTCTAACATTTCCCTCCATTCTTACAACTTCACTTCTTCTTTGGATGCTGCCCTTACTTTTTCTCCTCTTCTTCAGAGTGTCTGTAATTTTCCCCATCATCATCTTCCCTTGTTGCCTCTCTTTTCTTCTCTCTTCAGCCAGATCACCATCTCAGTAAATAGAACAAGTCTTCTAATAGAGTTTCATCCAGAAGTGTGAGAGAAAAAGTTTGTGTCTGAATTCTTCCAATTATCTTCTCCAAAAGATAAAACTAGGAGGGTTGATAGAATCTTCTCCAAATTTTTCACACTGCCCAGATGCAGAGCTATAAAAAAATCAACCAAACAAAACCAAACCAACAAAATCCCCAAACAGACGAGGAGACTCTACTGTCTTGGTTGCAGTCACATAAAAAGAAGCAGTAGGTTAAACTGGCCGTAGAGACAGGCTGGGGGAAAAAGAACTTGGCAATCAGGAAAGAGAAGGATATAGATTCAGAAATTTCAACAGATGTCAGCAGACTAATTGTTCTCAGTAGTGAATAAATATTTAGATCTAATCTTCAGGAATAACTGAAAAAGCTCAGTAATTGCACAAATTGTCCCTGCTTCTTGAGATATTTTAACCAAACTTCCACTTGTTCTCTTTTGAGGGATGAGATGTTCTGCACCAATTAAAAACAGACTGAAGTGTGCCTGCCATGATTTTCCATTTCACTTGTCCCGTGGACACTCTCTGTCTTTTATTTCATCAAATCCCTTCCTTTCCAACAGTATAATAAACCTCACATCAGGAAACTCCTTCTCCCTTCAGAAGGGAAGTTTTTCCTATCACTGGTGGTCTTGAAAATACGCCATCCTTTTTGGAGCTGAGGCAGTGAAGGAAGGCTCATGCTCCTGCTGCATGTATCAGCAAGGCTTCTCTGCTTCTTCATAGAACAACAAGATTTAGATCAATAGTAAAAATCTCCCTTCGAAAGAAGGAGTCCTTCTTGAGGGAATTACTGTAGTGGTTATATGTGATAGGCAAAAAGAGCACAGGAGTAACATGTGTGTTGTGCCTGTCTATTCAGAACCTGTATGTAGATGAGATGCTCCTTTCAGGCGTGTTTGCAATCTAAATTAGATGCTAAAAATAATTTGTAGACATGACAAAAAATCCTATGTAAAACCCGCCCAGAAGTGAGCTGAACACCCAATGAAGGATGCTAACACAGAGGTGAAGTCATGACAAGTGTTTTCCACTCTGAAAACCAAAGAAATAACAAAGATGCCAGCAAAACATAAAAAAAAAAAAAAAAAAAAAAAAAAAAAAAAAAATTATCCAAACCACAAACACACACACTGAGATGCAAGCCCAGGTCTGAAAACCGTCATTGTGGCCTCTGTGAGCCTACCAGCATGCAGAATTTAATTCAGCTGTTTGTTAGCTCAGGTTATTTGTCAGGGATCAGAACAACACTGTAATGCTCTTCTGAAACCAGTCCATTCTGCAGACCTCTGGTCACTCCAGAAGCTACTGCCAGGGGGATCTTTGCCTGGAAAGTATCACAGGTCCTGTCACATCTCTGTCACAGCTTGGAAACTTTGTTTGGAAAAGAATAATTTCTTTTATGTTTGGGTCATATTTTAGCTGGTTATATGGGCTTGTTCAACCCAGGGAATGTGGGCAAAGCAGTACAAGTTCAACACCCTTCACACGTGTCCCTTTGGTGGTCCCTTCAGTTGTGCTTGGAAGTGAGAAATGGGGGAAGTAATCTCCGCTGCAGCTCCCATGAGATAGGAGAAGGCAGCCAAGATGTGAGTGTGTGCAAGAGGAAGAGCTCTACCACCTCCACTTTCAACAAATACATTTTTTACTGTTTGAAATGTTATGGCAAAAATGAGGGAATAATCAAGAATTAAATAATAACATTTAAAATTTTATGGTAAAAATGAGGGAATAATCAAGAGAAATTCTCCCTTAGTCATGGAAAAATGTCCCCAGCAGAGTCTCACAGAATAGCTCAGGAGAGAAAGGCACATATTTTATTAGAATTAAAAACTAACAAAGGACAGCAACCAAAAAACCAGCCAATTCATTTAATACTTTTTTAAATGGCAAATTTAGAAAATGTTGCCATTTATTATGCATGTCCCATTTGTTTTTTATTTCTCGGCTCAACATACCGTACCTGCCTTGTCACCGTTCCCCTCTGTTGCTCCACATCCTCTCCTGGGCAGCTGGACATGGTGGATCGCTCTGGGCATTCGTCCACCTCTCAGCCTCCAAACAGGACCAGTGCTGAGAGACTGTGGGCCCTTACAAGGGACAAAATATTGCATCTATGCTTCCTTGCCTCAAATTAAACTTTATTTCTTAAATGTTATCACATCTTCAGATTCCTGGTCATATGTGTTTTGAAGTCAGTGGAAGAACTGCCATTGTTTCCAATGGTTTTTGAATACCTACTCCTTGCAATACTTTCCAGGGGTTTGTTGCTGTCCCCTCTTCTAGGAATTTGTTTTGTGCTGTTCTTCCCACCAGCATGAGGAAAAATGTTCAGCAGTCGCTGATCCTCCTTCCACTTCATGGTTTACCTTCACAAACTTCTATTTCCCATTCTGAATCAGGGAGCACAATCCACCTACCCTCCTCATATCCCAAAAATGCTAACAGTGGCAGCAGAAGCTGCTGAGCTGTGCTCAATCTTTAAGGGACCTTCAAGAGTAGATACATCCTGTGTGATTAAATCCAAGGTAGGAACTAAAGTCAGGCAATACAACTTGCATACTTTTGTGTTTATATTAGTGTTTTTGTAGGGAGCAATATTTCAATTATCTGTAACAACTCCTTGGCCATGTCCTCATACCATACTCAGACTTGGTCAGCAGAATGGTTTGAGGACATGTGAGTTGGGTGCCTTCTTGAAAAAACAAAAAGGGAAGCTCTGCCCCAAGAGGCACATGAAGGGGATACAATCCGTAGATGTGGCCATGAGGACCTGAACCAGCTACTAGGCTCTCAAGAAGCAGAAAAGCAGAGGCACAGTGGACACATTGGCTCCAAATCATGTTCAGAAGATGGCCCCTCATCTGAAAATGAACATAGAAGATGGTATTGCAGAGGCTTCAGGCTACATACCTGCCCCTACTGTGCTGCAGTGCTGCTGGGGTGGGTGCAGCCCCAGGAGACAAAGGTCACCCATCCATGGGGACAAGCCCATTGTCTCCATAACCAGGCCTTCCAAATTCACCATGCTGAGACTGCGACTTTGTTTCTAAATTACTGAGTGGATGGAAAGATGAGCTGCAACAGAAAAACAAAACATCTAAAACCTAAATCCTGTTTATTCTGCCCCTAATAATTGTCCTTGTTTTGACCACTTTGCTGAAAAGAAAACAAGTATCTGGGTCTCTAAGCCCATAATTCTCTGCTAGGGCATCACTAACAGCCATGAATGTGACTTGCACAATACTCCTATCAGTCCTGGAACAGAGGAAGCCACAATCAAATGTATGGCCTGTCCCCATCTACCCGCCCAGCTGTGGTAGGTCTTCTGGAAGGTCACTTTTATGAAGATTCATCTCCAAAAGAAGAGTGTAAAGCAAAGTACACGCTCACTGTTACATGCCTTGGCTTCTCCTGGAGGATAATTGCCCTGCAAGCTGTGCACAATGCAGCATTTCTGCCAGCACAGGAGGCTAAATCCCAAAGAGAGGATAATAAGATGCCTGAGTCACATTTGCTGACTCCTCATGCATTAGAGAACTGCGTACCCCGAAGCAGGAAAACACTAAAGAACAACAGTGTTAGAGCCCAGAAACAACCAAAGCCCCATTTTCATCTTATGCAGTGCAACACACACAGCTCACTACACAGACTTGATGAAAACAATGGAATTTTTAACCTTTTGATGGCCTTAGGAATAGGACAAGGCTCTGAATTTATAGGTTTTACATTAGCTGATATTTTACAGGCTTTTTTATTAGTATCATTAGAATAAAATAAACTTGTGAGTGATGAGGATATAAGTGCAATGCCAACGATTAATACAAGTTAAAAAACCTATAATTATCTTTCTGTGGCGGAAGATAAAACCAGACACAAACATATTCTTGAACTTCTTTTCTGTATATGTCTCAAAAGTCCCTTTGTCCACTCTCTAGATTGCTCATAGAAATGCCTTTCTCAAGCAGTGGTTATTCATGGTTTCACAATGGACATGGAGGTCATTATTGGAATCAAAAAATTAAAACCTCCAAATTTTTCTTTTGCCATTAACTTCTCATATGGAACAAAAAAAGGCTTTATTTCCTTCAATAATAGATAAGGGTCAAAGGCTACACATTAAAATCCCCTCCATTAGGCACAGTCAATTGAATTTTGAAGTTGGAGTTTTTATTCTTGGGAGTCTTGGTTGGGAACTAAATATATGAAGAAGTCACATTTCCTGGAAAAAAAAAAAAGCCTGGGGACAAAGGGACCTGCTGATGAGTGTTCACACGACTCTGGGCTATGGCAGCACTGTGGATCA
Organism: Lanius collurio; assembly: GCA_020086605.1. Taxonomy (NCBI): domain Eukaryota; kingdom Metazoa; phylum Chordata; class Aves; order Passeriformes; family Laniidae; genus Lanius; species Lanius collurio. The sequence continues at coordinate 11,948,926 of JACBWW010000006.1, forward strand.
GGTTCTGACTCTCAGCTCTAAGGAGGCAGTGATGGATGATGCCCCAGTGTGAAGGCTGAGCAGTGATAAATGAGGCAGCCATGCTGAGCACACTCAGGGTAGCATGGTAGTTTTACAACACATCATAAAACAACACTGGCTGCTGCTTTGATGGACAAAACTCATGGAGATTGGAGAGGAAATATCAGCAGTCTGTGACAAGCCACTGGGAAGGTCTGGCTGGCAACTGAATGCAAACTAGAGCACCTTTGCTGGTGCCTCTGCTGGGAGAGCAAGAACAGCCATTCTGCAGGAAAAGACAGTTCATGCCTTTTCTCTATGGATTGCCATCCAGAGAGGAAAGAGTTGTGGGCAACACAGGAGACAAAACCCCTGAGGTATTTTGAGCCTTGGTCTCAGATACATAGGTATAGTGGGACATTTTTCCTGGACTTTGGAAAGAGATAGATGCCAAAACTTGGTGGTAAAATTTCAAACAGATTAACTGAGTGAGTTCATGGTTTCATCAGTCCTTTGAGTGGACTTTCCTCATTGAAGATAGATGGCCTCAGTCCTGGGAGAGTAGAGTGGCCAGCTGACACATTTACAGTCCCAAGGGACCTGTCTCTGTGACCTGCAGCTCTCTGTAAGAGCTCCAGCCATACTCATTTCCCTAGAACCCCATCCCAAAACCCTGACACCTGTTAGAGTGGCACTGTGCCTCTGAGCAGTGACTGTAACCCCACTGCAGTTACATTACCCAATGCTGAAAACTCTCTCCTGCACCTGACTGATTTTTCACACGTGAGCACCTGGTGTTGAGAACATGTATCAGTCATTGCTTTATCGAAGACTAAGTTATTGATCCCGATTTATTAGCCCAGATCTTACATAAAAGCTATGAAAAGAATTATGTTTATGCAGTACTGAGGTCATATCTTCAGCACTATGATGACTTTGACCTGCTTAATTTTCATGTTGACATGAATTTTTTTGTTAATTTTCTTACACGTGACAATTTGCAGACATTGAACAATGCAGTAGGTAGGCCATATACCATCTTCACTTTATGACTGAAGGTGGGAATCAGTAAAACCAACAAAGTGAGCCAAGTTTGGAGGAAGAGAGAAAAATGTTGATTTGTTTTATTTTTTTTTTTGTTGTTTGTTTTATTTGATACAGAACTGCCAACCCAGCAGCAGTTCTCAGAGGCAATACTGAAGACAGAGAGCCTTTAAGACAACTTTCAGTTCCTTTTGCCCTCCACAAAGCCAGGGTGTCTTAAAAAGGGCTCATCCTTTATTCAATTGAATGATTCAGTTTATATTATTTGACTAAATTTATCCTGTGTAATAGGCTAGATAGATGACCTTGTGTATCCCTAGAACACTGGCTTTAAAAAAATTCCATAACTTCCTTGATTCTGTAAATGTGTATGTTTTGGGGGTCCAGCCTGAAAACAACTCACTGAAAAAAAACCAAAACTTCACCGGAAGAAAAATGGAGATTGGAAGCAAGGCAGCAGTGGACAGTGATCCAAGAAGAATAAATGGAAGCGTTGATGTCAGGAAAGAGAGGCTTGTCCTGCAGAATCCAGGGTACTGAGTACATCTCACTGAGCCCAGAAGTATTTGACACAGAAATATTTGACCCTCCTGCCCAGCCCCCTCCCAGCCACCACCAGCAATGTGGTCCTGTGAAATGTAAGCAAAGATTCAAAAGTCAGATGTCAAAGGAGAAAAAACACAGTGGTGGAAAGTACCAGAAACCAAAGAAATTAAAATAACTCTGCTGTCCTGTACACAGTCTGCTATGCATGCTATCAGGGAAGTTCACTGATAGATATGTCTATATCACAGATTGCCTTCGGAGAACACTTGGTCCAACCTCTTGTTGACCCACTGGCCTTTAACATTGAAGTTTTGACCCAAAACTGTGTGATATGTGCGACTATGGATGGCTCAATAATAGCAAGTCGGACATTTCTGAGAAAAATACATACTTCTACCCATGTTTGATGGTAATTTTTATTCACTGAGAAGCTGTACTTTGGAGAAAGGATTGGGAATTTGTCCCAGAGGAAGAAAAAGAAGGGGTATCATGTCTCTTCTATCTTTAATAGCTATCACCTCAGTTTGCCCCAAGCTCTTAAGGAAAACAGTTTGGACATACTCAGTAGGCTTTGTAGGGTTGAACAGATCTTATTGAGCTTACTGGGGCAGAGAGGGCCATTCTGGGACACAGGTTCAAAGAGACTCAGTCATGTCTGTGGACTCATTTTAGGAGGAGAATCAGCTGGAGAATGGACTGGGCAAGGAAGGGTCAGGCAGGAGGGGACGGCTGGGAGGAGTGCACTGAGCCAGCAGTGTTGCCTAGGCAGAGCTGGGTATGTGGTGGAGATGTGAGGACCTGGCCCAGGAGATAGCCTGGGCACCTCATGAGTCTGGATGAGAGAGCAGGACTGTGGAGAAGCCTGCGACAAGAACATTGTCAGAAACTGTGAGGATGGCTGACAAGAGGCTTGAAAAGAGAAAAAATGGGGGGGAAATGGCTGAGCTAGGAACTGGGGTGCTAAGGAGATAATGGGAAGAGGATGTCAGATGAGGGCAGAAGAACATTAACATCATACCCCGAAACAGAATTTCTGCTCCTTCATTGTGCCTGGGAATGTGTCTACACAGATGGGTAAAGACACCACGAGCTTTGAGCTTGGCTTCATACCCTGGGCTCTCATGCACATCCTGCAGAGCATTCTCTGTGCAAAGCAAGGGAGAAAGAAGCACTTCAGACCCATGAACTGCTAAACTGCAATTCAGTGCAAATGGTGCCCTACAGCTGCCAAAGCTGAATGCAGAGGAATAAGAAACCTGGATTCAGTCCCAGGCAGGGCATGTTTGGTCTGATGCAAACAAACATGTTTGTATTGATGTGGACCTCAAAACACAGCGGGAAACAAAACCAGTCCCCAAGCACAAGGACATTAGCCCACATGATTCAGACCAAGATGTAAGAAATGTCAATGGGGCATTTACAGTGAAAGATTTTCAAGGCAATGGAACCTCAGAGCTACAGCTGTTGGCCATTGCCTGCACCCTGCCCTGCACCCATCCTGCTGAGGGCCTCTTGACCTGCTCCTCTGTTTAACTCTGCAATGTCCCCCATCAAGGTGGACATTTTTCCCCAGAATCCTCAAAGACTGGCTTTGAGGTTTTTCTTTCTTTTTAAGTTGTATTTGGAGAGGCATTAAGTTCTTTTGTTGTATGATTCCTTTTGGTCTGTGGTACTGCAGTGAAGTCTGTACCTGCAAACTCCTTTCTTTACATTCTGTCGAGTTGTTTTCCTAACAAGACAGTGTCTTTGCAGGTTCAGGACCCTCTTCAAGTTCAGAATAAGGGTAGACATCACTTCTGCATCTCATCTCAAAGATAAGCAATGTAGAGAGCTCCAGATCTCAGAGAGTAACATGTTTGTAATAATAAATCTTAACTTGTCTTCTTTGTTTCTGGTGTTTTCTACCCAATAGCAACCACCTTTTCAAACTCTCAGAGATTTGGACAACATGCAATATGGTGTTTTCGATGTTTCTTAGCCCAAGATGAAAACTTCATATAACTCAGAACTGTACAACCAGGACTGAGAAAGACTGCAAATCAAGAGACATTCACTGCATCTGCCAAATCTGGTAAATGATAAAGCTCACTGGCTTTTTGCTGCTGTCCCATTTGCTGTGCTGATCTGGCAAAAAGTAACCCAAGTGAGGACTTCCTGTCCCATTACAGACTCTCCACACAGGTCTCTTTTCCTGGCTCTGTGTCCCCAAGCCTTTTCCCTGTCTGCTCCTTTTCATGTGGTCCCTCCTTTCTGTTACCTTGGACACAACATGTGTGCTTGTAGCTGCTCTGTTTTTCATCTCCAGGACAAGTCCAATCTCCAACTATCATTCTGCCTCTGAATTAAGTTTACATTTTTCTCCACTTGTCTTTCATTAGTCTTTACTTTCTCTTCCCTGCTGTGGTCTTAAAAAAAAAAAAAAAAATTATATTTTTGTTTCTTAAAAAAATAAATGACACATAAAAGAAAAAAGCACAACTATCACTACTTTCACCTTCTGAAGTGAAGCAACCCCCAATTCCTATATTATATTGAATTGTAATTGCACCTGGAAAAAAAACCCTGAAGACAATTTTCTATCATGTAGTCATCTTTGTCAAAGCCGAGGAAGATAACAAGCATGAAAAATTTTCATGTAAAAGAACTTGCAGTGGTTTATCCTGTCTTTATTACTCCTTAGTATGGAATAATGGATGTTGTAAAATATTTCATTTTGATTAGGTCAGAATATAAAAGTTTGACATTTTTATTCCAGTTTTGATGTTATTGTAGCACGTATGTTTTATCATTACCTAACATTTTACTATGATGCTTTCTCTTTACTAAAGTTAAATAAATTGTTATTTTAAAAGGGAGGTGCACTGATGACACGCTCACTACAGCTTAAGCCTTTGGTTTTGATTTAATGATATTAACTCCTCATTAAATTTTGTTGAAATGGGATGTGTATGTGCCTTTAAAGCAAACAAGGGTGTTCATGAGGCCTTTTCACTGGTTTGACTAAATGTGTTTAAACTTCTGATTTCAGGTAAGCCTTAGCTGTGTTCTGTCACTGATGAGGCTGAACTGATATGTAGAAAGGAGATGTTTCCAGGATCCTGCAAAGCTGAAACATGAGTGGATGAAACATATCATTCTCCCACTGCTCTGCCACGTGTTCCTCTTCTTGGTTTTCAAGTAGAAGCCTGTATGGTAAAATCCTTGTTTATATGTGTCTAAACAAAGAACCTGCTTGTACAACACATCTGAGAGAGAATACATTTGAGTGTTTTTCATCTGTCCTGCAAACACTTACCGGGACCAACAGGAAAGCCAAGCACTGACATGTTTTTTCAGTTGGTGTCTACCATCTCACATGGAGTGGTGGAATAGTGTCAAGAATTAACTAAGCCAAACTATCAAAGGATAGAATCAAAACCCTATGGAAAATAATAGAACATTTCTGACTTCAGTAGGATTGTGAGAAAAAACCCAAAATGCTATTTTGATGTTTGTAACAGTTTGTGACTCAGTGGGAAGACATCAATGTACTCTGAACTTAAAAAAATTAATTTTCCTACCCAAGCATTGGATATTACTTCTCAGATCAAGACAGCATTTGTACAGGTCTGACTACATGAAGCAAAATGAACTCATTAGCTGACAAGATAGAAAGACTAGGGAGGAGCCATAGGCAAATTACTATTGAATTTCTTCTTCAGAGGATAATCAAACAGATTATGCCATGTGATTTTTGAATGGAGTAGAGATGATGTAAGATTTTTCCTTTTTTTTTCCCCAACAGCCCGTGTTTCCAGTCTGCCTTATGCACTGATTTCACCTTTTAGCCCTGAACAGGTATAAATCACTTGAGGAGATGCTCACAGACCTGTAACCTCTTCTTCCAACTCCATCCAAAGTGTTGATTTCTGACTGACTCCCCTACATTTGCTCGTCTGTATCTGCCTTGCCACAGGGGAAGCAGAAAAGGCTGGTTTTCATAACCAAAACCAGCATATCTTTTCCTTTCCACAGCAATCATAAAATAACTCATGAGAGATGTGGCAGTTGTCTAGTGAAAATTCCACTGTTTTCCTTTTGCAGTTCAGCTACCACAAGTAGAAATTATTCAAACTGAGACTTTGACTCTAGAGGTGCATTGGGGTCAAGGCTGGACCCTCCTTGACTCCTGTTCATACTCTGGGACCCCTGTAAGAGTGCTTTCAGTCTTTACTGTGCATTCCCTGAAGACTCAGATTGTAGGCAGAGCATGAACATTTGGCTATTTCATTCCAAAAACCTGAAGTAGTTTATATTCCTTTCCATGCCTTCTAGAAACAGTCCATTTACCTTAGTTACAACTTGGCCCTCAAACTTTACAGCAGAGAAGATGCATTGCCCACCAGAGCTGTCTACCCTGGAGCTTTAGCAGCAGTGTCTGGGCTCTGTGCTGTCCTTCAGCAGGGATGACAGGGCACTAAAGGGAAAGGTGAAAGGATCATAGTCATTACTGTGCTCATTCCCACCAGACTCTGGTTCCATTTTCTTTAACGTAGAGTTGTGACAAGACATGAAATACTGGGCAGATGGAAGGTGGATTTCTCTCTGTTGTCCAGCTGTGACTCTCAGAGCACTATAAATTGCTGAAGATGCTGCCTTCATGAATCTTACATCCTTCTCCTTCCTGATGGATGTGAGGATATGTATAATACCCCATTGTCTGCCATCCTACATGATACAGGCACACGCTCTCTACTGTACTTTGGCTGGTTTGTCTCCTCCTGTTTGAGTTTATTATACACACTGTCACCACCAGAATGAGACTTGTCTATACTCTCTACATTTTTAACTACAGAATTGTTAAAATGCTTGGAGCTCATTTTTTTGTTGTTGTTTTTTTTGTTTTGTTTTGTTTTATTTTTTATTGGAACTTAAACTTGTGAATCTAACATTTTTGGAGAAAGCTCAGATTGTTAAGGAATCAGCAGGACACATCACCGAGCTACAATAGGTTCACTTTCATGTGGATGCTGTAGCAGGCAAGCCTTCATGGAAAAACTCTGAATGTGAATTTAGCTAGTTTTGGATAAAGACGCCTTTCAGCGTCAATAAACACCATGAATGCAGCCACGGTAGAGTTACAACTTAATGAGATGAGGGGAAGTGCACAGGGTCAGGCCTCATCTCCCGGCCTCTGTCATGCTAATCAGCTGGGCAGCCTGCAGCTGAAAAACTGCTGGAATTTTTATTTGCATTTCATTTAGTTGGAAGGAAATTGACCCAGATGGTCCACAAAGGCAATAGAAGGCTGGCAAGCAGTCTAGTGCTGCACACTTTTCCGAGGGGCTGCACTTGTCCACCCGTCCCTCTTGGAGCCCAAAACATAAAAGATTAAAACAGCGTAAGGGAATTGATTTCATGATTTTTAGATAATTTCCCTAAGATTTCAGAAAAGACCTAAAAAACCTAATTTAATCAGCCAGGAGCTCAATAGTAATTAAAGGGAAGAAAAGCTGAGATAATGAAAGAGGTGGTGGGGATTTTTGCTGTTGCTGGTGGGAACCTTTCTTAATTAGAAAAAGTCTAAAATCTAAATGATGTTAATGACGACAAGCATGGACATTTATTTCAAAGACTCTGTATTCTTGGTCAGTTTAGATGATTGATTGCCAAATCTGATAAACTTCCTTAGAAAAAGCTAAAATAATTTGCTACGCATTTGTCCAAGTTGAGTATTTCCATGTGTTTGCTCAAATGAACCATACTGGTGCCACTGTTATTCCTTTGGCCAAAGCTTAGATATTTGCACAAGTGTTGTTTGATTCCACACCATCTGCTCATGGTTTCACCTATTTTTCTTTGAAAGCTTAGTTAAAACTCTGATAAAAATAGAGATACTTCAGATTCCACCCACTTTTTTCACTGTATTGGTAGAGATTGCAATGTTTCAGAGTAAGTGCAGCAACCTCATGGATGGCTGCTGAGGGCATATCCACTTAACAGGAAGATATAAAGCATAACTGCAAGTATATGACATAAAGTATTTCCTGAGGGCAAACTTTCAGACAGGAATTGTCACAGCACTTCAGGAGTACATGAAGCTGGAAGAAATGGCTGAGGATCCTTTGTCTTCTAGTGAAGGCACCACTGTACCAGTGAAGGTTCTGCCCTTTACCTCCACCCTTCCCTGGAAGGGGGAAACTGACCACTCTTCCATTTCTACCAGCGTTACTCAAGTCCAGGTGATGCTTCTGTCTTTGCAGGCAGTCAGGTGGCCTCGGCCTGCAGCATGCTACCCCCTCTTATCTGGATTGTTATTGAACATGAGCAAACAAGTTTTCCTGCTGCAAGCCCTGGGCTACACCACCAAGGTGACCCAAACACACCACCTGGTCCCTGCTACAGTATAGAGAGAGAGATCTGGTCTTTCTCTTCCAAGGAATTAGTTACTCAGCCATGAGTTATCTCAAGGATTGTTCCTTCCCATCTTTATGACAACCACACTTCAGCTTTGATTTTATAAAGCTTACACAAAGAGCTTCTCCTCAGTCCTCTATGCAAAGCAGATTGGGATAATTTCTACTTCCACCAGAATTAGAAGTCCCAAACTGCTCCTAATGTCCCTGTTAACATTTCAGTAGCTAAAAAACAATGGAAGAATGGTAAGAATGGTTCTTTTTCTTGATCTAGTAGTGGTCTCTCTAGTAACCTAGGGCAATTTATAGGACAAATATTTATAAGGCAGACAAGATTTTTGTGATTCTAAAGACCAAATACTCAGGATGGAACACCTTAAAATCATACCTAGGAACTATAAGGCACCACGCACAGCCACTGTCCACATTGAAGGTGGCTGAAAGAATTTCTGGCACTGCAAATCCTTGAATTATCATCTCTGAAGGGATCAGTACTTCCCACGTGGCTTCCAACATCCCTGCTTGTTCTCTCCACTGTAGAAGGGAAGGATGCTGACTGTTGGGAATATCTGTCTCTCAGAGATTGAGCACACTGCATGGGGGTGGTCTTGACTTGCTTGGAAGAACAAGCTGGTTAACACTTCAATTTGGCACATCCTCTTATCCACTTAGGAGCTGGGAGGTAATAGGACTAGATAGCAAATGTGGAGGCCTAAGGTATTCAGGTGATCCACATTAAACCTTGAAGCACATACAAAGCTTCTTATAAATATTTAAAACAGCTCTTTCCAGTGAGACTTTACCACAGGATGCTCCCCTAGAAGCACCTTCAGTAATGTCTCACAGTTAAATACTTATAAAGATCAGGTTAGATATTCAACATCACTTGGACAAACTCATGGATATTGTTGCTTCTGTCTCTTCAGGAGCATTCTCAGTGCACATACGATCCAACTTTGCAACAGAATAGGGAGTCAGTGCTAGAACTGAATGGGGCAGGTCCTGGTGTGCAAGCTATGTTTTGATTGGTGCCTGAAATCTAGATGTAAGACCAAAATTGCCTCCTCTTCTTACTGTCAAGGCAGAAGAAAAGAAGTCTGAGGCAAAGGCAGAGCTTTTAAATTGTAGCTATACCACTGCTGACCCAGAGCTGTCTCATCTGCAGTGTGTGTGACATGCTCACCACCAAGCTGCCTGTTCCACATTTCAGTGTTGCATGAAACCCACCCTCGCTGTCAGGGGTAGCTGTGGTGTGCAAATGGATTGAGTTCACCACACCACAGGTGAGGGCAGCAGCAGGCTGGGCCTCATGAGCCACACTCATAAGCCCTGAAGGATGCCCACAGGCATGACTGAGTTTGCTCTCTGTCCCATCTTGCTCATGAAGCTCATATTGAAGGTGTTAAGGAGATTGAATGAGCACAGTAGAAATGGAAGCTAAAATACGAAAACCCCCCCCCAAAACCACCAAAAATCCCCAAACCAAAAACCATCTGTGAAAAGCAGCAATTTCTTTAGAAATCATTCATTGTGGTTAAAGAGCCTTGTTATCACCTTGGCACATGTTTCAGCTATCACTTAAAAGGGTTACCAGAACAGAAGCCATATCTGCTGGAGGAAATTAAAGGATTCATTTCAATCAAGGTGAAATAAAACTAAAAGCTGTCAGATAAACTAAACACAGTTCTGGGATTGATGAGTCCGATTGTCTCTCACTGCAAGACCCTGAACCCTGCTGGTTTCTCAAGGCATTTCAGTATCCTTACCATATTTTCCTAAAGACTGCAAAAGCAAATTTGTTGTTTATGCTGGAATCCTGAGAAGGTCTTTGGCAAAATCGGGAATGTTTATTCAAATACCTAGCACAGAGAGCTGCAGACTGAGCTGGACTCTGACTAACTCCCCCTCCCTGTTCAGCAGTGATCCATGCTGCACCAGGGCTCAGCCTGGCACATGCACACCTGTGAAGGTGCAGGCAAAACAGAGAGCCCAGTGAGGACAGTAAGAATGACAGTAAGTCCAGAAGTGCGATATACAATGAAAGAACTGGAGTTGCTCCAGTGCATGCCAGGGATTTTCTGATAATATTTTTCAAATATATCAAGACCTGCAGCAAAAAAGGAGGAAAATGCTCTTGGTGCCCATATAGGACAAGAAATAACATACTTAGGTGCAGTGCAGAGGTTCCCATAAGACACTCGGAACACTTGGGAACAGCAGAAACAGTGAGGGAGTGGAGCTGTGCTGGAGAGGTGTGTGCTGTCCAGACAGCTTGTGGAATACTGACAGGTAAGGGTGATAGTGTCTTGTGGTGATGGTTTGTACTAAAAGACTCCTTGAAAATCCCTTCAGCCTTATTTTTGTAACCTTTCAGAGTGAGTCTACTTTGATGATTTCGGCTCTCTAGATACCTTTGGTTAGATTCTGTCAAATCACTTTATACCCTATGTAAGACTGCCTGCAAGCATTCATTCCTCTAAAAAAAAATAATGTTAAGTATAGGTCTCTAGTACATGGATATAACTCAGCTAAATGTATTAAGTTTGCGAATTCTTGTCCTGAGTCTGAATTTGATCTTTGTGAACCCGATAGAAGAGGTGCTATAGAATTAATAGAGGGAAATAATTTCACAAAAGCTAAACGATTTTAACAGAAGAAAAATCATGCTACACAGCTCTGCAGTTTAACTTAAAATTCAACAGAAAGTTAATTCATTAGTAAAGTCACTCAAGCTTGAATAACAGTCTGAGCCAGAAAATCTAACGATTTAAAGTAAACCCTTGGCTGCGTGCATAACTTGATGCATATGATGCCAGCTGCAGAAATTGCCATTTCAAACCTCACTCTAGGTTGGCACAATGGGAACAAATAGCTCTCAGCTGCAGGTGAAGCCTATCAGACCTTTCTCCTCAATCTTTGTATAGTGTCAGTTCTTCTTTAAAACAGCCATTAAATTATCGCCATTGTCTTGGGGGAACGGTGATTGATGCCTCTTCTTTTATGCTAACTCAGCTTGTCTCTCTGCTCTAAATGGCCTTGTCTTTGGCATGGGTGTTGGTAGTACATCATTAGGTTTTGGTATGCTCGCTCACAGCTCGGCAAACAAGGCTGTCAGATGACGTGGCCGTGCAGAGGATTAACACAACTCTCCTCAACCCTTTAATGCAGAAAGCCATGGGCTCCCACCTGTTGGGGCTCGAGCAGGGCCCTTTGAAGGGGTGCCCTCCCCTCGTGAATGGTTAAGGTGACAAGGTGAAATAATAGGGCTTTGTGCTCCCTTTGTATCAGTTGGGTGTCATCCCAGCTGCCACAGGTGACCTGGGAGGATGCACATGAGAGAGTGGGAGCTGCAGGAACTCCCACGATGGCAGTGGAGACAAACTCAACCATTTCAGGTGTTTATGTTGGCATTCAAGTGCTGTTGCCTTGCAGTTGTGCTGAAAATGTGAGCTCCTCCTGCGTGTGTTGGTCCACTGCAGAGGACACCTGTATTTGTACACAGCTGATTGCTTTTTTTGAAAGCACACTTTGTGAAAGCCGTACACATTTGGAGAGGAACCAAAAAGAAAATTGAGAACAAAGAGAAAGCTCTAGCGGTCTGCAAGGACAAAAATCCTGATCTGCTAACACAGGTACAAGCTCCCAGCAAGCCCAGAGATACTGGTGGCTATCCCTGTGACCACGGCCACTACAGTCCTGAGTGCTTTGTGCCAAGCTGGGTTCCCTGGGAAGCATGGAGTGGTTTCGGAGGCGACCCTTGCATTCCTGCAGGCAGAGCAGAGGATCAGCTGCCATGGTCAAGAGCAACCTCCCTCCTGGGCCGCTGTGCTGGCCTGTGCTGGGACTGAGCCATGAATCAGACCTGACAGCACGGCACTTTTGGATGAAGAGAGATTTCAGTCTGAGCTATGATTTCAGCTCAAGTAAGTTGCTTCACTTTGTCTTCCTACAAAGCAGGAGTAACTGTTGTTTACTCATCAGGTGACTTCTGAGAGCAAATGTCTCGACAAGGAGATTGGGGGGGTGGCAGGGAGGACGAAGGTGGGAGTGTTTGAAGATACTTTTCTTGTGTGAAAAATCTTTCTTCTAAGGCTATAAATCTTGCAATAAAAGAGCCAGGCTTCACATCTCTTTGGTCATACATGTAGCATCACCCTTCACTTCACTGGCCCTGTTCCCCCTTTTCCTCCCTTTCCCATTTTGATTGCAAGTTCTTCAAGCGGGGAAAGTTTCTTGCAACATGTCTGAATCAACATAACATGCCTCTAGTGCTGACTGCAGTTTATCAGAACAAAATGAGCCTTAAATGCTTTATTTTTCCTTTCTGTTCCTCAAACAGCTGTCATTTGAATTAGCTGTAATCTTCACCGTTCGTAGGCTTCAAACTTCCAAGTAAAGACAGCAAGTACTAAAATAAATAGGACACACCAAAATTGTTACTTAAATGGATAAAAAAACCTTAGCCTATCAGTTACACATCCTACCTGGGGAGTGTGTAAGGCTTACACATGTTTCTGTACTTCAGAGATGCGTGTGGGCTCAGGGGATTTTACTTGGGCTCATATTTTTAAGCAACCTCTGACTTAGCAGACAGCCTACATGTGCTGCAGCCACCAGAGCACCCAGCAGATGTCACATGGACAAATTCTCTCCCACTGTGAACCTTGCTTCAACCTAGGCCACCTACAGGACACTGTTAGTGAGATTACAACGGTGTTCATGGTATAATATGACTCTATATATAGTGCATGATGTTGCTTCCATTTATGTCATTTCATATTCTTTTTCACTTTCTTTCTAGGAAGAAGAGAGATTGAAAATCATATTTCTCTCATGCTTTGACTATTGGGTGCAGCTCAGATCTCTGCATCTCAAGAAGGATGCAGTAACGTCAGAAGACACAGAAAAACGCACTGAAAATGACTCTGGGGTGAAGCAGCCAATTTATGTGCAGAAACCAAAGAGGCTCCTTAGTTTAGAGGTGAAAAGGCTGAGGGCTTACGTACAAAGTCCACCAAACCCCAAACGTGATGGGTAAGGCAAACTTGGAACTGTTGTTCAGTAAATCCCTTAATGCAATGCCAGAGAGTGCTTAGGGAAACTCATGGAGATCTGTTTAAAACAGACACAGATCAGTGCCTGGCTGGTAGTAAATATCTGGAAATCACATCCATGGGAGGCTGCAAAGCTGGATAGTATCAGCACGGTCCCAGTAGGATTAGACACATCTGCAAACAGCAGGATCTGAGTAGGTACTTCCCACTAACATCCCATCACCTCTGGGGCTGGAGGATCCCACAGCAAGTGATAAAAATCCTGTGCTCTCCTCATAGCAGCTCCTACTGCCCACAACAGAGGATGAATAGATGGGTAAGGGACCTCTGCCCTGGCCCACTAGGGCATGTCTCAAGTTCACCTTCTGCAGTTTTCTTCCCCAACAGCTTCTTGCTCTCCCCAGAGCCCAAAGAAAGCCCTTACTGCAAAGGGACCACCTTGGAATGGCAGGAAAGGGGCGCATGCCATGGACTAGAAGGTTCTCACATCTCTCAATGTGGTCCTGGAGTTATTTTTATTCTGCTCTGGTGGTCAGAAACAATACTCCTTTAATAGAAACACTGTTTTTGAGTGGCCCTGTTTACAGCCAACTCCAAACAGCTTTTCGCAAATGTTTTCCTAAATACAAAATAATCAGTCTTCTTTGGTGGCATTCAACTCCTTCTTCATCTCATTCCTTTCCAGAGATGTGAGGGCAATATGGTTTGTCAGGATGTTCACGGACACAGAGTCTGGCAAACATGTTCCTCCATGAGGAGTCACAGTAGGAGGGATCATCTGGTAAATCTTCAAAGCTCCAGAAATTGCCCAATTGGACATTAGAAAAAAGTGCCTCTAAGTTACCAGTTATGACCCAGTCACAAAACATAAAAAAAAAATCTTTGAAATGTACAAAGCAAAGACTAGGAATCAGCAGACAATCCAGAGACTGCCCAGTGCTGATCAGAGTGCTATAGGGGAATAATTAAGGCAAACAAAATCCTTCTACAGATAATTTCGCAAACAAGAAAATGTCAAACAAACCAGCTCTGGTGAGGAGTCATGTTGGAGATTTTGGAATCTTGATTTTGTATAAAATTGGAATAATAGAAAATAATGGCCCAAAGGAGTCTTTTAGATCTGGTTTGGTGGGTTTTTTCTTTAAGTTTGAAATTGCTTATTTTGAATGAACACCACGCCCTTGGAAGATTTCTGGGAACTACAGAATTCAATCAAAAGCTAAAGAAACCTTCCTTTATACCTCAATTTTTCTAGCCAGCCTTTCTGTAAGATGACGTACTGCCATTTGCCAATGCCAAACGCTTTCCGTGTGTTGTTTCTGTTTCTTCCTTTCATCCTTGAGGTGGTGAGATATATAAAATCATAATTCTGTGAACCTAGAAATAGAAGCAGAGCCTTCTCTTTTATAGACCTGCTTCTAGATGAAGGGGATTTAACCTGCTCCTGGACTTTCTTTTGAACCCTTAAATTCATAAGTGATCCCCATATCAGCTGCTGTGTTTACTGAGGTCATTCATTTTATGGATTAGAGCACTGGGTTTGTCCTGGTTCTGCATCAGCTCAGAATGGGATGCATTCTGCTGGCAGCTCCTGAGAAAGTACTTGAACTTCTTCAAAGCTCCTGAGAGCATTTCTGTTTCAAGGGGACCGTGAAGAGATAGCTGTGTTCAGAGGGGAAGAGGAGAAAGGGTGGGATGGCCAAACTCTGGCTGAGTAGGAATCCAAGGACAGCACAGTCTAACACCTCTTGGCTCATTCCTTCTGCTGTCCTCCCCCTCTTCTCATACTCAGTCCCCCATCCCCACAGGCACCAACCCCCTCAGCCTTTAAGGTGAGTAGGGACCCTCTTGGTTAGGAGCTGTTATCCCCAGTAAATGGGCCTGGTGCCTGCTCTGTCATCACTGTTCCTCTCTTCTGCTTCATGTTCACAGGGATGAGCCTTCAGTCACATAACCTAGTACCTCTAGGCAGCTGAATCTCACTCCTAATGCCAGTCATGAAAACAATTGTTCCTGGACTGTGGTGCCAAATACTTGGATCTTGCATGATAACTTTCATTGACATTATAAAACTGCAGATCTTCTCAAGACAAGTTGTTTTTGAAGATCTGTGTGGCCTGTCATTTGGCTAAAGTTTACTCTCATGTTTGTAATTTATTTTTATTTCACTGCACTCTTCCTGTTATAAATAAGCCATGAACCTCTGCCAGGCAAGCAAGGTGACCAGTCCAATCCAGACTTGCACAATGGCATCCCAGGAGCAAGACAGGGCCCTTGGCGTCTGTCCTTGACCCCATCCCCACAGGGCAGGACCTGCCTCTTTGGCCAACTTAGACTGCCCCTGCCAGTTTCCAGTCAGTCTCCCCCTTCTCAGACCCACAACAGCTGGGTCAGCCACAAGCAGAAACATCTCTGGGTTCATCCTACTAGGGCTGAATGACCCCCCCCCAGGTTTCCAGCTGTTTGATGTCTGACCCCATGTTGAGGAATAAACTGAGACTTAACATATGCTTGTTCTCTAAAGGCCTTAAGTTTTATGGTGTATTTCCAGGCAGACTAAACACTAGTTGTAAAATTTGATCTCCAAATGCAGAAGGTTTGTTTCTTGCTGCAGTAAAAACTGATTCCTTCTTTTTCCCCAATAGTGTGGTTGACTCTGAGCATGTCAAGAGTCTAATGTGAAGCAACAAACCTCATCCCTGCCTGTCCATGTGCAAAAGAGATTTTAATATTATTTATCTACCCCTGAACTTTGCCATGCCCTGTTGAACAGATGACTTGGGGCAAGAAAAAATGGCCAGTGGGACTGTCTGCAAGCTTCAACTTTTTTTGTCCTCATTTAAGAGAGGGAAAGCTCTGATGAATTCCTTCAAAGCTCTTGAAAAAACTGGACAAAACTGCCACTCCAGCTATAGCCCACACTTCAAATGGCCGTGAGATGGCCTTTTCTGTATGTTACATAGTTCAAGGAGGCAGTGAAGTGCTCAGTGGAAGATTTTGTATGGGAACTTTAACTTCCCATTCCATTTGACTTTTGGTCTTTAAAATACAGGTCAAATCAATGAATTTAATGAAGGCCGTGGAACACAAAGGCTTTGCCTTGCATTTTGACCTAGATAAAGGAGAGTCAGTCCAGGTCAAAAGGCTTTAGCAGCACTTTAAGTGGTTAGTACACAAATGTGACAGAGTGTTTAGACTCTCGGAGACTTGCAAGACCCAGTGACAAGCCGTTAAAAGTATTTGAAATAGCTGCTTGAATGAACTTTGATAAGGTACCTCTATTGTCTTCCATTGTCTCTTTCTTTTCATACCAAAACACCCCCAAAAGAACAAGAGTCAATGAATGTATAATGCAGTCCCACTTTTACTGGATTTGGGGCTTCTCTTGGCCCTTCGGACTTTTTTTGTGAACAGTTTATGCCATTTTCATTCATTTCCTCACATTAAGCCTTTCTCAGAAGCCAGTGATTAATGTGAGTTGTCAGTAAGAGCTTTTAAAGAGCAATGATACTTTCAGAAGCTATAACATGTCAATCGAACCTAAGATTAAGAACAAATTAAGAATAAATTTACTCTCAGTGAACCTTCTTGAGAGGTGGAGCTCCTGTAGGTGAAGGTGGTGGTGGCACTTTTCAGCTCCTACCTCACAGATCCAGACATCTGAGGCAAAGCTAGCTCAGAGCAGCAGACCTGTACATTGAATTCTGGATTCATATCTTTCCCCTCACTGGGATTAAACAGCTTGGTGAGATCATCAGGCACTTAACACTCGTTCACATACCCTGTGCAAGCATCTAAATTAGGTTTTGGAATCAGCTTGTTGGTAAAGGTAAGTTACTGTCATCAAAAATAAATATATTTTAATGGTGGAAAGCGTACTGCTAGAAAGCACAGGATCTGCCAGATTTGCCAGAAAGCAAATCTCCATTTAAATACATAATTATTCTTCATTACCAGAAAGCATTTGTCCAAGGAAAACTGGTAAAATGTGTAACAGTTCATTATGCAGGACCAAATTTGTCTGGAAAGACCAAAATCCTAGTTAATTTGTGCAAGGCAGAAAGGTTCAGTTTTGTTTTGCTTTTCAATTTTGTTGTAAAAAGTCTGCTTCTTGAAAGCTTTCCAGGCCAGAGATCAGGTTCCCCCTTTATAAAGGGAGCTATTAATGCCTGAAATGGGCCACTCTAAAGAACCACATGTCCGTTTCACATGGTTTGATAGCTCCAAGATTTTGCTCACTGTGCTTTTGGGACTTTTCTCAGTATTCTCTATAGTGAGATTTTTATTGTATTTTACTCTTTTGTCTGGTTTTTGTGTTAGAAATTTTTCCCTTATTCATTGACCAGCAACTTTCTGTCACCCATCTTTGACTTTTCTTCTTACATCTGCATTAAAGCTGTCATTTACTTCTGCTTTTTCCCCTCTCTCCATATTTGACAGCAAAAGCCTTCATCAGCTTTTATCCCTTTTTGTTCACATTATGACATAACCTGCGCAAAGTGGCACAGCTCCCCAATTCTTGTATATAAAATTTGCAACATTTTTTGAGACGGGTCAATGCCCATTTTTGGGATCCTTTTCTTTATCTGAGTACCGTGTTAAAACTTTTTGCAGATGTGAGCTATTCAGGAGCAGCCTGCGGCTGCATGCAGAGATGGGGAAAAGAAGAAAAGGCCTTCCTATTTTGTGATTGCCATAGTAACTCAAACATTGCCAGGGTGTTTGTCGGTTTGGTAGGGCACAGCCAGGGAATTTTATTTCCTGTGCAATCAAGCCCTCTACTGGAGATCGTGGCTTGTATGACACAGGGTTACAGAGAGGACAGTGGGCTTGTTAGGCCTGGGATTAAGCATTTCACTTTAAAATAATACCCATTTGTATCCATTTTGTTCAACATGACAACAGCTGCTGGCCTTGGGATGACAGGCTTGCCTTTTTAACCGAAGTCTCGTATGACATTTATGAATGAGACAGACTCCATTTATTTTCACTTTGAATTCACACTGGTTATTTTTGGTTGTTTGATTTTTTTCTTTTTTTGACCATGTGGTCATAATAACATTGTTCCTGCAATTATATTTGTGGTTTATGAGAGGGCAAAATTTAGCCTTATTTGGGGTGTCAAATTAACACTTTCATTTTGGGAGAAACAGGTTAAAAAAGAAAGGAGAAAGAAATGAAGAAAGCATTTTTTGTCAGTATAGTGGAAGCTTTTTATTAAACCAATGATAGAGATGGAGAAAGAAACCTCAGGTGTAAGAGATTTTCTTCAGATATGTACAAGAACTGCAGATTTCAGGCAGAAAATGTTTCTGTCTCTTTTCTGGGTCAGCAGAAGGACTTGTTGCTCCAAGAACTTCACGTGTTTCCAGAATGTGACAGACACCACTACTCCCTGCATACTGTGCTTTGCATGCACCCACCCAGGCTGCTCTTTATCCACAGCTGCTGCTACTCCAAAGCACCCCAGCTTTCAGCTTACCCTGGCTTAACTGAGAGGCAACAGCTCCACCAACCTCGTCTCCCGAGGTCCCAACAGAGGACTGGAGAGAGAGATGCACTTGGTGCAGACATGGAAAGGAAAACAGCAGCTTTTGGAGAGGCTCCTTCAATGTATTGATTTAAAAGGGAGTTCAGTTTTCTGCTACTTCACAGTCATGCTTTCTGCTGACCTCAGGGCTGTAGGGAAAGGACCGACCCACCCGAGCAATTCTGATGAGGCTGAGACACCCTTTGTCCCTCACTCCCCCAAAAGAGCTTGTTGTATTGGTTTGCATTCGTAACCTGAAGCAAGTTAAAAAGTGAGGTCCTCCTTGATCCTGGCAGCAAGTTTTCCACCCAGAGAATGCAGGAGAGCTCTACAGCTGCAGGTGTCATGGTCTTTGGCCCCGAGGAGCCTTCACAGGTAAACACAGGACATTCCCACTCCAGTCAGACAGCGATGGCACCCCTGCTGAGGTAATGCCAAGGAGCAAGGCCAGGGTGAATCAGGGCTGCCTTGAAGTCTTCAAGGAACCTGGGACAGAGACACAAGTTTTGTGTTTCCACCAGCTCCTCTCCTGACTTACCTGCTCCTGCAGCAGAGCTTTGAGAAACTCACTAAATTATCTTGACACATCTCTCCAACCTCTGCATTCATTGAAGAATTCCAGCTCCATTTAGGTATCAGCCAAATTACTTCTAATTGGCACAGAAGGAGAGCTCTAAGGGAAGCTTCCCATTCTATAAAGCCAGAGGTGAAATTTGGCTTTCCTTTTCCTTGACATATTTCCCAGAGGGGACAGACACCTCGACCTTTATCCCCACTGATGCTCATATTTATGAGCTTCCCTGACCCAGGACAGCAGCAGGAAGCAGTTTGGTGCAGGTGACCTTTGGCAGTGCCCTGCAGCTGCCTGCAGAAAAGACAAGATGGGGTGGGAGAAGAGAGAGTGCTCTTGGTGACACCAACACAGAGAGCTCAGCATCAGATCCTACCTGAAGAAGAGAAGCTGTCTCACGCCATATCAGATAAAAATGCTAAAAAAAAGCTCCCACCTTTCTCCCCCCTTCCCTCTGTCCCCTTTTCCCTCTCTCCCTTCTCCCTCCGTCCCCCATAGTGAGGTTCAATTTTTTCATTCCTGCATCATTAGAGAGATTCCAAACTAGATAAAACCTCAAAGCTTCCTTCAGTGCTGGTGACTGAGGGAACAAAGAGGAAAATCACTTTGATGGCACCAAAGGGGCTCCAATCTGACTTAGACAGATGAAGTACTGGGAAACTTTTCATTCATTGTACACTCCACCTTGTGAACCCGGCATTTGTGTACACTAGACCTTCCTCAACCCTGCATCCTACTCTCTTCAGGATCCACTGCTTCCCAGTGAGAAAAAGAGGAAACATCAATGAAGAATGCAGTTATCTTTCTACCTACTTTAGAAATGAAATAAAATCTTGCTCTGACACAGACACTGAAGCAACGACATAATACTCAAAAACTTCATTAACCAAAGGTGGTGTTTCAAGGAGGGATTTTCCCTGCAAGTGGTGTGATGTTAATTGATTTGGAATTTGGCTTGTTTTGCTTTTCCATTCCAGACTGGCTTCACAGCTGTGAGATTGGTGGGCGTGCCACATACTGCCACATGGATCCACCTTAACCAGGCTGAAGTGTAACCATGACCTAAGTGAGCTGTTTGACCATGGAAATGCCTGGTGTTGCCCACTACTAACAGTCTCTGCCAGTACTTACCCAGCCAAGCCCCAGGAAAGGCAGTGCCCTGTGCCACCTCACACACAGTTCCAAGTCACACCACTAAGAACCAGAATGGGAATTAGAATCACTGGCCACTGGGAAAAATCTCTTTGGCCACATTTATTGCAGAATCAGCCTTTTGTCTCCTCTCAGAAATAAACGAATTGAGCTGATGCAGAATGAAGAACAAAGAAGATAATGTACATTAGGATAATGGAGTGGCCAATCTTCTTAAGCCTCTATTTTTCATGAACTACCTGCTTTCAGATTGAAAAGGTTAAGATTAATATCCAGCTATTCCCCTGAAGAAAACAGGATTGTATCCCATTGCTACTTCTTTAAATATGCTCAAGGACCTGGATCCATGTCACTCAGTCCACAGAATCTTAGAAGCCTGAAAATGCACATGACCCATTAACCCATGAAAGATATTTCCCAAGGCCAGCCTTCCTCTGTACCACATCCCCACTCCCCCACTTTCTGCACTGAGGTGGAAAAGCTAATGTGGGGACTTGTGACGAGGCTGCCCAACATGTGCACCTCTCCTGATGTGCAACTCACCTGGTGGGTGGGCTGGATGGGGCTGCAGTCTGTGACCTGCCCTCTTAGCACCCACGGCTGCACAGACCAATACTGTAACCACCAAAAAGGCAGGAGCATCTGGAAATAACACCACTTCGACTGAGAGCAAGATCTACCTATACTAAAACCCCAATTCTGCCCTGAGATCAATCCAGTGATCTCAAAAAGGCTCATATGCATATCTTCCTTCTCAGAGGAAGACTTTCTTCATTAACACAGAGCTGTCTACATTCTGTGCTCTTGTGGCCTCTCTATTTTGCCAATAAATTGGAAATTTCCCATTTAATCTCTTTTGTCCCCTGAGCCAAAGAAACAATCCCATCGGGAGAGCCACCATTAGTCAAATAAACTTCTTTATGCCAGCACAGTTGATGATCACAATATTCTTAAAAGTATTTTCCCATTTACATTACCAGGAATTCTTCCTCTCCCATTGAAGCAGGTAAAAAACATTAGGGAGTTGGCATGCTTTTATGGTGTCCATTATCTACATACAGTGAAATCATTCACACTGTTACCAAGAGCAGTTGAACCAATAACAAATCATCACAACCTGATGCTTGGAGATACTCCTAACTCCTTGGAGATATTCAGAAGTCTTCTGGACATGGTCCTGGTCAACAAGCTTTATGTGGCCTTGCTTGAGCAGGTGGTTTGGACCAGGTGACCTCCAGAGATGCCTTCCAACTTCAGGTCCTCTGTGATACTAGGTTGAATGCTGAATATTATAATATTTCTAAAAACTCTTTATGATATTGATAAACTACTGTAAACAGCCTTCAGAAAGCAAAGGTAGCAAAAATCAACAAAGGATGTTGAACTTCAGTGATAAAAGAGACTACGAAACAGTTTCACTTCAAATTTGCACAAACATAAATTCACAGTAACTCTTTGGTTTATGGATTCGCAGAGATTTAAAAAAGGAATCCAGTCCAAGTCCCAGAGTTCTGAAATAAAGTGTCTTAAAGGTCAGTTAAGTACAGTAAGGCATGAAAAAACATCGTTGTGGAAAACTTCAATTAGAAGCCATTTCACACCTTGCCTACTTACATTATTTGTTGAAGAATTTAATTGGTTTTTTTTCCCCACAAAACACTTCATTTATAAGTTTTACAAGCCCAAGCAATTCAAAATACTGATATTTGTATGCAGCTGTTTCCATAATGATCTGACCTATAAACACAACTCTGATTTGGTGGGATCATGGTCCTTCTTGCAAGTGAGTTGTGATTCACTGGGCAGCAACTTTGCCCTTCTTAGAGCATAGGAATTAGGATGGCAGAGGTATACATCTGCCTTTAGGTAAGAAATATTAAAATTCAGGGAGTGGTGACCTCTGAAATAGAGAGGTAATA
Organism: Lanius collurio; assembly: GCA_020086605.1. Taxonomy (NCBI): domain Eukaryota; kingdom Metazoa; phylum Chordata; class Aves; order Passeriformes; family Laniidae; genus Lanius; species Lanius collurio. The sequence continues at coordinate 11,971,137 of JACBWW010000006.1, forward strand.
TGCTTTTTATATAAATCCCCAAATTTACTCTCCCAAATTTACCTACATAAAATACCCACTCAACTACAGAACCAAATGATAGGAAAAGCTTAGTGAAATAATGCAACACATGGTGTAATCTGGTTCTAGGGAGTGCACTGATGTGTCTCAGAGCTTGTTTTCAAGGTGTGCATGTCTTCTTCACTACAGTTGTCATACTAAGGTTGTTACATAACAACTAAAATACACCTCTGAACAGGGAAAATTAGTAGACTGCTATTTGTGGCTCAAGTACTTTGAAGCTACTTCCATGTTTTTATCCTTTGCAAAGAAAAGGTTGCTGTGGGATTTAACTAAACATCAGTACAACTCTTCCCTGTGTTATTGCCTCACCAGGTACTTTACCATGATACAAGCACAAAGAAAGCCAAATAAAACCCGCAGGCAACTCCTCCTCAGTCAGGCACACAGCGCACAGCCCCATGGCTGCTGCTGATAAAAAAGGATGCAGAGCTCAGATGCCTAATGGCACAGGAGAGAGGGAAAGAGCCTGTGCTAGCCATGGCACGGCTGAAGTTGGCTCTGGCCCTGGAAGTGTTAAATGCTTTGTGGCGAGGTAGGACAAACTTCACTTAAACTCAATTCTGTGGCCAGCCCCAATTGTTTTGACACCTGCACTATGTGAGGGATGGCATGGTCTCCTTTGTGGTGCATAATGACACATCTTCATTATTGTTCTAATACGCTGAAAAAAAAAATCCCTAATCTTTCTGTGGTGCCAGTGACTGTAACAATGCCGGGACGTTTTATTTTCCTCCTTGCTCTCTCTTTCCTTTAACCCGCTATTGTTGCCATAGCCACGATGGTGCAGTACTGCTGGTTCAGGGAAGTTTCTGTACTGTACCGCCCTGAGCTTATTGTTTAAATCTGTATTATTCAACTGTTCTGAAGATTTACATTTTTAATGGCTCATTTATGTAATCCCATAAATAAAGTAGCAGAAAAGCATCCCACACAAATGAGTGAATTGGGGTTTGAAAAAAGCTGCTGAAGCAGGTCACTCAGGGTCTCAGCTGCGGGGCCTTGATTGGTATCAGCGATATAACCACTGTGGCAATGGACTTAAGACCACCCAGTCAGCCCCAAAATGGTGCATTACCAGGGAATAGTGGAATGGTGCTATAGTTCAATCTCCCCTATTTAACAGGGAGCAGAGTTCTGCTGCAAAAACCATTTCAGCCTCAGACTCATTTACCTTATTGCTTTGACAGCTGCACCTCTCCCGCCTTAAAGTTTAGATGATTAGCTTTTCCCTCCTTGCAGCTGATGGCGATAGGCTTCTTTTTCTTAACCAGTATATTCCTGAAGGCTGATAAATTCCCTCTGAAGAGTCTGTGAATTCAAGCACCTGTCTGAAGAATGTGTTTTACAAAATGAGCACTGAGACAGAGATACATTCTAACAATTCTAAGCTCCTGCCCAGTGCTCCCCTTGCTGGCTCCCTCCCTGCACACAAATCCATCATGAACTTTAAAACCCTTGAGCAGGGCAAGTCTATTCCGTTAGTCATGCTAATGAAAGATACGAAGATATTTTGTTTCCAGTCAGTTCTCACCCTTCAAAGTTGATTTTTGGTTGTTACCTCATAGACCAGCCTTATAGCTGCTGCACATTTGGGGTACTCTGCTGTGGGGAATCCATTGCAGCTCCTGAAGCATCCTGCTCTCCAGGACAGGTACCAGCAGGCGGCTGTGTGGCTGACACCTTACACCCTTACACTACTCGGCTGAGTCAGTAGGAGAAACCCACCTAACCTCAGGCTTGTGACCCTGGCACAGCTTTGGGTCCACCAGTAAGCCCCATTGCAGAGGGTGCTGGACTCAGCATGGGCAGCTTGCCTGGGGCTGCCCTGTTCAAAGTGCTGCAGCCAGGCAGATGTGAGGTGGCATTCCTGGGGCTGAAGGATGACACCGATGTAACTGCAGAGAGCTGGCCTTCAGCATCTCAGCTGTGCCCTCATTACCTGGACAGCCTGGGCTTCAGGGGAGCTCAGATCACAGCAAAACGAGGTAGGCTGGGGCAGGGGGACAAGCCTGACAAATGGACATAGGACTGGCACTACTTGTCACCCCAAGAGTTCTTCTGGGGATCCCAGTTGGCAAAGCACACTTGGAGAACAGTTTGCTCTCCTGTTCCTTCCAGGTGGACACCCCTGCAGCTGCAGCAGGGAAGCTTGGCAGAGGTACAAGCTGGGACCCTGCCAAGGTGAGCACTTACCCCAAGGGCCTGCCATCACCCTCCTCCCAAATGGTGCTGACAGGTAACAGTGGGGACCATCCTTCCCCTGGCAGCCAGACCAGGTCCTCACTATGCTGCTCCCACACATTCCCTCCTCCAGGAGAGCTGCAGGAGGGCATGGCTGTGAAGACAATGCCATCCATCCTCCCTGGCTCTTCCCAAGGCTGTCAGGACAAGTGCCAGCCAAGACACCGGCTGGAGGACAGACAAGCACCACACAGTCAGAGCTGGAGCAACGTGCTCTTGTGTCCAGCACCCCATCTGCAATACCTGGTCTGCTGTTACTGAGACACACAGACACTTCCCTCCCTTCACACGAGTGTTTCTGATGCAAAGAACAAGGTGTTTTCCCCTAATTCCAAGGCAAAGGAGCTCTCCACAGAGGTGTATGCCTGCGGGAGGCTCTGCTGGCAGATAAACCGCAGCCATCCACGGGGGCAGTCGGACAATAGCCCTTCCTCAGTTTACCTGCTGGATCTTGTTCTGCCTGGCTGCATGGAGTGGAGTCAAAGGAAGCTGCTCGGAGGCAGGGAGCAGGCAGCGAAACAAAGGCGGGGAGAATACCAGCCAGCCCAAAGGAACAGTGGGGAAGCTGGTAATTGGGCTGTGTGTGTTTGGCTTTCGCCAGGCTAGCAGGTTTGTTTTTCCCAGGCTGGAGACTAGACTGAAAGAGACACAAAATTATTAAAGAACTCAACCTAGAAAGGAGAAAAAAAGGAAAAAGTGTTAGCAGTGAAGGCTGGAGGTGAATCTCAAGTAATAGGAGTGTGGTGGGGGCTCTCTTGTTCCTTTCCAAGGGCATAGATGCCTGGGAAATAATTTTCAATGGCAAAGAAAAATGAAGTTTAGATAAAATTCATTCCAGTTGACTTTTATTGATAGTCCAACTCATTTTTTTGACAGCTGGGAGCTTACTGGGCAGGATGCAATAGGTCCTGCTACAGAAAGGTAGAGCTTTCCTAGTCCCTTTCTTGTTGCAACAAGTTTCCTGCAGGGGATCCAAGTCTAAATGAGACCTGTTGATGAGGTAGACCCAGAGCCACCCTGAGGGATTCCCCCACAGCGGGGCTGATTCCCAGTCCTTCTGCCAGGCAAACGTTGCAAAGAGCTGTACATCTACCTGCAGGATGTGTGCAGGAGCTCAGCACAGCAGAACTTCCCTGATTCACACCAGATACGGCTTTACTCATTGACACAGCACCAGCCACTTCCCTAGGAGCCTATGCTTTCTCACAGACATTTAACCAGACTGACTCAGGTGCTTGACACGAAGGAGGTCTTTTCAAGTAGCCATGCCTCACAGGGCATCTTGCTGGAGTCCTCAGGAAGGGAGGTGGAGAGTCAGAGCATGAGAAACTTTACCTGCCTCTCCTTGGGGCATCCCCCAACTTAGTAAATGGACACCAGGAGAAAGAAGGGTGTAACAATTAAACTTTTCTAGACAAAACACACTCTGTTTTCCAGGGACCTAGCAAGTGCCTTCTCAGTATGGAAGGGTTCAGAGAGGTACTGACCTCACAGCACTGCCTGGAAGAGCAGTGTCTGCTAATATGGTAGGTACAGAAAACTGTATTTGAATATAATATACAGAATTAAGACAAGGTAACATGTTATACTCCTTTCTTAATAATCTTATTATTGAACTTAAACAACAGTTCATTACCAGCAACTGTCATTTGTTGCTGGTCCTGATGGATTAAGCTACTTGATGGCATTTTTCTTGGAGAAATTTTAAATGACTAGCATTAGGCATCTCTCGTGTGGTGCTTTAAAAGACACAGGCCATTCGTTTCCAGGAAAAGCTAGAGAATTCAGAAGACAGTCTCAAGCAGATCAGAATGCCCACTCATGTTTCCCAAACCCAGACTTTGGTTGTACTTACACAACTGATACTGAGATATCTCTCAATTGATATTGATTGTCCTATTGCTGCTGTAAGCACTTTCTGCAGGCAAAATTTTTAAGGCTTTATTTTAATCAGAGCTATGTGCTCTTTAACATTTACTCTTGATTATTTCTTATTGACAGTCACTAAAGTGAAGTGTATATTAATGCAGACGGGAGTTTCATTCATAGATGGTGAGCTGCAACAGGATTATTTGCAAGTGCAAAGATCACTCACATGAATAAAGATTTGGTGGATCAGTGATTCCACTGGTAAAATGACTAAAATCCTTCTCCAAACACAATCCAGATATGTTTTCTTGCCACTTATCCAAGCAAGTCTGCTTTTGTGTTGTTCCAGCTTAATTAACTGAAAACACATAATTATTAGTGAGAGCTTCGATAGGACAGGAGAGGAAACATGCTTCTTGGTGATCGACTTGCAGCCACAACAAAAAAAAAACCCAAACCAGTTCTGTGCAGGAAAAGCAACCCCCTCCTGCTACATTATTCCATTGATCTACAAACATTTACATCTCCTTTGTTAACTAGTTTTCTGTGGAAATTTCATGATCACTAAGGAACACTTTCAACTGCACCTCAAGAAACTTCTGGTTAAGACTGATCCAGTCTAAAAAAGAGGGTGGGTTTTTGCCTTTAAGTCATATTATACATGAAATCCGTTGGGCTTTTCTTGGACATTCATGCTTCATTGTAAATAATTCAAACTGGATTTACAAAAGAGAAAAGGCTGTACAATGAATGCAAGAACTGCACATTACTATCTCTCTGACTGTCAAAACTAACAAAAGCATTTCATGAAGGCTACATAAAATATTTCCTCCTCTTTCACATTGTTTTGTGATCTACATTCGGTACCAGATTGATGAAAATGAACTTTTCCATCCAACATAACAATAAAGTCTAATGAGAAAATTGTTCTGGCTATGGCAAGAGAATAGTCTTACCTGAATAAACTTTATCTACATAATGTGCACTGATACTAAACATAGACAACACTGGTAGCTCACAGATTAACAAGAAACACCTGTGAAGTACCACTGCAGCAACACTAAGGGAAGGTGCATTCCCTTCCCACTAGATTAACTAGGGAAGCTGAGACCAAGAACATACTATTTATTTACATATTCATTTAAGGACTAGGCACTTTTACAAGTAACAAGTGTACAGCAGTTAGTAACACACTGGGAAAAGTCACGTCCAAGTCTGAATTATCAGGGTTAAATCCTATCTTTAGGATGCCTTATAAACATAATGTTAGTGCTGCATATGAGCAACTGCAGACAAAATACAGACCTGGCTTTGTGCACCCAAGTTCTTATTAAAAAAGTAACCATTGTGCTCCCTTCCAAGTTTACTGCAATTCTATAAAGAGTTGCCTTAAGAACAGTTAATGAGCAGCAGAGGATTTTATTTTTATTAAGTACACTTATGGAACACAGCATTAAAAGATGAAACTAACCAATGCAAGATTGACAATTCATGTATATTCTGTAAGTCAGAAAAACGTGGAATTAAATCTGAACCTACCACCAGCACCACCACCATTGATAAAAACAAGCTTTCTCCAGTTATCAGTGCAGGTCATGTCAAATCCTTTAGCTGAGCATTTCCAATATGCAAGCATTATCAGCAATCCGGACTAATTTTGAGAGCATGCTCTAATCATTTTCCCTACCTGAAAGCCTGGCATAAATTAATATAGCCCTTACCCAAAGTGGTATCTGAAGGCCTGAGAGTTGAAAGCTCTGAGGACAGCAGATACCAGCATGAGTCAGACCAGCAAGAATTCACAAAAATTTGTTCTGTGGAACATCTCCAGTCCAAATCCTGACCAATGGTGAGATGAATTCTCTGCTTCAAAGTCACATCCATCCAGCACTGTCATTGCAGCAGAACACAGCCAGTATTACAGCTGCTGTCCTTCCAAAAAGGATTATTAAGGAGTATACAACTGGCAACCAGCAGAACAAGGACTGCAAACATCATCTGTTTATTTAAACTGAAGACAGTCCTTACATTCTCCAAAGATACTACTTCTTCATTGATCTCACCTAAATAAATGTAAATTTTCCAAAAGAGTTCTATTTTAGTGCTGTGGGTCTTACAGGGAAATGGAGGACCTGTGTATAACTCCTCTGGGGAAATGTCAAGGTATCCCACATCACTGGATATGTTGACCCTGGCAGTCTCCAGAAGGCAGGCTCAACGCCAGTATAACTATCTTCCCACTACTCAGAAGAGCAATTCCCAGCTCATGAGCAAAATCCAGCCAGAGCAGACCTGCACTTTGGCCGTCCCACGTCGCAGCTGACACGGGCTCTCCGAGTCAGGCAAGTGCAGAGAGGAGCGGCGCTCACACGCCTATAGGTGGCACTCTTGCTCTGACTCAACACGGAAGGGCCACGGAGCCCCGCTCCTCCCGTCCCTTGGAGGAGAGAGACACACATCACTTAAGAAACCCATCAAAAGCATTAATTCCACAGGGCACTTTCAATTAATATTTTTGATTTTATTGTCAACACACTCAAAAACAAAACTATGTTGAAAACAGTTATTTCTGAGAACAGTAAAATACAAAGTATTTCACACAGAAGTTTGTTTTTGTAACACAAACAGAAGTGAGACATAGAATATGCCAATGTGTATTATCTGTGCTCACAGTCACAAATTTAAAAACTGTACCACTACAGAATTGTCACACAGGCTTGGAAAGTGAGCATTTGAATGTTTAAGCATCACCTCTGCATTTCTAGTATTACATATTTACTTGGAAACTTTCTAGCAGTAGACAGAGAACACTTTTGTCTTCAGGGTTCGTTTTGAAAGCAGCGTGACAACAGACTGTTAAAACTACTTCCTTACAGAGGGAAGTCTAAACAGAGACAATTATTGCAGTTGCAGCTTTTTAGGGGTAATGTTTATTGTTATCTATGATAGGTTTGTGAATATACAAGCAAAGTCAGTATTTCCCAGCAGTCCCTCCTGGAAAGCAAAACCAGCATTGCCCATTTAAAATTTGTTATTTTTATACTAAAGAAAGCAATCTCTTATATTCTATACAAAATGCATATGCTTGGCCAGGCACTGACCAGCTTTTTCTTCTTCTATATTCTAAACCAAATAAGCAAAACTTCTTTATTGGCTAGCAGCAAAGAAGTTCTGCAAACTTCATGCAATAAATAGAATTCTTCTTAATTAAAATTTATTTCCAGAAGAGTGACATGACTAAATGATTTGTATTAGACAGTGACACACATATCACACTCCATCACCAAGACCCTAAGCTTAGTCAGAAGGGAAGAGAGGAATGGAGTAAAGGGAATGTCTGCTCTAAAACAACTGAAAGTTTTATGTTGTACTTCACTTTTCTCTTAAAGGTCCCAAAGGAAAGTTTCTAAAGCTACCTCAAGGTTCCTTCTCACACAGACAACTTGGTTCAAAACGCAAGTTTGAACATCAGCTCTTCCTGAAAAACTGAGACACACCTGCTTTCCTATGCTTAATGATATTCCTGACTTGTAACAACACACATTTGTCACTCTCCTCATCGCTTGCTTGATCGTTTTTCAGGTTTATCCTTTGTGTGCTGGTTCCTGCTTTGGTGCCTTGGAGGAGAGTAGCTGACTCTCCTTCTGGACTGAAAGCTGGGTGTGTATGGGTGAAGTCTGCGTTTCTTTGGTTTTTCTTCTGTCCTGCTTTTGTTTGGCTCAGACTCCTTATTGTCTTCCTTTTGCTCACGCTCTTGGTCTTGTTCTTTTTGAGATGGCAACGTGTTTTTGATGGTATTAATAAGAAATCTTTTATTTGTACCAGCAAGAGGACATTTCAACCTGTAAAGACATTTAAAAGTGATCAAAAGAGAAGGTAAAAATATCCCAAAACAAGTCTGAGTTTTTAACTTCAGTGATTTTAAGATAGGTTTGTGATGTTGGCTTTCCTCGCATGCCACCTAGTGTAAACTCTCAGTACAGAAAAGTAAGTTCCAGATTATCTCCATTCTCCTTTTGTCTTACTCTTTATGGGAAGAAAACTGTCTTACTTCAACACAGTGAAAATCCACATGATTTTCACAAGTTAGTGTGTGCAGTGGAAGCAAAGGATGACAATATATTTTAAGGTTGATGGTGCCTAACTTAGGTATTCAGAAATCAAACATTCAGTAACATATTCTAATCAATTTGGAATGGTTTACAGAGATCATGATCTTCTAAAAAGGCAGCATTATCAAGTGAACTGTGATATTCAGAAAGTAAGATAAACGTGAATGAAGAACCCAAATTGCTGTAGCATAAACATATACATGAGATATACAAATTTAAACTTAGACTTAGCAACCACTAAAGTGTTTTATTTCTTTTTCTTAAACAGTAAAGATACTTATCCAACTATTTTCCATGGTTTTTTAACTTTCTCCTCTCTCATCTTAACAATTCTACACATAATTTTTCAGCTAGTTTTAGTAAACAAGTATCATAAATTTCATTAATCTTGTTGGTATCAGCTGTACTCTACTTATTCCCAAGTTATCATCTCTTAAAGAATGGAGTAAGAAAAAACAAGTTTGAATATGTTCCCACAGAAAGCAGGAATCACTCTGAAGATTTTGTTTATATTTGGAGTCACTGTGGTGTTTGTCTTCAAAATATTTTTGAGACAAGTTATGGGATTACTTTTAAAAACATCAGAGCTCTTAGAGATCACAGCTACTTACTGAATCAATCACAGAGTCATGGAATCCTAACAGCACGATGTTAAGATCACCTATTCTACTTGAATATTTTGTGTAATTGTAGAAACTATACCCTAACTACTCAAAAACCTCTGACACCTCTGAACAATCAGAGCTATCAGAACAAGCAGCAAACTGCAACAAAGATCACATACGATTATTTAGCACACTTCATGACTTAACTGGACATGGAATTTATCATGATGTCTTGCTTCAGGTCTGCCTACTAAGTATTCCTGATAACTGTTCTTTTCCTAAGTCCTTTAAGAACTTAGGAGAGCAATTTCAGAAGTATACAGCCACGCTGTTTTATTTCCACTAGGTGTTTTCTGACACACTTCTATTGCATAGAATTTTAGAACTTTCTGAACTTTCTTCATATAAATCTACATTATATGAAATCCTGGTTTTAAATAAATAAGATCTTTAACCTAGTATAACTATTTTGTAAATGAGAGAAATTATTTATCCATTAATTGTATTACTGAGTAAAAACAAGAGGCTAATAAATGTCAGTAGAACAGGACTTCTACTTCAAGCTACACCACCTATGAGCACCGTGCTGAACATGTCATGGCACAGGTTACACTCAAGACATAACACAAACCAGCTAACATTTAAGTCTTCTGTAAGTCTCATGTGAGCATTAAACGAAACATTTCCTACCAAGGAGAGCAGCTTTCTCTAGGCTGCATCCAGGCAAAAACTACTTCACATTTGTTCTTCCTCTTGCTTTTTCTTAAGAGCTAATACACTGATTTAAGCACTAATACACATAATGCTAGAATGAGACAGTCAAAGTGCCCTAAATAAATCTGCCTGCTTGAAGCATTTACTTCTTTTTGACACTATGAGTGCTGCCTGAGCTATACTAAGAATGAAAACTGATGAGAAATGCAGGACTTGAGAGTCAGCTAAGGGATGCCATTAGTTTACCATCATACTGTGATTAAAGTGAGCCACCAGGCTTTCATGGAGTAGCAGTAAGTCATGGCACTGAAGCAAAACATTAGTTCTTAGTTTTACTGACCTCAGACTTCAACAAAGTAAATTCTGCCTTTAAATCTCAAAGCAAACGAGATGTATGGCATGTGCTACATTATATGTACACACACACGCACGCATGTCTACATATAGCCATGGTATATATGGAACTGTGAAGATTAAAGTGAACAGCATTAATCCACTGATATCTTTGAGAACACCTCTAATGGTGAGAAAATTGACACCTCCAAAGATCAGCTTTGGGTTTGCTGTAGGGTCTGATCCTGCAGCGCTCAGTTCACAAATAGGTTTTGCCCTCAGTGTGAGTTCTGAAGGGCTGGGAAGCAATCTCAGCCTGGGCACAGTGGAACACAATACTGCTGTGACCAGCAAACAGTGCCACAGAACTAATTTGAGAAGCTTTGCTTTAAAACAAACAAACCAACCAACCAACAAAAAGAACAACAACAAAGACACATTAAAAGAACAACAAAGTTCTGAACTGAAATGTGCCCCAAGCAGGGCTGCAGGCGTGAGCGAGACAAGCATACAAACTGCAATGCTAGAGCCATCCTAGGTCTACTAGACCCCAGTTCTGTAGCAGTGTATTCAACCATTGTAAGGTTCCCTTTTTGCTTTTTGTGCTCCAAAAGCTAAACCAAGATATTCTCAACAGAATCTTGCCTCCCTTCACAAATCTCACAGCCCCCAAAACTTCTCCACTATGCAACAACCAAGACAATGCAATGGACTGCATTTTGACAATGATAGCGCCTTTTGAGAAAAAAAATTAAATCCATCATTGTGAACATAGGTTAAATCTCAACCCTACTTTTGACTCTTTAAGCCAACTTCTGTGCAGTTACACAGAATTTCCAGTGCAGCAGTGCAGTTCAGCACAGAAATGTACCGTACAAGTTCTTAACAGTAAAAACATGCTGACACCATTTAAGACACAAGAGTACGGTGCCATGTGCCACAGTCTTGTCTCTGCTGAGTAACTGGACGTACCACATGACTGGCACAGTCAGCCGCATCATACAGAGTAAAGACCATCTTTCCAAGAAAAAAGTTCACTATGAATGAACTCACAAGTACATTTCTACCATTTCCAAACTGTCATAGAAAATATCGTATTTCAACAGAAGAGCAACTAAAAGGGGGGAGGGAAACAGCCAGAGATTGTTTTGGCAAACCAACTAATCTATGCTGTTACCCTGTCACAGGGGACCTTACAAAAGAGGATGCCTCAGAGGACACTGAAAGCTTTGAAATATGGTCTTGGCAGCCAGGTACCGCTGGCAGGTCTTTGTAGGATCATAGAAGCACCTGGTTTGAAAGGGACCTTAAAGATCATCAAGTTTCAACCCTGCAGACAGTGACACCTTTCACTAGACCAGGTTGCTCAGAACTCCATCCTACCCGACCTTAAACACTTCCAGAGATGGGGCATGCACAGCTTAACTGGGCAACCTGTTCCAGTGACAGTGGGATGTGCCTTGATTACTAGATTTTAACATATTTACTTTGCAATCTCTATCTGTACCCTGTTTCTCTTCCTCCTCATATTCAAATAAAAGATTAAGGGAATCACATTGCAGTGTTTCTCCACAGTCACACACCCATTCAAAGACAAAATGTAACACAGAACTTCACAGTTCCGGGACCCTCATCATCATCATTCTGCATTCTGTTGTACTTCTAACAGATTTGGTATTGAACAGAAAGCTGTCCATAGGAATGAAAGTGATTTTAGGATTGCTTTACAAAAAAATAAGTTTAAAATAATTTAATGCTTCCAATTCTTTTTTTTTTTTATAATTTCAGCTGCTCTTACAATGCAGAGCTGAACAAACCATCCAAAAACATCCTGTTTTCCAGTTCTTACCTTACATAAGCTTTTCAAGTAAGATGATAAGCTACATTTGATTTAGCTTTAGCTCACATTATCAGCATCTTTGAAGATCAGATCTACACACTGGAAAAAAGGGCCTCTATAAATTTTTTCACACAGTCACTTTTGTGGCGTTTTAACTGCCTTTCTAAGTTAAAGTAGAACAACTGCCTAAAATGGGACCTAACTTCACTGCTATAAAGAAGCTTATGGACTATCTACATAGAACCAAGAGAAACAATTAAAGGAAGCCGAACTTTTGGCTTCATTTTAAGCAGACACAATGGAAACCCCCAAATATCCTATTCCATCTATGTCCAATAGCCTCTGATGAAACAAAGAAATTTATCTAACCATTTCAAATGTTCTTACACTATTTGTCCACAACTTCTCACCCTGGATCCAACTGATCCTTCAAATGTTAGCTTTCAGACAGCTGCTCTGATGTCTTTTCTCATCTCAGAAGTTCCAGCATTACAGCATCGTCACTAGGATTCAGCAACAGATTCTGCTCTCTTCTGGTCAACATTTCCAGGATTAAAACACCTTCAGAAGCAGGTTCTTCCTTATCCTTCTCTCACACATTTCTTTATTTGTGATTAGCTGTACTAATGCTTGAACCAGATACATCAGCAACAGGATCTACATTATGTGTTACCATAAGGATGCAGGAGGCCCCCCAACAAGAATCACCATGGCCACAGAGTACATGCAAAAGGAACACTGCAGGAACTAGAAATACTGTATTGCTGAATGAAAGCTATAAATAAGAATATCCAGTATTTCTTGGATTCATTTACCATGGACCTACACACTGCCAATCTGCATAGTCCTGAGAGTATGGAGGCTGGTGAGCTGAGACTCTCGACCAACTAAGAGATCATGCAGCCCACTGGCAATACTGACAGTTGTTCCATGTCCAGAGAGTCTCGGAGAATTACCCTTCCTGCACAAACTCTTGGCCAATATCACTGCCAACCTCCAAACAGGGACAAGCCTTTCTTCCACTAGCCTCTAACCCACACAGATTGCAGCTCCTGCCCATGTCAGCTACATTAAACTTGTAAGACAATGCAACACCAGTGAAACATTCCCAAACTGGAAGAAATACTAACAACACTGTCCTGTATTTCAAGGCTCAGTCTTTGCTTGAGAGACTGGGCTACAGGTTGACTGCTTTGTACATTTTTTTCTGTACCTGTCAGCTAAGCTAGCTTGGATTTTAGGCTCCAGCAACAGCTGACTAGCCATCTCAAACGATGAGACAGCAAAAGGTTAGGAAGGGCTGCTTGGGGAACTTTTTTGAAAGTTTTTGTGGAGAACTAATCACACTGGACAGTAACAGAGCAATAGGTGGAACTTGAAAGCAGTCCCAAAACAGTGTTCAGAGACTTGCTGGCTAAGGTTTTGCTACCATCAACATCTACTAGGACACACTACTCCTTTGTACTGGTATGCACAATACAGTCACCCCACCCAGGAATGCCACTTCTCCAGACACCTCCCTTTGACCAACTTCTGTCAAATGCCACTGATTCCAGAAATATATTCCTCAGTATTCAACAGCTGCTGGAGAGCAACATAACCTGGAATCAGTGAAGTATGAGCAGTAGTAGCCTCTACTTCTCCTTACCCAAAGACAGATGGCAGAACAAATCTTTTCTTCACAGGCCGAGCTGCTTCAGCTTTCCAGTGCCAATGCAGGACTGATGGCCTTACACTAGATGTCTCCAGGGTTTGTGCATCTCTTCTCCAGGACTCCTCTGACAAAGGGCTGAGGAATCCCAGAAGTCCTCATGAAACACACCTGTAAGCATTTTGAGTTTGGCAAGGAAGGAAGGTTTTGCGTTTTACCTGTTACCACTGTGCTTTTAGACAAGTTGATGATGACCTTGTCTTTGCTTCTATCAGTTAGGATTTCCTGGATCTGGTCTATTAATATACATTTTCATGAACTAACTTTTCTGCTCATTTCATTTGCTATCCACAGAGCTCTGAGCGGCAGTTACCTTCTTGTCAGTAGGTTACACCTTGCAAGGTTACATATCAGTCCTAGATGTCACCTCTGAAGCCCTTCAGGATTTACTTTGTTCCAGGATCAGTTACACTTGACAGCATTTTGCTGAAGTGTGATACTCAACTGAGCATAGTCAAGTTTTCTTTCAAATATCTTACCCATTTTATCCCCCACATCTATATGCAATACTCAGCTGTTGGGCCAGTTCAGAAGCACCAGAAGAGTGTAACAGGGCATGAAAATACTAAAGAGGTGAGAGCAGTGACAGCTTGCAGCTGCTGTTCTGTCTGCTGTGCCTGCAGAACTGAATAGCAAAGACTTACTGGGAGTTTGCCTTTGGGGGGGCCTCTATACTTTCCTTACAGCCACACACGCCAGCCATACACTAGCCTATGCCAAACCCTACAGCAGCAGATTTGTCACAAATAGGATTACTACCAGTCTAAGGATAAATTCAGTGATGTAAAAATCCCTGGAGATGCATTACATACAGAGAAATCGTCTCTTGAGAGCATGATATCCTGAGCTGCAAAAGACATACCTTGAAGAAGGTACTACAGAGCATACTTAGAAACAAAGATATTCAGCAAAGCACTTCTTAGGCACCAGGTATGGGCCACTGATGGAGACAGGGTACTGCACTTTGACCTAGCATAGCTGTTCTCATGTACCACTGCAGTCTTCAGAAAGTACTTCAACAGCCTCTGTTCAGCATATCACCATGCCAAACCCTACGTCCCTGTGTCCCTCTGCCTGAAGCCTTCTTGACAATCCTTTCCTCCTACAACTTTAACAGAACCCTGGCCTAGCCAGACACCATTAATCTGCAATTGCTCTGAGGAACAGGACACCCTTGGCTATCCCATCTCCTGGCAGGTTTTGGGCATCAGGCTTTAGTAAACTGCATCCCGAGCTGATCATCATAGCCAGCTGAACAGGACCACTACCCTTTTACAAACAAGGAATAAGAAGGAGCCACACTCGGGAGCAGATGCCCATACACTCTCCTGGCAGGTATTCCAGACTGAACAAGTGGCAGCAAAATTGTACAGGGACACCTGATTATCTCCCTGCAGAAATCTTCAGTTTCCATATCTGCAATCAACTTGCAAATTCTCAGTAACTGGATGCATGCAACACTTCATGTTGCCAGTGCTAATTATGTGCACTGGCCACATGGCTAGACTGACAGAGTCAAAGCACGGTGGATCAGTACAGCTATAGCCACTCTGGGGGATTAAACCACTTAAGCTATTTTACACAGAAAGGGTACAAACTGCATCCCTAGAAGAAATACTGAGTAAAACATACAGAAAACCCCAACCTGTTTGAAAATAGAAAGGAGTAACTTTTTTTCAGCAAGGCACTATTTTAATCTCTTCAGAGCTACTAAAATAAGCAGATAACTGAGCTGAGAACTTCATGAACAGTGCAAGCTTATCTCTTACTACTGTTGATGGAGGAAGTCAAACCTTATCTACAAGTGCATTTAGTGCAGTCAACTGGTGCACTACTTGCGTGAACATCCCTAGATCCAGCAGTTTCTTATCAAAGTCTTATACACTATTTCATGATGAATGACTCTCCTCAGCATGTTATTACTTCTCTAATTACAATTACATGCATTACAACATTCCATGACAATCTAGCTGTAAAATCTGGAATATTGCATTGAAGAATTAATGCTGTATTTAATTTAAGATTTAAATACTATGATTCTTTTCCCAGTTACTATACAAATTAGCCCCCAGGTTTTAGGGTTTTTTTAATATTAAAAAGTAACCCTCTTCCAAAATTGGATTATACTTTTGAGTTCAATGAGTTCATTTTTGGCTACAATTTACACATGAATTGCCTACTAAAGCATAGTTTGTTATTTTATTACTACAAAGCTTTAGGTTTCCTTGTCAGGTTATGAATTCTTTTCACTTAAAACAGAGTCCAACCCAGTAACATGTAGCCAGTATGTAAGTACATGCACAATGAAGATGACTAGCATTTTAAAGATTCATGAGGTTCCAACCCAAACTTTGCAATTCCATCTACTATAAGAACATATTCCAAATTTTCCAATTGCTTTGTCTTCAACACATTCAGACAAGCAATTTCACACAGACAGAATTTACCTGAACTTCCTTCTTATTTAGACTGGAATTTTTGCACAAATCAACATGGGGATGAAGATGAATTATTTCAACATGAAACACATAAAAAGGTAGAGACTTCTCTCACACAATAAATATAAGATTTATTTTGGCATCAGTCACAGCATTCATTTCCTTTTGGCACAACTTACCAACCCATAGCTCCCATTGTTTCAGCTCTGGTTCTCCCACGTTTTGCCTCTTTAAGTAACTCTTCCACAGCCTTTCTAAGTAAGAGAAAAAGAAAAAGGTCACCACTTTTGAAACACAAGAACATGCCACTTTATGCACTTAGGCAAATAAAGCAGATAATTCACTGTAGTGAATTAAGCAATAAAGAAGCTACCAAAATCACCTTGACTTTAAGATAATTAAGATTCCTATGCACCAAGGTTAAAAGAAACATTCTGAAATACTGAAACCAACAAAAGTTGCTGCAAATACAAAAACTGTAATACTAAATGAAGAACAGGACTTGGTGCACTTCAAATTCTTTTTAAGCACACTTCTGACTGTGAGGACAAGTTGCATATCCTGTCATACCACAGGCACTCACGGAAATGGAATATCTCCCAGGTAAGCTATCATCTGCAGGAGATACCTGCTCCAAGATGCCAAGTACAGAATCAGCAACCTCACCAGCTACTACTGCCTTCCCAGGTAAGAAAAGTGATGTGTGTGGCATGGCTACTTGCAAGAACACCAAAAGAAAAGGGGAAAAACACAGGCTGTACCACTGGAACGTGAGAGATGCTGCATACACAGATCATGAAATTATAGAAAAATTTATTTTTTTTCTCCAGACCCAGAGCTTGCAATCTGAGCATCCTGAGCTACCTTATAGTGATAACAGCAGGAACACATGGCGTTTATAGAAGCTTGCCCTGAGCCTTCAAATAGCAATGTCAGACAAAGGTGAGGAAAAAGGGGAAGAAAGTGTCTGAATTTTAATTACCAGTTACCAAACTTGGTGATTCTCTTTCTGAGAAAAGCCTGTCATTATTGTACTATAAAACCTGTCACAATTTATAATTGAAATAATAAACCAAAGAATCTGAGCTACAAAGCACTAATAAAACACACACACAGGTATTTTAAACAGCTATGAATCAGTTTTAGGGAAAACATCATCATAAATTAGTATGGTGACACCAATTCTATTAACTTTGGTAGGAATTACATGCCTTTAAGTATATGAGACTTTTTTGTTTTATCAGAGCTCAGACTGACTTGGCATCCATCTTAGCAGCTTTCTAGGTCCACACCTTCATTATCAACATTGTTTCCTAATATTGTTCTTCCAACATCACCATACCTTTACAAAGCCCTTTCAGCTTACACAGACAAATGACTCTGGCAATGCTCAGATTCTCTTTGAAATCATATGTTTCCACTCACTGAACTTATATCCTCTACACAAGTAAGCCAAAAGCTACGCAAACAAGTTCTTAAAATTTGCTTTCAGAGGCCTCGCGGGACTCCACATTCCTTGCTCTCCTCATTTTTACAGCTTGGTTACAACACAAACAGTTCCATGGCTGCCAGCTTCAATTCTAAGGGCAGCAGCACGAGCAAAGGGAATACAGCATGCAACTTTCACACGAGAACCATCCAAACACTGAGGGACTGACAGGAGGGAAAATTAGGGACAGGGGCACATTTAAGAATCCTGTCATCATTTTGACATCTTTTATAGCAAGCACCACTTAAAACTTGCTGTGGCAACTATTTCTGGGCAATCATTTTTGCACAATCAAGCTACAGAATTACAGTGACATGAAGGTACAAGCAGTGGTATTTTTATCTTCATGAGTATGGAACAAGACCTATTTACATTTCTGAGAGATTAGACTTTTTTCTCTATATATATTCCAAGGTTACAGGCAAAACTCTCATTGCATATATCCTAAAAACCAGTATCACAAATGTATGTGTCAAAAGAATAGAGTAATGTTAAAGGCTCCTAGTCAGGCAAAATGAGAAATATTTTCTATTCCTCACTCAGGGGAAGAGCTTCATCATTTTTTTTCCAAAAGGTCAAATGAATAGACTGAAAAAATGAATAATTGGTAATAGAGGCATGTCTGATAGTTACAGGCAATGAAAACACCATGTTATTACAGAGACCACCCAATATCTGTGATTATAGATGAGAAGAAGACGTATCATGCTGAATCTGACAGCCAAGAGGCCAGACAGTCACAGCCCCACGTGCAGGTCCAACCAGTAACAAGGCCGAAAAATCTACTCCTAAGAGGCAGATGCACACAGCAGGCACTTACACTACTGGCCACATCAATCACAGACAGACACACAGAGTGCTGACACTAATAGTTTCATCCTGCTCTTCTTTCCAGCCGAGTGTGGGAGCCCAAGACTTCAGGCCAACTGCACTGCCAGTACCGACCATCATGCAGGGCTGACTGGGACACCCTGGTCCCCCAATATCCAACCTCACTGCAGTCCTGCCTGTAGAGACACACAGGCACAAAGACACATCTCACCCCTGACCCGACAGTCTCTCCAGCAGCTGACCAGGACTCCCTGGCGGCCCCAACACCTGACGCTTGGAGATACAAGCTTACACTCCAGCTCTCTCCTTATTTACCCACTTACCAGCTACTCCAGCTTAATCTTCACCAGCAGCCACATGGTCTCATACTTGCTCCAGTACTACAACACAGATAAACAGGTCCCCAATCCCACTTCAAGGGCTAACATTTGGTTTTACGCACTCCATGAAATCTCCCCATTTGGTCTGGAGGCCAGGAGCGCCCCAAGCCTCCAGTCCAGGGTCCAAGCCCAACTACTGGCATCCAAACCTTCACATGTTCCAGTTGCTGGCACCATAGACACATGGTCCCTCTGACCGACAGTCTGACTGTAGCTGCTAGTGCTGAGATGTACACCCCTCAGAGGCCCTCACCCAAGAGAGAATTAGAAAGGAATTTAACTGGAAGACAGGACAAGCTGTGATGATTAAGCACAGGGAAGGGCCAGGCAAGAGTACCAACCAGCAGCCTGCATACATATGACCAGACCTTTTTATCCCCTTGTTCCTCTATTTTCCCACTCTTCTCCCCAAATCACTTGAACTTCCCGCTTTCCCTGTCTTTGGTTCCTCTCCTACACATCCCATAATAAGCCACAAGTTAATCAACACATACAGGTAACCAGGGCAACCACCAAGCCACAGCTGAAATGCAAAGCACGGATTTCTTCTCTTACCTCAGTAACAAGGCCGGGCAGCAGGGACATGCAGGGATACAGGCTCTGTTAGGCTCAGTCCATCCCAGGGCCAGGGGAGCACACTGCCCGCCCCAGTCTATCAAAGGGCCTCGCACACGCGCAGTTCATCACCTTGCTGTACTTTACATCATCTCTCGGCTTTTGATCTCTCTCTCCCAGCAGGAGGCTCATGCCTGTCTGTGAAAATGCCTCTTAAGTCTCTGATAACATTTATGTTATCTCTACAGCTCTGTCAAACCAGAGTATAACCAGCAGTAGGCAGAATATGTGAAGTTTTCCCACACTGATATTCTTAGCATTCCCAGCTGCAACATCACTTGAGCAAAACGATTCCCCTACCTTGCCAAATCTTCCATTTTTGACCCTTTCCTCCCAAAATGTCATATGTGATCACAAACTGCTTTTCTTCTGCATCACAAAACCCCTCCCACAACTCTATGCAGCAATGCCCTTCAGTCCCAAAGATGCTCCAGCATTGACTCCTCTTGATGGGTATCATGCCTGAAGGCCCGGGCATGATCTCTTGGGATCAGCCCTGGAGTGCAAGGGGCGCCCAAAGCAGACATCCATTTCTCTCTGACCTTATTGCAGGTTCCCACCCACCAGTGTGTCCCCATGCTCCTCTGGGCTCATGGAGATGGAACTCTGATGGGCTGGTAATTCTTGGCATGGGCCTGGGAGAAGCCAGGACTGAGTGCTATTTGAGCTCCCTCCATCCATCAAGGTCTCTCTGTAGTCCTCACTGGGAGTTTTTGGCACATAACCTAAAAGCCTCTGCCATCTCCGCCCATGCCATCATCTCATTAAAGATCCTGTTAAGAACTCTAACAAAAATGTATCTGCTGGAATAGCTTCACAGCACAGTCAGCTACAGAAGTGCACAGACCTGGAGTAGGAGGGCAGTGTTCATATTCAGCATCTTCCAGTCAGAGAAGGGACATCTTTAACAAACACATCTTCATGAAAGCATTAATAACTGCAGTCTATTCCACTACTATTCAAGCTCAAAGACCAAGCTTCTCCTCTACTGCAATCAACAAAAATCACACTTAAGCCAACTTCCTGAGGCACTCTAGGTCCTGAGAGCAAGCTGCAAGCTCAGGAAAAACAATTAGCAATTTTAAAAATCAATTTTCTCAAAGCATTTTTATGCTAACTATACAACTTATTTTGAACTGTTCATGGGACTAGAAATAGAAGTGAGTGTTGGTATTCCAATTACAGCTGAATAATTAATATCAAGACCTTCAGTCAAACAAGTGACTGAAGACACAGTGCTATTTAAAATTAACCCTTGTGAGCTGGTCCTATCTGCTCACCCTTACTAAGAAAACTGGTGAAAATGGAAGTCAGGAATAAAACCTAGGCCACAACTGTAAGAGCAAGAATGCAAAGAGGCACAAATACGCCACAAGCTTCCTAACATTTGTTCAAAGGCAAAGACATTCCACATCGGGCACGTGAATGCTCTCATTCTTTGTTGATCGGGTTTTGTACTTATTTAAGTATTCTACTTGTCAATCTTGTGAGTGCTATTTGCAGTACATTTCTGTGCTGGTATTCTCACCAGCCTGAGTAGTGAACATACCACTCCATTTCAAACACCAATCTTAGCTTGCAGATCACTTTTTTTTTTTTTTTTTTGCCAGGAGCGTGGAATACTGAATCATGACACTTGACACTGTTAAAATCAACAGTAAGAACCATCAGTTTGCTCCATGGCACAAAGCTTGCTTGCTAAAAAGCATATTTGGGCTGTCTGTGCAGCAAAATTAGATTATTGATTCTCAACTCAACTATAGACCTCTTGTTACAGAATTATAGCCTTCTTTGTGATTCAGAGCACCATCTCCTTAGGAAACACTTAATCCCAAGTAAATGATGCTCTTAACAAGCTTGCCAGGCACTTCTAATAAAGTATGATATTCAAAGTTGAGAATTATTTGTAGCTACTGAAAGACAGAATGGATTATGGAAGGATTTGGACACACAGTATAACAAAGCCATTTCCTCTGTACTTGAAGAGAAATGATGCAAGTTCTGTGCTTCAAACACACTGAACCACCATGACAAAAATGTAGGAAGGAGAGGGCAATGAATTTTTTTTTTTTTAGATAGGAATGAAAATGGTGAGCTCTGTAGTATCCCAGCGGATGTTTAGCTGAAATAAACTAGGAAAAGCACATAGAGGTAACTGCAGAGGAAACAAACTGAACAGCTCCTTCTAGCTGGTTTGCAACTTCTTTCACCTCCTTCTTGGGCCATAATTTCACAATACCATTCATCATATGTTAACAGAATTTAGAATTTTCTTAAGAATCACATGGAATCTCAAGGCTCAGTGTCCTCACTGATGTACCAGCAAGCTCATAGGAGAAAATCTCAGTTCATACTTCCACCAAAGGTTTTGGGTGAGATGGAGCAGAGGACGTAATTCAGCAGAATGTAGCAAATACTACTATTTTACACACGTGTAGTTTTTACAGCTTTTAGAGTTTTAAAACCCACAGAATTCAAAAGTCACACAGGAGTTTATAAGTTAGTACTCAGCTTTCCAGGAAAACTTCATATTAAAGTGAGGAAAACATTGAGGAAAACATCAAAAGTAAGATCAAGTGAGAGTCAGACATGGTAAAATTGAAAAATAATATCAGGAAATGTGTCAGTAGGGCTCAAATAGAAGAAGCTAGATGAAGAGACCTCGCCTTAGAAAGTCACTATAAAAAAAATAGGGCAACTGACTTAATAGATCACTTTTTGGAATACAGGGACACAAAACTAATTTCTGACCTGAAAAAGCATGCACAAAAATAGTTACACTTCGTTCTCCCTCACGGTAAATTAAATAAAAAACCACATGTACAAAAACCTTAATTTTTTATTTAAGACTTGTGCACTGAAAGACAAGCCTGAATTCAGAGAAAAACTACTGAAAATATTCAACATAAACCTGTCTTTATAAAAACACTAAAAATCCAGCCAAAGTAGTCAATACTGTGGCTACAGAACAGAAATGCCATTAATTGTATGCTAAAGCCATATTACAAAACTCCTAAAAATTATAACCTAAGCTACCATTGCTACACTATTTACAGGAGAATATGATCAACAGGTTATTGAATATGAATCTAAGGCATAATGTCTGTAACCCAAAGGACAAAGAAAGGTCTGTATTAGACTGGAAGGGGTCTGTACTGAAGACTGTACAGGGAAGCATATTTAGAGTAATACCCAAGTACCACAGCTAAATGCACACAGCACAAGCTCAATTCAGGGTGCCACTACCGAATTGAGCTGTTAGGAAAACTTAAGGTATGAAAAAGTAGCTAATGATAGGGATCCAGGACAGGAAGAGTTAATCGTCAAGTGCACTGCACTGTAGTTATAATGTGTTTGGAGCGGACTGAACACACTCTGAGGTGAACAGTGGCACGGATTGGGGACACCAGATAGCTAAACCCAACTGCGTAGCCTTTGATAAGTGTCACTGAGCTTCATCCTCACTATCTACCACGCTGCCACAGAAAAGGAATAGCAAATCCCAGCTTGGACTGAACCATTAAGGCAGGGTAAAACTTTAAATGTAGCTCCTGGGAAGAAGAGCATTAATCAAGAGGAGACTGTGGAGCAGTTGGCCATAGCTGGTGAGTGAACTGCCCAGAGAACCCCAGATCCCTAACATGGCAATAGCAACCAGAATTCAGTGTGGAAGAACAGTGACATGGTTTCGATTTGCCATGAACGAAAATGTTTAAGTTTGGAATGGCACTAGTAAAAAACTTTCATGCATACATAGAAAGAAGCTTTAATTATTAAACTGATGATCTGAGAGCGGAAGTAGCTTAGCAAGAATTAAAAGCCTCTTAGAAAGCATTATGCTCTCTAGCCCTTCCACTGTCCCAGTGCTATTGCTTTTGGCACATTTCAAATACATGCCAGATATAAAGAGAATAAAGTTATTTTCTATAAGCATACTCAGACATGGTTTCTTAAAAGTTAAAGGAGAGAACCATGAGGAGAACAGCTCTGAAAGCTTCTGGTCATCATTTTCTGTAACAGTTGTTTTAAACAGACATAAGGAAATTGAAAAACTCAGAAACAACCTTGCAAAAAGAAAAAATCCCAATCACACAAATAGGGCTATTTTGCAAAAAATTTGTGAAATAAACACCAAAAGTCTATTCCTAAAACACAAGTAAGAGAAGCCTACTCTGAGTATCCAAATATAGAAATCTGCGTTTTATTCGTCGGTGTTTGCTCAGGAGGACTGCAACTCAAAACGTGCAGCAAGATAAATCCACTGGTCCCAACGAAATGCCAAGTAGAAAACAATTTTCTTTTTTGACAAAATAACTGCCAAGCATTTTGTATTTTCTTGATACAAGAACAGGGCAAATTTAACAACTGGTCAACAGGCATATCTCCAGCACTGAAAATCGAAATTTGGGATTTTAATTTTTATTTTTTTTTATCAAGCACACAATTCATCAAATTGTAACTGATGAGGGATGAACCACCCAAGACTTTCCAATCTTGTTTCTAAGCGATACCAGCAGGCACCCAAAGTTCTGTGCGGAAGACACGGCAGAGGCAGCTCCAGGCCGCGCTCCCCTCCGGGCGCACCCGCACCGCACAGCCCGCAGGAGGGGCTGTCTGGGGACAGCGGGCAGAGCCTGGCGGAGCTCGGGGCCCGTTCTGCACCGCGGACCACTCGGGCCGGGAGGAGCGGCCCCACGGCCGCCGCCGGCCCCAGCCGGGGGCTCCCAGGCCTCGCAGGGTGGGAGGCGCTGCTGGGCCCTGAGCAGAGGCCGCTCGCTCTCGGGGCCGCTTCCCGCGCTGTCGCTCGTCCCTCACCTCTCCAGCTCCGGGTCCTCCTCCATGGCTCCCCCACCGTCCCCCGCTGCGACTCCTCAGGCGCAGGCCGGCGCCATCACCCGCTGTCGGCCGTGCGGGGCGGGGCAGCGGGGCGGGCGTAGGCAACGGCGAGGACCCCGGCGGGAGGAGCCGGGGCGGTGCGAGCCGGGCCCCGCCACACCCCGCTGGGCACCTGCAGCACCGGTGGTCGCGCCCCCCGCCAAGAGGAGAGCGGGGGTGGTGGACTCTCTATGGGGGCTGAACCCCCATGCATCTCCGACGGGGAGGGAAGGGGGCGCGGGGCCGTGATTGAGTGTGGGAAGGGCGGAAGCGCCGCTGGAGCTGTTAGTCACGGAGCCCCCGGGATTTGCTCCTCGGGCACAGCCGCAAGGCTAGGGCAGGCGGGGACAGGTCCGCGGGCAGCTCCGGGCGGGCAGTGCCCCACCCGTCCCCTCCTCCGTGCCAGCCCCGCCCGCGCCGCCCACCGCTCCAGGCTCCGCACAGCCGATCAGGCGAGCGGCGGGGACACCCCGGCCCGGGGCTCCGCTGCGTCCCGCCCCGGCCCCGCTGCCATAGGCTGCGGCGCGCCCGGCCCCGCGCCCGCGGCCGCCGCCGGAGTGGCGGAGTGCCGCTGTCACTTGGGCCGCGCCGCTGCCCGCGGCGGGGGGCGGAGGCGGGAGCACCGGCCCAGCCCGGCCCGGCGAGGCACGTTCTCTAAGTGCTGCTGCCCGGAGTTTGCTTCCCCGAAGGCGGGGCAGGCGCAGCCGGCGCTGCTGAGGAGGAGAGCGCGGCGCGGAGCCGGCGCGGTGAGTAACTTCCCTGCCCCGCCGCGGCGCCGGGCGGCTCAGCCCCGCTCTGCTTTTCTCAGTGGCAGCCGCGCCGGGGGTCCCCGCGGGGGCAGCGGAGCCGCGCTGAGCCCCTCTGCGCGGGCAACAAGTACGGGAGAGGGAGCGGGGCCAGGAGCCGCCGTGCGGGGCTGAGGTGGGAGCTTGGGAGTAGGGTCCCCGCCCTGGAGCCCCCGGCTCGGCGGCGCCTGCTCCTGCAGCGCGTTTCTGCGATGCTGAGCTCGGGGCTCGGGTGCTGGAGAACCGCTCGGAAAGCGCCTGGTTGTGGATCCCCCGACGCACCTATGCTGCTCTCGTGTGGCTTCGCTACAGAAGCTCCTTCCTGGAAAGGAGTCAGATTACTGCGTGCGGGGGAGGCAGAGGAACAGCTGCGAGCGAACCCCTGCTGCAGGAGTGGGTTTCAGGTTGTGTGTTTTACAGCTGCGCCAGAGGAACTCGGGGCTGGCTGCGAAATGCCGCTGGAGTCCGTGTGGTTGGCAGCTATTTCCAAACGTTCACTCTTAGCCCTCGGGGCTCTGACCCACACTCGCTGGTTTCCTCCCTCATTTGTTAGCTCTTAGCACTGAAAATGTGGTTAGAAAACTTTCTGTCTTCTATACTTTTAGCAAGGCATACTTGTTAAAATTATCATTGCTCTTGATGGAATCATAGTATTTGGTCAGCTAGCTGAGAAAACCGTTCCTGGAGCTCTGGTAGTGATGAATCTGGTAGTCCCTGCTGATTTTTCTTTCTGTGTGCCTAATGCATAGTGCTGATTGTTTACGTCTCTAGGACTCTATTAAAGTACTTCTGAGCTTCCTTTAATTCCTCTTTTAATTACATGATATTAGGGGTTTGTTTTTTGTCTCTATGTAAAGTAAAAAATGTGTGTTAGGGATTAGCTTTGGACTATATTTGATAGTCGCTAGAAATACATTTCCAATCATAAATACTTTCGAACTTCTGTTCAAAAGAGAAACTGGTCTGAGCTGGGTTCTCATTAAATAAACACTTTGAATTACTGGTTTTGGTTTTTTATTCCTCTGCCCAGTTCTTCTGGCTTCATAATGCTTTATTCTAAGCTGCAATCCAGCAGCAGATCAAGGAGGCTTAGGAAGAAACACAAGATGGTTTTGGTTAGTGTCCCTACCACTTGGAAAATAAACATGTTAGTACCATATGCTGCCCCAACTTTATTAAAACAAATTTTCTCAAAATGTAAACAGGCTCTGTCACTGTACTTGATAGAACCATAAGACTTAATAGGAGTATTTATAATTATTTTATATGTAATATATAATATATAATTTGCTTTATAGTTGCTTGTTTTTTCTGATTATCAGATCACTGAGTAAGGAATCCTCTTTCCTGAACATAGTACAATGTAAAATTAATAACTCCAGAGTCAGTAGGCTGCAAAGAACACTAATATGCCCGAGTAGATTTTTTTTTTTAATGATAAAAAAGTTGTAATATTATGTTTTAAAGTGCTTGTACTGTTGCAATTCTAAAACATATGGATATTTTAAAAAGCTCATAATTTTGCAATGAGAGTTTTCAGTACTGAATTTCTAACTGTACTCACCCTTAACTTGGCTTAGTGACTTCAGGAAGAGGGAGCCCAGGGCCTTGGACACAGGTCTGAGATTTGCAAACATAGTATCTTTTCCTAACACTGCACTCGAATTTTCTGTTACCAAAACAACAACAACAACAAAAAAGTGACAATTTAGAGACAAAACTTTGCAAGAGGAATGTAGGCTGGTGATTGGTTGGAAAAGGACTGTTTTTCTGAAACAGGTTAAAAAATAAGCTTACTAAAACCTGTCCTGCCAAAAATGATGGCTTTGTTGACATTGCAATGTTTTGGCATTTGTTTGTTGTGCTCTCATGGAAGCACCGATCACCTCAATGAAAGTTTCTTTTTCTGTAAACCTTTACCCATACTGAGCAGCCTCAATCTTGGTATATATTTATGGGCCTGTATTACTAAAAAAAACAACAGAAGTTTGTTAGCTACTAGTTAAAACTGTATACTTGAAAATATGCTGAAATATCCCCTTCTTCCATCTCATTTTTCTGTACTTCTGAAAAATATTAATATATTGGAAAGCAACTGGGAAGAAGTTACGCCAACAATATCAAAGTGAAATGTGTAAAGATGCGATGTGTACTAGACATAGAATTAATATAAATTATTGCCTCGCATCAGCAAAATGTTGCTTGTTTAAAGAGCTACTAGACATTAAGAGCTGTAACTAATAAGAAAACAACATTCATTTGGTGTTAAAATGGTCCCTGGTGTAAAAGGCACCAGAGGAAGCTGGTTGTCTATTTGATACAGCAGTGGCTAGTCTCTGATATTTGAAAATTCTTTTTTGATTTGGTTTGCAGAAGCATTTTTAATGTGACACCATTGAATTGCAGGCTGCTTAATTGCTTTATTAGGTCAGTGGAGTTCGTCCTTTAGAAATTGTAGGGCCTTTTGAATATGAAAATGCTTTTAAATATTAGTATTAAGTTATATAATTGATAGGTTGAGGTTTCTATGGAACAATAAAAATTATTATTATTGTTGAGTATGCTTTTTGTGGGTTTTTTTGGTCTGAATTCTGTAGATGCTTGTGCTTGCATATGCTTAATTTTAAACATCCAAGTATTTCTTTTGGAATTAGCGGGTATGTTCTTAGGTTTAATGTTATGCATGTAAATGTTTTCAGGGTCAGGATTTATGTTCGCAAAATTCATAGGCTAAACCTGTCATGTTTTCATACTGACTGCTCTGTATTCTGTGTGAGACAATGTAGGTGGCTGACTGGGGACTGGTCTGCACCTTGACACATGTGGAGATGCCCCCAGCCCTGCTCTTGAGTTGCAGGGAGTGTCAGTGCTGTACCTGAGATGACTTCATCCTTACAATGTGCTCTGCAGTACTACAGATGTCTCTTTTATATCCAGAGTACTTTGGTGATACCAGAGATGCCAGTCCTTTATGTTCTCATAGATGCTTATTTCAACTGATGTCAATTTTGCAGGTAATTTGGGGGCTGGAACAGGAGGGGACTCTCTTGCAGAGTCTCTCCTGCTGAGCTGTGTGTTAAGTGGTGAACACAAAAACCAAAGTGTGCGGCTGTCTGATATAAAGTCAGATAACTTGTGAACATGCAAGATGTCAAATTATTTTGCATTTTTGCAGTTTTTTCCATCCAAATAGTGGGAACTATTTTTGACATGGAAACTTGGGGTAACACAGCTCAGTATTTGCAGTCTCATTTTTGCTTCAAGTAAGCAAGTTGATGTTGCTCTGGAGTTGTGGCATTTTGTTAAGAAAGTCTAAAATTTTTGTCATCACAGAAAACTGGACCAAATTGGGTAGGAAAGTAATTGTTAGATTACAAATGACTCAGATCAGATACCTTATATGGAAGGTA
Organism: Lanius collurio; assembly: GCA_020086605.1. NCBI lineage: Eukaryota > Metazoa > Chordata > Aves > Passeriformes > Laniidae > Lanius > Lanius collurio. Next base: position 11,999,448 of record JACBWW010000006.1, read on the forward strand.
ATTTTTACTCAGGAAGAGTTGGTTTACTTTGGAATGGAGTGATAGATGTTGAATTTTGCCTGGCTGTTTTTCCTTCCTTCCCCAGAGAGGAATCCTTAAGTCATCTCTGAATGGTTTGGGTAGAAAGGGACCTTACAGATCGTCTGGTTTCAATACCCCTGGGGAGGGACACCTGCCACTAGACCAGGTTGTTCAAAGCCTCATTTTGGAGGAGGTGGTCTTTGAATATTAACCAGCTTTTTTGGGTTCCTCTTCCCTCAAGGGCATTATCCCATTATGCTAAACCAACCAGACCCCTGAAGAGGCCAGTCTGCTCTCCTGAAGCCCAGAGTACTGAGCCTGCTGTGCTCCCTGCTCGCTGCCCTAAGGTTCTCAAACTCCACCATTCCAAGATCACTGCAGCAAAGGCTCTCCCCTAGCTTCACAATCCCTACCAGACCCTCTTTGTTGGTGAGAACAAGGTTCAGCATAGCACCTCTTCATGTTGGCTCTTCTGTCACTTGGGAGAGGAAGTGTTTTTGTATTTCTTTGGAGAGATTTGACAAACTTAACCACTGTTTGATGGGGTGTACAGAATTTTTCAAAAGAGCCCTTGTTTGCAGAACAAAATGTAATTTCCTCAAGTAGGATATCCAATGTATGAAGTGATCCAGTTTTAAAATGTTGTAAATGGTAGTAATAAGTAGTTCTAGATAATGAAGCAGAAGGAACTTTGACTTATTTGTCCTTTTTCTAGCAGTAGAGTACAATGAAAAGTGATCCAAAGGAGAACCCATGTGTGTCTGGGCAAAGGGAGGCACCCAGTAGAAAGGCAAACCAGGACTTCTGGATTGTGTTGCCTGGAATGGTGTAGTGCTGTCAGATATTATTCTGCACAGTGTGGAAAAATGAGCTACAAGCTTCCTACTTCTGCTTTGTGCATTCCTTGCAGTGGGAGTGATTTTAAAGTGTGATACAGGCTGTGTTCCCCAGCCCCCAAGATCACACTACCACTGCATGTTCCCATGACCTTCTCCAAGGAGGTTGCACAAACCCAGTGGAAGATGTCAGGATGCTGGTGTTATGCATTCCCAGGGGCTGGCTCTTTAGAAAACAATTGGGAATAAGCACAGTTTATTATTGGGTTCAAGTCAGTGTTCTTAAATGCTGGCACTTCTACTGACTCTTGCAGTTGTACTCATTTTGTAGATTTTTGTTACGTTCTTTGCATGCAGCCCTCTTGTAATGCAGGGTCATTGTTAAAAACTGTGACCCCCAAAGACCAAAGAATACCAGTGATGAAGGATTTTAAGTTCTTACCTTCCTATGGCTTTCTTTGTTCTTCACATTGGTGCTAATCCTTATTTCTGAATTCATAGATAGGAAGAAGAAAGCTGGTGCAGGAGAGGTTTTTGCCGCAACAGAAGAAAACTGAAATTCAAACAAAGTTAATGGAGGCTGACTTGTGTACTGAAACCAGTTCGTGGAAAGCGATTTTCCATGGTTGCTGTCTTGTGCTTGGACAAGCTGTCGTGTTCTGCCACAGGAATGTTATGTTTACTTTGAAAGGACCAACCCAGGAGGCTTTTCTTGTGATACAAAGCAACGTTTCAGAATCCAGACATGTTGTGATTCTTCTGGCCTTTGAGTTTTGGTTGGCTTTCCTGAACAAGATCTTAATTTTAAAAAAACAAAGCAAGCTTGCCTGGTATCAGTGAGCTGCCTTTGTTGGTGCATTTTACTTTGTCATGAAGTGAAAGTGCTTTTGTCTGCTTACCTCATAGTCCCCAGATGAAATGAGCTGTATCGTAGTGGCAGTAGGATAGAGCCTCTAGTGGGGGGTTCTTTGGCTATGGCATCCAAATAATTCCTCTAATTGACCAGCAAAACCAAAACAACAAAGAGAAAGCCCATTACCCCTACAAGGCTCTTAAGATAACCATGTTCTGACTTTAAGACAGCTAGTTCTTTCACTGCCATCAGTAAGAGCCTGTGCAGAACAGCACGTGCGAAGTTCATGTTACAGCCAAGTAGCCTCCATCTAGAGCAAGTCACATTTCAAGGAGGATGCTGGAGACATTAATATCTGGATGTGCTTCATGGATAGTATGCTGAATATCTGCAGTAGATTAAATACTTAAGTATGGATCTTATTAAGTTGCCTCTACATCTGTGGAGGTTAAAAGTTACAGGAAAACCCAAACTAGTTACTACTATTGCCAGTTCATGCAGGGGAGGATTCCTTATTGTTACTACCAAGTTCATGCGTTTATGTACCTGTGGCCCACCTGGCCTTGTCTTCTTGTCTATTCTTACTGGATCTATTGCCCTGCCCCATGTAATTTTCTCTTACATTGGTTTTATAAATCAAGTTGTTTAACGTTTGTTTATAACCAGAATGAGTTAAGTGAAAGCCGATCGATGCATCACAAGACCACATAGATTCTGATGTGTTGTGTAAGTGTTCTGGTTGTGTTCAAAGAGTTTGCCATAAACCCCGTCCCAATCACACGTCTCTAAGTACCTTGGCAACAGTGCGTGCGCACCACGGCTCTCAGCCAAACCCATGCTGCTCTGTGGGGGCTGCCCCAACTCTGAATTGAAGTAACTTGTTTTTTAAATTTCTCAAACTACTTTTTCAGTCAGGCTTCTTCCGGAGCAGGTTGATGAGGGTTTCCTTCTGTCTGGCCTCTTTTTCCTGTTTTTATGTCCTGTTTGCTCTAGTGTAGTTTTCTCAGACTTTTATTGTTACTGACAGAAGCTAATGAAGGCTCACCCACTGAATTAGTAAAATAGTTCTTTTCTGCTTTTATGTTAATTAAAAATTAGTACAAGTCAATTCCTGGACTATTTTTACAATTAGTCCAGTGCTAAGCTATCATTTCTGCTTCAAATGAAGATTGAAGTTTTAAAATCCACGGGGTTTCCAGCCTAGTATTAAACCAGTATTGAATGCCTTCAGATTTTAGGTTCTCTTCTTAACTATTTTAATTCCTTTTAGGTGTTAAAGGTACAGCTAGATTCATCCAGATTTGATTAGGCTAAAAACACAGATATGTTTATGTATTTGTGGATCTGTCATGCATTTCATGCAAATGTCTTAAAACTGTGTGTGAGTTAGGTCTGTAAATATGCATAGCAAAGCTTCATAAGAATTCAATGACAGCTGCCAAATGTGTTTCCTTTTGAAATCACTAATAAAAAAGTATCTTTCTACTTTGTCTGGCAAAGTAACTGCTCTTTATTCCTGTTATCTGAGGGGTGGTTCAGCATATCTATTCAGCACTTTTATATTTTATAGCTGGAAGTGGCATGAGCTGAATTGGGCTTCATACATGAACAGCAGCGAATGTACCTGTTATGGTGTATTTATACAGTGTTGGAATGATCCTGCATAAATCCTGATGGATTTAGTTGTGCGGAGAGGTTTTTTCCCATTTTGAAATCCATTTTGACTGTAGTTGCTGACTTATCTATTGAATGTGGCTCCCCTGCTTTTTTGCAGGGAAGATAACTTTGCAGTGAAGCAAAAGTGAAGGTGATTCAGTGGTGGTAAAAAGGAGAATCAGCAGCACAGCTTGTCTGAGCACTTGACCTGAGCTGTCTTGCCGTGTAAGCAGAAAAAGAGAATCTATGGGAAAGTTAACACTAAAGTGAGTGGTAACACAAGATTTTGGGTTACTGGAGTGTGAAATGAAAACTGTTAACATTCTTTTCTTCTTCAGTAAGGGATGTGTGCTATTGACCAGAGAAATACTGTAAAAGTGCAATGCTTTCCTAACTGATATTTTGAAAAGTTTGGAAAGCTGTGAAGCCAGGAAATGTTCCTAAGTGTTGTGCTGTTACGAAGTTGAAGATGCTTGACTTATAACCTTCTACAAACAATCACGTGGATTTCACAACAGGTGAAGCCTTTAAGTAAGCCTCAAGTTCAGTGAAGGCAACTTATTTCACACAGTAATGTTAACATTGTGCTGAGATTTTTATTTTTTCCTCAAATTGTCAAAGAGAAAAGAGTTTTGTTTTAGCTGATACTGACTTTGAGGATAAAGAAGATGGTTTGTTGTAAAGTGTTCTTATAGGTGAGTCTGTCTGAACCTGAAAACCTGCTAAGCAGGTTAAGTTGATATGCAGGAGAGAAAGGACTTCACTACAGTGCACCAAGGTGTTAGGAGCAGTTGGTATCCTTTATATACCATTTTCAGGTGATATATCACATGTTGAATCCCATTAGCCATCCCTGTGGCTTGACTGTACAGTCAAATCCACAGTGGTGACTCCATAGGGTCCTTTATGGGTATGAGAGTTCTTTTGTCTGCTTCTGCTCCCGAGAAAGTCACTGAATTCAGCACAGTTATGATGATATGGTTACAGCAAAGCAACGCTGATGGGCTTTCTTTGCTAAGGCTCAGTAGCTGCTTGTACAGATCTGGTTAACATTCTGCTTGACATTGAGCTTTACATGTATATGTGTATGTATAAAACTAATTTCTGTGTGTAAAGAAATAAAACATCTTAAAAAGGGAAAAAATAAACCCTATAGTTTGTTTTCTTTCTTTCTTCTTTTCAGATCTCAGAAATCCTCCCAGATTTAGCTCTAACATTAAGTATATTTTTGGAAGAATGGAGTAGAAATACAGCAGTGAAAGACATTACAGAAATCTGACCCAGTATGTTTTTACCAATTTCATTATTGTTCAGTTCTGTAGTTTTTAACTTTTTAGTTGTAAAATAAATAATCTTCTGATGTTGTCAGCAGTTATAGCAGTGAGGAGCTTCAATCATGCAGTGCTTAAATAAAGAGGAGTACTGTTAATTGTCAACACTGATTATAGAAAATGTCATGAGTTTTTGTTCCATTGTGGGGATTTTCACATAAATCGCCACACCAAGAGTTTGGAACACAGTAAATGGGTCATGGAAAAATAGTAACCTTTGTAAGATAAAAGGAGTTATTTTCCTAATTTTCCAGCTGATGAGTAAACAAAAAAAGAGAGACATCAAATTGCTTTTACTATCATGATATATTTTTATTAGTCCACAAGTTGTTCTATCCTTATTTAATAATAACTTATCCAGTTTTCTGACATAAAATTATCCCGCTTCTCAAATTTGGAATAAATTTGAAGCAATTAAAAAGTGGAGTAATCAGGCAATCATTTAATCAGGATTAAAACTGTATGTAAATATATTAAGTATCCATCTATAAGATTGCATTTAAATATAGTGATAAGTCTTTATTAGAAAGAGTGCTCTGATTTAACATGAATTGATAAGGATTAGGATTTAATAATTAATTAATTACTGTTTCCTCTTTGGTGGAGGAAAATATTTTCCCTAAAGGTTTTGCTTTTAATACTACCATCTTTTTTCCCAGATGTTCTCGAATACATTCTGCATTGTTTTAAAACAACTCTAATCTTTAATACGATTATCTGTAAATTTCCTTTGTTTACTGAGGGATTTTTTCAGATTATCAAATCATTTTATATACAAATCCTCCTTTCCTTGGTGCATACCGTAACTCTCCATTGCATGCCTGAGGCAGTGCCCCAAATGAAACTAACTGACATCAATTATTGATGATTACTCTGCCCTCTGGGAAGTGAAATCAAGTCTCTGGTCTTAATTCAGGATTTGTTTCAAACACAGGGTAATGAGAGCAGGTGCAGGGACCCACTGGAGGGAGCACATTGATTTGCAGTGTAAGCACAGACAGGTGACTTATGAGTACACAGGATTGAGAAGACAAAATGGTTACACCCAGAGTTGTCATTGCTTCTGAAGAGCTTGGGTGATGTATTTTCCTGGTACTAACTCACCAAAATGAGAGGAGCTGTTTTTTTCTCATCATGGTGGTAATATTTCATTACAGTTGGGGCATGTGATAGCACTTAACAGGAAGGGAGAGCCCGTCTGTCCCAGTTCTTCATCCCACCTAAATGTGCCTTGATTTTATTTGCTGTGACTCCATCATGCTTCACAAGCTGAAACTGTACTCCTTATTTCTCATGCACCAATAACTGTCTTTCAGTCCAGTTTCCTAAGTGTGAACTCCAGCAACCTAACAGTGGAAATATGCTTATGCATCCCTTATGGTACTCCCTTTTGTGTCCATGCTTTGTGTGGGATTGGGTTGCAGGGGAAAAGAGCTTCAGAACAGAAACCAGCAACTGAGTTACAACATAGGTTCAGTAGACATGAGGAAAAACTGAAAGGCAGTGGATAAGCTAAAACATGGCATTTCTTCATTTTGTAAATTAGCTACATGTAATGGTAGGCATTGCTATGTGTAATTTTTGACATTGTCTTTTTAATGCAACAGTTGCAGCAGCTACATCATTAGTAAAATCCTTATTGCTTATGAGGTTTAGAAGGAGCTGGCAATACTGCCTGAGCTACAAGACAGCTTAGACACAGCCGAAAACTTATTATCCTGTAGGGGAAAATAAGTCTGCTTGATTTTTTTCTGGTGAACAAAGTAATGAGTGAGGATTTGGGTCTAGCCAGATTTCCTCCACTGCAAATTCTTTCCAATGCTGGCAGCCCCTTACTGGCCTGCTTGCCCAGGTTTCCCTGCAAAGCATTCACTCTTGTGTTGTTTTGGTAAGCTGTCTTCAGGCTTTCTGAACAGACAAAAGAAGGGAAATACACATTTTATTCAAAACCCCTTGTGTAATTTCTTGGGACAGAGGAGCAGAAACATAAGCATTTTTCATGTTTGAGGTTGTCAGCATCTGTTGAAGGGAAAAAGGTTGGATATGAATACAAGAGTCTGATGTTTTCCCATCAGCGCTGCCCCTCCATCCTCCATCCTGGATTCAGGAGTTCCAACACCAAATGTTAGGCAGGAGAAAGAAGTAAGCGAAAGAGGATGCATCTTCGAAGGACAAAGCAATGCAGGGAGAGCTTCCCTTGTTGGCAAAAGCCTGAGTAAGCAGGTGGGGCTGGCAGTGTGCCCTGAAGGTTAATGCAGTCGGTCACCAAGCTGGAGGGGAAGGCGAAGCCCTCCCTTCTGCCAGGCTTCTCAAGAAAGGTGCTCTGAGCAGGCTTGTGGCTGCTGCCTCTCATTTCACCTTGGGTGCTGGGAGAAAGAAATGGTAGCTGGGACTGAGACAATGCAAGGCTAAAAAAGGCAACCAAAAAATCAATGGATATAGTATTGATGGCATTTAGAACCATGTTGGTTTCTTTCTTTGGTGAGCTCCAAGCAGCAGGAGGGCCAGTGTTTCCTTTCTTCTGCAGCTGAGCTGCCCCAGTGGGCTCAGAGGCTGCTGTCTGCCCACCCAGCCACCCCAGCTGCCTGCAGTGCTGGCTGGGATTTTATGGTGCCTCTGAGGCTATTCCTGCATGTCAAGTCTATATTAGAGAAATACTGACAAATTTTTTTAGTGCTAATGCAGGAGCGGTCTAGCTGAGCAGAGACAGTGATATTGTTAATTTTCCAGGCTGTTGCTATCTTACTCTCAGCCGTCCCTAGACATCCTTACCATTTTATGTTTCCTCTCTAATGGCATGAGCCAGGATGTCATAATATTCAAAATCAAATGTACCAGAAAATATAATAAATTAGAGTTGGGCTAGCAGAGTAATTGAAGAATAAACTGAATTTAAACCAAACAGGATTATGTTATGAACTGATTGCTATTCACAAAATGCAGCAGAGGAGTGTGACTTCATGTAGATTTACTATTGATGGCAGCATTTCCTAGATGGCTATTGGCAATAAAGAAATGAAAACGGTGTGAACTCTTGGGTTAGTACCAGAACATAATATTGCAGTAAAGGAAAAGTACTGTTCTTTTTCCACTGCAGAATGAGTCTGGAAGAAAAATTTCCTTGTGTTTTATTTATTTATTTATTCAAGATGTTTACGTGTATTTAGAAATCCTTGAGCTTATAAAAAGGGAATGAAGGCCTTGGCATGGAAAGATCTAAATTTTTCTTCAACTCTTAATGTAATTCTTCTGTAAGAAACTACTTAGGAAATGTAGCAGTATAGTGGGTTCCTCTCAGTTCAGAAAATCGAGTTTAAGGACAGTTGATGTCCTTGAGGAATTTTAAAGTTGTTTGCCCGGACAATTTTACAGAAGATACTCTGTGTATTTTTCCTTCAATAGAATTTTCTGGTTTTTATTTCATTAAGACCAGGTAATGTACATACATAAGACATTCTAGAAATAACCCTTCAGCTATGATGCTAGTAGAGATGTAGGGAGATGGCATAAGATATGGATTTGTGAGCTACAAGTTACCTGAGCTGAGCCCTGTGTTGTTCTGTTCTCTTGAAATATGAAATTAGGTAGTGTTAATGAAAGGCACCCTGAAGGTTGCTCATACAACTAGAAGCCATGGGGATCGCCTGTGGAGATGGAAGCAGTCAGCAGCAGGTACTTGCTAAAAGATAACAAGTGTTGTCTGAGCTGCTGGGTTGAGGAATGTGCATGGGTTGTCTGAGAGTAGGCCCTGTGCTGAGGCTGGCCCGTTGCTGTTGAGGTAGTCAAATTGCTGGTGTGAAGAGAAACTTAAAAACCACACTGGACAATATTCATTTTCTATTTATCCTAATTTTGGGAATACAAAAGAAATTTTGTAAGGACGAGATTTTTGGCAGCAGTGATCCAAGCTCAAGGCAAGACTCTGCCACTTTCAAAATTATGTGCTGTGGTGGAATACAAATAGAATGGCTGTTCAGTGGTAGAAATGAATCAAGCCCTTGGTGGCAGTGGAGACAGAAGGGAAAACAGCAATATTACTGCACCAAAATAATTAATTTTGTAATAATAAGCAATGTGGTTTAATTGAATGCTTTTACGTTTAAAGGTTTAAGTTTCTTTTAAACATGAAATTGTATTGTTTATTTTCATTATTTTTGTAAAATTTAAGTAAGGTTCTCTACCAGGAATGGTGATGAAATCCATTTGATTTTTAAACTAATACTACAGTGTGAGAAACAAGACAACTCTTTTCTCTTTAATTAAAATTAAAGAGAATTTTATTCAAAAACAATTTACAGCAAAAAAAATAAAATACAAAAATTAATTTGGGATCCAGTGGCTCAGTAGTCCAGAGGATCTCAGGAACACAGTGATAGGAGAGCTTGGTGGCCGAAACCGGCACAAAACCTCAAAGCAGGAGGATCTTACAGTGCTGGGGTGACTTTAGCTAGTCCAAAATCAAAGTTTAAAATGCCTTTTTAAAAGAAGTCAGGCCTGCAGACCCAGCACATGGATCCACTCCCAGCTAACCTGAGGTGAGTGGCCCTGGCTGGTCCTGTGCTCTGGGTTTTGTCATGTCTGGGTCCCACCCATGACCGCCCCCTGTCCAACCCCCAGGTCCTGGGTGATGGGTGGGGTATCGAGGTCGGGTCATCTCAGTGCTCCAATGGCTCCTCGTTGTCTGGGGAGAGATGTCAACAGCTCCAACGGGAAAGGTCCTCATTAAATTCCAGGTTTCCATGGAGCCGAGTTGCAGGATAATGGTTGGGTTTAAAATTTAGCCCTTGGCAGTCAGAAACTTAGGTTTAAGAGCCGGGCTTAGGAACAGGTTAAAAGCCAGAACTCTCCACAAAAATATTAAACTCCAGTACAAACCTTTTAAAACGCCTCTAAGACACACAAAGCTTATAAAATACAACTCTTACAGTTTAGATATTATTTGAAATCTGAAAAAGGGACAACTTTGGAACTTTTATTAATTAGGGAACTTTAACTGAGAACTGTGTAACTCTTTTAATGAGCCATTAAGAAAATTAACTGAACAACTTTGTACCTGGGCTGATGGGTCATACTTAAGATGTAGAATTAAAACCTTTTAATATACAATTAACTGAGGTACTTAATATGCGAAGACCAAGCAATTAGGATTTCATATATAACATACAGAATAGAAAAAAAGGCAGCTCTTGTGAGTTAAATGCTTGAATATATACAGTAAGGTTTAGCATTATTAAACTAATTCAAAGTGCTGTTAAATCCCTTGATTTAAATTACTTCACTTTGCCATGACCTGATGGAATAAGAAATTAATCTAGAAGATGCAATTAATATACTACTTATATCCCTCATGTAATACTTGAAATGAATTCTTTTTCTGTGTGTATTTTGATCACTTAGTAACTTATCTCCTTATATCCTGTAGAAGTAGACTTGAGGGATCACCCCAGGAGGAAGGATGGCCATCTACTGCCTGTCCTTCTGGGCTGACTGCGGAGATAGTGAGGGCTAGTTTCATAAAAAAGTTGCTGACCACCTTGGTTCTCTTCAAACTTGTGTAGAAGAGAACTTGGGAGAATGCTGTTATAAAGGAAGAAATAATCTTCCTAACAGTAGGGGGGAAATAGGCATCATTTAACCCACTTGAATTCCTACAGGAAAGTTTTGAGGAAGGTAGCCTTCAAGATCTGTATTTCTGCTTGCTACAATGGGAATTTCTGATGTTTTGTGAAAAATTAGGAGCTCTTCTGTGCTAGTGAGGACTCCCTGTTACTTTCCGTCTCTCCTGCATCCCAGGTGACTTTTGATGAGTTACAAAACACTGCTTATCTTTGAGAGCTTTCTCCGGTGGAGCACAACACTTGTACCAAGTATGGTATGATTAAGGATTTTTTCTAGCTGTAGTATCTTTCCTAATGCTTCTTACCTCCTTAACTTAGCACATGGAATCTGTATTATAGGTTGGCTCTTACTGCAGGTAGGACTACTGGAGAAACTTTGTGTGTTAGGGAAAAATATGATGGGTAAATGGAGTTCTTTAGAGACTTGTGAAGCACGATTTTCTTTCAAAATACATTTTTGTCATGGAAAAAGGTAACTATTTCTGATAAAGTTCATTTCAGTAGTACACATTAGAAACAACTCAGTTCGAGCAGTCCGGATTGTTTCGGAAGCTGCAGGCAGTTGACTGATATTTTAAAATTTAAGCAGTATGTTTTCTATAACATTTAGAAGCAGAAAATTTAAACCATTTTCACAGGGTGAATGCATCCTGGAAACATGCAGCAGTTACCATGATTTAGCACTGGAAAACAGTGCTGTGCTCAATCCTGTAGTAATGTGCCTAAAAGTCCTTTGAGGATCAAAGGGAGTAATAACAAAGAAGCCAAAGGTTCTGTTGCTGGGGTATGGGGCACAGGTACGTAGGACCTGTCAGTTTCTGATGTGAATGCTTTCAGTTAACACATGAAAGCTGAAAGGACTTTAAAAAGAAGAGTTTAGAAAGAAATATTAGAGGATGCTTTATGGTATTTAATCAAGAACTCTTCTTTCCTTGTCTGATTGGTAGGTAAACCATAGTGCATAAAAATGATGGGAGTTTTCATCATTTAAAAATATGTTTACAAATCCAGTGGCATCACTGATGGGCAGCTAATCCAGCGAGGTATGCCTGGTAATGGTTTGCTACAGACTGAGTAAATACAATAAACACCCAATTATGGGAAACCCTCAGGAACAGTAAATGTGACCAGCTAATACCACTAGGTAAAGATTTCACTGTTGGATGCAAAGTTGCAGAAATGTGTATTAAATGTGTATACCTGAACTAATCGCTTCAAGTAATTACATTGTGCAGTGATGCTGTTTGGATCAGCATTTAATGCTACAGTTCCTTTTGAGGAATGCTTTTCCTGTATTAAGTGGGCAGGGAGACAATATTATGTAAAGTTACTGATATCCTTGCACGGCGGCTGATAAGGGGGGATAGGTGGGATGAGAGATCTGGAACTGATGTGCAAGGCTGACACATCCATGCTTGTACACCCTGCTGCTGTGCTGGTGTTGGACTGCTGAGGATCATTGTATGGTATGTTGTTGAATCCTCTAAGGAAAGGCTTTTAAAAGTCTGGCAGTCAGCTTTGCCGTGGAGACTTTTATACCTGAAGAAGCTCTTCAGTCTGTTATTTTAGATTATGTATGCCCCAAAGCAATTATAAATCATAGAATCAAAAAATACCAGGGTGGAAGAGACCTCAAGGATCATCTAGTCCAAACATTCTTGACAAAAGCACAGCCTAGACAAGGTCATGCAGCACCCTCACCAGATGCATCTTGAAAGTGTCCAGAGTTTAGGAATCCACCACTTCCCTGGGGACATTATTCCAATGGCTGATTGTCCACATTGTGAAAAATGTTCCTTGTGTGTCCAATCAGAATCTCCCCAGGAGTAACTTGTACCCATTACCCCTGGTATTTTCCATGTATCTCCTTGTAAAATAGGAGTCTCCAGCTTCTTTGTAGGCACCCTTTAAATACTGGAACATGTTGATAAGGTTCTCCCTAAGCCTTTTCTCAAGGCTGAACAAATCCAGTTCTCTCAGTGTCTCCTCATATGGCAAGCTTTCCAGTCCTGTGATCATCTTGCCCCTCTCCAGTTTCTCCACATCTCTTTTGAACACCTTAGGTGTGTCCATTAGATAAGGAGATGTACAGCTCATAAATTCAGATGTTGCTCTGTTTCATGTTCAGTCAAATAGACTTTGATGGTTTTAATGTAGCAGCACAAAGGCATTTTGAGTTTTGTGAATGCAATAGGGAATATTAATTCCAGCTTTATCCCTGAAAAGTTGAATAAAAAAGCCCTTTCACATGTTTTGGTACATCCTTTTCCTACCTTAGTAAGAACTGCTTTTCTTTTAGCCTTTATAAAGGATGTAGTAGCTGAAAGGATGTTTTTTTCATTTTAAAGAGAAGAAAGTGAGAAACTGCAAAATGAGTTTAGATCATCAGCAGAAATATTTCATGGGGCTTAGACAAGATCCCTTTGTACGAAAGTGGGAGAGCTACAGATATAAACTAAGTCTCTAAATGAGGCAATAGTTTGTTTGAAGTGGCATACCAGTAAAATTGGATTTTTTTTTCCTCCCGGCTCTTCCATCTTTTTGAAGAGGGCACAGAAAAAGCCCATCAGAAAGTTCATAAAGGTTAAAACCTTTATGACTGTCAGTGATTTAGAGATGATTGGGTAAAGGCATTAAATAAGTGGAGTGTACAGTGACTGTATCATGGGCAGTATGTTGTTCTGTTACACCTTACCTTAAAAGTGTCGTGAGTTGAAAATGTGTTTCCTCATATTTATGCACACCATAGACCAGCACAATTGCTCAGCTAAATAAACAGGACATTTTCAATTATAAGGTGCCATTACCTTTGTGTGTTCTTGTCATTTATGAAATCAGTGGGTGGTTAATTAAATTGCTCCTTTGGACTCTCCTGAAGGCTGTGTATTAATTATATTTTAGTGGTTATGTGCACATTTCTCAACTTTTTAATGAGGGTAAAAGTTGTTTACCTCTTCCTTTGGAAATACATATTTTTTTTTTTTAAGATTGATGTAATATGGGGTTTTGTGGTAGATTTTTCTTTTTTTCTTGTATATAAAATCTCATTATTCAGCTACTCTTTGCAATCATGTGACATGCTTAGTTTAAATGAAATCTTGAAATGTTGAATTTTATTTTGCAAACTACTACTAAAGCTGCAGAGTCTGTGCATTAAACCCCTTGTTGTTAGAGGGAGTAGGTTCATCACTCAGGAGAACAGGCTTCCTTCAGCCACTTTTGAAGACTTGGCTTCTGAAGGCAATTCTGGGGTCCATATCCAGAATTCTTGTTCAGCCTGTTGGCTGAGCAGGCAGATTTCAGCTGTCCTCCTCTGCTTTCATCAGTAGTAGGAGCAGTGCTGATGCTTTCAAGTTTGGAGGGAGGCTCGTGGCAGCAGGGCTGGGCTGGGGAGAAGCTTTTATGCGGCAGAGTAAGGGCTGTGTTACACCCCCTTCCTCTGCTGTGTGGTGTTTCACCACGCTGTTTCATACAGCTGAGTTCCTCGTGGTAAAAATCGTGATATCCTAGCAAATGTCATTTTCAGCTATGACTTTATTTTAATTAATGTCACATATGCTGAAGGAACCCCATGTAGGTGTAGTATTGGTGTGCTCATGGGGGAATACAGTAGCTGAGGTTGCTTTATGTTGGTTCTTCAGCTGAAATGGTAGTTTTTACAAGTAGATGTAAAAACCCAAAGAAAACGCCCCTGGCCTGACATTGACATTGTCATTTTAATGCTGTTGGAAATGTCTCTAGCAGATGTCAAAAGTTTTCTTAGTGCTATGTCTTCGAGATACAATCACTGGTTTCATCTCATGGGGAGGAGCAGAATGGGCCTCACTTCTGACTGGACAATTTATTTAACTGGTCTCATGATCTCACTGGGGCTGATGTCTCACCTAGGCCATGCAGCTCTTCTGTGAACCAGAACGACATCAGTCCTCTTCATTATGCTGTTTATCCAATCCTGTTTGTTTAAAGCCATGCCAAGCCAAGAAGAGGCAAGAAAAACAGTTTTGCTACTTTTTCATATGGATGATTTACTTTGCAATCATGTTTTCTCAAGTGGAGGGTGTTATAAAGGCCACCCTGAAGTCTTCTGAATCATCCACTGAGACCTCAAACTGAACCCTTTGCTGCTGAAGAACACTCTTCTACAGCTCATTTATCATGGTATTTATAGATTTGGGGTTTTTTTTCATCCACTTCATGGAACTAAGTGAAGAAAAAGGATGGTCTTGAGGGATATAGTGGTTATTACATTTAGCTGGTTGTCAACTCTCCTGTATGTAATTTGTAATATGTCCAGTATAAGGGAAAAATAATACTAAAGTATTCAATTTGCAAGAGGAGTTACTAGGCTTTATAAAAGCTGCTGTGGAAGATACTTGTTTGTAGTTTGTGTGTCTGCAAATAAGCACTATTTTGTAGTATTCAAAAAGCCAGGAACTTAATTAATTTGAAAGCAAATCATAACATTTTTTCCCCCTCCTTTTCTAATTGACAAAAGTAAAGCCATTTCAGAATGTAAAATGGACTTTCTGCGTTTAAGACATCTCTAGTATTGAGGTACTGAGTTATAAAACTATACAGAAGTTGAGACTTCTTCAGGAAGTATGTGCAGTTTTGGGAACAGTTTCAATGTCTCACTTTAGCTTTCCTCTTCAAAAAAGCAGAATTTTCTTAAATAGAGGAGTGGAAGAAAGAAAAAGAGTGTTACATAATCCAACTTGTTGTTTTTCTTGCAAACGTTGTGTTGCTTGACATAATATTTCTAGCATATAGCACAACAGGGACTGAAAATGTCCTGTCTGTGCTGTAAAGCCGCCGTACGCACGGAGTTTCTGTGAGGATTCCTGTGCGGGTCATCCCCTCGCACGCTCACTAGGTGTGCTTCCAAAACTGTGATGTGCTCCATGGAGTAGCAACGTTTCATTATGCATTCATGAGGAATCGCTGGCAACATTTTAGCCCACAGTTAGTTTTAATGTTAAGTTTAGGTTTTGAAAAGGACGTGGTGTAAGAGAGTACCTGCATATCTTTTACACTGACTCCTGCTCCTGTTAGTAGTTGCTGAGCCACTAGGGCTTCGCTTATATTTGTGTGAGGTTAGGTGATTAATTTACTGCTTTCAAACCCCGAGAGCTGCTTAGTGGCTGTAGGAGGAACTGATCCTGTTTTAATTACCCATTGGTGAATTAATTTGTGTATACCAGCATGCTGACAACCTTTTTCCTTAGAGTTCTTGTTGTCATGTGATATCCCCTCCTCCAGGAGACCAAGAGTATATTCTTCTTTTCCTGTTGGGCAGGTGTTTTGTGTTCCCTCCTCACCTCTGCTGAGATGGAAGGCTAAGAAATGTAGACTAAAAAGGTGATGAAGGGAAGGGGCTGTCATGCTCTGTGTTGCAGGTTTTGTAACAGATCCTGGGTGCCGGCTACCAGGAATCATACCAGGGTGTTTCCAGGGCTCTGCTTGGCATTTTAAGGATGCTCCTCTTCAGAGGCTGGGCACCGAGTCCTTAACTGCAGGTTGGACTCTGTGATGAGAATTGCAAACAAGAAGTGAGTGGGATGCTTTTGATTCGGCTTGTTTCGAATGCATAGGCTATTCAGACATGAAGTGTAAAGTGAGTCTCTTTTAAATCAGCTGTTTTGTGCTTTTTGTTAATTTTTTTCCTTTATTTTTCCTAGGCGTTTTCCTAAATTATATGGTTCTCTGGTATGTTTTTGTTTTTTTTTTTTTTTTAACAGGCTGATGCTTTGCAAATGTTATGGTCAGGAATCTAGATTTCACTTGACTAAATACAAAGACTTTCTAGTAATTTGTATGTATGTATGTGAATTTTTAAAGATTAAAAAAATTTAGCTTTGCACAGTTGTAAAATTCAATTTTAAAAACACATTTCATGAATTACATGAGAGAATCTTACAGAGTATCTTTGTTGTCAGAAGGTGAGAAGAAGTGAAATAAATGAAACATTTATGCAGATACAATCAGAGGTCTATGTACCATTTCCCTGAAATTAAACCAACGTCCTCCTTTCTCGTGGCTATTTGTATTATTTATAATTGCATGAGATATGTATGGAGAGGGTGGCTGGGGAATAAGCTCTTAAATGTGAAAGCTCTTTGGTCTCCTAGGATACGTGTGTAGTAATAGTTGTACAGTTATCCACGAGGTTTTCCAGTGGGCATCCTAGAAACCCTGGTAAGCTTCCAGGTAGCCTTTATTAACTACCTTGCAAAAAAAAGGTTGCTCATTTCACTGGATGCTGTGCAGAGCATGCAAACTTTAAGTAGCACAAGTCTTTTGATGAAGACTTATTTAAAAGTCGGGAAGGGAAGATATGCTTCTGAAAAACAGAATGAGAAACTGAAGGTCATTCAGGCATTTGTTCCTTCTATTTTTACTAAATCTGTTTGCCTTCAGGATTTGTTGATGTGTAGGCATTTTGAAATAACTGCACTTAATGTTTCCAAGTGGAAATGTTTGTCCCTAAGAATAATTCCCATTTTGCTGTTTTTCCAGGATTTGAGGAGGGGAAGGAAGGGCAGAGAGAAATGGGAGAGCAAGTGAGGCATGAGGTCTCGGTGTGAGGAGTTGTTTCTTTTAATTGAAGATCAGAAGTTGTTGGTGAGGTTCAGTGGTTTTGTTGGTATATTTTCTTACCCTGAACATACTGTGTATCAATGCTAACAATAATTATTTGGGATAAAGTTTTATAGCTACTTCATGGCATGCTTTGGCCCCCGGTTCTCCACTAGCTAGGAATCTCTAAGCCAAAGCACCCACTTTGGATGCATTTGCAAGTTTGAAGGGAGTCCGGAGGCTAGTGGAAAACAGGGGTCTCCAACCAGCCAGAACCTCAGCAGATGAGCTGTTCTCCAAATCCATCGTCTAGGAAAAAAAAAACCCACTTTTTATTATATATGGGAAAGCTGCAGTGATTTATTTTCATGTACTCAGTGGAAAATAAAAAAGAGTCTTTGTAATGCCTTTCTATTTTACATTCCATTTAGTGATAGGGATTGGCTAAAGCAGCACAACGTGCTTTTACAGCAGAGTATCAGTTCAGAATTTAACTTTATTGAAACTTAATATGCAGTTAAACTGGTCTGTATGGACAAGCAGTAAATCTGAGTTCATACTTTTCTAGTCCTGAAGTTTACAAAGGGAAATGTATGCAAATTACTCCCTTTAGCCAAAGTATGATATATTATTGCGGTAGCTTTCCAGTGTAACTTATTGATTCTGTGATTAGTGTTGTCTTTTCCATCTTAAAATTCTTCAGCTAGGATGGTTTTTTCACTACTACTCCCTATATCTTTCATTTACAGTGTCAAATTGCCTGGGATATTATTTATTGTTTCTGTATTCTCATCCTGTATAACTGATATTAAGAGACAGTGTTGCTTGTAGTTTAGTCTCCTGCTTTTAAAGTTGTCTCCTTTGAATGAAACTCTCATCATGTTCTTGTCTGGACTTCAGGTTTTCCGACTGCACACAGAAAGGACAGGATGAAGGCTTTTAATCACCCTGTTTGCCTTCTTTGGTTCGTTAAATTAAAATTGCTCTGAAAATCAGCGAAAATCAAGGCTGTTTTCCTATTGCAGTATTAAATAAACAGTTCTTCACTGAAGTGTGGAAAGTTTGGTTTCTGACCCAAGTGTCTGTGTCTAGGTGGAAACTAGTAACTATAGAGCAGACTATTGTTTGGGGTATTTTGTGGAGGTTCCCTCACGCTTCTCTATATTAGAAGCTGGATGCAGAAGGGGCCCTTGTGAGGATTGTATGCACTTGGTTTCTGGGTATTCCTTAGCTTTTTTAGTGACTGCCAAATGAAGATGACTTATAGCATTATGTGTTTGACCCGCTAGACCCCATTCCTTTGAGTCACTGCACTGCTCTGAACTTGTTGGTAAGTTTGAGTTACGTCTTTAAAGATCTGGGTTTTACGAACAGCCAGCTGGCAGGTGAACTTTCAAGTAACTCCTTGACTCCCTATCACTGCTGATAGGAGCAAAAAAGCTTGGAAGTATGCTATTTCCAAATAATCTGCTGCATGCCAGTGCTGTTGCATGGAGCTATCCTGGCCTTATGAGCACAGGTACTGCTGCTGTCTCTGTATGAGGGGTAGGCAGTTGTCTACAGCCCCTCTGGTCCTTGTGTTGCATTTCTGGTGTCCCACACAGTCTTTGTGCACAGCACTGCTCCCTTTTTGTGGAAAGGAAATACATCGCATGGGAATGTGTCCTTATCTTGGAGATGCCATTATACTTTGGATTCACTTGCACAGTTCCCAGTGCAGCAGGAGTGTTGTCTGGGGTGGTTTCTGGCTTTTGGACAATGAGCAATTTTTAAAAAAGTTTATGAAGTTAAAAAAATGTTACATGTAAGTATCTGGCATAAAACATGTGAAAGTGTTTAGTCTGAGTTGGGAGTTAAAAAAAAAGTATGGAAATAAAAGGTGATTTGAATTTTTTATGTCTGTGAACCTAGCCTAACTGGTTGAGAAGTGCTTGGTTTGGGAAAATGAGGATTGTGGTTAGAGAGTGCAAAGAAGATGGGTACTCCAGAGGGCGAGTCGTCTGCCTCTTAAAGACCTTTTTCCAACATCACTGCTAATGAAGTAGTATCTTTCAAAGCAAGACTGGTACTTTAAAAGCAAACTCTTAAGGGTTGAATATATAGAATAAATGAGGAAGTGAAAATTGTATCATCCCCCACAGAATCTCAAATGCAAAATTTCAGCCTGCTGAGAAGAGATTGGACAGGGAGGAGGAGGAGGAGAAGGTTGGCTCCTTCTTGATGTAGCATGTTTCTGTCAGCCTCTGTTGCTGCAATCATTTTGACCATGGATACAGAAAAGTGGTGCCTGAAGTTAGGAATCTGAACTGGTAGTACTCTTTAGCACACCACTCCTTTACCACTGTCTTCCCAAAATGTGGTGAGTTGGAATTCCCTGGTGATGTGAGTAGATGTCTTATATATATATTTTGCAAATTCATCATTAACTGTCTTAAGAACTGAAATGCATTTTTCTTTCCTAATGTCATGCCTTTGGTTTCTTTAACAATTTGGGTTTTGTTTGCTAGATGAGTGTAGCAGTTGGAGTCCGATGCCTCTCCACCCTAGAAAGCTTCTGAGCTTTCACCTGTTTGCTTGTAGCCTTCTGTGAGGACTTAGCTCTTTTTTATTGAGCAATTTTATTCTAGTTTATTTATTGATTTATAGTTCTATTAATATATCTGTTAATATATCTCTTCTGTGTAATTTCTGCCCACGGCTGCCAGTTTGATGTTTTACATAGCTACTTCCACTTACCTGTATTTAGTGTCGTTTTTTTTTCTTTGGTTTTAATTTTTACTACTCACTTAGAAGGTAATGATTTTAATTTTTTGCCTTGGTTTAGGAATGTTACCTTTTCTTAAAGAGAGTGAGAGTACCGAGGAAAGCAGACAGAAATGCTGTAACAGCAGTTCTGCTCTTCCACATTATTCATTCTGCAAGGGGGAGTTAGGAGATTGCTGGTTAATATTTAGCCCCTGTCACTCATGTGAGAATACATACCGGGGCCTGATGGCCTGCTGTGTCTGTGCTACTATGTCTTTGCTAACATTTCTCACTTGAATCTTAAAGGAGCATTTTTCAACAGTGTAAGCACCGAAGTAGTTTCTTTCTGAGGGCACTAACAGGATTCAGAGGACCCGCTATAGCAGCCAAACTTTGCACCTCAGGCAGGTGAAGAACTGTACCGTAGAAGCTTCCCTATGTAATAGGTAGTGAAATTCTATATTTTAACATACATGTATGTATATATATATATATATATCTCAATAACATGCAGTCAGGCAAGCTAATAATAAAATGTGAAATAAAGAGCTGGCAAACATGGTTAGGGGATAGAGAAATGGGTTTGGAAAAAATGTTCATTCTACAACTCTTGTCTCTACTCTTGCTGGCTGTGTAATTACAAGGGCTGAAGTGGAGAATATATGATTCCTACAGCAGGACTAAAAACAAATGCAGGCTTTGCTTCCATATTCTTTGTGTCTGTAAAATATGTATAATCAGACTGGATTTTACATAGTCAACTCAATGTCCACTTTCTTTTCTGAATCCTGTCTGGAGGCCTCAGATCAAGCATTAGTCTACTGTGTATATAAAGACCTATTTGCATACAAAGTATTTAAATGGGTTTTATTTAAGATAATATTTGTATATTTTAAGACTACAACTTCTAGATCTAACACATTATTATTATGTAAATTTTGCTGATGTTTGGAACCATTTGTTTTCAGTATCTGTTCAGAGTACATCTGTTGCAGTACGACAGGTTACCTAACTGGAAGATCTCAGTGTAAAGGTTTTAATTTCTGAAAAGCATCCTACCAAATAATATGGAGGTATTTAGTGCAAGTCATGTTCTGCCTTTTTTTTGTGTGCCCAAAGCTGGATCAGGCAGCTGGCTCTGAAAATAACCTTTTTACACTTACCAGAAGGAAAGTTCCTCCTGGATATTAACTGGAAACTTAAGTTATGTACAGCAGCAAAGTGAAATGTCTGCAGCAGACTTAACAGGGAGAAACACAGTCATCATCCACAAGTGTTAGGAATCAAAGAACTAGCCTTTATTTTGGAGTTAATTCAAGTGACAGCTATTGCATGGCATCCTAACATAATTCCCACGCATGGCAGTGGTTTTTGGAATGAGTCACTTGCTTGCCAAGGGGTGACCAGAGCCAGCCCAGCTTCCCCTGATCCCTGGTTGTGCTGGGCTGCAGACCAAGTGGGGCAGTTGTGGTGGTGAGTCGGTCACTCTGCGTGCAATGCCCCTGCTCATGGGCAAGTTGTGATTTGGCCTGCATCTAAGTAGCCTGAGCTAAACACTCTTTTGCCTGTGGGCTTAAGGCAGCTCTTATTTTCTTCTTTTTCTTGAGAGTTCTGATGTGGTGATACTTGTTTTATTTCATTAGGGAGAAAATAAGCAGTGTCTAGGCTGGGCAGACTGGTTTAGGGGGTTGCCTTAGCTCACCAAGTGATGTTCCTTAGCTGCTGGGGTTTGGCAGGTTGAGGCTGAAAATTGAAGTTGCACGCTTCAGACCAAGTCTGGAACATCCTTTGCACTCTTCCTGCTGTACTTTCAAGTTTCTTCCTCTGGCCATGGGTTGTCATGGGTTACTTGCAGGCCATGAGCACTCACTCTTGCAGAGGACTCTGCCTCCTTTCCTGCAGAAAGATTACAGTGTGTGGTTTATAATTTTTCTGAGCTGTCTCTAAACCATGTCCTCTTGGCTCTGTCTTGAACAGATCTTAGAAATGCTTGTTTTCAAAGAGTTTGGAGCTTTTTGTTAGCTTAGGAGGTAGCTTCATTTTTTTCATGCTCTGTCTAAGCTAAAAAACTGCTTAGTAACAGCATAGTTTACCTTTGAAAATAGCTTTCGCCATCACTCAAGTTGTGATTGATGGGGGAAACCAGCTGTAACAGGTTGTGCAAGATGGCATACGCCTGAAGGAAGATATGGGATGGTGTTTCTCCCTGAAAGTAGTTAAGTCCTACAATTTAACTATTCAGAAAGTTCTTTTATCATTTCCACCCAACCACCCCCAGCTTCTCTCTGTCATCAAAGCTATTTCATGATTAATCCCAGTGCTGTCTCCCTGGATTTCCTCCATGCACACCCGTAGGGATGGGGGCTGGTTACAAAGAAGTGCAGAAAAAGGGAACATAGCACTCTGATTCCTTTATTTCTTTGAATCACTACTGCTCCTTAAAATCTGAATTAATCAAATCAAATTCTCTCTGTACATGTCCAGGAATGAGCTGCGTTTAATCTAGTTAAGTGTATTCTGTTCATCCACAAAAGTCCCTGTTTCAGGGCAAAGTGCGTAGGGGAGGGCTTTCCAGAAGGTTTAGCATCTTGATGGACAGCTTTCTACTGCCTTCATCCCTCCCAGCAGAAAGGGTGGCACATATGGCAAGGGCTGGTGGACAGATTGCACGGCAGAAAATATCCATGGCAGATAAGCAAATGTTTTACTCTTTCTTGCTTTTCTCCTCTGCTCCATCAGCAAGAAGAAAGCCTCACTAATTGTCTCCTTTTCGTGGATTTTTGACTGTTGGGGTACTTTCTTCACTTCCACTGGATATAAAAGCCCACCTGTTACAGTAGCAGTAATTAAATACTACTTTCCTTATTCTTTTGGTGCTAGGAAGGAAATTTGTTATTGGCAGGTAAGTCTGCGTTTCTTCACTTCTATTTAATTTTGTTTCTTTTTATTTGCTTTTTAACTACTGCAAAAATTGAGAAATGAGTTTAGGAATTTTGAGATTTCTTGCAGATTTTTTTAATACACTTAGACCTAAAAGTTGCAAATCTGCTCGATTGTTGAGAGTCCTTGGAGCATCTTGATTCCCCAGGTGCTTGTCCTGTGTTTGGGAGTTCCTGCCATGGGGTGATTTCTGACACAAAGCAGGGTTAGCCCCCAGAAACAGGCACTTCCCTTTCCACTTAACAGAAAATTTAATGTACCTCCAGAAAATGGATCTTCTTGCAAACTGTAAAGGCAGCTCGCAAATACTTGAGTAACACTTCGATAAGGTGGGCAGTAGTGCCTGGAGAAGAGAGGGTATGAGTTCAGGTTCTTCAGTGGGGTTTGTGCTTCCTGCAGACCAGGACAGCTGACTGGCCATCCAAACCTGGGTGGCTCTCATCTAGCTTGTGTGCCCTACTTCCTCTTTTTTCAGCGTTACTCTTGTTCAGTAGGACTGTGGAAAATTTAATCTGTAGATGTGTAGATGTATCTTTGTTAAAGATTCGTACTTGCCTCCTTTTCTTCTATTCTGAGATGATTTACTGGATGTAGCTCTGTATTTGCTATAAAGAATGGATATTTCAGTGCAGGGACCTCCATATAGTCACAGTCCTTATCTTTCCTGTCTCATCTGAGACCAATTTGACGAAAGTAAAGCTATTTTAATCTCCTGGTCCCAAAATAGAAGCCATTCCATTTGTGCCATAGAAGATGGCTGCAGAAGCATCTTTGTCTGTTAGAGCAAAACCTTCTGCCTGCTTGTTTTATCTCTGGGCACCAAATCCCTCTTTCCTGTCATCCCCTGATGTTGAGCATCCCTGTTTGAGGTGGTGGTTCTGGGAGGTGGGCATCATTCATCATCTTTCCTAAGGATGGTCAGTCTTGTGCTTCCCGTCGGTTTCCCTTTCCCAAACATCTCTTGACTTGCTGCTGTGCTGGTTACTCGCATCCCCTCGATGTCTGCAGGCAGCTGTGGGGCAGAGAGGGCAGTGCAGACAGTGCTCCTGTGGTCCCCCTGCCTGGCAGCGTCTCACGCCCCTGTACAGCAGGGACCCTTAATATTGCGATGGTAATTAAAGCCCGTAGCCCCCAGTTGCCACGGAAACACAGCACTCCACAAATATGAAACACAACTTATGGTCCTAATAATTTTCCCAAACGCTCCTTATTTGTCAGATTTTAGCAGGGTTTCATGTTGCATCCTTGAAAACGCTGTACTGTGACAATACCCAGCAAGGCAGTGTGTGTGCACTTTTTTTTTGGTGAGGAAATTGATATACAAACCCTCACCCCTGGGGCAGGGAAGGAAAGCTGTCACCTGTGACCTATTGCCTTTGCAGTTGTGATGCCACATCAACACCTGGTGTAGGGGTGACTCCTTATCTGTGAGGGCATTCTTTTGATGGAACAAAAAGACTAGCACAGAGGCAAAAAAAAAAATCTCTGGAGGAATGGTTTTACTGCAAGCCCAGAATTGCCTGGTTGTGGTTCAGTAGAACAAAGTCAGCATTCAGGCACAATTTTATTTAGTTTGAATATAAAAATTCCAGTCATTCTGCTGAACAACTTAAAAACATGGAAAAGGTTGCTCATCAGAACAAAAAATAGGTGTATTGGATAATTGGCATGCAGTGACAGTGGGGCTACAAATTTAACAGAAAGTGTCCCAGGCTAATTGCTGTGCTCTGTCCATCTCTTGTAGATTTTTGACTTGGAGCTGCCAAGTGCCATGTTTTGACAAAACTTTCATTTGTTTGCATTTTCAAAAGGGGAGAATTATTGCCTCATAAACTTGGACAAGGATTGAATTGGGGTTTGGTGTTTGAAGGCAGTGCAGCCCTCGGATATCAGGATGATTAACGTAGATATGTAAAGTCAATACACGTTACTAGTACTGCATCACTTGTTTGCTATATGGCTTTAATATTAAAGCAGAGATTGTATCTAATGAGCTAGGTCACACTTATTGGGAAATGGGAAATAACACTTTTCCCCTGTGGTGATGTTTGCTAGCTATTTATTCTCATTATGTTTTTTGTTAATTTCTTCTGTCTTTTATTCTTCGACATAAGCTAGGGTCTGCTTTGAGAACAGTTACAACTTATCAGCCTGATGCTGTAATTCCTGTGTAGAATACTGGACTGGGAACTAAGAACTAATGTTTAATTAATGTTGTGATGTGGTTTTAAGCAATGGTTTTAACCACTGTCTAGTTTCCCTTTCCTGGGGCTTATGTCGATCTACTCCTTATTGCTCAGAGAACCTTTTCACAGCTGTGGCATTTGAATAAAGCAGGGGAATTTGGGAATTACAAGACCCTTCCTCGTTACTTTAGGCAGTCAGGGACCATTTTCCATGGAGAACAGATTTTGGAAATCCTGTGACATTTTAAAATTAAGCCAGCCTTTCCTGAAATCCAGGGTGACGGCCGTGCTGTTGTTCAGAGTTATTGATTGCTGTGTGTTATGTATTGCCTTGCAGGGTCAAATCTGCCTGCTCTGGACAGGACTGCCTGAATTTAGGGTCACATGAAACCTTCGTCATAGCCGTTACAATTTTTTCCATATGCTCCCTTTCCACACTGGAGAGGGATAAGGAGGGGTTATACCAAGGCATTCCTGTGATGCCAGCAGGCAGCAAAATTTTGGGATCTCATCTCCTCTGGGATGAAGAGCAGAACCAATACCCAATGGCCTTTAATCAAGGGGAAAATACAGGTGGACAGTTTTTCACTTGCAGCTGGTTTAAACTACACAGTAGAAATTAATCATTGATTCAGTGGTTAGATAGAGCTCTGCGAATACATCCATTCTGGTTAGGGAGTTTACAGGTGTAGAACTGAGATTTGCATCCCCATCCATTTTGGGATACAGGGACAATGGAGTCCTCCAAAGGAACATGGGTGTCATTCATCTCAGGGCATTCTTTTGACATTTGCTTTGGGTTGAGAAAATTGCATAGATAGTTGTAAATAAAATAGAAAATTGGGGTATATTAAAGGTAATTTTTAAAGGGATTAGTTGGTAAGATGGGTATTTTGCATAGTTGTTTACTTCTGGGGTTTACTTGGGTTTTTTGTAAAATTTTGAACAGTCAGTTAATGGGCTGTAAATCTCTAGGATTTTAATAAGATACTTTAGAAATAGGTTGCTTAAATCTCTGCTACTATTAGTTGTAAAATGCATGTTTCCATTAACTTCAAACTGGAACTAGTGTTAATTATTTGTGATTTATGTGAAGACAACTACAGTTAAAAGGTTAAAGTATTGCTACAATTCCAGTTTGCTTGTGGTTTGCTTTTTTTTGTTTTAATAGTGCCCATTCAGACAGAAGGAATAACGTTGTGAAATCTGATGTAGATATAAAGCCTGACATCTTCTGCTTTTGTAAAATGTGTCAAGATTCTCCAGAGAATGTTTGTTGAATCAATAAATCACAACTAGAGGAGGCCTAAGGATAAGGCTGTCTTTTTCAGTCCAAAATCGCTCTTGCACACACTCCATTTAAAAAAATAAAATAAAAATTTACACAGTTGGATGTCCAGTCTTGCCCAGTTCCCAGGTAGATTGTAATTTAGAAC
This sequence comes from Lanius collurio, assembly GCA_020086605.1. Classification (NCBI taxonomy): domain Eukaryota; kingdom Metazoa; phylum Chordata; class Aves; order Passeriformes; family Laniidae; genus Lanius; species Lanius collurio. The sequence continues at coordinate 12,025,646 of JACBWW010000006.1, forward strand.
TGAAAGCAGGACACCACCTGCACTATTTGACTGTTTTAATGAAGTCCTGGGAAAATTACTTTCTAGGGAATTATATGACTTGAATAACAGGCTTGGCTGCCTCTTTTACCCACTTCACATTTTTTATAATTCTGATTATTTTTCCTGTTTGTAGCTTTCCTGGGCTGTTACCATCCTGTGGAGCTGATGATCGGCTGTGATAAGAGATACAGAAAATAATATAAGGGATGCAGAAAGAGGGTTGAAGTAGGGTATTCTAAATGGCAGTGCTCTGGTATTGTGGATTTCAGGGATATAGTACTTTACATCAGGGAAATTTAGTCCTGGCTTGTCATCCCAGCTGTTGCTCAGACCACAAATTCTGCGTTTGTGAACTTTGTAAATAAATTGATATTTTGCACTGGGAACAGATGGTAAAAAGTCTTGAGATCAATAATGAGTCAGCCACAGTGTATGAACAATAAAACTCCTGGTGAGTGTTTCCTCAGTCATGGAATGGGCTTGCCCCAAGTACAATACAGCAGTGTGAAAGAAATCTTGATTTTTTTAATTTTGTTTTTTGGGGGTGGTGGTGTCTTTTATTTATTTTTGTTGGTTTGGGGTTTTTTGGGTGGTGGCAGTGGGATTTTTTTTTTCTTTTGAATCTTCATGCTGTAATCCACAATCTCTTTCTTTCACAGCTCTGCTGGCAAAGAGGTGGTGGAAGGGTGGTCACGTGCACTGCAGAAGAGGTGGGGGGCTTCATTTATATAGCATTTATTATTTAAGCTGCCAGGCCACTGGCAGCACCAAGGCAATGTCAGCTGCCACCAGCAACAGCCTGTCTCTGTCTCAGGTAGCACCTCTGCAGCAAAACATGGCCCCAAGGCATTTGTCCCTGCACCAGCAGCATTCAGACACTGGGATGGGACAGCCCTAGGAGCCAGGTGTGTCTTCTCACCTCCTGCAGTCATGGACAATAGAGTGACTGCCTATGTCAAGCTCTTGTGATTTCAGTAAGTAGAGCCTGTCTCTGGGGATACCTTCCCTAAGAGAGAAGGCTTGTCATTATAATTTTTTACGTGGCAGTGAATGCCTGATTGCTCAATAACTTCTCTGGTTTTACTTTTTGCTCAAAATTTATAGAGACTTGATAAAGTTTTTAACACAGAAAAGGTTTTAATTACAACTTCCTAAAAGAGAGATATCCTTGACTATAGCCAGTCATAGAGGTCAAAATACCTCATGAGTATATTTACTGTTTGACACTGCCTCGTGCTCTGTCCCAGACTGCCATGTGAGTTACATCAACTTCAAAGGACAGAAATACTAGAAGCCTTCAAGGAGGTGAATTTGGGATGCTCACTCTCAGGGGTGCTAACTGGATCTCCAGTACAGCAGTGCACAGAATGGTGCTTGGGTTTTTCCATAGGCTCGCTGATGGTCTTCAGCATCCTCATGGGGGGAAGGTTGAGGGGCCAGTACTGATATCTGCACTCATCATGACCAGTGACAGGACTCAAGGGAATGGCATGAAGCTGAGGGAGGGGAGGTTTGGGTTGGAGATCAAGAAAAAGTTACTCATTCAGAGTGTGGTTGACCACTAGAATGGGGTCTCCAGGGAAGTGGTCACAGCACCAAGCCTGACAGAGTTCAAGAAGAGTTTGGACAATGCTCTCAGGCACACAGTGCGATTCTTGGATGTCCTGTGCAGGGCCAGGAGTTGGACTTGATGATCCTGATAGGTCCCTTCCAACTCAGAATATTTTATGATTCTGCGTAACAGAACCTGGTCCTTTGTTGGGATTTTGTTTGCTTGGAGAAGGAGGGAGATTCCTGATTGTAGTCAGTAGTAGCAATAGGTCTACAGTTTGGACAGCACACTCATATAGTGGTTTTTGCTGCCTGTTCTGCGTGTCACTTTGCTCTGCAGGGCCTGTTGCAGATACCCCCAAGTACAATGCAACTTGTGCCATATATTCCTCCCCTGGTGCCTAAAGTGACAAAATAATTTGGTAAAATCAGAAATCAGTGCTGTGTTTTTCTAGAACATTTATCTGGTTTATTTTGCATTACATAAAGACCAGCCATTAGATGGGTCTCATCCCTTCTGCATTAATCCAGCAGCATGAATGCAGAGCGAGAGAGCTGTGGTTTGAGCACGAGGGCCCCGTGCGCTGCTTTCCTTATCTGTTCTCCAATCTTTGAACTCTTACATAATATGTTTAAGACTGTTTTTTTGACTAATCTCTTTTGGGGTTTCATTCTGCATTCTTAGTCTCCAGCAACAAAGAACTGCTATGTTCTTCCCTTGTGAAATCCTTTCCAGAAGGTGCACATTATCTATTACGAGACAGGGCAATGATGAGCATCAATTTCCATCGCAGAATAGAAGCCTGGATTACAAATTACTATTTAATCCTTTTTGCGTCAAAGGATATAATAATCCTTGTAAAATGTGCTCTAAGTCTTGTGCTTGGCTGTGTGAGGTTAAGGGGCAAAAATCAAAATAGGGAATCTCGTAAAAAGTAAGACATGGGGAAGTGTATGTGTTCCACATGAATTTCAGAATATGTTTAGAACCACATTTCAACAGCCAGAAGTAAAGATGATGGGCTTATACATCGACTGTTAGTTTTCATTTCTCTGTATGCTTGCTACTAATCTGCTAGAAAACAGGTCTCTGTCATGAGTGTTGCTTGCTGAGTTGCAATAAAGAATTTAGGCACAAAGTAAGCATTGCTCTGATTTGTTTTTTTTTTCTCCCCCCACAAGTGAGAACATTTACTAAAACTAACAAATATGGAGGTGTCTTAAGACTGTGAGAAAATTTGTTTTATTTTTTAAATCATCAGGCTGTGTGTGTCAAGCATTGTGATTCTGTAAGGGAGAGAAGGGTAAATAAGGTTGGGAGGGATAAGGGTTTAGTGTTTGAAATTGCAGACTGATGACTGCACAACTTCCTGCCCAAGCAGCTATTTTAAGAGGGGCAAAGTTTAATAACATAAAAAGTTTAGAAAATAAATCCCATGGTGACAGATCTACAGTCCTTTCTTGCCACACTGAGTATGCTGTAAATTTGTTAGGTAGAAAGCAAAACATGTAAGTTGTTTGAAACTAGTATTTCATATTACTAGTTTATTCCATATTTTTATTACTGGTTTCTGTACTAAATCACATAGAGCATACTGGATAGAATCTGTCCTTCTCACTGTGTAGCAATCCACAGAGAAAACCTAGAAGTAAGTGATGATATATCTTCAGTATTACTAATGGAAGGAACCAGGGTAAGCTGTTTGCTGTTATTTTCAATGCAGTGTATTTAGAGCTTTACTAATAATCTAATATTCTGTGTAGTCAAAATCCTAAAAATAAAGTAGGACCAGATTAAAATTGTTATCTCATATTAAAGAACACATTTAATTATTTGATCATATAACCAGCATTCTGCAATAAGGTATTTTTCTGCCAGCTGCTGATTGCATGCTTCTAAGTGTGACAATGCATAATGCGGTGTCCTTGCTGTCACAAAATGGTCATCTTGCAGGTGAAGACAGTGCACTGCAGCAGCCGTTATGAAGCCATAAAATGTTTGTGTTGTAAAAGGATTCATATTTGTAGATTTTTTTTGTTGTTCTTTTCTATGACAAATTTACAGAAAGCAGGAATATTCCCCTAATCTATCTAGCTGTTGTATTCTGGTAAACCCAGATGACAAATGTTTTGAAGAGAACTTCCATATTTCCTCTAAAATGAATAATTTCTACTTCTTTATTTGTTGTAGAAAATGACACTTGACTGAAGAGCGTATGTAAGTCACCCTGGAAGAAGTTGCTTCGTTGTGAGCTTTACATGAGCATCCCCATCCTATGAGAAGGAAGAGAGTAAGGATCCGTCGGCCTTCTTAGCTGTAAAATGGGGACTACAGGTGACGACATGGCTGCAGTGGAGCAGAATGCCTCCTTGAACCCTCTGTGCTTTGAGTGTGGCCAGCAGCACTGGACAAGGGAGAACCATCTCTACAACTACCAGAACGAAGTGGATGATGACTTGGTCTGCCACATCTGCCTTCAGCCCTTGTTGCAGCCATTGGACACTCCCTGTGGACACACTTTCTGCTACAAGTGCCTAAGGAACTTTCTGCAGGAGAAGGATTTCTGCCCACTGGATCGAAAAAGACTCCATTTTAAACTCTGCAAAAAATCCAGCATCCTCGTTCATAAACTGTTGGACAAGCTCTTTGTTTTGTGCCCCTTCTCTTCTGTGTGTCAGGAAGTTATGCAGCGATGTGACCTGGCAGCACATCTTAAAAACAGGTGAGCGCTGCAGGTGTTTGCGTTGCATTTTCCCTACACCGTTGTTTGTGGCCAGTTTATGTAGCAGTAGAAATTGGGGGCAGGAGAGGGGGAGAGAGTTGGTGGTGGCTTTTAAACTCACGGCAGAAGACCCTAGGAAATTGTCAGTCTGTAACTGTGCACAGGCAATGTACTGGGTTACCCATTTTTTGTACATCACACCAGAAAATAGTGAAGACTGCTTGATGATAGCCATAGGGAGAAGGACGTGGACCATCCATCTGAAGAAAATAATTTATCAAGTAAAATAAAATACAATGGCAGTTGATTAAAGTAGGGAGGAAAAAGCTCAGCGGGGGAAATAAGAGATGTGCTGACTCTGTCTGCAAAGAGGAGCAAAATGGTGCAATAGGAGCAAGAAAATTAGGTTCAGGTTTTAGGGGAAAAAAGCTTTATAATGTTCGGGCACCAGCATAAATTGGTTAGGTGGTAGTTGTCCATTCCCCATTTTTAGAAGTGTTTATGAACATGTTAAACAAACTTTCATCAGGAATAGTTACATCAGAATTGGTTCTGCTTTGAGGTAGGCAGGTGAACATGGTATCTCTCAGGACTGGTGGGCCTTCTCTCCCTACCTTTAGTCCAGTCCAGTGACACTGATGACCACCTGGACAGAAAGGCTCATTTGAGAGGTGCACAGACCTCCTCCGTGGACTTCTTTCCAAGTCTTGGTCTTTGTCCATTTGGACACTCTTGGAGACCATCTCTGGGTGAAGAGGGATGTTGCGGAGGACATTGGGAGCATGTGCATGGTGTGGGTGTGCGTGCAGGCAAGTGCTCTGCAGAGAAGGGGAAAAGGAGAGGCACCACCTGCCTTGGAAACCGTTTGTTCGCGTTCCTATTTCCAGTGTGCCCTCTTCCTTTTTCCACACATCCTGAACATTCTGGGGATTCAGAGCTTGGGAGGACCCTGGGCATGCAGAACATGCAGCAGCCCTGTGGACTGTGGTGAGCCTGGAGCTGCCTGGGTATGTTTCGTTGTTGTAGTATGGTGTCCATGTCAGGGAGGTACAGGGACTAATGAGGAGCCTTTCTCTCTAGGTTTTTATCTTCTTTTTCTTTAAATTCTCCATGTGGTTTCTCTGTTAACTTAAGCACTTGCTTGTTTCCTTATGGCAAGTTTCTGATCTATATGATGACTTGGGGGTTGTGAGGGGGCCTAACTGTTTTATGATTTATAATCCTGGTATTAAACTGATTTGATTTTAATAAAGCAAAATGCTAGCAAGACTGCTGCTAAATATTTGATTTGTCTTTTGGTTTCCCACTGTCATATCCCTCACCTCTTCAGTCCTTTTTCCTTGGCTAACATCATCTTGAATGATATTAGGGCTGTTTACAACAGGGTCATGTAATTTATTTGTACATATGTATGCCTTCTTTAGGTATATGTGAAATACCCATTTACTTAATGCACATGGTTATTATGGAATCCAAGTGAGCTTAGTCACAGGCTTTTCCTGTTTGTCAGCTGGAAAAAAGCTTTCAGTTGCAGAAGGCTGCTCATTTTCAATTCCTTCTGTTGTCTTGGTTATCTTCACTGATACACATTTTGAGTATATGGTGATTTACAGTTTCCAATTAAGTTTATTTGCAAGCATCTGAACACCTATAAATTGTCATTGCTGACATAAATGATGGCAGCAACTGCGTAGTGTGAATTTAATTCTATATGGATTAGTGAATCCAGTAAAATTCTACTACTGATCATTACATTTAGGAAAGAAATACAAAATTCAGTATTATTGTAATTGTCAGCATTGATTAATATAAACCAGTCTCAACACGCCTTTACATGAGCTGATTTGTGTTTCTAAGAAAGCAGTATGGTTGGTTAATTTTCACTATCTTAAAAATCTTCACACTGGGGTTTTCCAGTGTTTTTTTAATTGCCTCCATTTGAGCATAAAAGCTGGAAGAAAATGTCATTGTATCCACCAGGTTCCTCAGAGTGTAACTTACTTGCAAGATGCTCCCACAAGGAGGTGAGAGGCATCAGACACAACCCTGATTACTTCACAGTCACTAATTGCACTCCATGATACCTCATTGCACAAAGAAAATATTCTTGATTTCTCAAACTCTTGAGTTTCATTACATTCACTTGCAAGCTTGTTTTTTAAAGTTAAACACAGTGCATGTAATATGATTTAAAGGAAAGAACCATATGAGTAATGTAGTGTTTTTCAGTCACTTGGTATAGAAAATTTGTTACTATTTGGTAAAATAAGTGCCAGTTTCATTCCCTGTAATTGTTTAAGGCAAGACTGGATGTGGCACTCAGTGCCATGGTCTAGCTGACATGGTGGTGGTGTTCAGTCATGGGTTGGACTCAATGATCTCAAAGGTTTTTTCACACCTAGTTAATATTGTGATTCTGTGATTTCTGAATATCAGAGGTAAAATTATGAGAAGAAAATCTGACAAAAAGTTACTGAGATTTTCTGTGTATGATTTTAATTCAGTTAATTCTTATGGGTTATTCAGAAGTGAAAAAAGTCCATTGTACATATTATGAAATTCATACAACTTTGTAATGAGAGGGTCAGGTATTGTGTTTATGGCTTTTGAGTTGGGCTTTAGCTTTTGCCTCCTATATTTTCCTGTGGTAGCTTAAGTTATCATTTTGGATGGAGACATTTTTATGTCTGGGCAACATTGCAGATAATTTTATATCAAGTTAAGTTTGAACTTTATATAGGATTGCGTTTTTTGGAATTGAAGAACAATTGAGCTATTCATTGCGTGTCACTCAGCATGCTTAATATATGGATTTAGAGTAACAAAAGCCATGGGAAAACAAGTTGTAAAGGTACAGAATTTTATCATTTAAAATCATGGCAATCCCAGTTATTTTGGTGTTTATGACAGCGTTGGTGAATCCTGTTCTTCCCACCCTCTCCCGTGTTAGCTGCAAGCACTGTCCCTGCCTGGCACTTTTGAATGCCAGAAGTGAAGAGGATCTGTGGGATTTAACCCTCTTTTGAGTAAGTGGATAGGCAACAGACTCATAGTTTTCCATGCCCTGTGGGTTCTATCCATTGCTGTAAAGGTAAACAATCTGTGGTTGTTCTCTGCTCTGAAGCCTGTTGACTCCTTGTAAGCTGCTCACACCGTTAGGTGGGATAGAGAAGTATGCACCAAAAGCACTCTTTTTATTTTTCCTTAGTCTTCTCTGATTCCTAAACCTAGATAACTCCTGGTGCCTCATTTCCCCCACTTTTTTCTCTTTTTCCCTTCTTTTTTTTTTTTTTCTCCTGTCAAAAGACATATTGAAACCCAGCCACTTAACTTTCCAAAGCAGCATCAGGTTTTACTTTGAATTGCAGCTGTAAATCTTGCCAGAATTACTGCATAAGGTCATTTTGCTGGCAAAGTTTTATGAGCAATAGCAAAGACACTGGGGTTGCTTCTTTGCAGACTTTGCTTAAATACAGCTCCTGCTTGGAAAATGATCTAGTGCAACTGGTCTGAGGTTATTTAGTGTGTTTGCTTTTATCAAATCACTAGACTGGGCAGAAGCTGATGGCATAGGTTACAATGAATTCTTTCTTTTCAGTAGTCAGTGAGCAAATGTGTTTTTCAAGTTCCTTCTGTTATTCCACCGAAATACCCTGTAAACTACATCTTAATTTTGTATGAAAGCTCTTTTTATCGGCAAAGAGGGATTGCTGCTAGTGTTCCAAGAAGTCAGCTTTTAAATGAGAAATCCAGCAGACTTGGCTGTAAAAAAAAACCCAACAAAACTCCACCAGACAAAAAGAGCCATTTTTCTTCTCTGTCTGATATGAATTAAGAAAAATTGAAGGTAAAAGCTATGCTTTGTCACCGTCCAGAACTGAGCAGAAGCTGGTGCTGAAGAGGGTAGAGGAAGGAGCCAGATATAAGCTGAAGCTAATTTTACATCCCCAGAATAACTGCTCTTCATTCTTCCCATTAAATAATATCAGTTGCTTTAGCTGGGTATTATTACTATCATGGAATAGTTTGAGGTGGAATCTTTCTCTTGAGCATCTTGCTTCATTAAAGAAATTAAGGAATTTCTAAATATTCTTCAAACAGTCCTGCCTTTGTTCTTGCTCCTAGACAAGATATTCTGGCTTTGTAGGTAGATTCAAGATGCCATTTCTATAAGTTTGAATTCAACCCTTATTTATACAATTTGTTTTGTGAGAATGTTTTCATGGAATCCAACCTTCAAAGCTTGTTTTGATCATGAAATGCCCATCTGTGTACACAGCTTGTTACAAGATTTAGTCCAAAATGTTTTTTATCCCAGATATTTGGTATTAGTGAAAGTATGCACCTCTGGAGATTTATTGACACTTTGTAACTGTTAGAAATGCTGTATGGTTTTGCTGATTGTGAATAATACATTCTTACTGCTGGTAAAAATCTTTTTATGTTGCAAGTGGAAAGGAAAAATCTCCATTTAGATCTACTTGAATACCAGTACAGGACTTCTCTGCTTGGTAGGCAGCATGCTGTGTTTAAAGACCTAGGCACTGGCATCCCCTGAATTAATGTCTCCACTAGACAACTACTTTTTTGGCAATGCAGTTGCACTATACTAGACTGAAATTCAGAGTCTGTTACAATTACTGGATAATTTGGGGTAGAATCTGTGGGGTGTTCCCTTTTTTTGCCTTATACATTGCTGCACGAAAGGGATTCTGCTGAACTGAGTAGGTGTGCTCAGGAGGATGTTTACATTTCTTGACATTAGCTTTTGAAATTATAATTAAACATCATTGGCAAAAATAAACCTCAAATCTATTTCTATTTTGTGTGATGACTTTCATCAGCTGCCAGGTAATGATGGGAGAATGTGCTCTGTGAAGGAGGGTGGAGGAGGACCTGGTGTGGTTTTGGAAGCTTTGACAGAAATAGGACACTTCCAGGGATGAGTTTCATGCTGTCCTGGTTTGACACAGCTTAAAAAACCCCAAAATTCTAAGGTGTGCTTTGCCGCCTCAAGCAGGTCTTCTGGGCTCCTCAGGCCTTGTGAGATGGCTGAGTCAGAGTCAACAACAGCACAGTGGTTTGGTAAGAGGTATCTAAGGAAGTGTTTGGCTCATGGAAGTAGTGCAGGAAGGCTGGACTCTGATGTTGGGCTCAGTAGGATTGAAGTGTGGTTCTCTGACAGTGTTGGTTTCTAGCTGTTTATTTACCTCTTTGCTGAAGAAGCACCACTCTAGAGCACAGCAGTTCAGGGACAGCAAGGACACACAGCTTGGAGTGGCTTTGTCCTAAATTCTTATGAATTAGTGTTGGAAAGCATGTCTGTCAGAGTTCCCAGTTGACAAAAGGTTTTCTCTGCAAGAGTATTTACCCCTAGCTGTGTTGCTGCTGAAGTGAGTGATCTTGGAGACTGTTCCTTTATTTTATTTTCCTGTTGACAGTGTTAAGATTTGAGGGAGCATGAGGCTAACCCATCAAGTTAAAGTATGTTAGAAATACTGAGGGAAGTGATAGCATCTTTATTTTTCTTGATTTTTGGGACTGTTGTTTTGAAGTTTGCATTGTGAGATGGTCAATGATAGAAATTCCCTGGTGATTTGCACCTGTAATTGTGTGTCTCTATCAGCAGACAGATATATTGGCCAGTCAGTCCCACTACATCAGTGGTTTTCTGTGGTAAATACTGTCCGGGAAGAGCCAAAAAATAGGATATTGTTCCATCATTAAAACAATAGAAACATTTTCACAAAGCAAAACCTTTCAAATCATTTTCCTCTTTCATGCTTACACTTTTTTAGCTTTGAAGAACAAAATGACCAGCAGTTGCTTTGGGAAAAGCCCCAAGGAATTTCTGAAATGCATCATGTCATAATGTGAACTGTCTCTAATGTATGTTTTCGTGCATATTTCAGAGCATATTTTGATTACCTTTTTCTTTTCTTCTAAACATGGAGAAGATAAAGCTCCAGGGAGGCCTTATAGCACCTTTCATTATCTAGAACAGATGTAAGAGGGCTGGAGAGGGATTTTTTGTAAGGGCATGTAGTGATAGGTCAAGGGGAATGGCTTTAAACTAAAAAAGGGTAGATTTAGGTTAAATAATAGGATGAAATTCTGTTTTGTGAGGGTGGTGAGGCACTGGAAGAAATTTCCCAGAAAAACTGTGTCTGACCCACTGCTGAAAGTGTTCAAGGCCAGGCAGGATGGGGCCCTGAGCAACCTGGTCTAGTAGAAGAAGGTGTTTCCTGCCCATGGCAGGGGATGTTTAAACTAGATGATCTTTAAGGTCCCTTCCAATCACAACCATTCTATCATTCTATGTATATCGTTTAAAAAAAAATAGATATCATGTATTTATAACATGGCTAGGGGTCACAAAAGCTTTATCAACATTCTTTGGATCTGAAAATTTTGTTAACAGGTTATCTTCAAAATCCCTGCTTGAAACAGTCTTACCATATAATTACCAAATCCCTTTTACAGAATGTCAGAACAGAGTCGTGATTCTCAAAACATTCTGGTTTAACAAGTTAGGATGTCATTAGGCTCCTGCTGTCTTTTATTCTGTTGACACATTTATTCTCTTGCAAAAATAAGTAATTTCTTCTTTTAACAATCTGCCAAATTCTCAAACACTGAGTCCTTTCAAGAATGTCGTTCGTTTTTTTGTGACACTGCTGCAGTATGAGCATTTTTAGGTGGTCAGCAGCTTCAGAAGCAGGAACTTTAAGGACACTGAATACTGTAAGAAGTGATTTATCAGACACTGGCAGAAGTGTCACAGGGGCAGATGTAAGATTGATGTCCACATCTAATTATGTACATGTGAGTGCAAAACTATTCGATAAACTAAGGCTTTCCATGAATTTGCAACATTGCAGCCCTTTTATGCAATAAACTATTGTAGGCTTTTAAACATAAGCCAAAGGAAAAAAAAATACAACATTAAGAGTAATGGAAGCTCAAAAAACTTGAGTTTGTAGTGAAAAGCATCAAATGCTGAGGGAGCATTGCTGCATAAGGGAAACAAAAAATTGCACCTCTTATGTGAAGTCAGAAATTGAAAACAGGAGACCAGGAGGGAGATGAGAACACCTTCTACTGGCCCAAGAGATTATGATGATGAGCAGAGCTGTTACTTTTGCTAAACCTCTCATACAGATTCCTAGACAAGCATAATTTTCTTTTAGTATTTCAACACTTAGATTGCAATATAGGTAAAATTTTCATCTCTTTACTCCCTTGAATGAGCCCGGGAGAATATGATGCTTACTTCTTCTGGCTTACTGGGGTGAAAGGAGATGGCTTCAGTTGGTCTCCAGTTGTGTCTTGGAACAGGGCTTCCCTTATGTGGATTTTTTTTGACCATCATGTTTAATCTTTCCAGCAAGGTTATCTTCCAGAAATTGAAACGTACAGAATCCACTTTCTAGTGGAAGGTGTCCCTGTCCATGGCAGAGGGCTTGGCACTAAATGATCTCTAAGGCCCTTTCCAACCCAAACCATTCTATGATAACAAAATAAGTCCACATTCAGAAGATGTTACAGCATGTGGAGTTCATGGCTAAAAGACTACCTAGTAGAAGTTTTGTGAAGAAAGCAGTATTGTGGTTTTGTCCACTAAAACATATTTTGGCCTTAAAAATTCAGTGTGTTTAATATTTTTTTAATGCCGTGTTTAAAGCTGTGGCTTTGAAGAAGACTAATTAAATTTGATGAAGTACTTGGGCATTTTGTGCTACCAACAGGGCTGCAGGCTTGAAACATGATATAAATGTTGTCTTCACAGGTGTCCTGGGGCTTCCCATCGGAGGCTTGCTCTGGAGAGAAGGAAAACGAGCAAGCTGCAAGCAGAAGCAGAGGGTGAGAGTGGTCTCGGTGGGCTGGAGCAGCCCAGCAGTTTGTCTCCAGATGCTGATCAGGGAATAGTGCCAGCTGAGCAGAGCTTTACCTCGCCCGCCCTTCCCGTGTGGACAGATGAGCCTGGCATCGACAATCCGCCTTTTGAGGAGAGCACAGTAGCAGACAGTATGTCATCACTTACCTTCTCAAGTCTCTGTTATCAGATGTGGAAACATTTGTGGTGTCAGAGCTTGTCTCTTACCAACTGTGAATGTGCATCTTCGGCTCTTTTCTTTTGCAATTTCTGGAGAAATATTAGTGGGTTTTGATTATGTGCAAGTTTACAACTGAGATGAAGTCACAGGAAGGAAAGAAATGTCTCAGAGCGTGTGCCAGCTACTGTGGTGCTATATCATTTATTATGTCACAGTGCAGTAGTTCTTGTTAATCTGCTGGTGGGTCTGACCTCACAAGTGAGATGGAAGGAGTGTAACTTCTGTAAAATTACAAAAGTTGTTTTCTAAGATTAGATTTATTTTTCCCTCTTCACGCTTTCCCCCCAAATGGATCAACAGCCTTCCCACAGATGGAGTACTGTCCTGCTCAAGAAAGTAGGCAACTGAATTACTCCTGTATCCAGCTGCACCAAATGAGCAGTAACACTCAGCAGAGGAAGTGCTGAGCCTTACCACAGAGGACAGTGGTCCTGTCCCCTTTCTTCTCCTCTATATTTGCCATCCTTCAGCATTGTCCTTTTCCCTCTTTAGTTGTCTTCACGTTTGCTTCAGAAATGGGCTCCTTCAGTTGACCCAGTAACTCAAGAGCAGCTCCTAATGCAATTCCAAGACTAAGAGGTATCATGGGGTAACCCCTAAAATACATTTTTATCATCATCACCAAATGTAAATCCCCAGGTGACCCAATGAAATACATGAGTTTTTTTATAAAGGATGGGATCCAGAGGGTTCAGAATATCCTATTCCAATCCAAATGCCCTCATTTCAGGAAGCATGGATGCTGCTAAGTCATTAGAGAGCTGTTTCTAACAAGCTAGGGGTTTCAACAAGTAGTGGAACTGACTCATTTGCACTGGTTTAGTTTTTTGTTTAACTGCTGCTTTGTGACCTGTCTGCATTATCTTTTGGTGATTTATTTTATTGAAAGTGAATGAGGTAGAAGAGATATTAACTGTCTTTCTTTTTAAAAATAATTGGCAGCAAATCAACAGCCACCTACCTTGCCTGAAGGAGAGATCACTACTATTGAAATTCATCGGTCCAATCCTTATATTGAATTAGGAATTAGCATAGTGGGTGGCAATGAAACACCTTTGATCAACATTGTCATTCAAGAGGTTTATCGAGATGGGATCATTGCCAGAGATGGAAGACTTCTTGCTGGAGACCAAATACTTCAAGTATGGAATCTAATTATATATTCTGTCTGCTTGCTTTCTATTCACTCCTTGCAGAATTGTTGTTAAAATGAGATGGAAGATTTTCCTTGTCAGACTATGTTGTCAATGTTGGCTTTGCAATTATCAGTTGGAAAGCAAATTAATATTCAGAGCAGAGCCTGTTGTTCTAGCACTTTGGCTATCATGCTTTATGTTGTTTGTTGGACCAGTCCCTGGCATTATCTTTCCTCCCTAGCATCTGTTGTCAACATTTAAAATACAAGTTTATTTTTCTGTTTTTAAATGTTGTGGGACCCAGTCCTTGTTTCAACTTTATGCATGCATTCTGAAGGAGCCCAAGGTTATTTCTGGCTAGCAAGTTGGCGTAACTTGTCCTATGTAAAAAGCAATTTATGGATTGTAAGGCTGGCTTCATCTAAACTGTTATTCTAATCTGGCTTCACTGTTGCCTTCCGAAAGCCGAGGCAGTTGACCAGCATCTTTCAGTATGTATAAAAGACTCAGTGATAGCCTTCAATGGAATGATTTAAAGGCAGGTACTATAAGTATTTAAAGAAAAAAAAATAAACAAAATATAAGTAGGTTTTGATCAATTGTGTATTTTTATTTTGGTTTTAAGTAATTAGCCACAGGCGGTAGAAAAAGATCAAATTCTATTAATTGTGAAGTTTTAATTTTTATATTTGGGAAAGGAGTTGTTTATAAGACACTTAAGAATGGCAGTAACTGCATGCTACATAAACAAAACAGTCATCCAGCTTCTATTTTTAATCATTCCACCTGAAACAAATATATTATCATCAATTCAAAATTACTTCAGTAAGAATGTTTGCTTTTGATCTGGCAGCCTAAAATCAGTCCAAATGTAGTTATAAGCCTTCTTCATTTCACTGTTTTGAAATCAAGTCAATAGAAGTAGCTTAAATACAGTAGTTACCCTTGGAAGGAAATCAGTTTGCACTTCAGAAAATAAAGTCCCTTTTGAGAAACGTGCCTTTTTCCTCCCTTGGAGTGTAAGCATAGTGGCTGGCCAAGAAAACAACCCAAGAGGTTTCCAAGATGTTGCCTTTTCAGCAAGTGATTGCAGACACTGATTGAATGCTGCCTCATTTATTTTTATACTAAAGGCTCTACTTGTTTGACAGAATAGGGAGCTTGAGTTTCAGTGAAGCTTTGGAAATTCCTGCTGTTTGGGCAGGTGTCAGTTACAGTTTCCAAAGCCATGAAGGGCAGTGAATTGACTGTAAATTGGAATTTACAAGCTGCAGTGAGTCTTCCCTATCAACATCCTGGCAGTGGGGCTGTCAGAGGCCAAATGGGTGTCCATGAGAGTCCTCCTCTCATGCCAAGGGAGAGGTACAGAAGGTAAAGCCTAAATTTTTGGGGGGAGATAGAATATCTTTATTTCTTTGAATTTACCTGTGCAGGTGCTGAGCTGTTGTATTAAAATGATCAGGTTCAATCTCTGCCATCTGTAATTAGGTGCACTTAGGTGCAGCTCAGCATGCACACTTTGGTTGGATATTTCTGGAAACGTGTTCCAGGGCTTTTATGAGCTGTAAAAGTCTAAAAGAAAGAGCCAGAAAGGACTGTGAGATGAAACTCAGCATTTTCTTGCCCAGTCAAACAAGAAGTATTACCTTTTTAAGAGCTGTGGGAACAGCACTTAGTAACAGCTACATAAAAGCTTGTGTTGTCTGCAAGGTACAGATAGGTGCCTAACATTTTCAAAGTGCTCTACAAATTGTCGCTTTTTTGTGCTGGACTGTGACTGTAATTCATGTGAAGCATGTCCTAATGAGAATCTCTTTCCCCAAGAAGTGCTAAGGCTGTTTTATTCTGAAATTTTAAACTGCCTTTTAGAAAAAAGAATTACATTTTATTGCATATATTCTTCTGTGCCCTTTGAGTGCTCCCATATTTTATGTATTTACTTTAGCTAGCTACAGTTAAAAATAAAAATGGATTTAATTTAAGGGCTCTGATGGATGAGCCCTAGTGGTTTTTGCAGGAGACAGCTCTAAATGTTATTTCTCCTAGCTATGCCTCTTTTCCCTCTGCCCAAGGTTGCAACCTGTCTCAGGGCAGTAGCAGAGCAGGACACCACCATGGTTCTGTCTGAGCTTGTGGTGCTGCCAGCAGCTGTGGCTTCATGCTGTGTTTTGGGCTGGAGGTGGCTCAGTGAGGGTGCAGTACCCCTTGGCCATTCGGAAACAGCCACAGCCAAATGGTTTGGCACAGACTTCTGGGAGTCCCTGAGCTGAAATGTGTGATGTAGATGTGGCAGCTATTGTACATTACTTAGTGTATTTTTAAAGTTTTAACATTGCTATTAGATGGTGAGAAGCTGCATGTTTGTTTTTACTTAGGTTACGATGGGGAGTATTGAAAGGCTTAGGTAAGGCACATCAATCAGTATAGACCATTTGGTGTTAGTTTCTATCTGCTGAAATTGGGGGACAGGGGTTCTTCCACCAGGGTTCAGTAATATGTGCTAAGGATGAAAGTCTAGTGTTAACTTTGAACCCCTTTTTACAAAACAAGGCAAACAGCTTTTGTGCTGATTTTTTTTCCTGCTCCTCTTTTCTGCCAAATCTCATTGCACTGTCAGTTCTTATTTTTACAGTGCAAGACATGACTGCAGGTTACTGATCTTTGTATCAGTGGGCCATATAACAATCACAATTCTTAGTTATAGGTAGAGAAAGTTTAATTTGTTCTTCATTTACAATTGGATTTTGTGTGATACAGGTTATAAGTCTGAAACTCTGACCTAGTTAAAGTCAGTGGAAAATCTAAGTTCATGTTAAGACTTGAGAATTAGTACAACTACCTTTTTGCTACTGTCTTAATGAACCAATTTCATTTTTCTGGATTTCAATTTTTTTTTAATGTTTTTTCATAAAATGAAAGTACTGTGTATTGTAAGGCACAAGCTTTCTTCACAGATTTGGATACTTTCTTTTTATAGCTGTTGTTTTGCAGTTTTAAGTGATGCTGGGCTTGGCACTGAAAGCACATGCCATGTTCTTCTCCTGGGGAACAAACAGTGTAAAGATCTAAGGAAGACATGTATAGGAGACCAGGAGGACAAAAACCTTGGCTTGTGATGGCAGAAGGTGTTAACTTTTGGGGACATGTTGTCACCTATATGGGAAAAGGCCTAAAATAATGCTAGGGGAAGCTTAGATTGGATATTAGGAAAATTTCTTCACAAAAGGGTTGGTAAGCACTGGAACTGGATGCCTAGGGAAGTGGTGGAGTCACCATCCCTGGAGCTGTTTAGACATGTAGGTGTGGAATTTGGAGACAAGGTTTTAGTGGTGGAGTTGGCAGTGCTGGGTTAACACTTGGACTTGATGATGTTGAGGATCTTTTCCAACCTAAATACAAAAATGTGTAGATTGAGCATCTTGTGAGTGTGCAGGAGAGAATGGAGGTACAAGAGAGGAAGCCTACTAGGGTCAGACATGTAGGTTGCTCCAAGGCTGGTTTTGCAGTGAGTGCATTTACTTTGGAAAGGGTTTATTTCCATAACCAGGAACAACTACACATACGAAAACCTCATCATTGTGACCTTTGTTTGCTGTTGTTGTTTGCAGGTCAATAGCTTTGACATAAGCAACGTGTCCCACAACCACGCTCGAGCCGTGCTGTCGCAGCCGTGCTCGGTGCTGCACCTGACGGTGCTGCGGGAGCGGCGCTTCGGCAGCCGCACGCACACGCACGCGGACGCGCCGGGCTGCGGGCGGGAGGACAGCTTCCAGGTGACCCTGCACAAGCGCGACTCGAGCGAGCAGCTCGGCATCAAGCTCGTGCGCAGAACCGATGAGCCTGGAGTTTTTATCCTCGACCTTTTGGAAGGGGGCTTGGCTGCTCAGGACGGCAGGCTCTGCAGTAATGACCGCGTGCTGGCCATTAATGGACACGACTTGAAGCACGGCACACCGGAGCTTGCTGCTCAGGTTATACAGGTAATTTGCTTTCCCCACCTGAGCCCTTAAGCTCAGCTTTATTTCTTGGGCAAAGCCAGGGCTAGAGTCTGTTCTCAGGCAGAACAGCTTGTGTGAGGCCTAAAAGCCTGTGTCAATGTAATTTACAGTGATTTATGTTCTGAAAATAATAGTGAAGAACAGGATCTGCTTTGGCACCTACCAGATGAACTTCACCCCCTCAGAAGTGAAAAATGCATTAGTCTTCCCAGATTGCAGCCAGAAGATTAGAAGACAGCTCATGTGAGCAAGGAGAGTAGCCAGCCTATTGTAGCCGATTGCTTAGTAGGGAAGAAAAAAACCCACAGGATTGATATTATTCTGTTCATGTATGTATTGAATTTTAGTCTCTCAGTAAGCTCTATAAAAGAGGGCTTTGGTTTTTACTGATTTGCCTGTGCATGGAATTGAGTTAAAACAAGAAAGTAATTTGTCAGACCTTAAGAGTCAACAGGTAGCAGCTGGTAAGTCAAATACAGGTTTTCCGTGATTTCTGCATGGTACAGCTCATTTTCTGAGTGCTCAAAAAAGGGCTGTTTCCAATGTCTGGCTATGTTCTGGACACGAATATTACCCAAAGCTTGATGCAGTGTGACATGACCCTTCTGTGTCCCCACAGGAAAACCTTTACTCCACGCCTTTCTCCCAGTTTGTAAGGAAACAGATGTAGCACTGCTACTTCCTGCTGATGGGATGTTGGTGAAAATGGCTCTGTTTTTAGGAAAGCTGAAATATACCGGTAGTATGTTCCCACAGTCTAGTGCAGTCATCTTTGTTTAAAGCACCACATAGAGAACTCTGATACAAATGAGTAGTAAATACTTGTTCTAGGAATCATTTCAAGAGTTCTGCTTGCAGTGAAATTAAAATAACAACAATCTTGGGAATTGTAACTTCAATTGCCCAATTTTTGTAAATAGTGATCAGAATTAAGTATCGCATAACTTTTACCTTTTAAGGTGTGGCTTTGCAGCAATAAAAAGAATTGATATTTTATTTAACATCTGGTAACTCCAGACTGGAGTCTCCCAGTATTCCCCAAAACCCAGAATATGATGGTATGCACATGTGTATCATCATTCTTGCAAGTGTCTTTGGGAAGCAGACGTGTTCAGAGCTTTTGATCAAAATCTGCAGATCTTGGAGCTATCACATAGGCATTTCTTCCATTTATTGCTGTGTGTTGCTGAAGTACAGAGACTGCAAATGGAATGGGGTAAATTTTAATGTTTGAAGCTTTGTAACACAAAGTGAGAAATGGCCTTTTGACAAAGGATTTTCAGCTGATGTAAAGGTGACATCAGAGGAGAAGGAGGAGTGTTAATTTCCCTTCCATTCTGGGGGGGATTGCAAAAAGAAGCAAGTAAGAGACTGTGCAGTCTATAAAGGAACTGGAAAACAAAGTCTTCTGTTGTCTGGTTTCCCATTCTGTCATATGTTTTCCTCCCTTTTTAACAATCAGTATTCTATCAAACTTGATGATGTTCGATGACCTAATGTATTTAACAGGCTAGCGGGGAGAGAGTGAACTTGATCATCTCTAGACCCCTGAAGTCACAGACCGTCAGTATTATCCGAGACACGGGGACTCACAGCAACAGTTCACACCAACACCAGTCCCAGCAGCTGTTTCACAGCAGACCTAACTCACATAAGGTTGGTGCTTCTCCTTCTGAAAGGAATAAATACTGGTTTACTCGTGTGGTGGTGTGTGTAGCAAGGCAAAGCTAGAAGAATGGATTATATCCTCTTTTTAATCTAATTAATAAAAAAATTACTATGACTTCCAAGTACTCAAGTCCTGCATCATGTCTGGAGTAGGAACAAAAGATACGAAACAGGTTTTCAGTGTGTTTTTTGATTTACTGACTACAGTGAAAGAAGCAAGTTCTGTGAGCTCATGCAGCTGTAGTTAGATCTTGTCTAAGACAGTGGCTGCTGTTACTCCTTCATGGAAGGACTGTCGTTCAAGAATGTTACGGGTTTTGTTGCTGCTATGCTGGCTGCAACCAGGAAGGAGCCCACCATCCAGCTTATGAAGAGCATGTTGGAGGAGTGTGTCATCTCCTTCATGAGTCAACAGTCCTGGCTGCAAGACTGATGAGTACTGCAGGATCTCAAGCAGGGAGAGAAAGGCAAAATTAAGAGACTTTTATGAAGCTAGTGTCAAATGATTTTGAAGAGCTGCAGAAATAGAGCCTCTGCCTAAGGTGTTCTTGTGATTAGAAAAATATGACTTCTCACTCTTAAGAAGTTGAATTTGAGAAATAATTCTTATGTTGACCATGTCAACAAATCCACCTTTCCTCCTGTGCCCTCTATTTGCTTTACTATTTATTGTTGTACTTCTATTGGGATAATTTATATGTGTTAATAGTATTTTCTTCTAAAAGTGGGGATCATTTCAGATAAGAAAAAATGAGGCTCTAGGAAAGCTGTTTTCCTTCTGAGGGACGAAGGTGAGGCTCCTTAATACCATGGCTGTGGGTGCTTGCCACAGTGCTGGGCCATACCTACGCAGTGATTAGTTCATTGATGTCAGAGTGTGAACTGACTTTGCATGTGCCAGCATGGGTTGTGCTCTTACCACAGTTCCAAAGTTGGATGAGTGGATTTCCC
Source organism: Lanius collurio (assembly GCA_020086605.1). NCBI lineage: Eukaryota > Metazoa > Chordata > Aves > Passeriformes > Laniidae > Lanius > Lanius collurio. Next base: position 12,045,811 of record JACBWW010000006.1, read on the forward strand.
TGACGGATCAAATGCTATCTGTGGGCTCTTTGAAAATGGGAAGTCTCATGTAACAGCAAGTGGACGTTTCTCATGTTTTGTATCATTTATCTTTCTCTCATTGACCTTTAGTTGGCTTAGAAGCCTTGTGGCTTAAAATGTGGCTTATATGATTGTGTGGTAGCAGCCAGTTCTAAAGCCTGAAGCCTTAAGAATGAACTGTCTTTATGAGCTGTGGTGTGTTTACATGTATCTACTTCCATGATTAATGTGTATGTGAGGAGCAGAGCCAGTCAGAAGGAGGACATGGCACTGGCGGTCAGAGACAATATTGTCATTTTCCAAGAGAAGGCAGGGTAGTATATATACATACACTTTGAAGAATATCCCAGCTTATTTCTTTCATTATTTTGGATTCCTTGCAAGTATTCTGTTAATTTAAGATGCTACTACAGGTGTATGTGCAGTGGTTTGAATCTTTCACTTAATAGCTTTAGGGAAAAGCTTCAGCAAATAAAATTTACTTTGATTTAGGTCTAGATCTTTTTTATTTGGCAGAACTAAATGCAGGCTGAACTTCATCATTCAGTTGTCAGAAGATTTAATACAGAATCTCTTCCTGTTTCAAGTTTGAGTCTTCATTATAATCATTAGGGAGGTTGCCCAAGGTACCCATTACAAGCCATTAGCAACAATTGGCCTTAGTTTGTGCTCTGGGAGGTTCTACATACCAGCTGCAAAAGAGAACATGATGCATAAGGGCTTTAAAGAGTCTCTTATTGTCATCATGTTTTCATTTGTTAGCAGCTTCTTTGTAGTTCTGGGGCATATTCTACTGACAAATGAAGTAATGCTGATGTTCACCAAGACATGGAAAAGACTTCTGGTTTGTCTCCAGACTTTTGACCATATGGTTTTGTAGTGCAGTCCTAAAATTTAGCCTGTTCCAGTGTAGAATGTTGAAAAGAACTAGAGTGAGATTTTCAAGATGGGCCTTTATAAGCTTTCTATCTGTGTTTAAGTATCTGCATCCATGGGGGGGTTGTTGGTAATTTTGGAGTTTTTTTGGAGAGGGCAGGGATCTGACCTGGAAAAAATCCAGCGAAAGCTGGTTTCCACTACTTAGTCCTTTTAAACTGTTCTATTAAAGTGCCAAAGTGTGGGTTTGGGAGGTATTCAATTGTTTTGTTCAGGTTTTTGTTTTTGGTTTGCTTGGGTTTTTTCCTTCGTTTTAATAATGTTATTTATCCTTATTAAACAGGATCTCTCCCAGTGTGTTACATGCCAAGAAAAGCACATTACTGTGAAAAAAGAGCCACATGAATCTCTGGGAATGACAGTGGCAGGAGGCAGAGGCAGCAAAAGTGGCGAACTGCCCATCTTTGTGACAAGTGTGCAGCCTCACGGGTGTTTGGCAAGAGACGGCAGGATTAAACGAGGTGGGGTTTGGCTTCCCTGGTGACATGGCTACTTCTGATTGCTTTTTGATCACTGGAGTCAGGTGGTGTCAAAAAGTCTTCTCACAGATGTAGGAAAATGCTTATGGATGTTTTTCTCCACGATTTAATAATGGAAATACAGTATTTAGTGTTGCACTTTCACCTTCTATGGGAAGGGGATGTTTACAGCTTGATAGCAGGGGAAGTGGATAAGATCAGGAAATGTATGGTTAAATTCTTTAAAGCTGAGGGTATTCCCCTGACCTGGGGATCTGGTGTGATGAACACCATCCTGTTTTTGTGTTTTATTTAGTGCCACATCTCTGTCCAAGGAATCTCTGCTCCCCAGTGTAATATCTGAACAGCAGAGAAGCTCTGATGATAGGCCACAGCTCACCCAAACAGAGTTTACCTTAAGAGCTACATCAGTGTTGATCCTGGTTCCCAGAAGCTTTCTTGTCCTCTGGGATAGCCTGAGCTTCCTGGTCTTCAGGGTGCTGCAACACCCGCCCTTGTTCCTTGGCTTTGTAAAAGGGAATGGGGAGGTGGAGGTTCGGCTCAGCATAGGTGAAGGCAGTCCTGCATAATTGATAGCAAAGCATTTGATGATTAAAATGTATTATGTCATATGTGAATCAAAGACTGCCTGTGGGATCTCTGCGATTCTCTGAGACAGTTCACAGAATTATAGAATGTTTCAGGAAAGAAATTTAGGAAAAAGACTTCACAGATTGTACATTTAAAAGAACAGTGTGGGAGCATCCTTCTATGCTTCTAAGAAAGGGAGATTTACACCCACACACCAGCAGGTATGCTTTCTTTTTCTGTACTACTATGAAAAACACACTTGCTAGAAGAATCACTATTGTTCTTTCATTGTGTAACATTAAAGTAGCCACAGAAGCTACTGGGAGGAAAAACCTTTTAAAAACTGAGTCTCATTCCAAATGTTACCCAGGTGCTTGCACTTTTGCTTTAGTTTTTCTGGCTTTCATTGATAAGACATTGTGTGAAAAAAGAGTCTGCCACTGGATAGTTAATAACATTCTTGATTTTATCCTGAGGCTTTTAAAAAATATAAAACTAAAATTGTGGAAATTTTTTTCCTGGCTTTGACTCTTTCCAAATTATCTTTGTAGAGATGCTCCATTTCTTTCTTTGAATTTACTGAGTTTTGCACCAAACTTTCCAGTAGTTTTTGAATTCCATTTTCTTCTCCCAAGTAACAAGTTGTTGATACCAGATGAATTAAAACACTCCGTGGAACCTTACCTGAACAATAATTGGTTACTTTGAGGTACCTGCATTGTTCCTGCCATCATTCTTCCTTAACTTTTAAAGTTAGGGTGAACCCAAGATCCATGTCTGGAAACAACTGTGTCATGGCATCTGCAATATTAGTTGCAGCCGAACTGGTGAGGTCCTTAGCTAATTTCTGTTCCAGATTTTCAGGGCAGTATACATAGGAGTCACAGTATTTGGTGTGTTACGTGGAAATAAATTACACTGATCCAACTTGAGTGAAGCTCAGTACGTTAAAGTTTCAAATGGACAATATAAGGCTTCAGAGCTATTCACATTCCCAGTCTGTTGGTTAAGACTGTCTCAGGTCCCGAGATTCCAGTATGGAATGAAACCCTGGTGTGGGAGGTGCTGTGGGTGGGCAGGACTGTCAGACTGATGTGCTCTTCCTCGCATCTTTGCACAGGTGATGTGCTGCTGAACATCAATGGTATTGATCTGACCAACCTGAGTCACAGCGAGGCGGTGGCCATGCTGAAGGCTAGTGCTGCCTCTTCAGTAGTTGCCCTGAAAGCCCTGGAAGTCCAGATTGTAGAGGAACAGCCCCAGGCTACTGAAGAACAATTGAGTACCATTAGTGAAAATGAATATGATGCCAGCTGGTCACCGTCGTGGGTCATGTGGCTGGGACTTCCAAGGTATGGAATTAATCAATAAAGTACTTACTTAGCTGTTTTAAGCTAAGCCCTGTGAGAGACATAAAGAAGCAGAGACCTTCTTAGTTGCAGCACATCTGCCCTTATTTCTGCCTGACCATCTCAGCTATATCCACTTGGCAGTGTGCTTAGGAAGCAGGCTGTGAACAGGAGCAGTGTTTCCTTAGGAAGCACAAAGATGAATAGACTGGATTTATCCCTTCACAAACTGTAGTAACTGCCCATATGGAATCTTCTGTTCAGACAGAATTAATCTTTGTTTTATTGTACTGTAACTTTCTGTAGAATATCTAAAACCAGAACAATTACTAATAAAACTGCAAAGTATATATCCATCTGTCTCTTTGCTAATCTGCTACCTAAGTTTATGAGGCCAAATCCTTCACTTCAGAATATTGCATCAGATTTTGGCCATTCTGACAGATTCTTGACACGTCCTGTGCCAAGACTGTTGCCGTGTAACTAAAGGCTCACATTGTTTTTTCTCAAGAATCCATTACCATCTCTGCCAAACACAAAAGCTCTTGGACGTTTGCAGCAAGCTCCCTCCCCTTAACTACTCTGCAATCTGCTGGACATGACTTCATTTGTACTCCTCACTCTCTTGAGGCTGCAGCTGTAATCTCATTCTGGCATCCCTTGCTACCAAGAAGAGCTCCTACTACAGCTAGTAGAGTTGTTAACTTCACTCAGGGCATACAGGTTAATTCCTTCCCTCTGATGAATTTGCCAGGTCTGTACTTTGAAGTGTAAAACCACCACAAGAGCCACTCAGACTGGGAGCAGAATGTAGCTGAAGATAACACAGCCATGCTTTAGCCCTCCAGGGGTTTCTCTTTTTCAGAGTTTAACTGTCAATTAGTTTATCTTCTATTAAAGTATTAATGAGTAATCTCAGTAAATGGCTCTCAGTTTTGGTAAATATGCTTCCTTTTCATGCTTTAGCAGCGGTTTGTTTCTTGTCTAGTGGTTTATTCTATGCTACAGATGCCCGTGGATGGCTCCTCACATTATGCTATGCATTGGGCTTTAAAGCAGTGAAGAACTTGGTGTCTTTTTAACAAAAAGTTAATTTCTATGTAGGTTTGTTTGTTTGGTTTTTAAATTAAAGTCATTGCCAACTTCATTGGCAAGAATTAATTTTCACTAGGGCTGATAAGATATAGCAGTACAGTTAGTGAAGTGTGATCTGAATTATTTACATTCTGTGTAATGAAATGGTTAGTCATTTATATTTTCATTACTGGTGATGAATCAGTTAAGAGGTAATGAAGATTGTGCATGGATTTTTAATTTTTACTTAAAGTAGAAAAGCTTAAAATGACTGCGGGTGGAAGAAAAATGCTCTGAATTTTTGACTTGCAAACTGAACACATCAGGTATTGATTTTCCACCCACATTGTTGCCACCTGTGAAATTCCTAAAATGCAGTTCTATTACTGTCAGTTTGAAGAGTTAACTGTGTTTAAGTAATTATTCTAGTACTGTGTTACTTCTTTTAAAACACTTTTCTGTCTCAAGATTGTGGGGCTTTTTCAGTAATTGGTTTGATTCTTGCAAAATGACTCTGGGAACAGAGGTCTAATAACCATCCCTCCCTTTCTCCCCCACACTTGGCGCAGTGGTAATGATGAGATAGCAGATGTTGTGCCTACTGTAAAACTATACATGGCTTTCTCTCTAGTTATCCTGTACTTGCATTCCACAGCTGCCTGCATAGCTGCCATGACGTGGTGCTGCGGCGGAGCAATTTAGGGAGCTGGGGCTTCAGCATCGTCGGTGGCTACGAGGAGAACCACACAAACCAGCCTTTCTTCATTAAAACGATTGTTCTTGGAACTCCTGCCTACTTTGATGGAAGATTAAAGTAAGCCAAAGTAACAATGGTAGAAATAATAATAATAATAGCAATAACAGCAACAATAATAAACCACTTTTAAGCAGTTGTGTGCAACTAATTGCTTAAGGAAGTACACTGTAGCATCTTGTGCTGCTGGATTGTGTAGCCCTGTAGTGCTTTTTGCCTCCTTGATGAGTGGGATGCAGGGAAGCAACAGGATGTTTCTGCTGGGGAAGGGGCATCTCTCAGAGGTCATGGCATCTCCTGTGCTCCTCCCCAGCTGTGCTGGTGATGTCACCTGCTGTCTCCTGTCCAACTGTTCTTTTGGTCAGTGTGTATGTACACATCTGCAGTAGCTAGTCTTTGTCTTCTTACAGAACTGCTAAAAGAACTTCTGCAAAATGGGCAAAACTGATTTATCCTTTCACATAGCCTTTTGAAGCCACTGCTGGAAACTGGTACTGAGGATGGGTGCTACTGCTTTAATAGAAGGGCAAGAAAGTAGGTGATAAAGATTTCTGAAAAGATTGTTAAGGAACCGAGTCCCCATGGCATTACCCTGTCGTTAGTTGGCAGGAAAGTCACTGATAAGTGAAGCAAGAAGCCCCTGAGATGGTAGAGCTGGAGCACTTGCCCTGCAAGGAGAAGGCTTCAGGGGGCAGCCAAAACCCTTTCCAGTACTTACCTGGAGATTATCAAGGAGACAGAGCCCAGGCTTTTCACTGGTGCAGGGTGGGAGGATGAGTGACAATGGGCACAAATTGAACAAAAGAGCTTTGAGGCTGGTTATAAGAAGAAACTGTTTCCCCATGAGGATGGCCAGGCAGTGGCATAAATTGCATGGTCTCTGCCCTTGGAGGTTTCTGAGACCCTACTGAGTAAAGCCCTGAGAGTCCTGGTCAGATCTTAAAACTGACCTTGCTTGCAGCACAAGGTTGGGCTATAGACCTCCTGAGGTCCCTTCTGACCTTAAAGATTATGTGATTTTACTTACACATTACATTTGCATGCAGACTCCAGGTCCCGTATCCAGATATACATCTTAGCCTCGTGTAGGATTATTTCAGAACTAGGACTTATAATTCCCTTTAAAGGTTCTCTTGTTCATAAACTTGATTTTTTGTGAAGGTGGCAGTCAAGAATATGTAACTTGAAGTTTCGTGGCATGATTTTTACATGCAGATTTTCTTACAAAGAGACTTAAGAATCTACTTATGCCTAGAGCCTTGACAGTAATTGATTTTTCAGTTCAGTGACTAAATAAATAAATGAAAAAAATAACTTGGCTGAACACAAAATTACAGGGTTTTTCCCAACTGTGGAACAGTTTGGATTAAATTAAAGATCTTAGTTCAACCCAAATGAAATAATTTCAGATTGGGGGCTTAATAACTGGAAGTCTTCACACAAAAGGAAGTTCAAGCATCATTTCTAAGAAGAATGAAAGAATAGTTGTGATCACATTTGCCCCCTTGTAACATATGGAAAAGATACTCTTGTGTGATAATGTGATATAATACTCTCTTTTCAAATGTGCTGTTCCACTGGAGATACAGATTTAAAAATGAGCCATCAACAAGGGAGAGCCCCATAGAACCCGTGCTTTGAGTTATTGTGGGGCAGGTCTCTTCCAAAGCTGTTCTATTTTGTTTAAATTATCTAAATGTTAGGCTGGAGAAGGAATAAATAACTTCACAGTTCGGTAGTTTAAACAGTTTTCTGCTTACATGATCTGTCTGGTGTGATTTTATAGAAGGCAAAATGACTTCATTGGAAAGGCTGTGGGATGTACTGAAGTGAACTGTTGCACTGCATTTTGGGTGATGGGGTTCCTTGGTTCAGGCAGAGAAGGACTTTTGAGTGCACATTTGACTGGTGTTGGTAACTCTGCTTCCTCTTCCTCTGCTCTGCCCTAGGGAAAGCTCAGGAGAGCATCTTTTTGCCATCCATTTTGGTGCTTTCAATACTTGAGTGGATCAGTTTCAGGAAAAGTCCTGTTTGATCTCCAAGTCACATTTGACTACTCTGGGCAATGTCACACACTGAAGTTGCAAAGCAGAGGTGTCTAGAGATGGAACATGGTCAATACAGAAAGAAATTGGGTGCATTTTTGAAGTTTCTCTTGAGGTTTTAAAAGCCAGAACTTAACCCTTCAAGGTCAGTTTTCTCAGGGCCATTAAATGGCACCCTCACAAATTTCTGTTACCCATTTCAAAAAGCAGAGATGCTGCAATTCTCAGTTGAACCATCTGCTGAGGGAGATTTCAAGCCAAATGGTTATATTTGACAAAATCATAAACCACTGAAAACAAGGTTCTTAGTTGGAATGTGGTTCGTTGGTAACCATAAGTATCTTTACTTACACCTCCTACAGTAAAGGCATGTTTGGTGTAAATGTGTCATAATCCACACAAACAAACAGAAATGCTTCTGTCATGCACATGCTATCTCATCTTCTCTTGACTCCATTAGGTCTTTCCAAATCTCTTTTCTTGTGTTTCAATACAGGTCAGCTCTTAAGGCAGAACTATCTTGGTATTAGAATTGAAATAGAGTGATTTGGGAATTTCCTGTATGAGTTTCAGAGAATCCTAGAATAGCTGGAAGTTGGAAGGGACCATTTAAAAGTTATCTAGTAACACTCCTGCAATGAGCAGGAGCATCTATCGGTAGTAGGACAGACTTCAAATGGAACTGCTTTGGGATTTTTAGCTACACTTTCCAGCCTCATGCAAACCTACCACCCCAGCAGTGAAGTGTTGTTTGCTGGTGTGTGCTAATTACTGAAGAGCAGGACTCATAATGTGTTGTGTTTTTTTTCTTTTTGTGTTTTTTAGGTGTGGTGATATGATTGTTGCTGTAAATGGACTATCCACGGTTGGAATGAGTCATTCTGCACTCGTTCCCATGCTGAAGGAGCAGAGGAACAAAGTGACTTTAACTGTGATTTGCTGGCCTGGAAGCCTCATATAGAGTTGAGAATCACTTCGGTTCAAGCAGCGTCTTTTTCTAGATAGCTGGCACAAGAATTCCTCTATCTTTTTTTCCCTATTGATACAGCTGGTTAAAAGCAGGGCCAAAACTGCTGTATTTTCCTTTTTTACAGGCCTCTCAGACTTCCTCTACCTATTTTGCCATCCTGAAATAACTATTTCTGTTCGTTATGTCTATTGCTGACAAAAATGCAAATATATTCGAGCTCACAGAGAAACCCCCACTCCGATATGGCTGTCATTGAGCTTCTCCCATCAGGCTTGTAGGGTCAGCAGAAGAATTTAGCGGTTCTTTGGGTTTCTCTGCAAAGTCCTCAAGTTGAGTCGTGATATATAAATGTAACATTCATATGCCCGCTCTTGGCGGCAAAGAGAACATATGTTGGTTCCAGAATGACACATCTGTCTGCTGCTATGAACCAAAACCTGTTTCCAAAGGTTGCATCTCTTCATTTCGTAAGCCTTTCCATTTTTGATTCCATATTTCGGACTGGTTAAAGTATTCCATCTTACTCGTCAAAAATTGCTTGGTCCCCCAAATTTTTCTTGCAGGACATCAATGTTCATAGAAAAGTAGGACAAAAGCCTGATATTACTAGAATTTTTATAAAGTGCAATAATTGGACTCTTTGTGAGGAAACTTTAATATATTACAGAGTTTGTACCCTATAATGACAAGAAATACGGAAGTAATTCCTATTGCAGTGCTGGCAAGGATACGTGTGCCCAAGGTCGCCTTTGAGTGAATGGCTTGCAGTATTAGACTTTACTTTACAAATGAATGTTTTGCTATGTCAGAGAATTTTGATGAACATTTTTATGAAGATCATTTTTACCGTTTCTATTGTAGTTGTCAGCTCTCTTTATTCAAGTGTGGAAACAATACTTCGACTTGTACTTTCTAAATGAGAGAATTATTTCCAGGGAAAAAAGCAAGCTATTAAGAAACCATATGTTATGATTTACAGGTGAGCAGGCTAGATGGACAGCTCTTTGATTTCAAGTCCCAACTGCAAAGTAAGCTGCAAAGTTTGCTCTTACTGTCTATCACCTCCTGACAAATGTGCAAATGCCTTGATATCAAATGCTGAAAAGATCTCTTTTGCATTTCAGGATTTTTTTTTTTTTTCTTTTAGAGAGCACCTGCTATTAAGTTGTTAGTAGTACTGTTTAGTAATACTGTTTATCTTGGATTGTATTTGGTATTTTTGCAAACCAACCTGTAACTTCTAGACTTTGCCTTTCCATGATATTTGCAGGCTAAGCACCCACTTGTTTTAAGAAAAGAGGGGTGGAGCACAGAAAGGAATGTGCTGACCTGGAGCTAACCCTGTGTGTTGTCAGTGTTCTCGATATTTGAAAAGAGCTTCATTTATAAACCAGGTTCCCAGCCTGAACTGATTTTATGGATGACCTCTGTATTGTATTATTAATTACCAGAGAATGTATTTGAGAGTCACAGCATATTTCAATTGTGAAGCATGAACTTTATTTTCAAACTTAGCTGGTATAATATCGGGTCATATTATCGCATGTCATTAATTCCAGTAGCTTTGTTTTCAAAAGAAATGAAGTTACTCTTTTGCAAGAAAAAAAAGGTAAAAATCTCATATTAATGGTTTTATTCCTCTCTGTAATGTATACTGTTGGTTTAATTTCATAATATTGAAGTACAAAAGAATGTCCTCTCCAGTATATTACTGTAGTGAGAATCCTTGTTTCTCAAGCAAACACCAAATTTATTTGATACTTTAACTGATTTAAGAACCAGTTTTCTCCCATCCCCAGATGGTGTTTAACTGTATGCTTTGCCCTTAATGCAAAATTTTTTGTGAAGTACATCTTAGTGTGTAGGCTTTTGTAGGGAAGGTTTTGACATATGTACTAGATTTAGTGGTTTTTATTTCAAAAATTACACTTTTCATTCAAAATCCTACAAAAAATATTTTTAGATTTTTTTTTTCCTTTTATATGTTAAATGTAACAAAAGCATGGGTTAGCCTAAACTGTGCGGTTTTGTTTCTGTGTGCTGTAGCTTTTGATCAGAATATCTAGCGATAAAACTTTACAGAATAAATTCACTTCTTGAATCATTTTTCCCCTTTCTCTTGTAGCAGAATAGTTGGGTTTGGTTTTCTGTGCCTTCTGTTTTAAATTATTTTAAGATTATTTTTTTCCAAATATTGCTATCTAATTGTATGGTATTAATGAAGGATGAATGAAAATAAAAGTTCATTCTACACATTGTAATAACTCAAAAGTGTCGTCTCACTCTTTGCTAAAGACATGGGGAGCTCAGTGCAGACTCGGTTTAAAGATATTTTTTTTTTATCCTGTGATTTATCATAAATTACAGTTAGTGAATGTACCATAAGGGTCTGAGGGTATGCTCATCCTGCCAGGGTGACATACCAGCCGTTTAACCATTAGTCCTAGCACTGAGAAGTGTTTCTAAAGTGGAGGTAAGATCTGTGTCATATGGTACTTTGTCACAAGTCGTGTTTCCTCTTTCCCCCTCCATACCAGCTGGTACTGATCAGCTGGAGGATGTTTTCACAGCAGAGATTTGATGCAAGGAGACAGTCTAGCTGGAAACATCAGTTTTACAGCTGAAACTTGTGCCTCCTGGTTATCAGTTCCTATCTCCATCTCCTGCAGGCAAGTATGCTCTATCCTTAGGTGTCTGCAATGCTAGAATGAGTCTAAAAGCAATTTCTTAATGATTTGCAGTAAAGTTGCCCAGGCTCTGTGTTACTGCTCCGTGCAGTAGTTAGGAATAGTTGAGTTCCTTTAAAAGAGAACCATGCCTGTGTACAGAAGTGCAGGAGAAACCTGCCGTGTCTGCCAGTAGGTTATGAGGTTTTGTACTTCCTGTAAGGTAGGAGCCAGATCATCAGAGTTTTGGTTTACAGGCAGATGAATGAGTTTGTTGCTGCAGGGGGAGATTCACAGAGCTTTGTATGAGGTGGTGGACTTGGTCATCTGTGTGCTGGAGCTTCATGGAAAGAACATCTTTTCCAAATAACCCTAAGGATCTCCAGTTAAGAATGTAAATGAGTTTATTCCACATCACAACATGCCAGTAAAATGAAATCTAGAGAGTTTGTTTGCCACTCTAAACTTTCTCTTTACAGTCATGAACAACTGAGAGGAAAAATCACTGTCACTGAATAATTAAGAATATATTTCCAAATTCTATAATAGATCTGAGGTGGATATAATGAAAATCTAAGCCTGGTTCTCAGAATGTCACACAGGCAACATCTGAAGCAAGGCAAGTTCCTTTTTTTAAAGAAACTTGACCATGTGCTACTGAGGCAATTTTAATGGATCATAAACATTTATTAACAAACTGAGGTAGGAGATCCTGAGGACTTAAAAGTATGTGTATGCCAGGCAGGACAGCAGTGATGGCAAACATAAGAGTTAAGGCAATACATGCCACATGGCCCAAGAAAGGTGGTGTAATGCCAAGGAAGGTCAGTGAACCTCCTCTTCCCACTTGTCTCAGGCAACTTATAGGTGAGCTTACTTATCTGAAGAGGAGTTCTTTGTAGACACGTAGAGAAAGGAGAGACCTTGTCACACATGAAATAAGTCGGTCTAGTTGATGAAGAACGATTCTTAAATTACTTGTTCCTCAGAGGATGAGGAAGGCTTTCAACTTTATACTTCTGGGACAATTCAAATGACATTATGTGGATAAGAAAGCCTACACTTAACTAAATGCTGATGTTGTCCTTCTGTTTGTTGCCTTACCACACATGGGTAAGTCTCCTGAATATCAGCAGAGCAGTGTGGAGACAACACCCATGTCAGTGTTGCATTGCAGCAATACAGTGGTAATGAATTCTCTTACGCAGAGTCTCACAGAACTCAGAAATCAAGTTGGCCCAAGAGTCTGGTTTACAGGCAGCCTGCTCAGCTGTGGCATCCACTGGGCCTGAAGCTGGTTTAGAAGGAGAAGAAATGTGTTTGGGTTTGGGGGTTTTTGTTGTTGAGCTATGCTGGTAAAGGCTGGCTGGAGGAGTCTGTGGGTTGCAAGTGCAGCCAAACAAACAGCATGCTCCTCAGTGGGAAAGCCAAGTTTGTTTGCACAAGGAGTGATGAGGACCAAGTGCTCTCATCACAGGCTGGGGAGGAATTGGTCATGAAATAGAAGGGCAGAGCCTGTTCTGTGACTCTAAAGGGCTAATACCACATCTAGGAGGGGCTGCCACTCTTTGCTCTCCTTCACAAATAGTAGCCTTGACTTCCCTCCCAGACCTTTCCTACCTTGGCTTAGCCACAGCAACCAGGAGTAGAGACCTTGTAGAGACCATGGCTCAGGTTTAGAGAGGAGAGAGAATAGCTTTGAGGACACTTTGCATCCCACAGCACCCTGCTGTGGTGGCAGATACCAGCTTCAGCCACATGGGAGTTGGTGGTCCCAGTGGTGACTCAGTCTTGGGGGGTCTTGCAGGGAGGTGGTCTGCAGAGCAACTACCCCCAAGTTTTAAGATGCAGGTGCAGGAGTTGATGTAAACACATCAGGAGCATTCTGTAACTCTGGTCTCAGAGCTAAATTTGCTAATGCTATGGCTCCGTAGCACAGAGAATAACCTTTGCTGCGTACGGGGTTCATCTGCCAACCCTGGTTTACCCCCAAAGCTTATCATACGATGGTGCAAAACCACCAGGCAGCAAGACCCAAAATGCTTTTTTTCTGTCCCTGAAGGCTATTGAGCCGTAAGCAGCCTCAAGGCAAGCCTGGGCATCTGACTGGTTCCACAGCTCTTTCTCAATGAACAGATCCACTAAAGCCAAACAAGCCAGGTCTGCAGTTTGGGTGCAGCTTTGTAGGGTAAGGAATGAAGTACAATGTTAAGGAATCCGTTTGGTATTTTGTTTGATCTGGGACAAACCAAAGAGCTGGTTGCTTTGCTCCCAGGTTTTGATGTAAAGTGATTGTGGAAAGCTACAGAAGAGAAGCCTTTTAATCAGATTAGAATAGATAAAGAGTATAACCCCTTGGTTATACAATTGAGCTTTCTAATCATATTAAACTTTAATACCAGCATCAGTGCCATATTGGAACAACAATAGCAAAAAGCTGTAAGCATAAAATATTACAGATCCTTAAACATATTACTAAATGTCATCCACTAAAGTTAAAAAATGTTATCGTGTTTGGGGAAATGTGCCAGCTAAAAAAAATAACACCCGCGAGGCTGAAGTCCTGTGTACATGTGCAGATTAAACGCAGCACAGCAGAGGCAAGGCTTGACCTTTTTGTTTCTTACATTTTTGCTAATTAAATTGCTTCCCAAGCAGCTACTTCTGCTATGGCTATTACCCACCTTAGCCCTCATCTACCAAGGTGCTAAGTACACTTAACTCTTTTTGCAATCAGTTAAAGTGTCCCTTGTTGTAGGATGCAGCAAGAGGTGCCTCCTCTTCAGTGGTGAAACCCCTGGAAAGAAACAGCTTCAGCTCTCTTGCCCCTCCACTGCTGCAGCCAGTGCTCAGCATCCAGCAGTGCTTAAAGCCAGAGAGGACTGAAGCCAAGAACCAAAGGAAAGGGATGTTAATGCATTTCAAATGCCTGATTTAAGTGGGTTGATTTTTCTGGCGTCTCTGTGTTCCTGCAGATCTGAGTTTCCTCTGCGAGTCAGGTTTGCGAGTACAAAGGACCCTGCTTGGAGTCAGTGGTCTTGCACTGAACCTCTGCCCGCAGCTGCAAGTCCTGCCAGGACGCCTCTGGGCTGCAGCCACCTTGAATCATAGCAGATGATTATGGCTGCACCTCCTTGAGCGAAACAGCCAAGCAATAATTCATAACCGAAGTTTTCCTTTCTTCTTCCCTCCAGCTGGAGCTGCCTCTTCCCCCACATGTGCTGGTGGTGCTTTGCGGTTTGTTTTGATTGAGCAGAGTCAGGGTACCAAAGAACTCAAATTTCAACCATGCACTCCCTTCTGGCTGTGGTATGAGCGTGGCTGGCAGCCTGGCACAAGGTGATGGCTGAGAGGGCAGTCGGACAGGCTAGGAGTCACCATGCCACTGCAGCCCTCGTCCCATCCTGTGGAGCTGGTCCAGGGATCCTGGGCCAGATGTCCAGATGCAGGAGGTTTTTTCCCATTTTCACCCCAGGGTGAGAACCACACCAGCCTGTCTGTGGTTTTCATCTTCGGGTGAAATTTTATTTAGCTGAATATTTTGTACCTCACAGAGTCTTTCCCATCCTTAAACTAAATAGCATTTACCTTCAGATATTTCTTCCCAAACTTTCCACCATTTTTCTGACCCTCTGCAGTCCCTACAACTGCTGCTTCCCTACAACTGTCTTAAATGCTGTTTTTCCCAAGGCATCTTCCAGCCCACTTATGCCTCCTCCAGGCTCACAGGGTGTCTCTGCATCATCCTCTGACATGTAGCACACAGAGTGCTGTAAAAGCTATTTTGGACCAGCAATGAATGTGCTGGGGGTTCAGGGTGGCACCAGGACAACTGCTGGATTTTCTGCTCCCCACCTGGGGGAAGACTGGGACCCATCACGGCTGGGTCTTGGAGAGGTCCTCCACCTCTGGTGCCCACCCCAGCACCCCACACACCGGTGGCCCCAGGTTGGTGGGCTGGGACTGCTCTCTAACAGCCCAGGAAGTTCAGTTCTTTGTGTTTCTTTGTGATTGGTGCTCTGGTAATTAGGCACCTTATGAAGTTTTCCAATGTAATCATACCCTTCTAAAAGTGCCTCAGATTAAAAGCTTTCCTGGGTCTTTAGGTGATGGACCTGCAATTACAGAAAATGAACTGCATTTTGGCTCTCCATTGAAATTAATAACAGTGGTTCTCCAGTTGACTCTGGGAGTAGTTAATGGAACAAACTGGATGCTCCACTACAATGAGGGTTTTAAAGCTATTTGGGAGAGATTTTGTGTTTCAAATAGGAAAATAATTCACACAATGCAAAATCATTTTGTCTTTGCATCTTTGAGAAGTAATGGCTCTGTGTAGCTTCAAGATGCGACTATTTATCAATAATTGTTTCAATGTGCTCTTCCATCCTTTGCTGCACTGGAAAAGAACGACCTGCAGAGAACTCTGGAAAAAGAAAACTGAGTCAAGGAATTAATGATGCAGAAAGAAGATCCAGCCTTGTCTGAGCTCCATGAGGGGGTTTTACCGTGAACCTTGAAAAATAGATTTGTGTGAGTTCATGCAGGGAAGAACAGCAAACATTCTGAGACTTGTTGATTTTCAGTTATTCTGTCTCCAACTCAGCTCGGTTAAACTCAGCCTCTGAGAACTGGCAAATTTTGGAGTGCTGCTGGTGGGTTGCAGCTGATACCAGGGAGAGAGGAGCCAGCCCCTCTCCTGCATCCTGGTTAACCTGCCCCATAGGCAGGGGCAAAATAGCTCACAAACCTGCTGCATCAGCTTCCTTTCATAAATTCTTGCCCATGGAGTAAAGGTGCATTTAGTGCATCGCTCTCCAGGGGAGTGGAAAAGCAAGTGGTCCCTCTGTCTCCAGTGCCATTTTCATATGAACTGGGCAGAAGACGGACCAGGATCCAGCTCTGCACCTCTCACAGTGAAACCAGTCCCACTTCCCCTCTGCCCTGGGGATACTGGAGATTCAGAGAAGGTTCAGACCATTCTTCCCAAGGAGCAGATGTACTGCACGGCCACCCTGTCTTTACAGACACTATTTCAGTGTCCCCAGATTTATCTCACATCCACTGAACGCTTTTTTGCACCATGATACTGCAGCAGAAAGGGCACTGAGGGCCATGAGCAGCTGCCTGGGATTGACACTGGGACAGGCTCCCTGATCCTGGATCCTTTAGAAAGGCAAGAAGAGCCCTGAGCATTCCCACCTCCTGCCCAAGCAGTCCTTGCCTTGGGCTGTCCTCCCACCGTTCAGGGTTGGTCCTTGCTCCCAGAGATGCCAGGGGCTGCTCATCTGTTCAGTAGTACCAGTTTTACTGCCTTTTCCCTGGGTGATAGCATCACCTATCCAAGTTTTACTACCTTCCCTGACATCAGAAATAGTTGTGTTTTCAGGGCAAGTCTCTCAGCTGTCATAAGCAACCTGAACTCCAATCTAAAGAAACTGTGTTTTGCATGGAGTTTCTTGAATGAAACGTTCACTCTTTTTTTTTTTCCTCTCTCCAAAAGTATCTGCCAGAAATCCAGTGAGACAATCAATCACAGAGGAATCCTCTTAATCATCTGAGTCTCCTGGGACTCACACAATCACTGGAAAATATTCCCTCAGTCAGTGGCTGTGTATGCAAACCTGTAATTCACCTGCCTCCTCAGGTACCCTCGGGCAGGATGAGAGGCACCAATTTCCAGCAACAACCCAAAATCTCTGGCCTGGGACTGGAACCCCTTGTAACAGCAGTTCTTGCACAAGGAAAGGTTTCAGCAATGTCCCGCTTCCCAGGCAGGTTGGATGTGATCAGGAATGATGGTGTGTTATCAACCAAAACCTCAGGACATGAGACTGTAGGCTGTTTTCTAGCATGTTTATAGATAATATATTTTCATGACCCATATGTTATGTATTACCCATATATTATAATTACCCATATAACTAACTAAAACTACCTCTATGATATAGGTTACAAATTATAGATAATTACCTAAAGGTTTGCAGCTTTTGAGTGGCCCAGTGGCAAGACTGAACTTTGCTTGTTTGTTCTCCTTACAGACTTGCAGCTCCTCAAGGCACAGCTCTGCTTCCTTACACAGCTGTAAATCAGCCTCAGATAGGTTAAAAAAACTACCCACACTCAGCTTTCCTTTTGTTCCTTCTCTCTTAATTCACCTTTCCCTCACTATTTGTACAGCCCACCTTTTCCAAAGGACTAAGACCCAGGAAGGTCTGACCCCACCACCCTGGACCAGAACTGCTGCTGTGAGTGCAGCCGGGACAGGTGGTTCAACACCAGCACAGTCTTTGAAGGCATCCAGCAGCAATGCTTCTGTCTACACTTGTTTGATTTTATGTCTGTGTCTCATTATTTTTGTTGGCAAGGAAGTCACAGGGAGGGATTTTTTGTCAGGAGTGGAGTCAATTGAGAAGCGCCACAGAAACATCTTTTGGCAGCTGCTGCTGCTGCAATCCCATCTTCCATGAGGCAGAGGAAATCTTGCCTAATCTAATGAGGTCTGATGTGTTTGCTTTTAGAAAATCCTTCCTTTATTGCTATGATTGGTTAATTCTGTTAGCAAACATATCAGCTACATCCACGTCTTTGTGTGTGTGTGTTACAGTCTCATGTGCCACACAACTACTCTGCACCTGGATTATCAACAGGTCTCTGTGATGTCAGTGCCTTAATTCATGCTCTACCAGCACAGGAAGCCACGGCTCCTCAGCTATTGCTGGTGCTCATGGCTGAGGCACTCAAATGCCTGTTCTTGGAGATAGAATTACATGAAAAACTTGCTCCCCAAACAAACTCCTCTGTACAGAGCTCCAAAGCAAATCAACCTTTACACACATGTTCTTAAGTCCAAAGAGGAAGTTTTAGTGGTAATGCTGCCAGTCCCCTGCTCAGAGCCGCTCTGATGACTGGCCTCACAGTCATGACACTGCCCAGTGCTGGTGGCATTGTGGTGGCCATCGGCTGCCCCAGGCTGGCAGGGTCTTCCTGGGCACCAGCCACAGCTCCCTCTCAGAGGCTCCAGGTAAAGTCAGTCAGAGTGAATGAGAGGCGAGGCTTGAGTTCACCCTTCAGTTGTTATTTTCCAAATGAGCAGGCAGATGGATATCTTCCTTGGTTCAGGGTAAATGCCTTGTTAGCTGAACCCTTCAGATGCTGCGTTGCTCTCCCCCTGTCTTCCATTCGCAGGAGATGCTCACCTGGTCTTAAGAGTGTTTGATTGCCAATCCTATGGGTTTTGATGCTGAAATGGGAAACCTATCTACTTTATCTCTAGGTGGGAGGCTGAGCGCAGAGATGCATCTTTGTGATGCAAATTTCCCCTTTGTTTAGTGTGATTTTTCACTGTCGAACACATAAAAGCTAAGCAGGGAGCAAGGAGCAAACCTGGCACGTTGTGACAGGCACTTGCAAACGGCAGACAAAATGTGCCGATTCCAGCTTCAGCCAGGTGTGTCTGACTGTCACTCGGTGAGTCTTCGAAAGATTCAAGTAGTAGATAGTTTAATTATAAATGCTCAGTCAAGTCAATACATTTCTCAGTACAGAAGCAGTGACAGACAAAAAAATAATTTTCCTAAAATTCAGCATGCACAGCAACATGCCCAAAATTTAAAAATAAGCCCATCTTTTAAAAAAATATAAATTAAAACTCATGTATACAAAACAGGAAGAGCAAAAATACACCTATAGGGAAACTGCACGTAAGTTACAGCCCAACCTTGGAAAGATACATAAGCTCTGGAAGTCTGGAAAAGCTTGCCATTGTTTAATTATGTTGCACTTCCATAGCTAGGTGTAAAACACAGCTGTGCAATCTTTGGGCTACCTGGGACCTTCATGATGGAGAAGAATTGCACCAGATGAGCACCTCTCCCACCCACAGGCTGGGAGTGAGGCACGAGGATAGAGACGCTTTTCCCAGGCCCAGGCATCTGTCATGTTGATACCTGAAGTTTCTTCCAGGGAGCCTGGGCTCCCTTTCTCCCTAATGGAGAGCAATTGGCACTTTTAGGTGCTGTTCATCTCATCCTAGTGTAGCTGTCTAAAACAAATCAGATGACTCACACTGTGGGCACAGCTTTTCTTCTCCCCCTCCTGAAAGAGAGTGGGGATGAGCAGGCAGCCAATGTACCAACTTTAGCACTACAGTGTCTAAAGCTCGGTGAGAGGAATCCTACCACAGACGGGAGGAGTTGTCCAGGTTAGTCTGATGTAAAGCCTCTGAGAAGGGCTGCTTTGAGAGCAGCCAGGCAAGCGTGCCCTCTGACTGATGAGGGGGTTAACAGAGCCCTAAACCCAGGTGAGGTGGGCCCATCATGGCACTGTCACAGCCAAGCAGCAGTGCTATGATGTGGGCTTAGAGGGCAGACATTTACATCAGGCATAAGCAGTGGCTGATTTTAAACACAAAAATAATGCATTGGTTTGACTCTCATAGTGATTCAAGGTTTCTCAGAATCACATGTTGCCTGCTGCACCTAAACTAAAGAAATGTCAACTCCCACCTTGAAGATACCCAGAAGATGGTTGGATATGGTTCTAGAGAACTGGCTTAGGGTGCTGGACTAAATAACCTTCAGAGGTCCTTTCCCACCTCAAACCCTCTGTGATCCGATGAAATCCAAAAATAATACAGAAATTAAGAATGTTCCCAATCAAGCTTTTCCTGAAAGACAACTGAGCTTTTCAAAAATACTTCCATCACTTAGGAGCACTTTATGTTTGAAATTTCATGAAAATACACTTTCATGGAAGCCTGCCAAGATCCACAGATCACTGAGCACTTTCCAGCAGAAAGAATCATCCTCGTCCCACCTGGCTGGACAGGGGGTCATCACCACCACTGCTCAGCAGGTATCATCCAGGGCATCATCCTCTCCCCAGAGCACTCCTCCCCTCCTGGCCTGCCCCTGCTCCCTGCCACATGATGGGGAGGTGGCCACGGTGCCAGGCATCCCTCCACAGTCACCCCATGGCAGCCAGCCTCGTGTCTCACCCCTTCTGTTTGGATTTTCATATACACTATGGACACACCGGTGAGATACGGACAGCAAAACCTCATCCCTTCCTCCCCTTCCATGGCTCTGCACCTGGAGGGGAAGAGGATACTGATGTTGTTTAGAGACAAAGGTAAAAAGAAAGAAAAGGAGCAGGAGGCAAAATTATTCTTCCCCAATGGAAAGCTCTTATGTTTGTTCAGATCATTATCGTATCAGCAAACCCACATAAAAGTACCGTTAATTTTAATACTTTCCCAAGACTAATTAGGTTTAAATTGGGTAGAAAATACTGTACAAATAACTAGCCATGCATAAAATCCTCAGTGAAGTTTAATCAGGAGGGGTAGAAAACAGGGAAAATAGTTTTTATTAACGCATTTACACCATCTTAGAATTTCCCTGAATTGTGTTTTACCTTGGCTATAAAAATGAAAACATTTAAATTTCTTTAAAATTACATTTGACTTAATTACAGCCAATCCCTAATACCAGCAAACAACCCATTTTGCCTACTTTTCAGCATAAATAGCCACCAGCCTCATCATTTCATAAAGAGTTGTTTTCCTACATGATGTTCTCTATGTGCAGAATGTTAATAGCTACTATAGCTGAATATGAATAGGCTTTGTAGCTCCACTTGAAATATAGAAAAATGGCCCAGACATTAAAAAAGATAAAAGGGAAAAGGGCAGTAATGAATTTAGAGGAAAATGAACATTAATGGTACTAGCATTACCTCATGTTCCACATAACAAATTATTGGAAATCTGTCAAGCACACCAAATTATCTACTCATCTGCTGTTGTGGGGCCCTTTGGAGCCATCCAAAACCAGCAAAAGCAAGACAATTTAAGCTAATTTTACTATTTATAACAATAGAACAGACCATTAAGATAAATTAATGTCATTATCAAGTTTCTATGAAAATGACAAATACCACTATTTCAAGCAGCTTTAGAAGCTGTTGACTATAATGAAATCTGCTGTACAGGTACTAAAAAGAAACACTCCAAGTAATTATTTTCTAGTAGCTTGTTTGTTTCCTTCACATTCATTTACTTTCACCACAATTAGTTCTGTACACAATATATGGTAACTAAACAGTCAACACTACGCAGCATTAGGACTAATTGGACAATTACGATGCAGTTTTCAGCCTTTTAGGTCCTAAAGAGAGCCAGGAGTAAACATTTTAGAGGCAACAATAGTGGCACCGCATCGATTTGCAGGGTTGGAGTTTGAAGAAATACAAAGCAATGCGAGAAATAAAGCCAGGTAAAATGCTTTACACAAAACAGCTCAAATTGAGATGGTTATTAAATGATCTAATTGCTGAGTCTCCAAGCATGAGGCTGGACATTGCCAACAGAAACCAGATGGGGTTAAGATGTTGGAGCAGGCCGGCTCCTGGGTCAGCTGTGAAGCTCAGGGTGAGAGCAATGCCAGGTCAGTGCTGACGGCCCTGAGGTGGGATCAAAGTAGCCAGCTGACCAAAAACCAGTGTGACACCAGCCAGGGTGGAGTAAATGCATGTTCTGGTGAGATTTACCTGTATTCTTTCAAAACTTCCTCAATGTTGTTCGAGATGTACATCCCCATCCTTTCAAACCTCCAGCACCCCTTTGTCCACCATGCTGGACAAAGAATTCTGCAAAAAGAACATATTTTCTTACTGCCAGTCTTGACTTTCTGTTTTGGAGGATGAAGGGAACAGAAGCTCATGGCACCTCCTTCTCTACCACTTAGGATTTCCTGGACAAGGCGAGGAAGGATCCATATGTACTGCGAACACAGCACAGATGCCACTTGGTACATGAGCACATTCCAGCCAAAGTATCCATGTTCAGCGGCGTTAACCAAGCACAGTGGAGGTAGCCATGGAATGCTAGGTGCAGATGTCACGCTTTCCCTGGCCAGCCTTGAGTCTTTTTCCTCACCTCATTTGTTCACACAGAGGGCAAAAACAGGATGAGGAAGCTTAGCATCCCTCTTTGAACTCCTTTTCATTTTTCCCATTTCTGTAGCTGCCAAGCTTTTATCTGCGCCGTGTGTGCCATTTCATGCCAGCAACATAATGAAATAATTTGTGTATTTGCACATAATTTCCAGGGAACCATCTCCAACTTTGAAGCCCCTGTATGGCTGTGTTGCGGGGCCAGCGTGAGTTTGCAAGTTGGGCCAGGAGCCTCCTTCTTGCTTCAAACACAGCAAGGGGTTGAGCTGGGCCATTCCCTGTCCTGCATCTGGCAACACCACTGTGACACCAAGATATCTTAGTTTGGGTGCTTATCAGTTCTGTGCTAATGATAATGAAAGGTAATTAGTCTATAAAAGCATTATCACAACATTCATTGTTATTTATGACATTTTATTAGTACTATCAGTAAGGGATTTTATGAAGCAGAGGTTTCCTTTTTCCTTAATTAGACATTTATGAGAGAATATCAAATCTGACATTCCATTTAGGAATTTATTACAGAATAAAGAGACTCCAGCTGAAATCCAGCTTTGGTTCATATGACTAGTTTTGCACTGGATTTAACAGAAGCTGCATCTATTTGCAAATTTGGCTCAATGTCCCTATGATGGACTATGCACCCAACAATTTAGGGAAGGCTGAACCATCCACCCTGCTCTCAGCTTGTTCTGAAGGCTGGACATGCTCAGGTTGTGTGGGCATGCAAGAGCAAAAGTCCTGTGATCTCCTGCAACAGGATATTTTCTAATTTTGGGGGGGGGGGGGGTGGGGTTTTTTTGTTTTTTTTTTTTTTTACAGTAACTGCCTAAGCGGGTGCTTTAAAAAAGTGCCTAAAACCTTCCTAAAACTCTCCCAGGAGCAGCTGGAGCCTGGCAGCCATCATACAGCAGGGGCTCAGTGAGTTCAGTCACTCGGATGCCTGAGCCCTTGGGACCTTCATTTCATTTTCCATCCTGTTACAGTCTTTGGCCCTTGTGCTTTGTCCTGAATTTTTTGCTACCTGGAGAGATACTTGCATTGCTCCACCTCAAAAAGATGCTAAAAGGAATTAAAATTGGATACCTGAAAGGGGTGATGACCTGGCTGCTGGTCCCTCCTCCAGCAGCTGTCAGCAGCACTGGGTCAGTCGTGTGCGCGATGGGGTGGCTTCAACAGGAGACAGCAGGGACTGGCAGTCTCCTTGGTGACCAGGAGAGCAGCACCTTCCCAAGTGGCTCAGGAGTTGGAAGGCACAGGACAGCCACAATGGATTTGTCAGTCTGCCAAGCCCTACAAGGAAAAGGCTTTTGAAGTCTGGAACTATGTGCAGAGCAGTGGGGAGGGGAGCAGGAGAGCAAGACTGTCCAAGGAGGGATGAGGAGTCCAGGTAAAAAGCAGGAAAATGTCCCAAGGGTGCCTAAATGGTCTCTGCATACGCAAAGGAACTGAAAGGGGTATTTTAGCTGTGCACATTGATCACCTTAGCACTTTATCCATTTCTGGCCTCTGCAATTCTGGAAGCTGTTCAATATTTAAGAAGTTACAGTAAAAAACTACCCTAAACATTTCAAGACTTGGAGAAAACCTGAAGTGCTTATAAAGGATAGTGAGAGCTGACCTTGCTTCAATTTGTATGAACTTTTGCTCAGGGGGAAAACAGGGGTTGCAAAGGAACAGATGTAGAGCAGGAAATAATAGCAAAAACTGAGGAATGAAACTGCAGCCACACTAATTCAGCCTGGAAGTGGAGTACAAACCTCCAGCATCCAGGGTGCTTAACCATTAACTCTCAGTGCCAAAGGCAATAGCTCTTGCTACAGGATGCCTGTATTCCCACACAAGTAACTGAGCTCCAGACAGAGATGAGTAAATGAAATGTAATAGCCTGTGATAGACAGGCAGTCTGCCCAAGTGATTTGAGGTTCCATTCTGCCCTTAAACACTGTCGGTTTACGAGAAGGATCTGCAGGCTGAAGAGCTGGGTCAGCAAGGAGCTCACCTGGGCACCCGCTGAAAATACACACCAGAAAGGACTGGAATGGAAATACCACAACAGTAGCACGTTTGCTGATTTTTCCAGAATTTCAGCTCTGTAAATAAAATACAACCTGGGAAGTTTCGGAGAAAGCAAGAAATTTTTTGTGTGGTCCTCTGCAAGCACAGGATTGTGGTGGAGGCAGGAAGGGAGAGATTTACCGCAGGAGCCAGTTACACGCTTAAATACCAGCTCCCCTTGTTCCACTACAAAGGGGTGCCCTACAGTCACCCCCTCTCATCTCTTTATCTCCGGTAAAGGCAGCTGGAGGTCAGCTCGGCTTTGGCAGCCGCGGATGTCGGTGCAGAGCCGCAGACCCAGCCAGAAAGCGTCAGATGCCCGACAGGCGACCAGCCCCACGTCTCGCACCTCAGCTGCGCTGCCAGGCGCCTGGGGCTGCTCTCTCCTCGTGGAGGCTGCTCAGCATTTTCTTTATGCAATAGCAATAAAAATTAACACTTTTTTCTGCAGCAAAAGACCCAAGTAGGGAAACAAATACTCTTTCCCATCCTTCTTCCGTCCTCTTGCCAAAACTGCTTTTATCTGTGTATAAGTGTTAAGGAAAGGGACACAGACAGACAATGGAAAAAGCTGCAGGAGCACCGGTGAGCATACAGAGAAAGACAGAACAGAGCTTTTCTTATTTCTCCATGCTTTAGCAGGAGACACAGGACAGCAGTATCACCATGGCTGGTTTTTCCCTCCTGCCCCTATATTTCCTTGTTCAATATCCAGAAAGTCCCAATTCACCGGGCAAGTCCCTCTGCGATGACATAGACTGCAGAAAATGATCAGCAGATTTCCTGCCCACCAAGCTGATGCTGTGCAATAGATCCAGCCTGAATAACCCAGAAAACCATGTGGTCACTGGTTTATGTTGTTCTGGACTTTTTCGAGTTTGCATTTAATCTTTCCCTCTACACCCCAGAAGCACAACCTGGGTAGTGATGGAGAAATATCCTCCCACTACCACAAGTATTTTTTCTATCCCCCTGCTTATAGCTGATGCCAGTAAGCCAAGATCAAGGCAATGAGATGGTGGTCAAAGTCTGCAGGCAGCCTGGCACAAGCCACTCGAAGGAATGGGCTAGCACAGTAATTTAAGCAGCAGTGAAGTAAAATCCAAAGTCATCAAAGTGCAGCTGAAAGAAAATGGAAGTTTGTGAGCACAGAGACAATACAGGAGTCTACTGCCAAACCAAACAGCATCAGACTGATCCTATTGCATAGTTACTGTCAGGTAAATTTCACCAGAGCTCTCCATTTTAAGAAACAGATGGATTTTCAAGGACTTTTCCATTCAAAGAGCGCAGGCAGCAGAAACCTGGTGCAGAGCTGACAACAAGCTCACTGCAGTGCTCAGCAACCTGCAGACATGAAGCTAATAGCTGCTTATTACATCTTTCTCCAGGCTGGATGCAGACACACAGCCTCTTTTGCAGGAAAATGCTACATAGTACAGGGTGTGCCAGGCTGTATTAGAGGAAAAGCTGTAGTCTCCTTAATTGCCTTTAAGCATCTCTCCTTCCTCCAGGAAAAATTAACCACCATTCCATTCTGAAGGTGGATGAAAGTATGTTCCCTTCCATAGAACCAACTAAAAATTACAGCTAGTGAACATGGTTTCTCCCTAGATGAACAGATCACCTGGCAGTAATTACTGTCCCTGCATTGATGGAGCTTTTTAATCTCAGCAATGCTTCCTGCTCCCTCCAGAGAAGCCTCCAGAGAAGGCTGCAGAGGTGGGTCCAGAGGCTGCAGCCCACATTTGCTGCCCCTGTGAGTAGGTGACCTTGGCGAGGCTTTGCCATGGAGTGTATTTCATGCCCAGAGGATGACAGTGGGTAGCCTCTTCCTTTACACCCTCTGCGTACAGGCAGTGATGGGCTGTCCAAGCCTCTCTCCAGTGCCCTGTTACCATCAGGAGCTTCTGTGCCTTTGATGGCCAAGCTGCGCCTGGGATGTCCCAGCACTTCACCCACATTAGATGCCACTGGGCTCTGCTGCCCTCAGGGCTGGGAATGCTCTCAGAAGAATCCACCTAGGTGTTCTTGGCCTGAGAGGGATTTGGGGGACAACACAGTCTGTGTGATTTATAGCCAGCTTGGAACAAACTACTTTAAACTGAAAAATTTTGTGGTCCAAGAGAGTTTCGGAGCAGTGTTGGGTGACATGGGGATTATATGACTTGCTTCAGCAAGTTAAGGAAAGGAACTGGCACCAAAGTTGTCTAGAGAATCAGAATTCTGATGCACCTGCCTGCAGGGAGACAAGAAGCTCCTGCCATGGCTGAGGGGACCCTGACCTGCCTGCTTTAGGGCTGCAGGAGGGACCTGCTGTCCCTACCCTGCAGAGCTCTGCTGGCATGCAGGGTACAGACACCTTGCCAAGACAGAGGGCTCAGGGGCACCCACAGGCTGTCAACTTCCACAGCTTATGTGTGTGTGTGCCTGAGCTCATGGGGAGGGCTGGAGCACCAACCTATTCTGGCCGCAGTGAGGAGAGGAAAGGTGCAAACACACACAGAAAGCTGACATGGAAACCTGCTAAGCAACCTTGTCTTGTGTCTCATGTCCTGGAAATGGTTTTCAGCTGGGGAGCAGAGAGAAAGGCGTTAGCATGACCACATCAGTATGCCACTGTGGTGCTTGAACAAAGCACTTTATCACACAAGTACCTGCGCACAAAGACTCTCAGGCATCAGGAGCAGCCGCTCACACTCTGCCTGTGTGTTTGGTCTCCAGAATGGGGATGGGGCCATAGGGATACCTGACAGTATCAAAAGACCAAACATTCCTGATACCACCACTGCATGGGGCATCCTGGTGTCTCCATGTGAGACGTGGTAGGACCGTGGAAACATGGAAAGCACAGAATATGTTTCCTGGGCTGTACACATTTCAAATATACTGGTATTGTGTACATTTATACATTGCCAACAAGAAGGTCAATCCATATTTCCCCCAAATCCATCTTCAGCATTTGCCTCTGCTTCTAGTTTGCCCACCAATGGTGCCAGCACAGTCATTTGTGCAACACAGGGTGAACAAGATCCCGGTACTTACTTGGATGACAAATAACCCACCTTTTTGCAAAGTCATTTTTCAGCTGTTTGGCTCAGCAGTCGTGAAGCTGCTTGTGCCAGTACAGCACAGGTGGTAGCATGGTGGGTGGGCATGAAAGGGCAGGGAAAGGAGAGGAGAGCAGTGGCTGATGGAGAGCTGTCTCCACATGAGGCTGCGGCTTTGTGGCGAGCAGCAAAGCATCTCTGCCCCCTCACTCCTGCAGCACATTCCTTTGCCCACCTGGTACCCTGTTACATCAGGGATCTGGAGCAACCATTTTGCAGCCACATTGTGAATCAAGTTGGTGCTTTTGGCCTCATCTCTATAAAAACCCCGCAAAATGTTTATTTTTAAACTGGATCAGTTTTTCAGTCACGATTCCCAGCACAGACGTAAGTTTCCCACTCAATTCAATGGGTGGTGTGACATAGCATGAGCTGGAACCGGGAAAATGCAATTTACAGCAGCTGCTGAGACTGCTTCGTAGAGTAACACCATTGAGCACTCCAAGTCAGGACCAAAGTGGGATGTGTGGGTCCACAAAACACTTCACAACAATAATCACAACATTTTTCAACACCCCCACACCCCTTTAAGCTTAGCAAGTCAATCTGCTGAATGGCTAATGATGTAAGGCTTCTTAAAGGAGTCCATGTTTCTTTTAAGACTGGTGTGATAAAAACAAAGGAAGCAGGAGATGTACATTGTCACATTTTATGATGGGGACTGAGGAAATAAACATGGAATATAAATTGTTTTGTGATATTGTGCTCCATGAACTTTATCTCAAAAATCAAGACATATAAATAAGACTTAATAAAGGCATTAATATAATAAATAGGGCTTAATAAATAAATCTTGCCAGCTCCAAGATGGACCTGCTGCTGACCAGGGCTGAGCCCATCAAACACAGTAGTAATGCTTCTGTGATAACATATTTAAGAAGGAAAATAAGTTATTTTGCAGAAGCAATTGCAGCCAAAGAAGAGAGGAGTGAGAATGTGTGAAAGAAACAGCTCTGCTGACACTAAGGTCAGTGGAGAAAGAGGGAGAGGAGGTGCTCCAGGTGCTGGCACTGAGATTTCTCTGCAGGCTGTGGTGCAGACCATAGTGAGGCAGCTGTGCCCTTGCAGCCTGTGAAGAATCTGAGAAGAGCTGATGCTCTTTCCTCAGTGGGCCTCTCTGCTCACACTGCTGTGTCCTTTCAGTTAAGAAATAAATCCTTTTCTCCACTACCAGGTGTACCAGGGTGATGAACTGCACCCCAGAGGCTCAGTCCCACCCAGGGAGCTCACTGCAGTCTCCAGACAGAGCATTTTGCACAGCACCTTTACCACTGCCCTGAAGGACACAAGCAAGTCATGACTAAATCATGAAATGGCAGCTTGAATTAAACAGCAGTTCACTTTTTTTACAGCCCATTAATAGCAAGCTATCCCTAATTGCAATAATTTGTGGTAATAAATGACTATTAATATCAGATTTGACTGGGAGAAAGATAATTTTCTATCTAAAATGAGGGACATGAAATGAATTATTATGTAGGTGCTGCTCAAAGATATGATTTGGGTTGCTCATGGGGACCATCACAGGTTAGGCCAATGCTATCTCGGGTCAGGACAGTCACAGGAGAACTTGACAAATGAAACATTCAGAGTTGCAACTGCTGTGGATGGAGCCTGTGGACTTTGCACTGACTGCTGAAAAGTATCATTTAAAATGTCTATCTTAGGGCTTTCTTCAGCCAGAGTCGGAAGCTCTGCAAGGACTGAGATTTTCTGGCTGCCTGGGAGAACCTCCTGCCACCATGGAGCATCTTTTCATTTAAAGAGTTGCCTTAGATATTTCGTTTCCCACTTGCTTTCATCTTACCTCAGGTACAACAAGGCCAGTAGGAGTTTTGCTTCACCCACCTTCACAAGTACTTTTCCCTCTGGGCACAAGGAACTTTGTGCTGTTATTTTTTTTTTCTTATTATCTCCAAAAAGCTCCCACTCAGGTCCCTCATGGAGACTCTTACAGAAGTGGGGCTATCATGAAAGATCCTCCTATGAGGATTAATGACTAATCTAAAGTGGTTAAAAGATGTGAAACAAAAGGTGAAAAAGATGAGAGTTTCTCACAATGAAGGAGATAGCCACCGGGGAGCTGTGCTGGCCAAGATTTTCATAAATGATTTGGACAAGGGGTGAATAGTGAGGTGAGAAAGTTCGCTGATATTGCAAAATTGCCTGGGAGTAACAATGACAACTGGGTATGAAGAGCTGCAGATAGATTTTATGCTGTTCAGTGACTTTGAGGATAAAACAGAAGATGAAATCCAACATTGAAAAATGCCAAGTAATGTGCATGAGGGAAAACAATTCTAACTATGGATGCTCTGTGATGGGCTCTAAATTATGTATCATCACTGGAGAAAAGATCTTTGAACAGCTCGCTGAAATAACAGCTCATTACTCAGTGGTGGTCAAGAAGGTAAATATGATGTCAGGAGTTATTAGGAAGCAAAGAGAGAGCAAAACAGAAAACACCATTATGCCCTGGTATGGATGTACTCACACCCTGGATATTGTATCAGTTCCGTCTCACTACCCTAAAAGCATATGCTAGAGCTGACAAATTATGAGATAAGGACATTAAAACTATGGAATTACTTTTATGGGACGTGATTACAAATATGGGGACTCTGAAATTTACAAAAAGAATGAAGACTGATATTAATAATGATTATAAATAAATTATTAATAACATATTATTAATAACATTTAGAAAACAAAAGAGAATGGCTATTTGCTGCTTCTCAAAGAACAGGTTTTAAAAGGAGCAGAAGAGCATTTACATTTGGCAATTGCCACAAGATACGAGATAAAGGCACAGATGAGTTGTAAAAGGGATAAAATACAAATAACATAAAAAAACCAAAAAAAAAAAAAAAAAGAAGAAGAAGAAAGGAATGCAATGTTTATCTCGAGAAAATAGAAATACACATTTCCACAAACAGGAGGGGATGTGTAAGTGCAAACGCGAATTTGAATGCACACAAACACAAATATTCCAAAGCCAAAAGGGTACACCAAGGAAGAAAAACCACGTAGTCTGTCAGTACATCCTTCTGTAAACATCCACCCTGACCATTGTCAGGGGCCTCTCTCTTCCAAGACTCACTCCTGTGTCCCTCCCCTTCCTTTCAGGATCACTGTCACAGATGTCAGGCACTGTTCTCTGCCCTCAGGTCTCTCACTGGAATTGATTCTTTGCACACAGCTGCTTCCTGGGACACTGGCAGCTGTCTTGAGCATTTAGCTAGAGAAGGTGCTTTTGTGTGTGACCATCTTTGTTCACAGAACTGCATCTGTGCGTAAATAAGAAGGGTGTGGTAAAAAAGAAAAAAAAAAAAAATCCACAATTTATTCATTTGCTGATTAATTCTGCCAGAAGGAAACTAAATGGCAAAATCCTGAATTCTGCTGGGATCTGACAGGTAAGAACATTGCTTTTCTATTCTCATACGGAGATTTGGAATCTTATATGACAAAATTAAGTCAATAAATACCATGTTTACAGGAGAGCTTGGAACATAAGAGCTGGCAAACATCAGGAGGAGGGTCCAAATCTCCTTGGACCTTCAAGGGCAGGATTGATGCATGCAAACAAATGTTTTAGTGTCTGTCAAACTCTTAGCTTGTTATAGCCAAAGTGAGCATCCTGTTGCTCTTTTCCTTTTATGACACAAAATAAACGTTGTGACTAGGAGGTGCAAGCTGGCAGGAAAAACATGTGAGACTGCTCTAATGACACTGCACATTCATTCCTTTCTCATGATTCAATGGACAGGTCTGGAAAAGGTGAACATAAAAAAGGACATCGCATTTCCATACTATCGAGAAATGAATAATGCATTGGAAAGGAAGTATAAGTATCATTTCTCTTCTAATCAGTATCTGGTGGTTTGACCCTGGCTGGATGCCAGGTGTCCACAAAAGCTGCTCTGTCATCACCCTTCTCAGCTGGGAAGGGGGAGAGAAAATATAAAAAAAGACTTATGGGTTGAGGTAAGGGCAGGGAGAGATCACTCACTAGTTACTGTCACAGGCAAAACAGGCTCAGCTGGGGCCCAGGGGGAAATTAATTCATCACCAACCATGTCAGAGTAGGGAAATAGGAAATAAGCACAATCTTCAAACACCTTCCCCTGACACCTCCCTTCTTCCTGGGCCTAACCTTACCCCTGATATTCTCTACCTCCTTCCCACAAATGGCTCAGGGAGCAGGGGAATGGGGGCTGTACTCAATTCTTGGTGTCTCTTCTGCTGACTCCTCCTCAGGGCGAGTACTCCTCCAACTCTTCTCCTGCTCCAGTGTGGGGTCTCTCCCACAGGAGACAGTATTCCATGAACTTCTCCAATGTCCTTCCCACAAGGTGCAGTTCTTCACAAACTGCTCCAGCACAGGTCCTTCCATGGGGTGCAATCCTTCACGAACAGGCTGCTCCAGCGTGGGTCCCCAGAGGGGTCACAACTCCTGCCAACAAACCTGCTACTGTACAGGCTTCCTACAGGTCACAGCTCTCTCTGGGGCACCCACCTGCTCTGGCATGGGATCCTCCATGGGCTGCAGGTGGATCTCTGCTCTACAATGGTCTTCACCACAGGCTGAAGGGAAATCTTTGGTGCCTGGAGCACCTTCTACCCTTCTTTCTTCACTGGCCTCGGTGTCTGCAGAGCTGTTCCTCTTCTCTGGTTGCCATTTACTTCTGCCCAACATCTTTTTTCCCTCGTCTTAACTGTGTTATCCCAGAGGTGCTGCCACCATCATTGACGGACATCAGCCTTGGCCAGTGGCATGTCTGCCTCGGAGCCGGCTGCCATTGGCTCTCATGGACATCAGAGAAGCTTCTGGCAGCCTCTCACAGACCTCTCCTGTAGGCCCTCACTACCAAAACCTCACCATGCAAACCCAACACAGTATCATGAAGCATATTACAAATTAACCACTTTCCCCAGAGACTTGGTGTATTAAGTAGCTCTAGGCAGGGCCCCTCTTAGGGTGGACCATGCCATCTGCATTTAGAAAATTGCCCATACATTAACTAAAGTGAAATTCACCCATTAATTAGTCCTGTCAGCATTTTCCCTGGAAACTGTCATTAGCACATGGAGCTAATTACTACAACTAACAGCACTAGTGGGTGTGTGTGCAGGGTGGGGAGGAGGAAAGGTTATTCTAACTAAATAATAGAAAGGACACCTCGTTCTTATATTTACATTAAAATTTAAATTCAGAATAACATTGGAATGAGATAAACCTGTCATTTTATTTTCCTTCCCTACTGGAATCTTTGCTTTAGGTGGAAAAATATATTCAAAGCATGGCAGAAATCTTCAGAAGCTGATAAACAAGATGGAACAAGACCATATTCGAGCTATCCATTCCTACAAAACTCTGTGTATATGTTAAGTGTATTTTGACCTAGGAAAAGGAAACTGAATTTGTGTAATACTAATTTGTGTTTGATACCACAGCACTGCTACTCAGGTCTTTTTCTACATATATGCCTTGCTCAGGATATTTTCCTGCTTGCTTGTGTGAAGAACCTGGCTGGATGGGAGGACTTGAACATCCCACAAAGTTATCTTGATCTGCCCAGCTCCCCTTGTGATGTGAACCAGGGGTGAATGCAGTGAGATCTTGGCGTGACAGAATCGTCAGCAATGCTGACTTGAACCTTTTTCATTGAGGTTTGTGTTAAAAGATTTTCCTTGCATGTCCCACAGGTCAGAAGCAGCTGTGCAGTCATGGAACTGTGGTTCAGTTGATGGACAGTCTTTTTTGATGCCATTGCAGCTGTGTATCCCTATGATGAAGGTCACCGTATGAACATCAAGTGAAACACAGCGAAAACTCTTTGGAGAGCTTGCTGGCTAAACCAACCAGGTAACAGGTGAGAGGGGAAATGGCAGTATAGAGAAATGAAATTACTTTTAAAGGTCTTTGGGTAAGAGGAGGCAAATACTAAATTCAGGAATCTTAACTTCTCATTGAGTCAGTGTCATGGTTTTGTCTGGGATAGAGTTCATTTTCTTTGCAGCTGGTACAACACTGTGTTGCGGATTCAGTGAGAGAATAATGTTGATAACAAGGTGATGTTTTGGTTGTTTCTAAGTAGTGTTTACCCTAAGTCAAGGGCTTCTCAGTGTCTCATGCTGTGCCAGTGAGGAGCTGCACAAGAAGCTGGGAGACAGCACGGCCAGGATGGCTGACTGGAACAGTCAAAGGGCTATTCCATACCATGGAGCATCATACCCAGTACACTAACTGGGCAGTGTTGGCTGGAAATGGGGTTGACTGCAGCTCAGGGACACGCTGGGCATCAGCCAGAGGGTGGTGAGCAATTGTGTCGTGCATCACTTGTGTTTCTTGGGCTCTGTCTCCCTCTCCTTTCGATTATTAATAGAATTAGCATTATCATTATATTTTATTTAAATTATTATATTGTTCTTATCTCAGCCCACAAGTTCTATTTTCTTATCTTTTCTCATTCCTCTCCCCATCCCACAGGGAGCGTGTGTGTGTGTGTGTGTGGGAGGGGGAGAGGGTGTGTGTGAAGTGAGCAAGCAGGTGTGCGGTACTTAGCTGCCAGCTGGGGTTAAATCACAACAGCCACCTTGCCAGCATACACAGTTGCCCACCCTAAGCATCTCACTTTTTTTTCCTTTTTTAGAAATTCACCTTATGCTGCACATGGATACAAAGGAAAAATAATTTTAACAACTCCTCTTCATCACACTCTTGTGGTACAAGTGCAAATACATCTGTAAGTGCCAGCATTGCCTGCAACTCTTCCATATGGGCAGCCCTCCACCTGCAAAGTGGGAGCAGTTGGGAAGGGAATGGCAATAATCAGATCATTCACAGCAAAATACAGCCTGCAGATGGGCACATTATCCAGCTGACAGGCCCGGGACGGCTGGTGTGAACACCACAGCAATACTCGCACAGGTGGGCTTCCAGAGTCACGTAACAAAAGAGGGTGGGATCTGAAAGCATTTGGTAAAAGTGAATGTTTAGAGGCCCAGATGTCAGAACTGGTGTGTGTGCTGGGAACTAGGTCAAGCTCAGCAGGCCTGCATCCTCAAGAGAGAGGAATTAACTGCTGGTCATACCATCCATAGATGACACAAGGATCAGAACTGAGGATCCTCTCTTCTCCAGACACCGCAGAGCACAGCACATATTTGTAAGCAAGAGACTATATAAGGTCACTGTAAGAAACATTCCACCCCAATTAAACATCATTTGCTTTTACTAATTTCACTGTCATACAATCCTTGTAACTATGACTGTCCAAAGCTCTAAGCAAAGATTTGTGCAAGTACGTGCCAATGAGCCCCTCAGCAGTCCCAGCTCTTCAGCAACCTCCTGCATACATAACTTTACTCAAGCCTTTTATGCCTTCAAAGTCAGTAGGACAGTCCCTGTGTGTAAAGCAGTTCCAACACACAGAATCAGATCTTAAATAATGCTTTGTTAACACAAAAGCATTTTCTCTTTAATAAAGACTAGCAAAAAGTGTTTCTTTTTCAATGAGACAAAAATACTTTAAATGAAATCAGGTCTCTGACTTCAAAGAGGGAATTGGATTAATTAAAGTTGCTAGGATTTTCACTTGCACTTCCTTGCCTTCTAATACTGACAGATTTCAGCTGTATTCCTCTAGCAACAAATGGATTCCCCTGTAGCTAAAATAATTTTATAAATAGGGTTGCAAATGTACTCCTTTCAGCTGATTAATATCAAGTTGTAGACAGTAAGTTCAGCTTGTACTTGAGTAATAATTTCTATTAACTTCTGCCCCCAATCACTATGTGAAGATATTCCAGCAGAGAAATAACATTAAATAAGCAAGGTGCAAAACAATTCTGGTGCTGAAAAATGAAAAGAAGAAAAATTTAAGGAAGAACTTAATCTGTGTCATTCATGCCAGATGGCTGCTTACTTAACTAATCAAGTTAAGCAAGATGTATTTAGGACTATCTTGTTTAATTTGATTATTTAAGTGAATAAACTGCCTGTAAGGCAGTGGGGTTTTGCACATATAATCAGGTCACATTCAACTCTGGTTCATATTTGCTGATTTTGATATAGTTAGTTCATAATTTCTCTATGTAGCCAAACTGTTTTGCTTACATGAGGAATGTTTTAGAACAGATGAGAATTACTCTGATGCACCAACTGATATTATGTTAATGCCTAGCAGATTAATGCTCCAGCAAATTTGCATATAATGAACACAGATCATAACCCTTTGCTGAAGTGCACATCCTTATGTGCCTGCCCCAGATAATGGGCCCTTTTCCTATCAACCAGGAACCGAGAAGGGAGGAGAAGCAGGTTCTTTAATTCCTCTTTTATGCATTCAACAAAACTACCACCATAACTGCAGAGGTATTGAGTAGTTACTGCTACAGGAGTGATTATGCAAATGACATTATGCAATTCCAGTGACTGAACTAACACCACCCTAAGACTCTACATTTGTTCAGTCTACAGCAGATATTTCCAACCCATATAGTCTTCAACAAAGACAAGTGCTTATATGGTCAATAAAAAATGATGTTCTGCCCTTTTTCCTGGCAAACTTTGTGAGCAGTTATTATCTAGGGCTTGTCAAAAGATTTTCCACTGAAACTGTTTTCATGGAAAACTTCAAGTTAAAACTGAACAGCTTTTCTTTTTCTGATTGAAAGGATGCCTCCTGTCTGTGGAATATTGTCCCCCTTCTGTCCCAGTGAACTGTGTCCCAAACAAAACACATTTCCATGGGGATATGCTATTCTGAATATTCAGAGAAACTCAGAGCGGGCATTCTTTGAGCTGAGCAGGTTGACTCACCACAGGATGGTCAAACACTGGAACAGGTCTCCTAGGGAAGGTGGTTGATGCCCCAAGCTTGCCAGTGATCAAGAAGCATTTGGACAACGCACCTAATAATATTCTTTAACTCTTGGTCAGCCCTGAAGACATCAGGCAGCTGGACTGGATGGCTGCTGTAGGTCCCTTCCAACTGAAATTATTCTATTCTAGTCTATTCTATTCCATTCCATTTCTATTTCTATTCTTTTCAGAGCTCAGCTTAATTACTGAGGCACAATTTACTAAAATTAGTAATTGGTGTACATCATGAAATTTAGTTCAGCTAGAAAACCCAGCCTGCAGAGGGCAATGAAGGTATGATGAACCTCAGGCCATTTCCATATAAAATCATCCAGCTCTACACTTTGATAAAATCTGTTTGAGAGGAAAAGATCAGCAGCTTTGTCCATTGTACAAAAATATACTGATTGCCAATCAAAAGCTAATTATTTAATTTCATTGAATACATCCAAATTCAGAAATTCTGTATGCTTTTTCTGTTTCTTCTGCAGTCAGTTTGTGAACAGCTGGGGAAGACTGCATGGCAATGTGGAAAACTAGGTTCACATACCTAGCTTGGAGCAATAAGAGATCACAAATTTTGATAGGAAGCTGATAGAGAGAAAACTTGAACCTTCCTTTTGCTCCTCTTGAGCAAAACCTTTGGCTCCAATGAAATGTTCCATTATAGATAATATTTAATTTTATCAGAAATACACCAAAGGATCTATGATTAATACAATTAAAACAAAAAAAAACAGTGGGACAGCCTCTATATATTTATTCAGACATTTGATACATTTACTTTATATAAATCACTTTTCTTGGCTCATGACTGGGGTTTTTTGACATAATTAGAAGAAACTCTTTACCTTTTAGGGCATCTGTTAATTATACTTCAAGCTCACAAATTACAGTTGTTTTTCATTATCTGCATATGGAACTGTTAAAGCAAAGCAAATGCTACTGTTATAACACAGCATTCCTCTCCAAAGTTTACAAAAGCAGGGTGAGCTAATGGAAAAAGAACCACTAAATAAAGCACTAACTGGCCCGGTTTCTAGGCTTGCTTTTAACTTTTTCCCTTTTTTGGCCATTTCAGAAAAGATACTGTGATTTCTCCCACTTTATTTTTAACCAGACATGAAATAGCTAACGAGAACTCTTATCTTTTTCAGAGACATGTTGTAACATGTTGGTTCAGATTAACAAGATTTGCATCTTAAAAATATAATTCCAGCTCTGTTGCTCTATTTCCCTGTAAATAAGCAGACAAACAAGAAACTTCAGTTTCCCTGTGTATGCTCAGGCCCTTACTTGTTAGGGCCAGACACTAAATTTATACTACACTGAACACAGGGGAACACTATGTAGCTGCAGATTAATAAATTTTTTTCAGATTTTTTTTCAGATAGTGTTCTGGTCAATACTACTTACAGAACTTCTTATAAGCATATTTTCCAGAATGTTTTCCCTTCTACAAATTTAAACAGAATAAATAATGAATAAATTTACAGCATGAATAAATTCTGCTCCGTCCTTCTAACGCCATCTATGTTTGACGGTTACTTGATCTTAGCTGGATATGGGAATAATCTGTTTGATTTCTGAGTACAATTATATGTTCTGATGCAGAGCTGGTTTCTGAATTCCTTATAAAAACAATTACCTCCTGCTGCTCTTTAAAGAAAAAGTTATGACTCATTTCTGTGGCTCCATCATCCATGTTTAATGTAGGCAAATAGCTTATGGTCTGATACCATGTAAGCATCACTGCCATATGAATCCAAATAAATACATAAACTGCTGGGAATGCAAAGATGTCTCAGCACAACTAAAGTGCTTTAAAATTATTAAAAAGTTTTCAATGTTTTATTCAAATACAGATTATTTTCTTATATTCAAGTGTACTGAGCTTCTATGTCTGTAACTGCTTCTAAGAAAATGTATACATAAGGGTCTCCACCCTTCATTAGAATGTAAAAGGGAAAAGCAAGCGGTAGAACCACTCGAGTCCTGCTGATTCCTGAACTGATTCACAGAAAAGTAAGGGTTGGGAGTTTTTTTCACCCAAGTTGAGGTCATACTCCAAAATTCTTAGTATACCATTGGAGCAGATGACCCCCCTGAGGTCTCTTCCAACCCGAACTGTTCTCCAATTCTGCACTTCTCTCACAAAGTACTAAATTATCTTTGACAGCTATTTCTCCTGGAGCCACAAACTTGTTCTTATAATCCTATATCACAGGGAGGGAGGGAAGAAGGGAAGGGGGAGAGAAACTATCAAAGTTAAACATGAGGTAATGCTCTGTAGGATCTGAAACCACAACTGTACAAACTCTGGGATCAGACAGCTTATGCAGGACACTGAAAGCTGACACAGCGGTGAGAGGTTTGCTGTAGATGCTGTCTGAGAGCACACCCGATATAAAGAAAAAAGACACAACATTGTGGGAAAATGTGAAACACAAAACTTTGGATGATGAGTTTCCTTACGGATCTCATGGAAAAATCCAGTCTGAATTCTGGTTGGAACAGGAGATGCAAGGGCAGATACGGATTATTGGTATGCATGCTTTGTTGCTGAAGGATGTAATTTTTTTTTTTTCCCAAGAGCATAGTAGGGTTTATTTATATGATGTTAACATCATGGACCAGGTAGAGAAGCATATACAAGGGAAGTTGAACTAAAAGAACATACTCAATTTTGCTGAGACCACATTGTGGAGCAAGTTATCCTGGCACTGGACCCCATCCTTATGGGAAAAAAATGGAGTAGATTTCAGAGGTACTGAGTTATCAGTTCTGAAGAAGGCTTTGTCCCTAGTCTCAAGCACATGAACTGCACCTCCACAAAAGAGCAAAATTAAGGAAAAGCTACAAAAATGAGTAAGATATATAGCACCATGCTGGTTTATAATTCACTTTGAAGAAAATTAGGCACAGTGAAGTACTGAAGCTACTGCTGAGATTTCAGGAACAAAAAATATGTTACCAATAATCAGGAAGTATGAAATAGTATAAATCATTTTTTTCTGACAACCCAGGGATCGTAATTGATGTTTTTTCTTGTTCAAGATGCTACAGAAAAAGCAGGCAGTTGGGCAATAGGCAGGAACACTGTCTTTTGAAGGACTTTTATTTTATTAAGGTTGTCAGTGAAGCCCTGAGATAACAGGAGAGTCCTAGTGAGGTGCTCAGTGCAGTATTTCTTTATGGTTCACTCAGAGAAGAGCAGGGCCTAAACTGAGAGCACAGCTGCATTCTGATAGCCGTGGTCCAGATGTATAATTGGGGGAAGACATTGCAAGGAAAAAGGGAGAGAGATTCTAAGTGAGCAAAAAGATGTGAGCAGAAGCACGGGGATGAACAGACTTGTCCAAGGTCACAGGGCATGTCAGCACTGCAGTCAAAACTCACATCCCTCGACTCCCAATCCAAGCATCACCCAGACAACAGAAGCATGAGACAAAAGACGTAGCTGAACTTTAGGCTGTGTGAATCCAGGGCTCTTTGGGCTGCTCTAACTCTCCTTCTCTGCTGCTCCATCATTAAAAGCAAGCTATGATCACTGACTTGTAACAAACAAATAACCTTGCTTCCGTGTCTGCAGCCATCACCCTCACAAATTACTTTGCAATTCTCCTCCCCGAGCTTCCACTCAGCCTGGACCGTTTGATGCCTGCTGCTTTTGTTAAGCTTTTGAAATTAATGCTTTAAAGCCTGTAAGAGCACCTCAGAAGAAGAAAAAGAAAAAAAAAGACAGTTTTACATTTTTAAAAAGATGCTCTTATTCTCCTCACAGCTGAGTTTTGGTGGCAGCTTGTGAGCAGAATAGTAAGTGGGAGTTTTTGTTGTGTTTTTCCAGGCCAGTCTGTCTGGGCTGTGGAGATCCATACTTTTTCTCATCTGTTTTTCACTGCAGTTAGGCTTTTCAAAGTCACCTCCTCAGCAGAGGATTTGGTCCTGTGTGGACCAAAGAGAGAGGGGGCACACAGTGCTCAACTAGTGGACTGGATTGTGCCATTTCCCCCACCTTTGGTGACAGAGAAGGCCCTGGATTTCTCCAGCTCCCCCTTCCCCTTCTCTAGTCCTTAGCCTCTCAAGAGTTCATACACTGGTACACCATACCAGTGCAAATGCTTCTATCTATGATCTGCACAGACTTTCTCTAGATGTGCTAGCTGTCCCATAGGGAAGGATTCATTCTACACCAACAAAAGAGTTCATACTAACTGATTCCAAACAGAACCCTCCCAGAAAAGCCAAAGTGATCACTTGCACCAAAAGGCCCAATCTAACCCTCTGGAGAGAACGACCAGCTCTTGGTTCCACAGCTGGGAACCCACCACTAGCATGAGACAACACCAGGTGAATTGGAAGTTTCAAGCCTTTGTCACACTGATAGCAATGACACCACAAATGAGACAAAATTTCTCCTGTGAGCAAACGAGCACTGAAATAACTGATACTTGAATTGTTGAGGCTTGTGTCATCAGTTCCCAGTCTTCCTATCTTCTACAACAGACCTACAGAATCAAATACCAGGATTATAGATCCAAATCACCCCAGCATATACCCTACATTTTTCCATTGCCATTAAAATATTCTGGGTCCTTCTCCTGTTTCTAAATCTCCCTTAGCCTTACACATCACCCATGCAGCCCCTGAGCAGCTGGCAAGGCAAAAGACACTGTGGACTGTAGATGTTCATGGCATCATAGAATTATAAACTGGCTTGGGTTGGAAGGCACCTTAAAGATCATTTAGTTCCAACCTCTCCATCAAAGGCAGGGATGCCACCCACTACACTGGCTCAGGGTCCCATCCAACCTGGTCTCGAATGCTTCCAGGGATGGGGCATCCACAGCTTCTCTGAGTAACATGTTCCACTGCCCCACCACCCTCTTGAGCAAAAAAAATCATTATAATATCTACTCTAAATGTCCCTCTTTTCATTTAAAATTATTCCCTATGTACTATCTCTAACAGCCAGTGTAAAAAGTTAATTTCCTCTTTTTTTTACTTAAAGAGAGCTGCCCCTTTAAGCACTGAAAGGCCACAATCAGGTCTGGTAATACCTGTGTGTTACCTGGGCAGCCCACACACACGTACAGTCTAGTCAGCAGATGAACTCTTCTGCCAGAACAAGACACCAGTTTGAAGGTCTCTCCACTGTTTCCACAAAACTTGTCAGAAATACATATAGTTACTATAAATGTACAATATTTTTGAGGCTCCCATTTCTTTGTCAAACTGGGCTGAAGTGTCCAAGCAATTAAAACTGCTGAAAGAGCTTGTAGAGAGACAGATGGATAGGGAGACAGGATGATCACATTAGCTTGTTTTTCCCCTTGAGGAAAACATGTTAAAAAGAAAAAAGAAACCTACCAAAATGCATTGTGTGTACTTATGAATTATCAGACTTAATTAGATTTTGATTTCAGTTTTCTAC
Source organism: Lanius collurio (assembly GCA_020086605.1). NCBI lineage: Eukaryota > Metazoa > Chordata > Aves > Passeriformes > Laniidae > Lanius > Lanius collurio. Next base: position 12,087,102 of record JACBWW010000006.1, read on the forward strand.
TTTGTATCAGGATAAAACAATAAAAAATTCAGTGATTTTATTGATTTTGATTTTGATTTTAAAATGATTGGTGGAAGATGATCTCTGTTGTACAAAAATGTGAAAAATGCTACTGAACCATTTAAAAATTATTTTTCTTCAATAATTTTCAGAAAGATTTAAACTTTCCTCATTTTGCATTCCAAGAACTTGACTGAGAACTTAATACTGCAGCTACACTGGGTGCATTTTCTCGTTTCTGCTTCTTCACTAAATTGGAAGAAAAAAACACAAAAAAACCAAGATCGTATATTATAGGTTAAATATCTTGAAGGGAGATGATGAAGACTGTTGTTAAAGGCATTTGACTTTGATCATCTTTAGAGTGGGATAAAAAAGAAAATAAGATTACCTTAGAAAAAAATATATACTGAATCAGGCAGATTGTAAGGCTTCTGATAAAACACTACTCTTGGCAAGCTACACTGGAGAAAAAAAAAAAAGGCAGTTCCTCTGTCCGTAATGTGTATTTTTTTTAACATTTACAAATTATTTTTGACTTAGCCACGCAGGGAGCCTACTTTCAACCCTCAATTTGAAAATCATGGAGGCTTTATAAAGTCTTCCACCTGCATCTCTTTTTTGCATCTCAGTTCTTTATCCTCTAAAGGATGAAAACCCTAGCGAATAAAAACTTTGTTAAGCTGTCACTATCAATAGACTAAAAAAAAATAATGGTTGACAAAGAAGAAACAAATTGCATCTTCGAATAAGTTTCCTTCATGCTCTTGTTAAAAGCTATAACCTCTGATGTTAACTAAATTTAACCCATTCTGACCCTTGCAGTGGCCCTTAACCTTTTCTTTATTCTGCTTCCTGTGGTTGCTGAAGAAAACTGGCCCAGTCATTGGAAAAGCGCTCTCTGTTGCACACAAAGCCCCAGCCTGGCTGCTAGTCTGTCAGGAGGGATAGAATAGACGGGGAGGTCAGCACCTGTGCTGAGAAGCAGGTGACAGGGAACTGCTTGGACCATTCTAGGGCAAGTTGTAATAGTTTCTACCCTTTAAATATCACACTGTAGTTTCGGGTATTCAAGGCAGAGAAGTTCACATTTTCTTTGTGAATGCAGACTTTAAACAAATTAATCTATTGCTGTTCAACTGACTGTAAAATTAGTAGATTTACTGTTGCAAAAAAAAAAAAAGGAAAAAAAAAAAGAAGAGAGCTTTCACTTCCACTTTAATAAGGTCACGGATGTGTCCTAGGCTGCCAACAAAAGCAGCTTTTAAAATCTTCGCAGCTGAACCCAACAACTTGCAAAGGCTGTAGAACAATGTCTTCAATGTACAGTGGAAACTCCTCTCCCTACAGTCAAGATGTAAAACTAGACAGTTAAAAAACTTTCTATACTCGGAAGTTTTAACTCTAATTGCATCTCACCCCAGGGACTCACAGGCTTGCTCTATGATTAACATTTTAATAAATTCAGTCAGCCTTGCTTTTCAGGGAGCAAAATTGGTTCTTTGCCTGGATTCAGTAATTCAGCCCAAGCAATTTAATGGCAGAGCATGCATCTTCGAAAGATTTGTTTTAATTCCCACAAAAGGGGCAGATCTCAGAAATCAAACAAAACTTTATCTGTTTCAACTATATTTGTATGTTCTGTGCAGAGCACCATTTAGCAGTGACCATTTACCACTCACTACAACAAAATTTTTTATTTTGTTCTAATTTTTGCTGTCTCTTGCTAGAACAAAAATAGAGAAGTTTGCGTAGGAAGCAAAAGCTGTGGATGGAAAAGGAGTAAATGAGCTACTGCAGATCCAGAAATCTGGACCTACTACACACCTAGAATTTCTGTGTCCTTTAAATACATGTTTACTCTGACGTGTTCTCTGCTATATGGCAATGCTCATCTCAGCACAATGGAGTTTTTCATCTGAGTTATGTGCAAAAGTCTTTTATAAACACTAACAGGAAAAGGAATACCAAAGAGTGTAAAGGGGAGGCTACAGCCCTGCTCTGAACCAGGGGTCTGCAGAAACACACAGTCACTATTATAAGCAGTAGGAAGGTGAAGGGGGGCCATGCCAGCTGCCAGCAGGAGTGGGGAATGGGGAGGAGTAAGAGACTCTCTCCATGTCTTCCCCAAAGCTTCCCTGCTGAAATGCCCTGTGAAGGAGGGAATTTTACAGAAAAAAACAGGAAAACAGAGGTGCACAGGGTAAGCAGCTCTCCAGATGCTCAGTACTTTTGTAAGCACAAGTGTGCAGGAAACTAAACACATACTTAGTAATAAGACTGGAAAAAACCTGCTGACCCACCCACTGCTACTGCTCCATGTCCAAGGGCCTCACGCATTGCATAAACACCGCAATGTCAGCAATAAAATCCCAATGATCTTGTTTGGCACTTGAAGTTTTCAGACCAGATATTCATAAGTATACCTCCAGTTTCGGCAGCAGCAAGATATTCGGTGTGGACCAAGAAAAGAACAGTCCTCCACACAGAGCCGGCAGCTAAGAGCTCCTTGCAGGTGTAAGGCACTCCAGCAGCTTGTTTCCTGCTCCCACAAAATGAATGATGAAGTTTGAATGACAGTAAACTGTAGCCTTGGGTCTCCAGGTGAACACATTGACATCCAGCTAAAGGCATCCTCACTCTTTGCTGGGCATCACAAACTGCTCTCTGTACCCATAATTAATAGCTTTGGGGGGAGATTTTAGGGGGCACTATGCTGGTGCTGAATTGATGGCTGAACTAGATGCTCTTGAAGGTCTCTTCCAACTTTGATGATTTTATGATTCTTTGATTTTGAAATTAACCCCAAAACATAGAAGGCCTGGAACCAGTTTCCAACATCCTCCGGGACACGGAAACCATCCCCCAGAGATCAGTTGTTAATGTGGAAGAAGCTTCTCTGTAGCATCTTGAGCCTCACAATAATTACTAACATTAATAACATCCACACTGGCAGATCACTGCACTGCTCATGTATGAGGACAAGAAACCTCTCCATCCACCCATCCTTTCCCCCCCTTCTCATATATTTGCATTTAAAATTATCTGGGGAATGGAATGTCTACAGTTTGGCACAAGGTCTAGCAGAACGGGCCTTAATATGGCTCAAAAAATAACTAAGTGAAAACAACTTTGTAAGTAAATGTCAAATGAAAAAAAAAAAAAGAAAAAAAAGGCAGATGAAGATTTAGGAATTAAAAAACAAATAAATGATTGAGTGTATTGTCAGGGATGGGCAGAGGATGATGTGCATCAGGCAACTAGAAGGAAGCAAGTTATTATTAACTGCACTTATTACGATAGTGTCTTTCAAATAATTAAGACTGCAGTCTTGCTGTGGCAGGCACATACAAAAACATGGCCCCAGGACAATTACAGTGTAAACAGACATGATACAAAGAACAAGGAGAAAGAGTACAATGAACCCCCAGAAAGATCAAGTTAATTGAGGACAAACAGCATGAGAAGGCTGCACTATTTCTTGACACACTAAATTTAATTAGAAAGGCATGAAGTAAAACAAGCATCAGGTTTAAACTTAACAGAATTAAATTACAGAGAGAGAAGGAATGTGAGTTGTATGCTCTGAAGTACCTTGCTTTCATGCAGGTAGTTTTTATCACAGTGAAGAGGATTATTAGCTTTATTGCTGCTACTAACACTGCTGAAAATTATCTGTCTTATGGGGATGGTTCTCGGAGTGGCAATAGTAGCTAACTGCAAGTGGGGCTGCTGACAAGCTCTCTTTTAATGCATATTGCAGAGCTGCTGATGAAAAAAATATCTCTCCAGGCTTCAGCTCTGCCAAAATTTCTCTTCACACTCATTCAAATTCCACACTTGATTTCCAGACCATGAAAAGAGCAATACAAATCTTTTTTGTCTCAACTTCTTATTGTGGAATATCTCACATTCCACATCTGGATACTGTAGAATTTCAATAATTTATGTTTCAATAGCATCGAACTGAGATCTGGTTTTCTTAGGTATTTTACTGATTTAAGTGATGGCAATCTCTGCTCCCAAAAAGCTTACAACTCTAAAGACATAAAGCCTGAGTGAAATAAAATAAGCATAAAAGAGCAGGATAGAAAAACTCAGCTTTATTTGCATACAATAGGAAAAGCTACAGTTGTCATTCAGGCCCTTAACACAGTTCACCATCTACTTGCCAAATTCTGTTACTGGCATTTTTCCAAATTCATTACTGCAGGCAAGGACTTTTAATGAGGATAAGGTGATAGGAATGAACTTCAGATTGTGAACTGATTTAGAAAAGTTTTCTGGGTTTGCACACAATTACCACATGATGTCTCCTGTGAAGATGGAGAGCATGAAGCAATGACAGACCCTTTTTCACATGTGTGTACCACAATGACAAAACAAAAACAGCAAGCACATGAAACCATTATCTGACCACAGTTAAGAACAGAAAGCTAAAGATCAGACAGACCAAAAGATAAAGATAACCCCAAAAAGATAAAGATCAGATTTTTATTGCATTTCTTCCTCCTGGGCAGAACAGGGGGACAGGAAAGAGGTGTCACTTAACTGTGGCCTAAAGCATATAAGCTAAGAAGTTCTGATTGTTTTTAAGCAGGAAGGACAGCAGACAAGGCCTTCCTCCCAGATGCTTCCATTTTGTTCTAAATTCCGAACACAAGCACACTTTGAGTGTTGTTCCAGCTCCTGCCCGGCTGGCTAAATGGCACCCCTCGATAGACTCGAGCACCTGGGCTCTGGGAAGAGGTCCTCAGCACACCTCAGTGTCTCCAGAGCAACAGGAACAGCAAACTCCCGTGCTGTTCAGCGGCTGACCGCCTCAGCGTGTTCCTTACAGCTGGGGACATGACGCTTGCACATGAATTTCAGCTTCTCTTTCAAAGCTGTCTCCAAATTGGATGGAGGAGCTCACAAACCTTCTACCAAAGAAGGTAACAAATCCAAGCATCCGAGACGCTTTCGGAGTGACTCACGCAGCTGCAGAGCCGCACCCGCTGCTGACCCCTGCAGACTCAGCCCTGCCGTGCACTGATCAGGGATTAGAGTAGATGAGCTTAAAAACCCTTTCCAACCCAAACCCAAATTCCCCACACACACAGCACGGCCGCAGCCCCGCGGCAGAGGTACCATGTTACACAGCCCGCCGCAGGGCTGCATCCAGCTCCGGGGTCACCAGCGCAGGAAGGACATGGACCTGCTCGAGCGACTCCAAAGGAGGAACACAGTGATGCTCTGAGGGCTGGAGCACCTCTCCTATGGAGACAGGCTGAGAGATCTGGGGCTGCTCAGTCTGGAGAAGAGAAGGCTGAGGGGAGACCTCACAGCATCCTTCCAGTGCCTGAAGAGGGCCTGTAAGAAAGGTGGGAACAGGCTTTTTTGGCAGGCCCCGTAGTGATAGGACAAGGAGTTATGGTTTTAAACAAAAAGAGGTTAGATTTAGACTAGAGGTAAGGAAGAAGGTTTTTACGAGGAAGGTGGTAAAACACAGTCACAAGTTGCCCAGAGGGGTGATGGATCGCCCATAGCAGGAAACATTCAGGGTCAGGACAGACAGGGCTCTGAGCAACGTGATCGAGTTGAAGAGGCTCCTGCTCTCCTGCTTATTGCAGGGGGATTAGAGTAGATGAGCTTTAAAAACCCTTTCCAACCCAAACCCAAATTCTATGATTCTATGGCTCAACACACACACAAAGCACTCAGCACCCACATCATCCCCGCTCACAGCAACAAACCGCCCTGCTGGGATGGCCCCTGGGCACAGTGGGACCCCTGTCCCAGCTGTGGTCCTTACGCCCACCGCAGCGCAGCAAAGGAGCACCGGGAGCCCACAGAGCGAGGCAGGGAAGCAGCAGCTCCCAGCAGCCGCACACACGGAACCGGGCTCACCACGGAAATGCGGGAGCACCAAGGAGCGGGGCACAGGGGCACAGGCGCACACGGACCCCGCTCGCACCCCGCACCCACCACGCGCGCTCACGCGGGCGCGCACCGGCAGAGGCGCGGGCACGCCCGCGGGCACGCGCGGACGCCCGGGGCGGGGACAGGAGGCGGAGGCGCGCAAGGAGGAAAAGGAAGAGGAGGAGGAGGAAAAGGAAGAGGGAGAGCTGGGGCGTTCCACAACTTCTCGGCGGCTCGGCCCGGCCCGGCCCGGCCGGCAGGTAAGGGAGGGTGCCAGGGAGCCGCGGGTCGCGCACACGGGCACGCCACGGGCACGCGCGGTGACCTCCGCGACACGCACAGCCGGGAAGGCGGGCACGGCAGGGCACGGTCACAGCCCCACGCACAGCCCTTCTTCCCGTTTTACAGGACGGACACCCGCGGGAAGCAGCTGCCTCCCGTGACGGCCGCCCAGCACGGGAGCCGCGGCTGCTCCCGCGGGAAGCGCGGCTGTTCCTACGGTTCCCAGAATGCCCGTAGGTGCCCGCTCCTTAGAGCTCCCACCCAGCCACGTCAGCCGTCCTTGCCAACACAAGGATGACCGAAATGCACGACGCGAAACACACGTGTCTGCCATGTTACGCGAAGAAAAAACCTTCCATAGAAAAAGAGGGTTATTTCCTTTCAGACAGCTAAGGCTGGATTTACTGGATTTAAATAGCAGCAGAGAATGAAGGAGTATAAAGGCAACACCATGTGTTTAGCAGAGCAAGATCGACATTTCCTTAAAATAAGCTGCTATTCCATTGCTGATACTTAGTTTTATAAATCAGTAAGTCTCAAAGGCAAGCCAGGCTCCTCTGAATGGAAAATAAATTTAAGGGTCTGCAGTGCACGATCCATAGCTGGTTTATGAAACTATTTAAAAAATAAGGACGTTGAGGCTTTTTTGTGGCTGCACTGATGGTGTACAAAAATGCTTGGGTATTGGCAGTGGGTGTTGAGTCGTAGGGCTGTTGTCACAGCCAGACACAAAGCTGTTTTCACGGGGGTCTGGATTGCGCAGAGACAGAGCCCAGGACAGGAAGGGACAGTAGCTCTGCCAGCTGGTTTTAGACTGCTGTGGATATCCTGTTACTTTTCTTCTGTGTCCTGTGGTTAGCTTGAGTTCTGTCTCCAGCTGTAGCACATAGTTGTTATCAGACTGTCCTGTTCGTGAACTCATCTGGCTCCTTCTTCAAGCAGTTTGCATGGACTTTGTCCCTACTGCTGAGGTATGAAGTCCATCCCAGGCTCCAGACAGTCCCCTTTGCAGACTAAGTTTATTCACAGGCAGGTCATTTTACTTGTTCCTGTGACAACACTGCTTGGAATTATAAACAGCTCTTCATCCTTGCTGAAGCTTTACGCCTTTTCCATGTGTATGCATGCACATGGATACATGTTTACACAATGTCATGTATGTATGTATATATATATGTGTATGCATGCATGTATTTATAGAGTGGAGTCACATTACTTCCTGGGCAAAAGAGGCCACACTCTTGCCAACTCCTCTGATATGACACATCTTTGGTTTCCTGCATCATCCTTGGCTTTTCCTGCAATTGCTTGCTTTTAAACATAGAGTACAAAACCTGCAGAGAATACTCACAGTTTGCTCTTTATTTCTAAAGTTTTTTGCAGCTGTTACAAAATGGACGATTTCTGAAGGTCTGAACAAAATGCAAGTAATGGTCAGCTGCACCAAAATTGCCAGGGGCATTTCATGAACCAGGGAAGAATGGGGGGAAAAAAGTCCAATGGATGAAATGTCTCAAAGATGAGTGTCGCTAGTCTTCAAGCACGGGTATATTTTGAAGCTTGTTTGAAAGTTTCTAGCTTCGTGAGTACCCTGTCAGGATAGATGTCTGTAACAATTTAAATTTGAAAGTGAGGAGAAAGGAACTAGAAGAATTGGATCTTTTAAAGGAGTTTGGGCTCAGATATTAAGATACTGAAGGCAACATCAGCTCATAAATTTTGCTCATTTGTCAGATTTTCTCTCTGGGTTAAATCCCTTTGTTACTGTAAAATGACTGTTGATTGCTCATTCTGTTTAGTAACACCATGTATCATTTTAAAAGAGTAGTTGCAAACACTAGGGTTTACTGACCTGGAGTCAGGTCTTTCTAATATAACTAGAAAAATCTGACTGATGGAGAAACTTGTTTTTTCTTCTTCCTCAGAATGACTGCCTTGTGCACAGTGAAACATTTATGCCAAGCAACCAGAAATGAGAACAGATATGCAAAAAGGTTCTTTGGCACTCTTCTGACACAGACAGCACAAAAGTGGCTCTTTTCTCCATTCTGGACAGTGGTACCTGACCCTAGGAAGTCAGCTGTGTTTGGGCTTACTCAATCATTTTGTACAGATGAAAAATCTCACACACAACCAAAAAGGAAAGCAGCATTTGGAAGTGTCGGGCGAAGAATTCCCTATCGTGTTTTGCACGTAATCAGCCAGGATGGAGAGAGCTTAGGAAACATGCACCGAGCAGAGGCACTCAGACTTATGGATGAACATGGCCTGAAACTAGTTCTGCTTCGTGAGAATGTAGAACCTCCAGTTTACAGACTAATGACTGGGCAGCAGATTCACGAAGAACAGCTTAAACGTGCAGAGAAGAAAAAAGCAAGTCCAAAGTCAGGTATGTACAGTGTAAACACTACAACACTGAGGACTTTGAAAAATGCTGCATTAAAAGTGGTTTCAGCAGATTAAATCCTCTTACTTTGTATTTGTGTAAATCCAAAGTAATGTCACTGCAGTCCACGCTATTAAGGATTTGCAGTGGTGAAAATAAAATTTTGGATTAGTCCAGTCTTCCAGAGAAGCCTTCTATTGCCCTTGCAGGATTTGCTATTTTGGCATCTGTTGACTTAAAAAAAATACCTTTATTTGAGTGAATATAACTAGGCTGTGGTTCCATGAGACTCACTGAATTTCTGGTTTTTAACTAAGGCACAAAGTGACAGGCAGTTTTCACAAACTAAGGACCAGATACACCAGTATAATTACATAGTTTGTCACCAGTAGTCATGAAACACTCTTCCTTATTTGCTGCTAGAAAGACAAAGGCTGGAGCCCTTTCTTGTACGGAGTAAGAGGAAACATTTTCAATATTGAACACTTTTCAGTTTGTTTTTTTTTCTTAAGATAGCCTGCTCCAGCAGTGTAACAAACTGAGTTTGGCAAAGAGGTTTTAGAAAAGGCATGTGACCTTGTATCCTCTCTTATTCTCGGGCTACTGAAGATAGCCGTGCTTTGGGTAGAGTTCTGATTCTAGAGAAGAGCATTATTGTGGTAATGAGTTGCTCTGTTAAAGAAACCACAAAAATACTGTTCAGGTGGTGACTACTTTAGAGAAACTTCAAGGAGGAAGAGACCGTAGCTTGTTCAAATATATTACAAGGCATCATCACACTTCACAATTCAATAAAATGGGCTTGAGATTAAGAGCTATCTAATATCAAAGCTTCTACCTTCAGCTGTCCTATGTGCAGAACACAGGAATTTGCACACTCTTTAATTCCAGACCTAATGCTTACCTGTTCATTAGACCTACATTGTGGATTATATGAACAAGACTGTAATTAAAAATACCTTAAGCCTTCTCACCCTGAAGAGATTTCCTTGTGTGCCTCAAACATGCATTCAGTGTCCCAGTTGAGGCAGTGTGAGAGTAGCAAGTAGGCACCCTCTAAGGTGAGAGTGATGCATGCTAAGGCAATGAGATCAGAGTGCTCTGAGAAAGCAGCATGGGAGGAGGGAGTCAAGCAGACAAAGCACCAGAAGCTGATAAAAGAGAGCAGCTAGTACAGGTTTGTCAAATGTTAAGCCAACACAGTTTCAATTCTGTTTTAAACAGGGGTGAGTCAGAAGGAGTTATCCTTTTCTTCAGCTATTGCCAAGAACGACTTAGAGACCAAGACTAAACAGATAGCACAGTGGATTGAAAAGAAACACCACGTTAAGGTTACCATCCGTCAAGCAAAAGGTAGCAGTACAGACATGGTAAGTGCACTCCTGAAGGTTGGAGCAGTCAATGTCATTAAATAGCTGCAGCTGTATTGACCTTCCCTATTCAGTACTGCCACAATTTTTAATATCTCAGTGAAGATTTAGGTCCCGTGCAAGTAATGGTTGCCTGCCTTAAGCTGCTCCTGTTCAAACACGGGTAGAGAAGTAGGCCCAGAGAGACAATTCAAACATCACGCTTCCTTAAGAATCCAGCTGCAATACTGGCTTGGACAGCAGAGTCTAAGCAGTTCCTACTCCTATGCAGCACCACCTTATTAATGGGGCCAGTTTTGTTATCTATGGCTCTAGCCCACTGAAGACTTTAAAAGTGGTTTAAAAAAATTTGTCTGTATTTTAGCTGGATTATTTCATCAACTGTTCTGGAGCTGCATTTGTGCAGGTTTGACTAAGATTAGTTGTCCTTTGCTACATAAAAAACTGCTGGAATGGTATTCCAAGACTGGCAACGGGAACACCTCTAAAAATGTTAGGGAACTGATGGCAACTTACCAGTATAATTGCAGGGCCTTGAGACTGCACTGTCATTTGAACAAACGGGTTTTTTTTAAATACTGCATGCAAGATTTTTTTTCTTGGTAATGTCTATAGTGAATTAGTTTTAGGAAATGGCTGAATCCCCCTCTAGTGACTTGCCTAAACCTGCTTATGAGTAAAAGAACAAACAGTTAAGAAAGGAAAAGGTGAAGTGCTCAAACCAGGATGAGCTTCTGTCAGCTAACAGCTAAACTAAGCAGGAGATCATGTTATTACAGAGCAGCTTGAAATATTTTTCTGCCTGTATTTGTGCATTCATTTAGTTCCATTTTTCTCCTCCTTTTTAGCTCATGCTTTTTGATCAAATTTTGGAGACTGTGTCTGATAAAGCCACTTATCTTTCCAAGCCAAAAGTTGCTAGAGAAGGAGTGAGTACCTGTATTTTGAGGCATATGTCTGACAAAGAGTTGAAAGAACACCAGAAGATGGAAATCAAGAAAAACAATACAGTAAAGAAAGATGAAAATGAAGATCTGAAGTCAAATGAGTTGCATCAGTGACTTTTTGAAGCGGTGTAAACAATAGTAATTTATTAAAAAATAAAATAAAAACATTATCTAAAGTTGTTGTTGAGTTTTGCATTGGTCATTCCATGAAGAATGTTGTCTCGGTTAACCTTTGCTACAGAGTCCGAATTTCAACAGTTGGTATTCCATTTTTCACGACCTTATCCACTGTGTTGCTTTCTGTCACAACCTCATCCTTTCCTGGCTGTGTTTTAGGAGGAATGTAGCCACTGAGACGAGAGGCTAAGCTCCTCCTGGGCCGAGAACGCTTTGCCTGGCAGAAGAAGATCCAGAATTAGTAAACATATCTGTGGAGCAAAGACTACTGCTGTTGTGGGGGAAAAAGAAATCAATGTATGGCCAGGACTGCATTAGCTAAAGGAGCTTCATAAATTAAGGATCTCACAAATTAACTAGTTTTGTTTTCCTGCTTGAAGTCTGATTCTTTATAACAGGTAGTGTTTACCTTCCTCTGCAGTGACAGGGTAGGGTTCAGAAGACTTTTCCAAGAGTGTAACTTACTCTCAAGTTCAGCTTTCTCTTTTCAGGATCGTGTACAACTGCATGCCTTGCTAGGCTCTGCTACAGTTACAAAGAGCAGGGGAAAAGAAAAAAATAAGTTTATAATTTCCACTTATGTGATTCAGATAAGAACAGTTAAAAAAATACATACCTTCATTGCAAACACTTTTCCACAGCCTGGATAATCACAAGAGAATGGTTTTTTCTCCTCATGAAAAGAGAGAATATGACTTTGAAGGTTAAATAAAGTTGTGTAAGTTCTTCCACATCCTTCTCTGGGGCAGTGGCAGACCTCCCTCTCCGCAGCGTGTGTCTTTTGATGCTGCTTGAGGTAGTCTTTCCGTTTAAAAGTTTTGTTACACTCACTGCAAACTATTGGCTCTGAGTGGGAGAAAGAAAGGCAGAGTATAAATTAACAATTTCTAACAGAAGCTCAAAATCAAACCCTTGTGGTCCACTAGAACAATGCTAAAATCAACTTGAAATGCAAGGAACTTAGAGACTTCAGGAGGATAATGCAGTATGCATTATCCAGATCTGAAATCCTAAGTTAAACAATCTTTTGTGGACTGAATCATAAAACTGTGAGCAGAATTTTCATCAAAGGTCTGGAGTGCCAGTCATTTTACCAATAAAGTTAGACAAGTTGGGACACAATGACAAGTTGATGAAATGAGTTCAGCAAGGAATCCAGATTAGCAGTTGGTTTCATATTTGTATCGTAAGTTTACTAAAGCATTTGGAATTTACCTGTATGACTGACTTTATTATGTTTCAGAAGCTCTGTCCAAGTTTTTCCAATATATGAGCAGTTTTCCTTCTTGCATGCATAGCCTGTTGGACAGGACAGATGTTTACAATCACAAAGGGTCTAGCAAACAGTCCAGTTTTACAAGGGGAACTCCACTTTCAGTGCTTGAAAATTAAAAGCCAGTTATTCCTTGTCTCCTCCCATACTGCACAGGAATGGGATACGAGACAATGAACAATCAACACAAATTAGAACAAGAGAAAATCCTAAGAGCTCTAAGTAAGAAACCTTGTATCACTGACATCAGTTGTCCAGAGAGGCTGTGGAAGCCCTAGCCCTGGAAACATTCAACACCACTGGATGCAGTCCTCAACAACCTGGTCTAACTGGCCCCACCTTGAGCAGGGAGCTGGATCCTATGACCCGCAGAGATCCTTTCTGACTTAAAATGATTTTGTGAAACTCTCTCTTCTTGCTTCAGTAAAGCTGCTTCCTCCCAGCCATACACCTTCTCTCAAATAGATGAAAATAACTAATAATATATATTATTTCTATATAAATATTTGTCTTGCATATTAAAAAAAAATAAATACCATACAGTAATATTACAGAATCTAAAGAGATTCTACCATTCTATCAAGCAGGCAGTAACGACAGAAAGTCAACACTATTTAAATCCCAGGACTGAAGCGCTCAAAAAACTATGAACAAGTCTTTGTCTTAAAAAAAGGAAACCACACTACAAATCACAGCTTTTTGGGTACTCTAGTCTGCTGGGTTGGGTTGGTTTGGTTTGGCTTTTTTCTATCATTGGAAAGCTGGTTATCTGTCAATGAAAGAATGGATAGGAGTGTAGCAGGATTAGCTCAAACATACATGGCCATGTCATGATGATTTCAGTTAAAAACCTCTCACATAGGTTCATTAATAACTAAAAATATACATGGTTCTGCCAAGGCTCCATAGGAAATTTCTGCCAGAACTAGCAACTGATCCTAAGCTTTGGAGGTCTTGGCTAAAGTCCTAACCATCTCCAAATGATGGATTGTTGACAAGGAAGCACCTCAGAAGAAATAAGGAATCCTGAGCTCTGTTCAGCCTGCCACAAACACACCGTAACTGAACACTGCAATGCCCTGCAGTTGTACCCCACTTCACTACTCAGAAAGGGTGTTCTTGTCCCTCTAGATCGCTTTCACGTCTGTCGTGCACCTGTGCATACTCTGCACTGGAAGCAATCCTTTTTCCTTTGCTGAAATGTAACTTAAGCAGGAAGGAAAAACACTTTTACCTTCATGTATCTTCTCGTGCCGTTTTAGCCGACTTGGAGTAGAGAAGCACTTTCCACATCCTTCTTTATCACATCTGGGTACAAAATACATTGGTTTCATTTCTTTCACTGTATCCATATATTTTTTGTTAAGTCAAGAGCAATTAAAATAAACAAAATAATCCAAGTTTTCCTTTGCCTAGAGATCAGTGTGTCCCCACTTTGTAAAAGTAAATGCCATAGTATTTTTTTAATAGACTTGGATGCCTTTGAGAGTTAGAACTATACTATGATTTCCATATATACAGCAACTCGAGCTTTAGCTAAAAAGTCAAGCCTTGTACCATGCCTACACAGCAGGTTCTTCAAACATAAAAGGACAGAAAGTGGAAGGTTTAAGTGGCTTGTACAGAACCAGCAGCCAGAGCCACAGCAGAGCACTGACTCTTTTTGTCTTTCATCCAACCAAAGTAGTGCATTTCACTTCAGTGGAATAAGCACTCATGTTAAGTGTGACCCACCTGCAAGAAATACAAGACTGAACTTTGCTTTCAGCAGATCTACAGTGATGTGTTACCCAAAGGGAGTTGCAATGCACAGCTGCCAGGATTAATGCCCAAGTCTCTCCTCTCTATCTAGCTACTACTCACTTCAATGTCAGCCAAGTCACTGCTTTTTACTGGGAAATAAAGGTAACTGTATTTTTCCTTACTGTGCAAGCTCTTATGCTTGTATTTCAAACTATGAACTAAAAATTGGCGGGGGGGGGGGTATTGTGTTATTTTTTTATAAAAATGCTGGAATGCTGAAGTTACAGAGCACCAAGACTGTTGCTCACAATGGATCACTGAGAAAAGGACTAGTACAAGAAATATACTTGTAGTCCATACAAATTGATTTATCTTCTTGTTTGTACTGCTACATCAATCAAAAGGCTGAGAAAAGGCACCCATTTTCATCTACAGTGTGTAAATGGAATCATTAAAGTTCAGTATTAAAATTATCCACCTACTTGAAAGGAGGTTCATTGGTGTGGTGACACTGATGAACTTTAAGTTGTTGATGCTTCTTGAAAGACTTGTTACAGCCTTCAAAGTCACACTATTGAGGAAATTAAGTTATCATTAGAGGCCAAAAAATGACAGCTCAGTTCACATATTTGCTGAAATTCCAGTCATGGTATTTAAACTTAAACAAGTACCACATAATAACAAGCTAAAGTATTTCACCAGATACACAAAAAGGAGCTTGCTTAGCCTCCACTGTACAGTACAAAGGTAATTAATTACTCACCACATACTGCTTTTGCTGATTTTGATGCTTGCGCTCAATGTGCTTCTTCATGTTTGATTTTGTTCCAAATTTCTCATTGCACCCATCACTTGTGCACCTGTAAATGAACTGCGTTTTTTATCACTGCTGTCAAACAGTGATTTGTTCCCTAGGCAGATACAGAAATCACTGTACTAGAGGAACAGACAGAAGAATTACTGAAACTCACAACTCAAATAGAGATGTTTGCTTTGAAGACACTAAAAACCAGAAGCTAAGTTAGCCTTTTAATAATGTATTTTTGAGGGAGATCTGCCCATTCCTTTAAGCATCTGTTATAAATCACTGCCATAAAGAGTTTGATCCCCACGTCCCACCCTGTGCAGTTATCCGGCACTGCCCATAACACCAAAGTTAGGCATGCATGCCCCGTACCACCGCCCCGTTGTAGCTCCCCTTCCTTACGGAAAATCGCACTCCAGCTAAAGAAGTAAAAACTTGGGCTTTACTCGAATGGTTTTTCCCCGGTGTGCGTGAGGAGGTGTCGGGCACGGTGGAAGTCCCTCGTGAACCCCTTGCCGCAGCCTTCATAATCGCAAACATACGGTCTCTGAAAGAGAGGAGCTGTTTCAGGGGGCAAACCCACCCCCTCGGGGGCTCGGCCGCTCTCGGGAGGCCGCTGTCAGCGGCATGCCCCGGCCGCACCCGGCCCCGGACACAACCCGCAGGCCCCGCCGTGTTCTGGCACGCCCGAGGGAAGCGGCCTGCCCGGTCCCAGGCGGGGTCCCAGCACGGCGACCACACCTCGGTCACAGAGACCCGCCCCACCCAGCCAGCGCGGCTCACCTCGCCCGTGTGCCGGCAGAGGTGGGCAGACAACCGCCAGGCCTTGTTGAAGGTGGCGTCGCAGCCGGGGAAGGAACAGATGTACGGGCGGACGGAGAGAACACTCCCGTTCCCGCCACCGTCCCCTGGCACGCCGGCCATACCGGAGGGCACGTGATCAAGCGGGAGGGGCGGTGGCGGCGCGTGCGCAGTGAGGCCGGGGGGGCCGGGCCCTGAGGGGTTTGTGGGGGCTGCGCGCACCGTGCCCTGCGGAGTCCTCACACGGGAACACAGAAGGGTCATGGAGTCCAACTCCTGACCCTGCACAGCACTATCCCCAAAAGTCACACCGTGTGCCTGACAGCACTGTCCAAACGCTTCTTGAACTCTGTCAGGCTTGGTGCTGTGATCACTTCCCTGGGGCGCCTGTTCCAGCGCCCAACCAACACCCGGGTGAAGATGCTTTCCCTAATATCCAACCTAAACCTCCCCTGACACAACTTCAGGCCATTCCCTTGGATCCTGTCACTGGTCACCCCAGAGAAGAGATCAGTGCCTTGGCGCCCCTCTTCCCCTTACGAGGAAGTTTTAGACTGCCATGAGCTCTCCCCGCAGTCTCCTCCAGGCTGAACAGACCAATGGCTGAACAGCAGCTCCTCATACGGCTTCCCCTCCAGACCCTTCACCATCCTTTTTGCCCTCCTTTGGATGGTCTCTAACAGCTTAATGTCTTTCTTATATCGTGTCATCCAAAACTGCCACAGCACTCGAGGTGAGGCTGCCCCAGTGCAGAGCAGAGAGGGACAATCCCCGCCCTTGCCCGGCTGGTGATGTTGTGCCTGATGCCCCCCAGGACACAGTTTGCCCTCCTGGCTGCCAGGACACTGCTCACTCATGTTCAGCTTTCCACAGACCAGGACCCCCTGGTCCTGTTCCATGGCACTGCTTTCCAGCATCTCATTCCCCAGACTGTACAAACATCCAGGGTTGCCCTGTTCCAGGCACAGAATTCGGCACAGGGCAGAGGAGATTGGGTCACGCAGAGATTGACAAGTCTAATTCTGTGTCCCTGCCCGCACGTAGCAACCCTCCTGTGGTTTTAGGGACATAGGGGCTCTGCTGTCTTGCTGAGAAGTGTTTCATGGCTTCTGCAGGTGCCAGGTTGTGTCCTGGTGCAAAGGCTCTCCAAGCAGGTTCAGTTTGGCTCCTTGCCTTGTCCAAGGATGAGTCTGCATAGTGCTGGTCAGCCTCTGGTCCAGACCAGGGAAACCTCTTGGACTCTTGACATCAGCTTCTGCTGGATGCTGCTTACCCCCTGCCCCAAAATTCAGGTGTTTTCAGCCTGGGTTATTTGGGATCTATGGCAGATGACCTGTCACCCAGGCCTGTGGTCCTGCTGTGTCTCCAGGCCACCTGAGAGCACAGCCAGAGGAAGAGGACATGAGGCTAAGCTGAGCTGAGGGTCTGTGACCTTGCTCAGCACTTTCCTGGTACTGATTTGGAGCTGAGGGAGCTGAAGGTGTTTAGTCTGGGGAAAAGGAGGCTCAGGGGGACCTTATTGCTCTCCACAACTGCCTGAAAGAAGGTTGTAGCCAAGTAGGGGTAGGTCTCTTCTCCCAGGTAACAAATGACAGGACCAGAAAAAGTGGCCTCAGCTTGTGCCATAGGAGGTTAGATTGTATGCTAGGAAAAAATTCTTCAGGAAAGGGTTGTCAGGCATTGGAACAGACAGCCCAGGGAAATGGTTGAGTCACCATCCCCGAAGGTATTTAAAAGATGTGCAGATGTGAGGCTTGGGGACATGGTTTAACAGTGGACTTGGCAGTGTTGGATTAATGGTTGGACTCAATGATCTTAAAGGTCTTTTCCAACCTAAATGATTCTATGATGACATCATCTGCTCTGTTTTGCTCTATTTGAGTTGTCACACAAGCATTATTTTAGGTGACATCCTCCATCTGCTGCAATTCTTCCCACAGAGTGGGTGTGAGGAACAGGGTAAGAAAGCTGGAATATGATGTGACAAGGGAACCATCATGTGCAGAAAAAATTCCCAATCCTTCTTCCTTGTTTGTGTCCTCAGAGCTGTAAAGCCTGAGCAGATGGCAGTGCTAGGAGAACTGGGGGAAGAAAGATGGGGAATAAGGGTCAAGAATCCAGTCTGTGGGGACTGGGTGAGGAAAAGGATGCATGAAATGAGGTGGCAGAAATGCCAAATGGGGAACCTAATGGCTGTGCATAGCACACTTCGACAGAATGAGGAGTTCATGCTGGCCAGGAGCAGATCCCTGAGATCCCCATGGCCCCAGGGGATGTCTCTTATCTCGCTCATCTCTATCAGGATTAAGGGGAAGGCTGAATCTACCAAATTCTCACAAAGCAAGGGCAAGAAATCAGCTTCATTTCGGCAGGGTAGTCAGTGTGAAAAAATCTCAGCTTCCAACAAATACTAACCAAAATACATAAAAGAAAATGTTAGTGCGGTTTTGGTTGTTTGTGGGCTTTTTTGGTCTAGGAATTGCAATAAAAAACAAACCTGAAAGTTAAAAAAGAATTTATAAATGTTCCTCTTTGACAACATTTTCTTTTCCATTTCCTGCTATTGCCTCAGGCCTCTTTAAAAGGGGTGATGAAGTAGCATGCAAGGCAGAAAACTTTGGAAATGTTGCTACTGGCTAGACAGAACAAATATTCATCACATTGGATTTTGTGCTATACAATGCCATTTTGAGATTTCAACAGAGTCCTCTGGGACTTTTAATCCAGGTTTGGAAATATATAAATAGTGAGTGACTCAAGGCCAGAAGAATTCTCATTATGTTGTATTTTTGATGTCTTCTGACTTGACTAGTGAGAGGGAGGATTTTGAAGAGTCCTCTAGGAGAGCTAGAAAGAGAGTGGGTTGCCTTTCAGATTTGATGTTATAATTTTCCACTGTGGGAGGTGAAAGGTAAACCTTCTAAGAGGTAGACATATGCAATGGAGAAAAATTAAATCTGAAGATAAACATTTCTGGGGCAAGGTCCACACTGCAGCTGATAAATTTTAATAATCTGTAAGCTGAAAGGGAGCAAAAACTTAGAAAAAGGAGGCAGTTCATTCCCTCAAGAAAAAAAACACAGAACTCCCTCACACACACGTAAAACCCCCACAGGGTAGTAAATCCATCAGACTCTGATTGAAACTATTTCTTTAAGCTACCAGAATCTACTCAGAATTAACTATCAATCAGGGAAAGGCTTCATGTAGTGCTGTGAATACTCATATCCCTCTGAAGAACTGCCGAGCGAATGGGCCACATATCCTTTTTTACCAAAGGCTGTTTCATTTTCCCACCCCACCCTTCAGCTGTAAGAAGTGGTATTTACTTAATCTCCAATTATATTCATGAACATTACACAGAAGTTATTTCAATGTGTATTAAAATGAAGATAAATATGTTTAAATGTCCTTCCAGAGTAGCTCTGTGATTGTGGAAATTATTCATGAGAAACTTTGGAAACTGAAAGATTACTTTTTCCTATGGATTTGTTGCAAGCTGAATATTGTTTGCTTGAGGCACCATATCTGGAAGTCTCTCTGCCCATCCACTGGAGGTCTGACTTAAGAGTGGCACTAACTACTGTTTATGTGTTCTGAGCTGGTCCCAGTAAGTTTTGTGACCCTGACTGCATCAGTGGTTCAGCAGTCCTGCAGAAAGACCAGACACATGTCTAAGAAAATATAAGGGATTTCTACTTTCCAGAGTAAGGGGAGAAATTGTGATGAAATTGGCAAGAGTTGTCTGGAAACTTCCTGCGGTTTTTGGGGAAGTCCTTGATGATGACGGTGAACCAGTGAATGTAAGGTAGGACAGAAGTAAAACATAGCAAAGAAGTAATTTTAGCTTTTTTTATAGAGGTGGATGTACAAATGTGGATGAAAAGAGCAGGGGTTGGGAGAAGGGCCCTGGTGGGTGGTGGCACCAAGAAGGATCAGCCTAGGCAAACGGGAAGTACTTCCTGTGTCTGCTGTATTACTGCTCTGATCTTCTCTGCCAGTTTTCCATTTCAGTCTACTTGCAAGGTTCTATGGACCCCAATTCTTTTCCTCCTCACAACAATGGCTTTATACTTCCCTTCATCAAGTATGGGCTCGCTCTTCATTTTTCCTAAATCATCAGCCTGCCATACAGCTAAGGGAGAGTAGGATGAAGTACATGTGAATTATGCAGCCTGGATGCCAGAGGTGAACTGCAGTCAGGATAATGTTTTCTTCATCTCTCTGTTTACTGAATTATAGCTGGCTTGTAATGGTGCCAGTGTCCTCAGAAGCCCTTTCTAGGGATTTCTGGGAACCACAAAAACATGTTAGGAAGAGGATGGAGTTAATCAGTTGGGCTTTCCTGCTGCTATATTCAGCCCAGCAAGCCGCCTCTGACAGATGTTTCTGCTTTTAGGCCACAAGGAATGTTATTGACTGGCTTTCCCTGTGTTCAAGAAGCATGTAAAGCTATCAAGACTAGTTTTCCATAAGAGCATTTTCTTGTCAGGTGATGTTTTTCTATTTCAGGCACAGTGGATTTTAATGAATTTCTCAATAGACTGATTCCCTGAAGAGAAGAAACAGAGGAAATCTGTGTTACTTGATTTTTCCTCTTGTCTGGGGGAAGCATGGGATGTAAGCAATGGTGAAGTTGTGTAGAAGAGCTGTGGGGAACAACATGCAGAGCTTTCTGCTGCCCATCAACCCCCTCATCGTCTGACCCACTTAGTTTGAATAAAATTTTCTCTATGTCATACAAAGCAAATTAGAGCCAAGTCCCAGGTGTTCCTTACACAATTCGAGGCCAGTCAGTTCATATTGCTGCCTGGGTCCTGGATCTCTACCAATCTCCCATGACTTGCATGTAAAGAATGGAAAAATCTGACTCCATAAGCTGATTCCGTGAGCTCTTTCTGGGCAGGATGGAGGAAAGGAGGACTTTGGCACAACCCCTCCATGAGCTGTGGGATAATGGAGGGGCCCTCTTCTGGAAAACACCTGTCTTCACCCCATTCCTGCATTCACCCTGGTGGATTTGCTTACCCATACATTCAACTCACCCAGCCATTACACAGGGTCAGACAGGACTAGGTTAAAACAAAAGGGCCCCAGTTCTCCTTCTCACCATTGTAGTCCCCTGAAGTGAGTAGAGTTACTCCTCAGTTCCCCAGCTCAGCTCTCGATAGGAACTGGAAGGAAATTGTGCCAAGCAATAGGACAGAAGGACTTCTTTACTGTGCAGTGATTGCACACTGGAACAGAGGGTTTGTGAAGTCTCCTTCATTGGAGACATTCAAGAACTGTCTGGATGCAATCGTGTGCCATGTGTTCTGGGATGGCGCTGCTTGAGCAGGGAGTTTGGTCCTGGCGACCCACTCTGGTCCCTTCCAACCTGACCTGTTCTGTGATTCTGTGATTGATAGAGTTTTACTGACTCATGACACAGCCAGTTTTCAGAAGGGACGTAACACCCAGCATCATGTCTGTTCTGCAAACAGTGCCTTGCTTGTCCAGAGTCAGACCTGCAGTGGCATATTAGCTACTTAGACACATCCAAAACATGAAAATGTGGCTGTCAGTGTCAGGGTTTGGGGCAGCAGATGTCCACAGGGCTTTAGTGCATTTCCTCTGCCTACTGCACAGTCAGGGTTCAGTGTCCCTTCATTTAAATGCCAATGCTCTGCTCCAACAGGCAGAGCTGCCTGCCTGCTCCACCGCATGGAAGCCAAAATCCCAGAAGAGTGTCCTGCACCCTCATGGGCCAAAGAATGGGATGGCTTCCCTGCAACAATCTGTCCCCCACTGCCTCCCTCGCTTCAGACCTTCCTCTAGGCAGCTGTGCATGGGCTGTAGCAGTGAGCTCCCTGTCCCTGAACAAGCACATGTTCAGAAGGTAAATTTGTGCCTTGAAGCTGCAGCCCCCAAGGAGATGCAGCACAGAAGCAGGTCCTATAGGCTGAGTGTGGGACAGGATGGCAGTTGCTGACATGGGGGCAGGATCC
The DNA here is from genome assembly GCA_020086605.1 of Lanius collurio. Lineage (NCBI taxonomy): Eukaryota > Metazoa > Chordata > Aves > Passeriformes > Laniidae > Lanius > Lanius collurio. Next base: position 12,108,774 of record JACBWW010000006.1, read on the forward strand.
CTTGGGCAGGGCCCAGGTGACCCCAGAGGTGGCTGGTGGTGCACAAGGTACCTGGAAAGCCTCATCCCACCAGTGTGCGTCATCTCAGGCGTGTGCTGGGAAACGGCCCCTCTTTGTCTCCCACCTAATAAAGGATTGAAGAAGAGAAGTTCCTGTCCCTCCACCAGCCTGCACCTGAGTTAAATGGCCAGCAGCTAGTCAAATTCCTCCCATTTTGGTATAAATCTGCACAGCATAGCTGCTGGAGGAGTCTGAGATGAGGAAATCACAGAACTTTGCTGCAAGGATACCATTTCATAAAAATCTCAAAGCATGAGTTTTCTTGAAACAGTATTCATTTTACTCAGGGAACTTAACCAAGGACATAATGAAAATCATCATCAAAAGCCCAGGTGAATTTTTCCACCTCATGGAGATTTTTCTTCCCAGATGTGGCTGATGACCCTGCAAGCATTCAGCTGTAGGGCTGCAGATTTGGGGTTGTAAAAAGAAAACCATGTATGTTTAGTGAGATAGGGCCATCTAGTGACAAAAGAAACGCGTTCTTCATTCCGTTCTTCGTTCCGTCCTTCCTTTCACAAACCCACGTAACCCTGTGCTGGCCACCAGGACTCGCATGGGCAGCCCCTCGCCCAGGGATGTGCATGGCTGAGCCTCATGAGGGTCACACCGCTCGAGCTTTGCATGGTGCTCAGCAAAGCTTTTGCGAGCAGAGAAGGGAGTGCCAAGCAGAAATGATGCTTGATCTCGGACAAGGTTTGTGTTTGGGAAGAGCCCGTGGCGCCTCACAGGCAGTACAGGGGTCCAGGCGCAGGCAGAACTTGACCCGGGAATGACAGTGGAAAGTAGGGCTCTTGTGTTTGTTGGGAGGTGGTTTCCCCAAGACTTTTTTTTTTACCTGCTGTAGGCAAGCAAGGAAAAATTCAGGACAGGGAAGATGTTCCTTAGGAAAAAAAAAAAAAAAGTACTTTGTTTCAAAGTGTGCATGAATTTTATTTCTTAAAAATAATTTAGAGATTCTAGAAATTGTAGAAATTGTATCCTTCATAAGTAAGAAAGTACTTGTACATGGCATTCCCTTTAACCTAAACAAAAGCCTTCCACATTATCATTAACATACTGAAAAAAAAATATTTCTTGGCAAAGGAAGCATCTTTTTTTCTTCTTTTTACTTCTCTCTTTGTCTAGCACATTCCTCCTTTCCTCTGAAGAATTCACACAACTCATCTGGTTATCAGTTTAGCTAATTACATTACTGCACTTCCCAGCAAATTAAGATCCAAAGCCTGATGGTTTACAGTAAAGTCCACAAAGAAAGGGATAATGAGGTTACTTGGCAGGTTTTGTTCCTTGGGTAATTTCCATACACTTAGTTTATAAAGTGGGAGATAAGGTAGCTGCCATAGCTTTTATGTTACCCTTCCCAAGCGTAGTCCATGTCTCCTAGCACTTCTGGGAAGAAAGGGATTCTCCCACTGGAGACCTGGATATGTCGCCATTTCCCCCAGGGTAGAGAGAGAGACCATATGTGTGCTGAAAGCAGAGCCAAAACACAGATCGTTTGTATGCCTTAGGCTGTATCCATGCTGCTCAGGGACGGACCCCTGAGCAAAGTGGTTGTGTTCCAACCACAAAGCCCTCAAGCCTGGGTCTCCTTACGCCATGAGATTTCCCCATGGACAAAATACAGGGTTGTCACCTTGTGCTGGGAGCAGAAACCACTTCCAAGCACCTGAAATGGATGAGGGGTGCACGATAGCCCATTGGAGTGGTGCTTTCATAGTGCGAGGATGGAGATACCTGTGGGAGTGTGGCATGATGCTGTCTGAAGATGCTGAGCTGGGACCACCACAACTGGTCTGCACTGAACCAGCAGCACACTAGCTTGGGGCAAGTAAGGACAGGCTAAACTATACCAAGCTGTGCTGGGAGGGGAAAGGACCTGAACTCCATTTTTGTGGGGAAGTTCCAACTGCAAAGTTTGGTTTGACTCAGAATGGAAAAAAACCCAACACTGTCTGAACCACAAAACATCCCAAAGCAAAGTAATCTGTTTGGGATCAATCTAGTTGTTTGGATTAGCCTCTGATTGCTGCTTTTATTTTGAAAATAAAGGCCAAAATTTTGCTTTTGTTGTTCCCACAGAAAGGTTTCTTTCTATCAACTGGCAGGTTTTGGACATTTTCTACTTAGTGGTTTGTTCAGTCCCAGCCAGAAACTCAGCATTAACATTCTGGTTGTTTCACATATCCCTAATAAAGCTAAGGTGACATGAGTGGATGTAATAAGCTACCAGAGCGTGGAAGGGTGAGGAAGGAGAACAAGGACAATGCAGTCATCAAAGAAAGAAAAACACTTTTATGTAGGCTTATAATTTAAACAAGAATTCCCTACAATTATTGCCTGATTACGGTCAATCTCTATCACACTTTGCTTTGTTTGTTTTGTAATATGTTCCTCTTCCCAGATCCTCTCATCTCCCTTTGGCCATTTGTGGATTAAAAATTCACCCACATTTTGTACTTATTCATAAATCTGTGTACTAAAGTGTGGGGCAAGAGGCTGTGCTACATGTTCATCCAGCCTTTTGCATCCCCCAGTAGGGATTCCAGCCTTTCACTGGGCTGTTAAAAACACAGAACAAGGGCCTCGGCAGTGCATGGTTCTCCCTTACTGTCTCATCTGAAGGTGTTACTCCGGTCATGGTTAATTGATTGTGAGCCTGGGAGTGACAAGTCTGTTCAGTCAAGTCACTTTAATCACTTTAGAGACAGGTCCAAAGACTGTAGCTGTCTCACAGTGCTGGCTGTGACACTTAGTCAGGTCAACATTTAATTTAAAGCCCTAATTCTGAATGAGTTTAAACAGAAAGCTGTCTGTGAAGATGTAGTCCACCAGACCCCCCAGCTGCTGGAAGCTGGGCAAATATGCACTGTGCTTTCTGGAAAGGACTCTAAAAAAACCAGTTTTCTGTTAAATTTGAAAAGTCTCCTTATCTCCATCACAGTAAAGAGAAAAATACAAAACTCTCCTTCACTCTGCATCAAACAGGCAAAATCAAATGCTTTTCACTATCCTACCTCATATCTATTAATAGGTCCAACTACAACCAGCTTGGATGATAAGTCACCAGCAGATTTACTCATCAGTCTCTCTGCCTCTCTGCTTTGGCCTCCATTTTCCCTGCTCACTTAAAAGATATGCAGCTACCACACCTCTGATAAGTGTCTTAAATACATCATCTGCCTCAAAAGGAAACAGCCTTTTGCTGCTGTAGCAGATTTTGGGGAGTAGAGGGCTGAATTATTCAGCTCATGCTCTTGGAAGAAGTCTTTTTTTCTTATTGAGAGAACTAGCTCTCTTTACAGATTTTAATTGCAATTAGCACATCTGGACCACATCCTTTTTCTCTTGCATCTCTCCTGCTGTCCATGCTGCCCCTCAGTCCTGCCTATTGTCTTTGCTTGTGCCATCTCTGGAAGTGTTCAAGGCCAAGTTGGATGGCACTTTGAGTGACCTGATCTCGTGGATGGCATGGGGGTTGGAACTGATGATTTTTAAGGACACTTTCAAGCCAAGCCATTCTAAGGTTCATTTTTTCAATGACCCAAAACCACACACATCTGTGCCACTTGGGTGCCCACCAGATCAATGCTCTCTGCAGCTCTAGTGTCAAGTGTCAAACACCTGCTGAGCCATGTGCTGCCCAGGAGGGGCAGAGAGGAGTGGCATCAGGACGGGGAGGGCTACTATCGGCTTGGGGATGCTTTGCAGATTGCATCAGTCAGCTAATGATAAGCACGGGGGTCAGTTGAATCATTAAGCATTCACTCGGAGGTACATTTACATATTTGCCATACTCAGAAGGTGCCGGGTTGTGTACATGTGCACAGTGATGTCCTGCGGTGTTTGCAGTTGCCCTTGTAAAAGTGCCTGTTGGTTGAGTTTGTTTGTTTGTTTTCTGTGCTTTGGCCCATTGGTTTGCCACCAGCTTGCAGCTCTGCCTCTCACATGAAACAGTCCTGCTAAATCGATGCCTTGTCCCTAATGAGAGGGATGAAACAGCAAGGTTTTGGAGCCCAGCACAGACTCCCTTTTCCAAACCTTTTTTCAGCAGAGTCATCTGTTTACAAGGAAGAAAATGATGATTAATTAATTCCTGGGGTCTGAGTCAATGACCATCCCAGTGAGCCCAGAAAAGCCATACCAGTACAGGCCAGATTAAGCAGAAGAGTCTCTATAGGCTCTAACAATGGGCTCTACACTTATACCCCCTCCTGCATGCAACTTCTGAAGCTTGTAGGTGATTTCACTGAAGTTTTATGACAACAACAATGGAAAAAACCTTGGGAACTAGCCCTGCCCAGCAAGACACAGCCTGCAGCATGTTTTTTATGGCCAAGAACTCTTCAGCATTCCTGGCTTCATTTCCTCACTGCTCACAGCATTCCCTCTTTATGGCAGGGCTGTGTCCCACCCCAACACGCATGGCAACATCCTGGGCTCAGTCAAATCACTGGGGCAGCAGAGAGCTGGGATTCAAAAACCTATGTGAGTTAAAACAAGGCTAGTCTGGGCAAGGTGACAATTGAGAGCTTGTTTTTTCAGCCAGCATCATCAAGGCACATACCCACCTAGGCAGGGCACCAGTGACTTTGAGTAGCTGGTGGGAAGGACTCCATCAGTGTGAGGCTGGGGCCATGATCAACACAGACAGGCACCATGGTCTCTATGGCTTTCAGTGCTTGAACTGATGTGATCCAGACTGGTGCTGCTCTGTGTAGTACCCTCTTTGGAGCTATTGCAAAGGCATATCCAGCAGATGCATGCAAATCTGCTGTCACTGATATCCCTAGTGTCAGGTTTCCTGGGCTGTTGGCCAGGGGGTTTCCTTATCAGCAGGTACTTTGTAATGTAGCTCTTCTGCTCACATCAAAAGGAAGGAAATAGAGAAATACATTCTCAAATAAAGGGATTTGTTCCTAAAAAGTCAATAAATCTGGTAGAGGACCTAATGGCAGGGTCTGGCCTGCAAAGCCCATGGTGAGAAGAGTTGGTAATGAAAATACAGCATTTTGGAGAATGAGGTATGACCATACAGTTCTGGAAATAATGCAAGATCCTTGGAAACCAGAAACACATGCCAGACCTTATTTTCTCCCAAGGCAGTTAAACATTAACAAAGGTCACATTAAGCAGCACTGTGTTGCTGGCAGGGAGTCTGATGCTCTCTGCAGTGTGTGTTCCCATTCTATCCAGGCTTCACTGGTGTCTCACTTCAGCTTTATGGGGTAGAGGGACTGCAAACCTCTGCTCTTGCCTTCGCTGCTCGCATGGTTAGGTAAATCCCAGTGGATGCCCATTATCCATGTCAGAGGAAATCTGCATGGAGCATACCTGAGGTCTCCTGAGATATGAAATTGCTGTGGCTGAGCTTGTCTTCCCCCGAGCAGGGATTTCTGTGAGTCATAACATTTTTTTTACTCCATCCTTTACTGAACTTGGCTGTTCTCCAGTCATTTTAGCAGATTTTTCTAGCAAGTGAGGTTTGGCTTTTGCAGACATGCAGTCTATCCCATGAGGTTTTTACCTTGCTCATTCACAGGTAAAGAAAATACCATTTGTTGTGTGAGCATATGAGACAAGCAGCAGCTTGTAGTTTCATTATTAATTATTTACCAGACAAAGAAATCCTTCCCATCTGGGAATGTTATATTTTCCCAGGGTACTGAATGGACACTCATGACATGAGAATGCAGGAGTGGCACTGGTATTCCCAACTGTTAGACAAAGAGGCATCCATTGATACAAAATCATTTGAAATTACTTGTCTGTGCAGGGCACCTGGTCATAACCCTTTTTGAGATGATGCCATGCAGAATTGCACACTGCAGGAAATCAGTCTGGCAGATACAGGTACCCTGATAACACTGCCCATATAGTGGCTGTTCAGCTCTTAATTATAACAAGCTGGACTCTGTCTGGACATTTGAAAATTAACCATCCACTCCAAACGCGAGCCTGTCCTGCTTGGAATTTAAGTTCATAGCTAACTTGCTAAGTGTATGAGTCAATCCCAGTGAAACACCCCTTAGCTCTGTTATGCTGCAAACCCCCAGGCCAGCTGGAAATAATTGTTTGAGCACAAAAGGAGGTGCACAAGCTCCTTGATGATCTCATGCTGGCAATTTTTCCCGTTTCTTCTCTTTATATCAAGACTGGAGGACTTTGTCCTCAGTCAGTGTCATCTTGATCCTTTGGATGACAACAGGAGGATGGTGGGTGCAGCTGGGATGAGCTGCATTTCTCTCTGCAGGCATCTCAATGCACAGCCACTTTATGCACAACATTTTTGGCATAAGACTTCTTGGGAAATATCTTTGTTTCTGTCACAGGAGCACAGAGGAACTATAGTCGGTGGCTTCAGCTAGGTCTTCCACTGGTGTAAATATTCACAAACTCGTCTCACCACCTGAGATACAAATTTCCTCCTGTGCACTCACCTTAACTCTCTTGTCATCCTGTGGGAGCTCACATCACAAAATAAAGCCAGTCAGCCTGCGGCAGAAGCATTTTGTAACCAAGAATCCTCTGCCTGCTATTAGGATAACATAACAATTTGCCATCTTCCTTTTCCTCTCTTACCTGTAATTATGCTTTAGTCACTGATCATCTGTTCTCTTCAGACCTTTAATCTGGCAACCTTTCCGGTCCTGTCACCTACAAGTACTTATTTGTTTGCACAGTTGGGAAGACTTAGGCTTCTTTTTCTGCTCTTCTGGGAAGATACAAACGGCAGCTGTCAGTGTAACACTGATAATGTGCCTCACTTAGAAAAAAATCAATAGGTGCTGTAAGTGTTAACCACATGGGCATGACAGTAAACATGCTCAGAAAGCCTCAGGAAATGTTAAATGAAAGCAGAGCTGCAGTGGGGAAGGCAGCGGGGCGACCATGACTCAGTGCAGGCAGAGATTCCCCTTCGTGTTGTACGTGTAGTGATGTCCATCTCTGACATATTTAACAAGATAAAAAGCTGTAATGTCCTGTATGATCACTAAATCATCTTCTGTAAGCAACTATGCATATTTGACTTAGGCACCTTTCTAGCAGTGTGGAAAGTGTTTGTAAGGAACCATAAAAAGTCATTACATATGCAGAACAATTGAACCTCCTCAGCATCTGTGGTAGGAAACACATCTGTCTTCTGTCCCTTTCTTTCCTAAATGTCTCCCTGAATCAAGTTTTATGGGAAGGTCGTAAATATCCCTTTCTATTCGAATCCAGGAGTTAACAATACCCCCTGTGACCATAAACACAAGATGTTTCATTGAGGAAAGAGGTGCACTCAAGTAAGCAGAGATCTTTGTGACAGTTGCTGCCAGTATGGTCCCCATGCACCGCTAATCACATTAGTGGGAGAGCACGGAGGTGGCCAGCAGACAGCAAAATAAAGAGGGAGAGAAAAGCAAGACTAATCTTGTTAAAAGGGAAGCAAAGATAGACGCTACTTTTACACAGAAGCTTATAACGTCCCCGTTTTCCCAGGGCTGCAATCACCTGGATGCTCTCTGAGCAGCGCAGTTGCTGCTGCTGCTGCAGTGGAAGCAAACAGCCCCACATCTCTTGTATTACCCAGGGGATGGTTTTTCTTAAAGCTCTTTGCCATCCATGGTCTCTTGGTTTCTGCACAGGCAATCCTGAATCCTTCCTGAAGCAGAGGTTTTACTTGTCTCCAGATGACTTTAAGAGCAGTACAACTGGTTTCAATCCCCTGCATGAGATCCTTTTCCACCAGAGGAAGTCCTACAATTTTCAACAGATAAAACAAATGCCCGATCTAAAATATTCATGTGTTTTCTCATTCTCCTCTGCAGAGGCAATGTCAGATATTAGAAGGTGCCTTCTTCCTGAATGGAGTATTTTGCTGTCTGGTTGCATAAGGGTGATGGACAGATCCCAAATGCACACTTTTTTACTTGATGAGGCACAAAACACCCCCCAAACTGGGAGCTGAAGATTAGGCAAGCAGTCACTAAATGGCCTCTGACAGTCCCCCCAGCACAGTTTCATCCTTTAGTCCTTTAGACCTTTTAATGCTGTGAGCCATGATGCAGATATGTTGTCTCAGGGCTGAAGTGCTCTCTGTTCACTCCCTCCTTCCACATGTGGTGGAGAAGGGGTGAGGGAAAGGGATATAGGAGGAGAGGTGCTCCTGACTGGACACACTCACAGCAGCATAGGCACCAGCACGTGCATTAAAACCTGCACACACAGCTCAGTGAGCAGGATGCTGTGACAAAATGTTGAGGCTCTTCAGCCAGCTGGGACTCCAAAGCCCACAGCACCCAAGCCAGTGAGCTTCCAATTCAATAAGCAAGACTAAGATTTGGAGAAATGTATTCCCCTTTTGGGGAACCAGAGCCTGGAGAGGCAGAAGCTGTCAGAGGCATGTCAGGGTGACTCTCCAAGCCAGGGCTGGAGAGCTGATGGATATAGCCTTTCTGAGTATTTCTCTAGCAAGACAGTCCCTTCTCCCACCACCCATGACTGTGTACCTAGCAGAATTATGTTAGTGGACCCCCTCCCACAGAGTTTAATATTGGAAGGGAAAGCAGCGTCTTGATATCTGAAAGGAGCCTTAACCCAGTTTTGTGCCCAGACTGTTTATTCTGTGTCATACTACAGAGCTGAGGGTGGATAAACAAATTTCTTGCGTCAGTGGTTGTGATGTCTGCTGCTGCAAGTTCTGGTGCCTTGCCAATTAATCAAATGGAGCAGGGCAAGGAGGACCTGACAGATGTACAGGAGAAATGCTTGATGGAAAATCTGACTTGTTGTTGCATGGGGTGGCAGCAGCAGGAGGGATCAAAAAATGAAGAAACAGCTGGAAATCTGGAAGCAAGGGCAGTGACGATGACTTCACAGCTGAGAGTCCATGCCCAGTCGGGGGGCATCAGCTACTTGTTGCCTTGACATTTCACAAAGTTCTTAAATATAAACTGAAAAACACAGACCCTTTTGGCATTAGAGCAGTGATTTCACTATGGATTAGTGGTGGCTAAAAGAGCTGGGAAGTGGCTGTTGTCAGTGTTCTGGGGCGCTTGTTCTTCACTTGCTATCAGAGCTGGGGCTTTCAGGAGGAATGGAAGCACTGGTCAGGAGTGGAGCTCCTACAGAGAGGTGAGATGAGCTGCAGAAAGAAGAGAGGCTATGAAGGAAATCTTTAGGAATGCCTTCAACAAGATCTGGGAAAGGTGGTTGGACTGAGGACCCTGTTATGGAGATGCAGAGACCCCTGCAATGAAGAGGAGCCCAGGCACACACAACATTTCTGAGCATCAGATAGCAGGACCTCTTAGTACCCAGTTAACTGAGAGGGGAACCTGAAATCCTTGCTCTGTCAAGAGATGGATGTTTTGGTTTTTTCCCAGTCCTGGGAGTTGATCAGTGAAACCAGGACCCTCCAACCCAGCTTCTCCAACTCTCCTTCCTGCTCTCTTCTCTCCCTGCAGGGACAATGCTGCACCCCAAACTGGGTGGCATCAGGAATACCTTCCCAGGCCCCTGCAGCCTCTCCTACCTCACATGATATTGACATTGACCATTTAATCATGTCTGGGTGAGAGCCTGGGACCCACAAAGAACAGGGAACCAGGAGTTGCGAGGGGAAGGAAAGGCAGCAAGGGGAATGAAGGAGTTGGGGCCATAGATGCCAGGAAACAGAACGAAAAGGTGCCTGAAAGGAGGAGAAAGCTGCTGGGAAGCTTGTTTGGGTTCTGCAGAAAGTCAGCATTTCTTTCTGTGCCAGCCTTTTGCAGGCTGCAGGGGACATCCCTGGTCTGCATGTTCCCGAAGACACACTGCATTTCAACTTCAAAAGGAGCGGGCAGCTGAACCCACACCCTACTCACCTCTTCTGTGGGGGCATATCTGGATTACTATTACTATTATAGTAATTATTACTGGTTGTAATAGTAGTACTGCTATTAATAATATTGCTATTATTGTTATTATTTCCTGATTTCCCCAGGAATCTGGACTTTTGCCTCACGCAGGCAAGAAAATCATCTGTGCTTTGTCTTAGAGAAAGAAAACACCTTCTTTTTTTCTTTTGATGATGTCTGTCCCTTGGTTACTGTTCACTCATCCCATTGGCTAAGACAACATATTGATCCTTCCCTTGGGCTCTGACCCCTCCATGCCTTCTCTGTTTACAGAGTTATCTTTAGCATTCCTGCCTCCTCCTCACTGCTCAGGGGCAGCAAACATTTCAGGTAAAATTGATCCAGTGGGTACAAGACAAGACGTCACAAAGGAACCTGGGGCATGAGGCCATTTGCGGCCTCTCTGCCATTACATAAGCCTGCTGTGGGTCAGTTCAGCATTAACTGGCTCCCGAGGTGGCTTCTCATAACAAGCAATACTAGGCGGTTCTCCCAGTGCAAACTGGGGGGTCAGTATGATTATCATCATTGCTTTTGTGCAATGAAATGGACAAACTCTAATTCCACCTTTCTCCCAAGATGGGCTCACAGGTTTTGAAGGTTAGACAAATGATACAGACCCCCCAGCCTGACCTGCACCACACTGCTTAGAGCTTCTTACCTTAGTTTCATCTTCAGCCCCGTGGTTTTGTGCAAGTGCACAAGTTCCACTTTCAGAAGTGGAACAGGACTCTTCTTGGTGTTTGTCAACATCTTAATCAGACCTGCCTCCAACTATGCAAGGGCTACTCAAAACAAATGTTGTGAATGAAATGTCAACAAGAAGGTGATTTCTTGGGGACATGCTGTATCCTCTCCATTTTGTAACCATAGACAGGGTATAAAAAGGGTAGTAATGTAACTGCTTTCAGGTCCAGTCCCTCTTCATTGTTCCCTGGTCCTGTAGACCATCTTCAGAGAGCTGTAGATTGATACAAGTCCAACTGGAAACCCATCACTTCCCTCAGGAAAATTAGTTCACCTTGGGCTACAGTGTCAGTCTTCTATGTAGGTGTCCTGCTTGTCCTCCTGAAATGTCACTTTTTCCTGAGGAGTGGCTGAAACTCAGCCACAGGGGTGAGGTGGTGGTTCATTAATTCCTTCCCAAAGGAAGGGGAATGTTTAACTTTCAGGCACAGCCCTGCTTAGAGTGGCAATACCCAATTCCTGGCATAACTCCTTTGCCTGCCCTTCCCCAAGATGTGTGGGATGATAACTCCAGCTGTGCTGTGCTCAGAGGAAGTGGTGGAGAGTGTGAGATGGAGAAGGACCCACAGTTCACCCCACAAATCACAGGCAATGACCTCAATCCCTGTGCAAACAAGTGAACCTGCCAGAACAGTATAAACCTGTAAAATGACAATCACTAAGTAAAAAAAAAGCCTAAACAACTCCACATGTCCAAAAATCATGTTTTGGCCACTCTAGGTGATGGTGGCTTCAAGCACCATTAACTGAGGACTCCATTCCCAGCAGCTGTGGACAGCTATTTACTCTGCAGGTCTAAATCCTCAGAGGTTTGAGTTGCATGCAGCTGCCGCAGGTAGGCTGGCAGGAAAGCCACTGACTGGGATGAGGTCTGCTGGAGCAGCTCAAGAGCTGCTTGCTTGCTGGTTGTTCTAGGCAGGCTCATCCAACTGACTTTCAATTCTGCTAAGAATAAAATTCATCTAATGAAGTTGGATGTATAGGAGCTTTTCCCCTTCATCCTAGTTCTATGTGGATTTTTATATGTCTGCTTTTATGTACAGTAGTGACTCTTTTTTCTACTGTTGTTTGTATCAGAGGAAACCTGCTTTCTAAGGTGTTGCCCTGGGTGGGAAAGTCTGGGGAAAGGCCAAAGCAGCTTAAAAAGTGGTTTCGTAAGGCCAAGTTGACTTGATGCACCCTACAGCCATCTCCAGCTTTTGAGTACTTTTGGAGCCCTGGTAATGAAAATTGCAGGAGCACCATTCCTGGGGGTAGCTGGGACTGGTAAGGGTGATGTCCTGATTGACATGGGGACCCAATATATGAGGGCAATAAAAATGATTGAGTAACATTTGATAAACATATCGAAGTACCCCAACTTTATGGTCCTTAATATAGTGATGTCCCTGATCATACATCACTTAGCAAAATTTTCTTGTCCACAACTTCTCAGGTGAACATATCAAATGCAGCCTGAAACAGGCTGCCACTTCTGGCCCAAGCAGGGCACGTTCATACAGTCACTAGGACAAGGAACAGTCAGGTAATTCTGCAATACAATTCTCTTGACTAATTTAAATTTAAAAAAAAAAAAGAAATGATGAAACAATACCCAATGATGAATATAGGTACTGGAGTGCCTGAGGGAACAGTACCTCTGTTGGTGTTTCTTCAGCCATTCTCCAGCCTGCAGTCTATACTTTTCTTCCTAGTTCATGCTTTTCCGACACTTCTGGGATTTCTCTCTACTTATTTGGTCTTTCTGGTTGTATCTGCTCACACACATCCATTAAAATAACAATTTCTACCTTGTATTTGCAATCAGAGGTAATAAAAATCCTGTTTGCATAGCTTGGTTCCTAAACAGCTTCTCAATTTATGTGCTTTCAGACTTTGTTCCTATTTTTCAGCTCTCTTACGCTCAAGAAGAAACTTTACTGTATTAACCACATCCTGAGAGAAGAAGGCAGCTGCCACATTGGCCAGCTTCCACAAGTCTGAAATGTATCTTGCCTTCTTGGGCAGATCAATATACTCCAAGTGTCTCACAATGTACTCTTTAAGTGTCCTGTTCCAGTCTGAAACACTGCTGACCCGACTTGAATGGCTCTGAAAGGTTTGAGGCTAATAGGAAAACTAATTGAGGAGGACCGGGTGCTTCTTTGAGGCTACTGTGTTTACCCCTATGATGCTGAAAGCAGCTGTTCTGGGGTGACAGTGTGGTTCTGCATGCTCTGCTCTACAGCCAGAGAGGGTGTCCTGCAGCATGCTGGGCTTGGTAGGACCTCCCCTGGGCCGGGCTCTCTAGTCCAGAACTCTGACCTTGCAAGTGTCTGCTGAATTTACTGCTTAATTGTTTCAGTGGCTGAATTGCAGGAAATAACCTTGGTTTATAGAGTCCTTATAGCCAAGACCAGTGATAACTAGGGCAGTTTGGATGGACCAAAGGGTGAAAGATGGGCTGGACACCTTAAGACATCATAGATGCCATGCTGTATTCCAGCTCAGAGAAAGTCAGTAGGAAAAAAACAGCATATGGTAAAGGTCTAACCTCCAGGCCCATGAGTGCAATTGCCTTGCAGTATGGAGGCTTCATTCTGTACTGCTACAACTAAAGAAACTTTTGGGAATGAACTTCCAAGCTGCAGGATGGGACTCAGATTCCTGCAGCAATCAAGTCCCTGCTTGCAGCCAGAAGGTGGGTGTGCAGGAGGAAGGGAGCAGACCGCAGAACTGTTGGCTGTGTGCTGTTCCACAGAGACTTGACATGGACAAAAAGCAGAGCTCACATAACTTACCACAGCTGCCTTCAAATAAAGTGTGTTATTCCTGTGGGTGTGATTCCCCCACTACATCACCCCAGAGTGATCTGATGTTATTCAGCAAAGCAGTTCCGCACTGAAAAGTTGGGCAAGCCATGCTTATTTTCTTGTCTGCATGATACAAAATGAGCTGCTTTTGGAGTTGCTACAAAAATGCATTTGAGAAGAAGAAACATTTCCAGAGACCATTCCACACCAAATTATATGGCGTTTCCAAATTGTCTGTGGGATGTTAGCTGGTGAACAGTTCTATCTGTGATCTTCCTGCAGGATCACAGCAGTCAAAAATTTACAGTTCAAGTCACAATATTTATTTTATTGTTGTCTATGGGCCAATATTTACCAGTGTTTACTAGTTGTTTGGAAGAAAATTAATTGCATAAAAGTCATGTTGCCTTTCAGACTCTAGTGTGTCTTGGGCAAGTCACTTATCTCTTTTATGATCTCTGCATGCATCAAGCATCTGACACAGCACACAGGGCATGAAGCCATTGCATCTCAGAGGCAAAACTCACCATGGACCTGGCTCCTTGAACTGCCCCATATGCCTTCACTTCCAGAGAAGTGGTTTGGTGGCCTGTGAAGGGCACTCAGACCATGTCAGGAGGTCCCATCTCTACAGTATCTAAAAGTTAAGAGCCTAATTTCAAACTGAAATGTAAACCCATGGGCTAACACTTATTAGCTAGTAAAAAAAACTCTTTACAGCTTCCTGAATGGATGTTCTAGTGAGATGGAGTTTGGTCTCTTTTTCCACACGGCCTCAAGTTGTGCCATAGGAGACTAGATTGGATATTAGGAAAAAATTCTTCCCCTAAAGGGTTGTAAAGCACTGTAACAGGCTGCCCAGAGAAGTGGTAGAGTCACTATCCCTGGAGGTATTTAAAAGCCATGTAAATGTGACACCTGGGGATGTGGTTTAGTTGTAGATTTGGCAGTGCTGGGTTGGACTCAATAATCTTAGAAGTCCTTTCCAATCTAAGTGATTGTGTGATAGTCACTATGGGCTGCCACCATTTCATTCTGCTTTCAGATGGCAATATCCAGGACCTACGTTTTTCAAGCTCTTGTATAAAAGAAATCAGGCTATTTCTGGCCATAAACATAATATCTCTGTCTGCTTAGTAGCAGTCATACATAACCAGCCTGATATTCCATTATCTATCTCCCTTTCTTATGAAGCACCTTCCTAGACTTCTTCAGACAATCACCCAAGCACTACTTTATTTCTCCTGTTACTTGGGAAAGCAAATAGACACAGTGCTGCATTTAGAATGGGTTGGTGTTTTTTCTCTTTAAACCAGCATATCTGAGAATGATGCAAGCTGTTATGTGGATATGTCAGATTTTAGAAGGAGGGGGTTGATAAATGTTAACTTTCTTGATTTTTAACCATAAAGACTCAAACCCCTCAGTTGTGTCTTTGTCTCCTTTTGGCACAAACCATAAGTTTTTAGGCAGGAATTGCTTTGGAAGTTTAAAAACTCTGTCAAGTGAGACTGGAGAAATTTATGCACAGCAACTGCAATTCTTTACCTACTGAAAACCCAAGAAAGCTTTTTCCACTTTCAGAAAGCAACACAGTGAATTTACCACACTTGTTCACTGCTACAGATCAACAGATGAGTTTGAATATTGCCCTTGTGATGTTTCCAAAATATCCTTTGATAGCTAGTCACTCTCTACAAATGATGTCATAAAAACCCAAGAAAAGAATAAAAAATAATCATATTTCTGATACTTTCTGTCTTTACACTTACATGATAAAAATTGCCAAGCATTTATCTGCTCATTAAAATCCTTTACTGGACTAAAATGATTCTCTGTTAACATTCAAAATTCAGAATTGCAAAATTTCCCTTTACTAGGAAAAAAGTAATCTTTTTTTTTTTTTTTTTTTTTTTTTTTTAAAATGAGTGAAAAAAGATTAGTTTCCTTTCTGTTCTAGAGGGGAATCCTACTCCTTTTTTAAATTGAAACCTTTTAGTACGCATTTTAAGTTTTTTACAGCTGTGCTGCAAGTTAACACCAATGCACAGCTTCCATATATTTTTTGAATGCTGACTACGTTTTTGTGATCAACAGGCTTTGAACTTAGCCTGTTGCCACTGTGAAGGATTTCTTGCATGAAGACCTCATCTTCCATTGCTTTTATTCTTGTAGTTATTAGTATAATATTATCATCAATGATATTTATGTGTCATTTAGCCAGTTCCTGTACAGACACATAATAAGAGACGTGCCCTGCCCATGTGCATTAGGTAACCAAGATTACTTGGAAAATACAATTGTCCTACAGACCACACGAATGGTTCATGTCCACATTGCACTTGCCTAGTTTGCCATTCTCCTTGTCTCTTTGTTTCATTGGTTTATCTTAATACCTTTCTAGGCAATGTGACTGTCCTCACATTCTCCCAGCTTTCTCCACCATTGACTAGCATGATGAACGGAGGTGCTGCATCAAAGCAAATCCCAGTTTGATAAGAAGCAATAGCATGTTAAGCAGGTTCATGCTTCTTTCACAGAATGCTTGATTCAGTTGATAGAGCCTTAAACTATGATTGGCTCCATATCCCTGTCATGGTCATTTGGTTTTAATATCTCTCTGATGCTCAGACTGTATAGGCAGAATGCAGTGATAGTAACGACAGACAGAATCTCTCTTAATGTTGAACTCAAACTTCCTTGAAAATATACCGAGATATGTAGCAAATTGGACTTCATCTAGTGGACTGTTATATGTCTTGTACAGAAGTGTATTAATTGGTAGTACACCAAGTCAGAGTTTTCCAGCTGAGCTAACCTTTCAGGACAGCAAGAGATGCCACATAACCTTTATGCAACCCTACAGTGCTGCTTCAAAACACCCTTTGACAGATTTAGATATGTGAACCAGAGTGAGCCCTTGCTGAAACACTCCAGCCCTGAGGGGTTCCCAGGTAACTTTGAGCTGCAAGCTGCAAGCCTCTACAAGTAATTGGCCTGTGTGGAGAGCCAGCTGGATCACCTGCAGATGTTAGTGGTGGTAGTACACACTTGCCCAGAGGAGCTGGATTGAAGCTACTCGGCTTTCATCAGCTAGCAAAAATTATCCCTCTTTATTGACCCCAACTGTTTTGAGTCATGACTGTCCAGTAAGAAATGCCTTCGGATACCAGCTCAAGCTCATTGAATAGGGGCTAAGTTGCCACTGGTTTCCTCCTGGCATTGGATGATCAATGCAGATAGAAAGCCTTTGTCATTCTGCCCTCAGCACTTGCACTTTTGAGCTCAGTCCAACTCTTAAAGCAGCAGAAGACTCTTTGCACAGCATCACAGATCACAACCCTTACCTGCAAACTGTCTGAATCCAGGTCTGTAATGAGCCCCATATCCTCATCTCTCAATGAATCGTGGCCAGATGGGGTGTCTCAAATAGCTCTGGCCAGTTAAAAACAGTCCAGATTAATACTCTTGGACCTGGACATGACTGTGGAGTTAGCTGAGGGCATGAATCACTAATGTAACAGCTTTGTGCCTGACTGCATTCAAAGAAACAGGGATGTGTCCCCAGACCAGGATAAGCCAGAAACAGCAGTTCAAGAAATTGGAAACGAAGTAAAATACCATTCCTCAGACTCTGTCTTTTAGTGTGTGGTTGATGTGTAAGAGTCTTTACACATTCAATATCTGCTTAAATGACTGCAGATAGGATCAAGCCAGCTCAGAGGGTGGAGTTGCTGCAGGCACTTTCCAGGAAGAGAACCGTGTCTTGCCTTTATCCCCTCTGAAGTTTAAAGGCAGCTACAGCCAGCCCTCCAGCTAAAAGGTGGCGATCTCCTGTGACAAGAAACTCAGGGCAAGTAAAATAATATATGCTGGGAAGATTGGTTGGGTATTGACTATGTGGAATGGCAGACCTAGAATCATAGAATCACAGAATATGCTGAGTTGGAAGGGACCCATCAGGACCATTGAGTCCAACTCCTGGCCCTGCATAGGACACCCCAAGAATCACACCACATGTTTAAGAGCATTGTCCAAAGGCTTGTTGAACTCTGTCCAGCTTGGTGCAGACCTCCTGCATCTGCCTGAAAGCTGGGCCCGTGCTTGAAGATCTCCCCCAGGTGCTCATATGCCAGGACACCTGCTTTTGCTCTCTGGGATACCAGCTAAATTAGCTACAATAGGCATGAAATGTGGACACCGTAACAAACTGCATTCTTATTTTCAACAACATGTTTGCTGTGATGAAGACTCAGTTTTCAAATACAGTTCAAAGAAACACTGCAACCTGGCCTGAACATACGGAAGATCTGGGTGAGGTCAGATGAGCACAGGTGTGTAAGTTTGTAGGTGTACCTGTCCCTGAAAGCAGAAGCAGTTGGTGTGGACCTCTTTAGGACTAGGAAGATGAAAGCCAGATCCCCAGCTGGCTACCTATATCCCAGACTTTGTAAGAAACTGGTTCCAACCCATGCTGTGAGTTTCAGTTTGGGATGCCCACATGATATGAAGCCCTGCTTGGTATTCCAGCTTTGTCCACATCAAAACTGAAATATTCTGTGTAAGAATTTAGTGGTAGATTGAAAAATGAAGGAAAGTAGTAGCTGGTACTTTACTTGTCAGCAAAGCTAGAGTGATTCTTCCCAAAGGTGTCCAGAAAGGCAGTCCTTGACCTTGGTGGAAGGAAAGAGAAAGCCTTCTCTGGGAGCCCCAGCATGTATCTCAGAGCATGTCAGATAGTAAAAAGCCTCTGGTGGTTGTCTTTGCCCTTTTCACTTTTCTGTATCTTCCTTCCTACACGCATATATCCATGAAATTTTTTCTGTTCAGGAGCTGTATAAAGATAACACTTGTCTGGAGCCAGCAGCACTCTCGGGTGACTCTTCTCTTTCCATCAGATCCAAATTATCAATACATTCTTTAAAGCCTAAAACTCAGGCTGAAGTCTAGGCAGACAAGAATGGGACTGGAAAGTTGGTTTGAGAACCAGAAGCACAGGCTCCTCTGTGCACAGCAAGAACCATGGGAGCAATGAGGAGCCCAGCACACACCATGTCAGCATTCCCAAAACTCCCACAGCCACACCGACTCTTCCACATGAAGGATCCATGCTCAAGCTGATTTCTCCTGGACACTAGAGTTCTGTCTCGCCCAGAGCCTTGGCTCTGCAACAGAGGACCACAAGCCCTGGAAATCACCAATTCCCCAGTGTGTCACAGACAGCCTTGGCTCAGCAGAGTCCAGGAGCCCAGGCTGCTTCACTGCCTGCAAGACAAGCAGGCAGCATCTCACAGTCAGATCTGATGGATGTGTGCCCACACATCATTGAAATGAGTGTATTTGCTCAATGTTCTGACTCCTGCAGATTGATGTTCAAGCCTGGAAACTCCTGTCACTGCAGAGCTTGCAGGCTGCCCTGGCTCTGCCCTCAGTCCTGGCTTCTGGGATCAGGACAGCCCCTGCACAGTTCCCTGTGCCTCCACCGTCACAGCAGGCACCACTGCTCTGGTGTTTACCACAGACCATGATTCCACCTGAGTGGCTGTCCATGCTGTCATGCATGTGGGAGGCTTGTGGGACATGTTTGCTGTTGAGTACTGATGGGAGGTGGTGACCTTTGTGTTTGTGCTGGTGGGGAGACATTGTGAGTTTCAGAACTGTGTTATCAAAGAGGTTTCACTGCAGGAAGGATTAATAATGTCTGCTTCTTTCCTTCACACTTCTGCAGGACTCGCTCAACCCCAGTGCTGTGATTGATGGCATGAGCAAAGCCTTGTTGGCGCCGTCTTGAAGGCAGGTGCCTGTTAATGAAAGGAGGAGACAAGGATGAAGTGTCTTGCAGGACTTACAACTCCGCTATCAGTGCTGGGCAGTCAGAGTGAGTGGCTTGTTCAGGGGGGTGTATTTGCTGACAAAAGTCTGTGCAAACAAGGACCTTGCGAGAACGTCCAGAGAACAGCTGGGCTGTAGCTGGGAAAGGTAAATGCCATTTGCAGAGCAAACTCACTCTAATTCAGGCAAATACTGTTACAAGCAATGTAGCTGAAAAGAAAACACGTTTTACTGTGATGTTAACACGACTCGTATGAAGTGCAGGGAAATGGGGAAAATGCCTATGTCTGTGAGATTGCCACCTGAAGCAAATAATTCCTGCTAGGAAAACCCTTTCATGAAAGCATCTTGCCTTGACTGAACATTCTCAATACCCGAGGTGAGAAGGTGTTTAGCATGAAGCAGGATTCGGCCCTCACAGGCCCCTTTCAAGCACCAGCTCAGTGGTTATTTGAAAAAATATTATTGCTTTGGATTTTGGGTGCAGGTTTGAGCTGCCCCCAGGGTTGCACTGCAGAGGCGGGGTGTGCTGAGCACTTCCCAGGAATCAGCATCTTTCAGGGAGCTGACACTGACCATCTCCATGCTGAGCACCTCAAACCACCGTTCCATCAAAATTTCATCCCATGTTTCTCCCTTCCCACCTCCAGGAACCACCACCACTGCCATGACCCTCAGCACCTCAGAGGGGAAATCTGCACATGCCTTCAGGAAAGCAGGAAAAGCTGCAAAATCTGGGGACAGAGCCCCACCTCGTGGGAATGATCTCAGGACATGCTTACTAGAGGCTTTTGTGGATTGGCTTGTGAGCCCCAGCAGGACCTCATGCCTCATAATCTGCCTGCTGCTACATTAATTAGTCTAATAAGAGGTTTCGTCTCAGTGTCTGTCAAAGTCACACCACGCACAGCACAGGCATGGGGTGGTGCCTGGGTCTTCCTCTCCCATAGCTCAAGACAGTTTGTGCAGCCCACCTGGATGGTAGTGATATTTGTGTTACTATTGAAAAGAAAAAAAATTTTTTTTCATTACAACAGGTTTCTTGTTTAGATACAGTGGGAGAGCTGGTTGAAGGCCAGGCCAAGCATCTTCCATTGACACAAAGAAATTAAATGGCCTTTTAAGTGGTCCAACCAGGCAGCCATGGGAAGGCACCAGGCAGAGCAGCCTCAAGGACCAAGGGGTTTCCCACAGCCGGGTCAGCTGCCAGGGGAGCTGCTCAGCAAGCAAGGAGGGTATGGCCCAGGAGAGGCTACAAGTCAACAGCTCTTCCAACCCTGGGTACCCCCTGGTACTTGCTGGGTTTCTATGGAAATGGCCCTCTCCTCATTTTCCCACCTGTGCTCAGGGAAGGTGATCTCCACCCACTTTTTTTGTACACAGAGTCTGATACTAACTGTTGCAGTGAGGGGATAACCCCCCCACAACTAACAACAGTTCATTTTCCTCCGCCTTCTGGAAACCTCCCAGGAAAGTCCAGTGGGACTGAAGCAAAGGGTACCATGCTTTGAAATAATTATTCTGTGGTTCCCACAGGTAACACAACAAGTCAGGAACTCCTGCACCCGTGTGAAGAGGTACGGGACTGAAGCTGCTTCATCAGATTAATTTGATTTCTGTTGACAGTTTTTTGTTGCTGTCAAGAAAACAAATTGAACTTGCCCCCTTCCAAAGATTCTGATTTGGGAAATGAAGTTTAATTTGGCCAGACAGATCAAATATCTGTTTCTCTTGTTGGTTTTCTTTTGGTTTGGGGTTTTTGTTTTTTGGGGTGTTTTTTTTGTTTGTTTGTTTGTTTGTTTTTGTTTGGTTGGTTGGTTTTTTTTTTCCCAAGACCTGTTACGCTCTAGAAAAAATTGTACTTAGTTACCTGTTGCAGCCAACATGTAACTGTGGCTGCTGCCCTCAGTGTGCATGATTAGGGATCCTGGAGGAATTATTTGTCTAGAATCAGCATGGTTAAAAGTCTTCTTTTCATTTGGTTGACACTACAAAAACCCCTAGAAACATCAGTGATATTCTTTGATCCATTTGCCATAATTAGGGATGATCATATCTCTCTCTGCCTGGCTGATCTTCTTTCCTAAATTAATATTCTTCTATCCTATATTTCAGTGCCCAAATTCCTGTGAACCACAGAAGTGACTTAAAAAGCCCATGACTTGGCTCACCTGAGCACACAAAAAATCGGAGCCACTGGTATATCTGACATTGTTCACAATTATCCAGGCTGGGACTTCCCAATATTCTGTTCAGGAATCATTATTAGTCGGTAAGATGCGAGAGATGGTTAGACAGCCAAGTTCCTCACCAGTGCCAGACACTGGTGTGAGGCAGGAAGTGCTCAGCCAAAGCAGTTGCCTTCTACCAGAGCAGAGAAGCAGCAGCAAAACCCTGGGCTGTGCCCAAATGCCCTACTGATAAGAAGATCAGGGTGTAAGCTTGACTATTTCTAAACCTTTTGCAGTAAAAAAAGCAAGGACTGAACAGTTTCAATATGTTTGGGATTAATGAGACTCTTGCGTACAGGGTTTGGGGAGGGTTGTAGGGTTTTGGTTTTAGATGTTTTATAGAAAGCCTGAACAAGCACCATTAGTCAGCTCAGTGCTAATTAATGATTAAGCTTGATAGCACCAAGCTGCTTTCAATTGATTTTTAGAGCGGAAAAAACCAAGCTGGAATCTTCATTTCCACGACACACGGGTAAAGAGGAGTGACGGGGGCCGGCTGTCTCGACCTGCCGTGCTGGGGAGCACAAGTCCCTCAGCACAGGGGACTGCAGGGTGGGACTCTCTGTCGGGGATATCCCCAGCTCGGGAATGGTGACAGGAGATGGGGATGAAGATGGTGATGACGACGAGGTGATGGTGGAGACCAGCTCCCCAAGGTGCCGTCACTCTGCTTGGGGCACGTCTCCCTGTGCCCAGCAGAGCTGACAGGACATCCTCCCTTTAGGGCTCGCCGCTTGCACAGATGCTGGCAGTGGAGGCAGAAGTTTGGGTGCTCTCCCCATGTCCAGCATGGGTCACAGGAGTATTCCCCACTCAGGATGCCCATGGCGGCTGCCCTCTGAACATCCCTGCACCAGCCATGGGCTGCATTTGAGGTAAACCTTCCTTTCAAGCCTCCTTGCCCGCCTTGGCTGCTGCCTGCAGGGGGAAGGTGGCTCTTTGGGTGGCTGCGGAGCGAGGTTTGCGGGCTTGGTGCCTGGTGCATGGGTGACATCTACCGGCCGTATCTTCAGCTCCCTTTTATGCTTTTACAACTCTGAAAAAAACGGTGCCAAGAAAGTGACACGCGAGGCTGTGTGCTGTTTTAACAGCTCGTTTAACTGCGCCACGCTCAAAGCCAATACATTAATTTAATAACTGTGTGAAGGCTGTGTGTGCCATGCCACGGACCTTTTCTGGGGTTTGACAAAAGGCCGAGACTTCAAAGGAAGCTGTGCAAATCCGTAGGAAATCTGTAAACATGAATGGAGGTTATTCCCCTGTAGTTTATTCCCCTGAAATTGAGATTAGATTTTGGATGTGTTTCTTTAATTGAAAATTCACAAACAGTCCAGACTGAAACTAAAAATATGAAGTAAAAATAGTGAAGTTTTCTTTATAGACAATTGCTGCCACTCATCCTAGGATTTATTTGAGAATGGCAAAATAATGGTAATTTCTCTAATATTTTTCACCTTTTGAAGAGCAGAAGGTAATTTTTTTTTTTAAAAAAGCACCTTCTTAGCTGTTTCCAAAACCCAGAATATTAACTAATCCTACACATAACAAAAATTATATCCTTTTTTAAAAGAAATAGTTCCAGGCTAGTGACTTGTGCTGTATTGGTATTGGATGAAATGTTATAGTTAAGTTCCAGGTTGTAACACTTGGATCCATGCTCAACAAACTGCCCTAGCTGAATACAACTCACAAAGTGCCTGGCTGTGGGCACAGACCAGCCAGAAAGCTGTAGCTGGAGCAGTAATTCTCCATGTCCTTTCATGAGGTTCTTTCATGAGACTGAACCTTGCAAATTCTTATCAATGCAGCCATAAAGAAAAAAGTGGTAAATACACTACTCAAAGGGTCACATTCAAAGGTGAATAGAAAGTAAACAACACTCATGCTTTCAAATACTGTGATTCTTAAGCTTTTTATTATTTTGGCACCTGGCATATAATTTGTGTTTAGGTAAGGTGAGGCAGTGGTAGAGACTGTACAAGCAGTACTTTGGCATTCCCACAGTATAATAGCACCCACAGCCACTGCATTATCTGCAGTGCCATAAACATTAATCCAACTTGTCCTCTTTTCTCATGTTATCTCTTCACATCTATAGTCAGCTCCCAAAGCACAAGACTAGGACAGGGGCACCAGGAGCAAGAATAATGTGCCCTGTTGAGAGCAGCCCTGCAGAGAAGTCTTGGGTGTTCTTGAGGATGAAAGACTGGACATGAGCCAACAGGGTGTGCTTGTAGCCCAGAAGGCAAACCACATCCTGGGCTGCATCCAAAGCTGTGTGTTCAGCAGGGCCAGGAGGGGATTTTGCACCTCCACTCTGCCCTCATGAGACCCCACTTGGGATGCTGTGTCCAGCTCTGGGATCCCAGCACAGGAAAGACATGGACCTGTTGGAGTGAGTCCAGAGGAAGGCCACAAGGATGATCAGAGAGCTGGAGCACCTCTCCTTTGAAGACCAATTGAGAGAACTGGGGTTGTTCAGCCTGGAGAAAAGAAGGACCCAGGCAGACCTTATAGCACCTTCCAGTACCCGAAGGGGGCTTATAAAAAGGAAGGAGAGGAACTTTTTATATGGGCAGATGACAGGACAAGCGGCAATGGTTTTAAACTGAAAGAGGGCTGGTTTAGATTAGCTATTAGGAAGAAATTCTTTACTGTGAGGGTAGTGAGGTACAAGAACAGGTTGCTCACAGAAGCTGTGGATGCTCCATACCTGGAAGTGTTCAAGGCCAGGTTAGAGGGGGCTCTGAGCAACCTGATCTAGTCAATGGTATCCCTGCCCATGGCAGGGACGTTGGAGATAGATGATTTTTAAGGTGCCTTCCAGCACATACCATTTTATGGTTTCTATACTATGATGGGAAACTGGTTCAAGCTGGAAGAAGGCAGCTTCAAGATCAGCCCTGAACATAAAAGTCTCTTTTTCCCTGTTAGCCATGCCCAAAGAATGTGCTGAATTACTGTGTATTTCTTAGCATCCCTTCCAGGGACTGTGAGCTTCCATTCAATACAGCTGAGCAGCTGGTCCAGTCTCCAAGGCCACCAGTTCTTCCCCTACAATGTCCAAATCCTCTTATGCTCTGACTGAACATCTCCATGTACCATCCTGGGGTTCTGCTCTCTGCCTTGACCACCGAGGAAATTCCCACCATGACCAGTTCCTGAAGGCCACCCTTACCTACGTGCTGTGCTGGATTCCATTTTCTAAAAGCCGCTTGATAATTTCTCTGATGGCATCCAATGAGATGCTTTTCAGATACCCACAGAGACTAAATACTTTTTTTGGTGAAGTATAACACCTGTGAAGAAAGGTGTCAGGTTTATTTGGTATTACATACCTTCTCTAGATCCATGTTCTTCCTATTTTTTTCCCCTGTTATACATCCATTTCTTTGGCTTTCATTATTCAGCCCTTCATGGGCATGCAAACTAGTGGGCCCATAAGTTTTTCCTGTCTCCTATACTCCTTCTGGGTAACCTCATCTCAGTCCTTCTTGATTATATATCTTCTGCAGATCAATAGATATCACTGCTGCTGTTAATAAATTGCTTTTATTACTTCTTTTATATATTTTCTAATCTAAATCTTTCCTGATTAGCACCATTTGATCACCAATAAAAGTTCCCCATGCTCCAATGCAGGTGTTAGTTCACCCATTAATCACTCCTTCCCCTGCAGTCAGCTCTAAAGATTGGAACACTATAAGCAAGCACAGTATATTTCACATGTGATGCAAATGACTAATGTTATGTTTCATTTTGTGAATTATAAGTTAAACTCCTTCTGGAGATACAAGAATGGAAATCATGCAGAAAATTGTTTGTTCAGATTGTCAAGCATGTGGAAGAAGATCGTTTAGCAGCTTTAATGTCTGATCTCCAGTACTAGACTGGATGAGATTTAATGCAGCTCATTTTGTGGAGCTCTTTTGGCTGAAATCTGTAAGGAAAGCTCCTATAAGGAAAGACCCTGCATATTAACATCCTGCAATTTTATTTTTTTTTAAGAACATGATTTAGCTTAGATGTCCTCTAGCAAAATTCTCTCTTTCCCTATTAGGTGTTCTGCTCACCTACCCCCAGCTGACATCCTCCAACCCTTAAATGGTACTTCACAATTATTACTTTGGAAGTCCTTTGGAATTTACAGCTATATAAATGTCAGTGCTATTCTGCAAAAATATCAGTTATGTGAAAATCTTGGAAAGCTGCCCAGCTATGATAAGGCCAGGAATTTGAATATAAGTGCAACGTGACTGTTTTGATTTGAAGGAGACTAGGGCAAGTTTTTTTGATTGGTATCTCCTAATAATCAGGTTCTGAGTGCCGGAATAGAGTTTGCCGGCTGTGGTTTAGATTTATCCATTCCTACAGAGGAAGAAATTGCTCTGGCATCTTCTCGATAAACCACATTGTTTGGGATGCCACCAGGTGGTGCCAGCAAGTCAGGGAAACACGGGCAGGACGGACCCGGGGAAATCGGCCTGGATTGAAGATGAGACGGCTCCCGGGACTTTTACTGTTGGTTTCTAGTCGGGGACTTCAATCTCAATCCTTTCCAGCTGCTCTTAAAATATTTTTCATGGTTTTGCACCACACTTCAATAGCCTATTTTAAGATTCAGCTCAGGATGCTGTAGGGTTGTTGGCATTCCCTCAAAAATGTCTTTTAAAAAAAGACAAGCACTTCTGTTGTTTTTCCTAGTTCCTAACAACTGTTTAAAATCAAATGACATGGAAAATCTAGTGATCTCTATGTCTTAATCCTTCATGCCTCATTTATTTTGGATTAATATTTGACTGTGACTATTTTTGTTTCTTAGTCATTGCAAAAATCAAACCAAAGTCCGGTGTTTCTTTTAAGATAGCATCACTCCAAGCTGTGTAGCAGACTCTTTCTCCAAATCTGATATTGCTCACATCCTGCTAAACTGTTGTCAGAATATTTCCCGTCTTTGAGTCTGGATGTAAAATTAAGTCCTGCTTGAATTTAAACATCAAAACTCATACGGACTGTTGTGAGGAAGCCCAAAGATCCATAGAGAATGGAGATGTAGGGTTGCTCTTGCCATGCGGTGGTAACAGGGCCAGGGAAATACCCTGTAGGCACATCATTTCACACAAGCTGGACTAAAGGATGGGGTATATGGACTGTTATCTCAGCCTTTACTCATACAGGCTGAAGCATAAGGAAGATTGTAGTGGCTCAAGAGAAGGGATTATCCCCTCTAGTCAGCCCTCATTATACCACATCTATATACTGCATCCAGTTTTGTATTTCCCAAGTGAAGAAAGATGATGATGGGGATGATGGGGAGAATTCAGCAGAGGTCATCAAGGCCTATTCCTGGAGGTGAGTAGGATGAATTACCTTTGAAGTGCTTTTCTCTCTCCTCTGATTACAGCATAAATACCTAAAGCCAGGTGATATGAATCTCCTATGAGGTGAATTTCTGAAAGTTGTAGG
The DNA here is from genome assembly GCA_020086605.1 of Lanius collurio. Classification (NCBI taxonomy): domain Eukaryota; kingdom Metazoa; phylum Chordata; class Aves; order Passeriformes; family Laniidae; genus Lanius; species Lanius collurio. The sequence goes on from JACBWW010000006.1 coordinate 12,135,789, forward strand.
GGGATCTGGTCCAGCAGGACTGAAAGCATGAATTTCTTCAGTGTTTAGCAGCTACTCTATCAACTGGCTTGGACTTGATTTTAAGTTTGTCCCTGTGAGTGTCTGGTTTGACAGGCCTTTTTCATTAGTTTCCACCTGTGCAAATGTTAACCTTTAGCCAAGCTTTCATCACAGGTTACTTGCTCAATGCATGTAAAACCTCTGTATCTACACCACCATCTTTCAGGTGATCCAATCATCCTTTCAACAGCAGTTTTTGCATTGACCCTAGAAAAAGAAGTCCATGTCCTCAGTTGGGTCAGTTTTTATGGTAAACAGACTCCCTAGACCAGAAGCATCCTACAGACTAGTGTGTAACCCATAGAGAGAAACAGGTGTGATCAGCAATTACTGCTCTGTGATCTACATTTGAGTGTCTTGCTGATTGATGCTGTGATGCTGAAGTAGCCATGGAAGTCAGTATCTCCTGCTTCCAGGGTTCAACCCTCTAATCCACTCTCATTTTCAAAGGTAGAAGCTGAAGATGCTTGTCAGTGCAGGAAATTAGGCCTCTCATGCAAGTCTGTAAATATGGGCATAGATGCCAAGATGAAGTAAAGAAGAAAACATGTACAGTTGTCTCTAACATAGCTGCTGCCTTATAGACTCCTAAAGTTATAACACACAGCTCTTGGTGGCCATGATTTAAATAGTAATAGCTGTAGCAGTAAAAAAACGTCCTAGTGTCTTCCTCACTGCATCTGGAAGCCACAAGAAGGGAGAATACAGATTTAAAATACTATTTTTATCTCAAAGTCACAAAGTATGTCGTGAAACTCTACCTCTCCTTAAAGAAGACAGTAGGTCAAAGGTCAAATCATTAGAAAGCTGTTTGCATTATTTAGTCATCTCAAGATCATTTCAAAATTTTAAAATAATACAAAGAAATTATACTTTTTTCTTTTATTCTGCTTTGTTTGCTATCCCTGCAAGAGCTCTGTGCCAACAGAACCTACAGTCTCTGTGTATGCAGTCTCTTTCTGTAACAGCTGCTTAAGAACTCAGTGTTAAGAGTCTGCTACAGGTTGTATTTGATAACAGAAGAGGTGCCAATGAGTCTGTGACCTTTAGTGCAATAAAACAGTGGGATAACACGGATCAAAACTTAAATCCCGAGGACCCACAACAAGTATGGCTGGCGCTGAGCCATTGGAGGAAAGGTATCTGTGGAGCTGTCTGTCATAACTTGCTTGATATGTCACATTAGCATCTTCTCAACGCTGACCCGGTTGAAATGTCACAGCCCATTTATTTCATCCCAAACATCCAGTGCCAATGCTTGTGGCACAAGGTTGCATTAGCTCTGAAAGATTTCCTGTACACTGTCCTGAAGACAGAAGACAAATAGGGGTGTTCTGTGGTCCAGCTTGGCCAGTCATACTGACCTTCCAGAGCAGCCTTCCTTGAATTTATTCCAGGTTTTCAGCACCGAAATCTGAGGGAGGTTTTGCACTTGTGTTGCAGAGAAGCAGGCTCTCCTCCAAGAAGGATGGCAGATGTATGCGTGGGAAGAAACCTCAACTAGTGCCTGCAGGAGGAATAATAAAATCATAGATTCATTTAGCTTGGAAAAGACCTCTCAGATCATCAAGTCCAACTATTAACCCAGCACTGCCCGGTCCACCTGAACCATGTCCCTCAGTGCCACATCTAAACATTTTTTAAATACCTCCAGGGCTGGCTACTCCACCACTCCCTGGGATGCCTGTTCTAATGCCTGACCACTCTTTCAGGAAAAATTCATCCTAAGGAAAAGAAGCTCCTTTCCGTAGGGACAAGGTGAGCAAGGATGCTTGTAGCTATGGGTGGGAGCTCTATTGCCTTCTTCAAAGAGTGTAAGACTTTCTCAGATCTTGCCTCTAGCATCAATGTTTGTTTGCATGCTTGCATGTGTCAGTGTTTAACTGAAACAGGGCTTCCCAGCACGCTCACCTCCAGAAGCAGTGGGAGAAGAGACAATTCCCAGAAGACAGTTACATGTCTGAACACACTCCTCACTGGTGGTCAATGCTTCTGCACGAGCATGGCATAGGAACCTACACAGAATAGAGTAAAACTTTCCCACTCTTACATTAATGTCATTTTCTGGAGGAAAAAAAAATAGTAATTTGATAGAGAAAGCTTTAGAAGCAATTAATGTATGCATAAAGCAGTAGCCAAATTATCCTTGTAAACCTTGGTCTATGGTTTTCAATACATGGCAATAAAAACTGGGAAACAGAAGCTCAGTGTCCTTCTGCAGAAACCAAACAAAACTTTCCTTAGTTATTTTAGAAACCTGAATAGCACTGCATAAATATATTTTCCTCCTTCAAAAGGCAGGTCATGGCAGCCTTAATTATCAGAGGGACAGAGTGGAAACAACATAAAAATAAATCCTTTGAAAGTTTGCTCTCATTACCACATTTGGCATATTTAAGCATAAACACCATCTGTGTTTACCAAGAAACACAGCAATAGCTGCCGTCCGCTCTCACAGTGACACCAGTGTTTATGGAGAGTTACATTAAGGGGCACATGCAAGGCTTCCACAGAAACTGAGCTCCCTGAAATTATTTGCTTAGTCACCAGCTGCTCATGTAGATGGAGGCACTTTTGCCAAGAGAAGAATCAGCACAGAAGAAGAGAAGAGAAGAGAAGAGAAGAGAAGAGAAGAGAAGAGAAGAGAAGAGAAGAGAAGAGAAGAGAAGAGAAGAGAAGAGAAGAGAAGAGAAGAGAAGAGAAGAGAAGAGAAGAGAAGAGAAAAAAGAAAAGAAAAGAAAAGAAAAGAAAAGAAAAGAAAAGAAAAGAAAAGAAAAGAAAAGAAAAGAAAAGAAAAGAAAAGAAAAGAAAAGAAAAG
>JACBWW010000006.1:12139031-12187234 GCA_020086605.1 Lanius collurio
GGCAGAAAGGATGACCTGCATGTTAAGGACCCTGTCCCACAATCAGAGAAGCAATTTTCAATCTGTGCTTAACTTTAAGCACAAAAGAAATCCTATTTGCTTTGCTGAGATTACACATGCCCTTAAAATAAAACTTTGCTCAGCTGCTGTGATGGAGTGGGACCACAGGGCTCTGTTCTACATCAAGCCCATTAAAAAAGGTCTTTTCACTCATTTTTCCATGGCAAAATGCATGTGTGTGAATAGAGTTCGGGATGTGTTTTCTTGCGTTTGATTTGGTGCCCACTGTCACTTCAGCGTCTCTGGATGTGCTCTTGTACCTGCTTCTCCTCCCTGAACATTTGGGGCTTACATATCTTTCCTGAAATTCTTCACATTCCTCCAAGCCAAGCCACATTCTTGTTATTTTTTGTCTGGATTAAAAAGAGTACATGGGCTAGTGGAGAAATGAAGAGAGTTTTGGGAATGTGTTTGCCTTGAGAAAATATGACTTATGGTGGGAATGCAGGTGGAGTGGTTTCCTGGAGGATTTCTGCCGAGTGGCTAGATTCTTTTGTGCCAGCTCCAAGACATTTGTCAGTGGCTGTGGTAGTCCTAAACTTCCCTGGTATCAGTGAAGACATTGGTCCTTCTCTTCTGCTTCCCCATGCAGACACTCCCAGTGTCTCTTCTTCTCCTGTACATAGCCATTTATTTTTGTGAAAATAGTGGGACACATTGGCTTTGATAATTTTATAGTGCAGGAATAAGGAGGAACACCTGCACACATGCTTTTCTGCCTAAACCATGGTATAGCAAGAGCTCAATTTCTTTAGCAAGCCTGGCTAAAAGAAGACTTGCTTGAGGAAACAAGGAGTCATCCCAGATGAGTTATGCGGAGTTGTACCATTCTAATCACATTCTCATTCCTTTTAAGTGAACAGCTGACAAAATCAGGGAGATCTGCAATGCTGAGTGCCTTTAAAGACTGATCTGCTTTACTTAGATGCCCAAGAATGGGCCTCAGTCTCTAATGACACTCCTACAGATCTGTAGCTGGGGCTCTCCATGTCTGGCTGCATACTGCACTGGTGAGACAGACAGATGTTGGTGACTGCTTCAAATAGAACAAACTTGAAGATGTGACATCTGTGATGTGAGGGAAAAACAGTATCAGTATGTTTGAACTCCAGGAGACCACATAAGCAGTTGCAATGTGCACCAGAGGCTTCATTTGTGATAGTCAGTGAAATGGCCACAAGCCCAGCTCAGAGAGCTAGAAGATGTGTGGGGTGAAAGTGAAGGGCACCCAGCAGCCTTATGGTGAAAAATGGTGTGTGCCCCAGCCACAGAGGGTGTGGGCAGCTATAGCTCTATTCATGGTGAGGGCACCCAGGCCTGGCACTGCCAGCACTGGTGGAGCAATTAACTGGGACCCTTGAAACACGCATACACAGCAAAGGGAGTCTCACCTCCAAGGTGATGGTAGACCTGGGCTCTTCTGTCTGTCAGGCTTATTTTTTTATTAGTTGAGATCTCACAAATCTTGTGTTGTTGAGCCCAAAGAAATTTTCTTCTGGTATGCCTGATTGCTCCGTTTGACTCTTCTTTTGACCCAGAGCAGCTTGTAGAGGAACCAAGTGTGAGGGGAATGCAGAAGGATGGATCCCGTTGCCTGCAACTGTATGTGTGAAGTGAACAAGTCCATGGCAAAGTTTGCTCTTGCTTGGACAACCCGCCTGCACCTACAGCTCAGGCATAGATCCATACAGCCCATTGCACCTGTGTGTGCATCGAGGCTCTTGGGAGCTGAGAGGTGCTCAGCTGTGTGCTGCACTGAAGGGTGGGTGCTAGGGCTAAAAACCATTCCAGGGGGTGTGCTAAGTATCCCACCAGGACAGCTGCAGGCCAGTGCCAGAAGCCTGTGTCCTGTCCCTTCCTAGTTTCCTTGCATAGGTGTATCCAGAGACCAAAAGAAGGCCCAGGAGAAGGCGTTCTGTGCTGATGAAGAGCAAGGCAAGGACAGTCACTGGCAGAGGCCACAGCATAAGAGCTGACCTGGAGCTGGAGTAACAAGCCAAGCCACCATCCCCCAGAGCTGAGCTGCCAAAAGAGGTGAGCCCTGACCTCTGCAGAGCCAGCAGGAGGTGTCATGGTGGAAGGAACAGGCAGGCCAGAGCGGGTATTACCATGCACACCAGGCTGGATGGACCCCCCCATGCACTTGGGGACTGGATGGACCATTTCTTTCAGAAAAATCCTCCTCTGTCTCAGAGCCCAGACTCTCAAATCTGCTGTGAATCAAATGGACCTCTTTCAGCACTGCACATGCCTTTCATATTTCTTTCCCTCAAGGAAGTGTTTTGTGATGATTAATGAATTATGAAGGTCACCATTTGAGTCTTCAGCTCTTACAGAACTCCAAAGAAAACCAAATCTGGAAGAGTTCCAACTAAAAGTATCATGGCAAATGCATCCATTTTACTTTATTTATGATTATGCTCACAATGGACTTATTAAGTACATTATTTAAATAAACAGAACTTGAGACTGTTTGTGAAATGTTGGGGTTTTCTGCCTTAAAACATCTGCTGCCTATTTCTTAAAGACCATTTAAGTAACACTGGAGCACGTACTGATATGAATCTATTTCCTGGAAATTTCTTAAGCATACTTCAAAAATGTAGAAATCTGCACCTTTACCACCCAAGAAAACCCAAGACTAAAACGAATGAGGCTGGGTAGTCTCTAGCTGAGAGAAATTCAATAAATCTACCCTGCACATGAACTGTGTTGTTACGTGAGACTGGAAAGTTTGCTGGCAGGAGACAGGGAAGTTGACTGTAAGTCTATATAATTCAGACTAATAATTCATTATGCTGCATGAAGCAACCTGCCTATTTGAGCAGTGTGCTTTTTCCAATGGTGTGCCTATTGAATGAACATCTGGACTTGCATCTCCTTCCACAACTGATGATACTCTGGATGGGAATATCCTTTTGAGTGTCCATGTCATTATATGGTTAATAATTTAAATTCTTGAGGAATCTTCTAGATGCCAAGTAAGAAGAGGGGTTAGGAACATCTGCAGGATAAGCTTTTCATGAGATGTGTTCCTTGAAAAATATTTCCATAATGTTTAGTGTCTCACTCCCTCTCTGTCAATGAGAGTCCAACTGCACTCTGACATCCAGTGGTTCTATAGACACTGTTAGACCTTCTCCAGTCTGGCTGCTTCTTGGCTTTCCTTTTCACAACCATCTTCTCCCTAATCAAAAGGAAGTCAGAAAATTAAGTCAGATTCAGCCTTCAAAGTCCAGCTGCTGCAGAGTGCTCCACGGCATTTCTTGCTGCTTCCTACCTTTCCTGTTCCTCAGCCAGTCACAGGCTTTATGTTCCTGTGAATAACAGCATGTCCCATCCAAGTTTGCTTGAGCTATTCTGAACTGGTTTGAAGGATGCAGCTGAGATTGTAAGAAGCCCCTTTGAACATTTGCTAAGCTGCTGTTACATGGGATGTAGATATCTCATCCCATTCATTTATGGTGCAGATTGCTGTTCTGTTCTAGAAGAAAACAAAAGTCCAGTTTTCAGTGCATGCTGCTAACATGGCTAGACTTCACAAGGACCTGCCTGTTACAGATAACATGATGAAACTCATTGTCTGTGCCTGTTATACTGATCATTGGTCTCTCCAGTAGATGAACAGGGACCACATAACCTTGTATTATGTCCCCCTTAGAGAAATACCACATCTCATCAAAGACTAATCTTGCCCTAGACATGGGAAAAAGAAGAGGGTAAAAAGCACATGAGTTGTAATATAATGTGATGCATCATCGGGTTTGCAAGGGAGGCTTGAGAAATGCAGGACTTTAATAAGACCACACTGGAAAGAGCCTTTCTGCTCCTAAATGATAGCTACGTGATCTCAGCAATGAACAATCACCCCAACAACAATTCTTTAGAACTTTGAACTATCTGGAGAGCTCACAGATCATCTTCATGGCAGAAGGGTGAATTGGTACCCATCTACTCACATCTCTTCCCACCACTCAGCTCAGCAGCTGTTCAGAGGACTTCCTTTCTGAAGCCTTTGTGTAGCCCCCTTTCAGCCTTGCTCTTGCCAGGCTTGTAGAGCATAATAGGTGTGCAAAGGCTAAAGTGATAGCCAGATTATTTTGCATTTATCTGGGGACATATAAAAACACTATCACAACCCTTTAAGGATCATCTTAATTATCTGCAAAAGCACAGATTCAAAGCACCTGCCTCTTTTTACTTACAGATTTATTCTGTCTATTGTTTCCCTGGCCTTAAACTGCTCTTAGCCAACCAGTTAGACACATCAGACTTCTTCCTTGTCATTTCAAAAGAAACTTCTTTATGCCAAACTCTCTCATTCCTGCAGATGAAAGATTTGTCACTTTGTCAGCTGGTTAGACACAAATGCAATCTCCCAACATCTGGTTTTACACTAGTGATTGGCAGCACCCTTATTTATTCCTAACTACAATGTCTCCACAGCAGCCCTGTCAGCTGGGTCTGCCAAGTTGGTGCACATTGCTCACTGCTGCTGAGCTGCAGCAGAGCAAAGGCACCTTGACCTCTGGTCATCCCTCCAAACATTTCGTGTCCTGGGAATAGCTGTAGTGACTCACACATGTCTCTTGAAAGAGCACCAGTCTGGATCCTGCATTGTCTGGATGTGTTATCAGTGAAAATGCACTGATCCTGCTGAAGTTTCTTTTCTCTAGCTCTTGTGTAGCTGAAAGGGAGGCTAAATCTGGGCATGACAGCAGGCTTGATTGCTAATATTAAATATGGTTTCTCTGGACTTTGGAGCTTCTCGCACTATTCAGGATGGTTATTGAATTCTCCAGGCAGGAGCATTGTCTGCCTTGGCTTGCTGAGAGCAAAAGGGATGGTGTGATCTAGGATATATCACTTGGAGAAAGTCCTTCTGGTCAGAGCCTTAGCAACAAAAGCAGGGGTCCTTCCTCAGATCAATCTCATCTTAAGCACACATTAGAGGAGTCCTGAAGCAATTCTCATGTAAACTGCAGGCAATCAGGTAAGAAGGTTTGTGATATCATCCAGAAGTCATTAGAGGAGAGAAAACTTTCTTGCTTGAGGGACTTCAGCAGCCACCCAGCTTGAAGATTCCATTTTTCCTGGCAGCAGCAACTGCCTGTTGATATTATTTCTCTCTCACCTGTGAAGAGAAAAATAAGAGCTCTCTCTTGGGTGTATGTGTTTTATGGAAGTTGTGTTTAAGAACAGAAATTACACTAAGATGCCAGAGTCTTGGCATTTCTGGGATGCTGAGCAATGAGTCTTCCACCTCTACATACACCAGCAGTGGGGTGGGCAATGCTCCCCATCTCAGGCAGGGAATGGCCCATGGCCTCACTCCTTGGACCGACTTTGCCAAAACAGCAGCGCTGTGTCATGTGTATGTATCAAGGTGCACAGAGTGCTAGGCATTTCCAGACTGGTGAGAAAGCAGGCTCGGCACAACTGCTGACCTTGCCAAAAAAGACCCTTACACAAATCTTCAAATGAAGACCAAATATAATCCGTTGATAATAAAATTTTACAGAAATTGATCACATTCATCTGGATTTATGGAGTAGGAAGCTTTTGCTCTGTTCTGATTCAGTTAAATGATGATCTGTACCAGCTGCTGTAAACTGGGTGAGTTCACTTCTTTCATTCAGTTATGCCTACGCATTTTGGAGTCAGCATCCTTCTCCTGCGTGGAGCTATCTTCAGAAAGTTTTGACCTCTCATAGGGCTGGGGGAACTTGTCTGCTGGCAGCAGTGGGGCCATGCTGTCCCACAGCCCACCATTTGCGTGGGCACTACCTCCCGCCTGGCCCGTTGTGCATGGATGAAACACAGATAACCAGAGGCAAAAGCCACAGTTTGCAGCAAAGTCCCCCTTAAACCTTGTCTTTGCTCAGATGGTTTCAAAACACAGGGTAATATTTCAGATGCTGATGTGCTGCATCACCCCATCACACGTGTTTGAGGTTTTTCCCCATCTCCCTTAGCTCCTGGCCCTGCCAGGAGATCTGCCATCTCCCATTGTGTCCTGGAGCACTGAGCACCTTGCAGGAAGGGACTGTGCCTCTGCACCACCAGTGAAATGAGGGCTGTGGCAAGAGCTTCCAGTCAGGCTGCTGGGGCTTGTGTAGGCTCAGCTCACACCCCTGTTTCTACTCTATCAGTGTGGAGGGCTGAGTGTGGAGGTAGGGTGCCTCTGTGTTGGTTTTAGCCTCTACCAGCACAATATCTCTTTTCAAGATTTCATTCTGTTCTGCTTTTTTCTAGTCACTTCGTCATGGTCTCAGGCCTCCTGCAGTGTGTAGGGCTAATGGATAGTAACCTTTTTCAAGAATGACATGTACTTTCCTGAGGCATCTTTCACCTTTGGAGATATTCCCTCCACGTATAGATGGCTCTTCCTTGCTTCTAAAGAGAGAACCCCTTAGAGGAAGGTCTGTAGTGATAGATGTTGCAGAGCCTGGGTGTGGAGGAGACAGAACACTCATAGACAGAGGTCATTTCAATTTTCCAGGCAGGCTCAACTATCCAGGCAGGACAATGAAGTTACTGCTCTCAAGACCTGGCCTATTTTAGCCCTTTATGCCTAGGTCCCTGTGACATGTACTAAGAGTAAATGTTGCACTTCATAAGCATTTCTGCCAAACTCACTGACAACACAGCAGCTGGAAGGGGCAGTGATGATTTCCACTGTGCTCTCCAGTTAGGAGCTGGGACGTCTTTCATAAGTCTTCAAGGAGGAGAAATGTAGCAATGAATAGATTTAGGTTCTGGCCTTCTTTTGTTCTTGATTTGAACAGCTCCTGTCCTAATTATAATCATTTGCCATGTGATTTTAAAGCAATTATGAATTGACTGTAATGCATGCAGATTACTTATCTCTCATGCACAAAATTAATTTACTCTGCCAGCAATTTCAGATGCTGAACTTCATCTGGTGACTCACAGCTTTGCGTAAATGATTCTACAGAAAACCGGGGAAATAGTAAACCTTCAATACACATTTTTCTTTAACAGAATCTTCATTGTTACTACTCCTTATAAGGAAACTTTGCCAGTCAAAAAGAAAACACTCCCACACAAACACAGCAATTTACTTGGATACCTTTTATGAGGTAGGAGATTTTTTTATACCTGATTTATTTATTATGATTACACTTAATTACCAAAAAAAAAAAATAAAGAAAATCACATGGGGAAATGGTGCACTAGAGAAGCTGAGAGCAAATCCTTACCAGGTTCCTTGTCCAAGAGTCACTGGGTCATTTCTGCAGGTGCTGCATGCGAACTGCTGCAGATCTAGTAAGAGTGGCTGGAGGATGCAGCCCAGGAGGAGAAGCTATAAAACACAGAGCAGTCCTTAAAAGACAGAAGCCCTTTGAAAACCACAGGCTTTTTGTGAAACAGGCCAATTCAGTCAAATCAATGAACATTCTTGCTTTGCAATCAATAAAGTAGACTTAGATCTGATTAAATAGTTGAAAACTGCGTGGAAATCACAAAATGTCAGAAAGGTTTGGGCTGGAAGGGACCTTAAAAGTCACCTAGATGCCCTTCCCAAATCTTAGTCAGCTTTACTAAATTATTCAAAACAATTGCAGACAAGACTGCCAGGGACTCCTCTCAAACCATTCCATACACTAATACCAGCTCAGTTGCTCTCCAACGTCAAGGAAGCAGCAGATCCGCTATATATGCACAAAGGCCATTTGTCAGGAACTTACGGATGTTAAGATGCTTGGGAAGCTAACCTGGGAACTCAGGGGATCTCAGCCCAGAGAAGCAGACAGCCATCTGAATAAACAGGGATTGATAGCTTGACGTAGGAATCGTACAGCTGGTGGCACTGTCAAGAGAGGGAACTGACACCAAAACCCTTAGTCCCAGGTAAAGTTATGCCAAGCAGTTCAGGCTGCAGAATTAGATCAGTCAATTCCTTGGCCTTTATCATCGCCTGCCCAATACTTCCTTCAGCCGACTTGTGATGATAAATTTACTACAGTTTCATAAAATATCACATACAATTACTTGCTCATAAACCACATTATGACTCTTCTACAGCAAAGACCATTACTCAACAGGAAAAGAGTGTGCTAATTCACAGCATCACTTCTGGGAAGGCAACCCATGGCTGTGAACATCAAGATCAGCCCCAGAATTCCTAATCCCCAGGTCTGAAGCAAGTGTGCTTCTGTCTATTCTATACAATACTTCTGAACACCAGGCTTGTCCATTTTTACTTACTGATATCAGCCATAGCATCTGAGGTTTATTTCATATCAAGATAAAGTCCTACTGGCTCCAGAGAAGGCCAAGCCAGGCCCACAGTGATGAAAGAGTGTTGGAGACCAAGTGTTCAGCCGTTTCACAGTGCGCAGGAGTTGTCAGCAAACAATGAATCAGTTCTCTTTTATCTTTTATAAAGATCTTGCAGCAGTGCACTAAGGGAGAGGAAACATAAGAGCCACTTGGAAAGGAACAATAGCACTACAGAGTGAATGAAGTCTTTATCGTACAGAGGTCCAACAAAAGCAGGATTCCATGGCTGTGGCAGAGGAGTAGCAGCTCAGTGGCATTGCAGCCCTACAGGTATATACCTTCAGGCAGTTACATAAGCTGAGGTGTCACAAGATCCAGCGCAGGTAATTGAAGGGGACTCTTATGGAGACAAAGCATAGGACAACTCTTTGTTCCACAGATCTGCAAATACTTCACATAAGCAAACAGGTCAAAATATCCTGGGGTCTTGTTTTTGTGTCCTGAGTGTGTGCACTCGCTGTCTGGAGCTCGGGCAGGGACCATGGGCAAGGGCTTGACCTTAAATACAATCCTTGGCCAAAGCTGAGTTGATACCCAGGGTCCTCATGCTCATCCCACAAATGTGCCCAGAATGAAACAGAGGCACAGTCCTCATTTATCTGGAAAAGAGAGAGAGGCAAGTGTGCAATGCAGGTGTATTGACAGGAAATACCTGTGGAAGCACTGCTGGCCAAAAAGTAGGTGAGTATGATACTGCTGGGGTGAGCAATTACTGATTTTACTGAGTCAAATGGAATTTGGTGGGACTTACCCGCTAGATGGAAAGTCCTGGAGACTAGATCCAGGCATTAGTGTACTTCCACCACAGGTTTGGTGGTATCCATTTCAAAGGCAACTGTGGCAAATGTGACCATAACTTTACATTATCTTATCTCTCCCCATTTTCTGCCATCTTCCTGACAGCTCTAGCTCAGGAGGAGCTAAGAAGGACAGAAACCAGCCCAGGGAATTTAGCAGTTCAGGCAATAAGCACACCAAATATGTTTTCTGTCTCTCTGTCTATCCACCCATCCATTCATTCATCCATCCCTTCATTTTCAGATACAGTCTACAGGGAAGGGCACAGTTGAAATGGGTCAATCAGGAGATGGGTTAGGTGGTAATCTGGGACTACACTCATCCTCTGACTTCTACCCAGGCAGAAGCTGAACCCCAGTGGTACTTTCACTCAAGCTCAAGTGATTCTTACTTGATTACATTTAGCCCAGGCTGTCCAGTAAGAACTTACTACCCTTGTCTAAGACACAGATGTCTTTGCTGGCCTGGGGCCACACTTGTTTCTGTGAAAAACATGTAAATGGACTAAAGGTATAAGAACAAGCAGTCTTTAAAGGATGTACCTACTTTACTGAGTAGGAGAGACCCAGGGAGACAGCTCAGGTACTGAATCCCCCAAGCAGTTGTCCACACTCTGAGCTCATTCCCTGGTTCCAATCTGGATGTCTCCATCTATCTCTTTCCAAGAGAAATCTCCTACAGAGGGACTAGCCCTGAGGGTTGTGAACACCCAGAGCAGCATGGCAGTGAGGCTGGGGTATGTCTCCAGCAATATTTAGTCTCTCCAGAATTACTCATCTAGTCTCCACTGTGTTTAGCAGTATGGAAAAAGCTGTGCAGAATCTGGGTGCTCAGTATATGGATTACTGATCTATCCTCAAGTTATGAGCATATCCTTAGACTTCCAGAACGCAAAAGGGAGTGAGAAGTAAGGAAGTAAGATATGAAGTTGTTCATGATCCTGGAAATGGAATAGGGTTGAAAGCCCATAAAGGAATCAAGAAGGAAAAACAGAGGTGAGGCTACCTGCATAAAAGTTTGAGAAACAGTGATTCAGGTAAATCCTAACTAGGACTTACCAGGTTTTCTGGGCTGAAAGCAAATGTACTGCTCTTTGGGGAGATAATGTGCAATGTTTCCAGTCCCTGACCCCTGAATAGATTTTTATCAAGTCAAAAGCAACTTCAGTTCATTCCTTCTCCATTGGGAACAAAAAGTGACATGAGAACCTGATGGTGACAACTTCTCTAAAATCACTGATTGAATCTTAATTAACAGCCGTATAACAATTCCTTCTGTTCAGGAGAGATTTTCAATAGCTGGTTGATTTGGTTGTGCTTCACTGCCCAAAATGTGAAGCTGGAAATGGTAAAGCCTAATTCAAACTCTTCTTCTTTGATGTTCAGGCAATACCTTGAATGTGTTCCCTAGAAACTGGGAGTTATAAGGATTTTGGAAATTTCAGGTCCCACCAGGGAGTAAGAACCAGAGGAGCATCTTGTCTGGATGGAAAAGCCTTTCCCCTTCTTCACAGCTGCTTATGTTTTTTTCTCTCAACTCTTTTGGAACCTTCCCTACAAATGGGAAGATAGTGATGCTCTGCCTAACCCTTCAGGCTTCTTTGGATGACTCAGAAACACTGTGTGTAATTTTATGACTTAAAGATAAAGAGGGAAGGGCAAAGCTCTACCACTTGTTACTGTACTTACAGCTGTAATTGTGTGTAAGTACTTGCAAATATCAAGGCCATCTTTGGAAACAATGATGTGTAATGGCTCTTCTAGCTATATCCCGTTTGTCTAGTGGAACATAAAGGCTAAATCAATGTAAAGTGTCATGCATTTCTTTTTTCTGCTCTCCCTGGGGCTGTTCTTTGCAGTTACGTATGTTCAGATTTGATCTCTAGAAAAATCAATGAAGATTTAGTTGTTCTCAAAAAAACCTAAGCTAAAAATTTAAAGCGTTTTCTGTCATCTTGGTGTGGAATATGTAATCCCTCTCCCCCTCAGGTAGCCTTCAGAGCACGTGACTCAGCAAGCTTTTGTGAAATAACCAGAAGCATAAAAGCAAGTTTTTACTTAAATGACTTTTTTTCTTGAATATCATTCTTAACCATAATCAGTGAAGTTTTATTATTTGTACTCTCATAAAAGAAACACTACCACTTTGCTGTTCCTGAAAAATAAAGGCAGTTTTCACCCCTAACAAAATGAAATGAAAAAAGACTTGGCTTGTCTATTTATCCTTTGACATTCTTTTTGGGTCAAACCCTAGTTTTCAGTTCACTTCTACACAATAGAGATGCTCACAATGCAGTTAGCCAATGACTGCACGAAGACAAGGCAGAGCTATCAGACTGGATGGGGGAATAATCTGAAAATAATTTTAAAAATGAGACAGCAAACTAAGCACAAATGAAAATATTTCTATATCTATACAAAAAAATCAATTTTAGAGAAGATGTAGGAATGCATTTGCAATAAAAACTTCATGTCAGCACTTTGCCCTTCACAGTGGCTCTTGCTTCCAGAACAACTTTCCCTACTTTATAATGGTTAGATACCACAACCAGTAAAATAATGCTTTACTTCTTAAGCCACCTTGAGAAGCAGTAAACTTTCATACCCTCAGATATAATTCTGCTCTTATTGCAGAAAAACCTATGATATTCAGGAACGATGCAACACCATCAGAACATCTCTCAGCAAAGTGTTGCAGGGGCCTTAGGGGCTAAAGGCATAGCCCCCAGGAAGGTTTGGCTCACAGCTCACAGGCTGCCTGCTCAATGAAGCAGTGGGAACACTGAGCAACCAGGGGCAAATGAAGCAATTCACTACCATTTTGGAAAGTGCTTGGTCCTGATTTTAGCAGCTCCAATTCCAAAGCTGCCTGGATATTGTACAATCAAAGCAACTGCTTGGGAGCATCAGGGTTTCAACAGGTAGAAGGTAAAAGCTGTGGAAAGTACCTTCATGGCACCTCTTGGCCCATTCCTCTGATTTATATATTCTTCCTGTGGGCTGTGTGGAAGTTTGGGTGTTTTGATTTTGAGACAGAAGCAGACTGAAGCAGATTCAACAGCCCAGTTCAACCAGTTTCTTGTACTTCTTCTGAGGAAGGAAAGAAGAAAAATCCTCCTGCAATGTACCAGTGCATCAACTGTATTACTGCCAACACTGCCAACCAGGCAGGATGCAGAACCAGGCACAGCCATTCTGGTGCTGATCGCACCTTCTGTGCCCCATCACCCTCATCATCTCCAGCACTGAGCTCAGTGTTGGTGATGAATTTACTTGGGTCTGGTAGGAGGAATGTGTAACCCCATTTTGGGGGAAAAAAAACCCAAGCTCTTTTTCTGCAGCTGCTCAGCAAATGATGTAATCAAGAGTCTGCTTCATTGTTTTAAGTGGAAAATATTTTTGCCAAGCATCTTCCCCGACTCTTATGTAAGAACGGAGCGCACGGGGTGGAGATTGCCAGGAACCGACATACACCTACGTCTGTGGTCATGGGTGCCATTGTCATAACTCTCGTGAGCAGAGCATAACAAACGGGAGCTTGAGAACTGAAAAGGCTTTTTGTAATGCCACTCTTCAAACATGATGACCTTGCAGGCGGTTTGTGGGGAGCAGGTAAGCCAGGAAATGAAGCTGGAGGATATAGAGTGTTGGGCTCTGTAAGGAAGCGCAATAGCCCATGGCATCTTGTCCTGGTTTATCTCACTCTCTCTCCCATCTTCTCTGGCTCAGCCAAGCACTACCAGCCACACTGCAGGAATCACCTGGCACTTTTCTTAAAAGCCACAAGCCAGCTTCAACTTGACTGACGTCTTCAGAGTAACGTGAGGGAGGTTAAACCAGCAAATTAGATTCTCTCCTCATCTGACCAGCAGAAATTTCTGGAGTGCAAACTGAAGAAACCCTGGCATATCAGAGGTGGCTCTGAGGACAGGTCAAGCACACAGGAGTTTAAAACATGGTATTTGAGACAAGTGAGGTTTTTGAAGAAAGAAATAAATTTTGGCCCGCACTCAAGACTGTAGTGGGAGGTGTGTAGAACAGAACACAAAGGCTTGCATAAACCTGGTGCTTTCCAAGCCTTGGTGTCCTAGTTGGGGAGGGGTGGAGGATGTCCCTGTGGATGTCTGCAAAACACTTCTCTCTTCTAGAAGGCTCCTGGAGAATGCCCTGGTGAGACCCCTTCCCTCTGAAAGAGCACAACAGGTCTGTTAGTAGGGGATGACAGCACCTCCTTTCCACCTGGCTTGATCATCCATCACCCATTCAGGCCACTGCAGCAGAGACAAACCCAATTACGTGCTAACCCACCAGCTCCTCCATTCATCTCCTTCTGCAGGGGAAAATATATCCACATCAACCTACACAGCCAAAGCCACCACCACCCTAATAGCTCACATTTGGGAATATTAAGAGTACAGGGTACCCTGCTTTGCCCAGGCTGGAGGGGTGATGTCCAGTCTCTTGGCAAAAATGAGGGCAGGAAGGAGAGCCAGCAGCCCAGCAAGGGGTGCAGGGACAGGGAAGGAGACAAGGGTGGGCAGAGAGTATAGGCTGTGTGGTTCTGCACCCCACCACAAAGAACCAGTAGTTGTCCCCAGCAGGTCTGGAGCCTGTGCCTCTGCTTGATGAGGAGTCCAGCAGAAAATGTTAGTTACACAGAACTCAGCAGAGGTTTAAGACCGCATTACACACACAAAACCAGTACATGCTAACAAGTGAGATTGTACACTTGTTATAGGCTGGAAAACAGGAAAAAACAGTCTTTACAAAAGACCCTGTAACTTTCTCTTGTGTTCTCTCTTTTGTGCTCAGCTTGAGCTGCCACTTGCTCGTCTCTATGAGGTTGGGGACAGACAGCAAGATCCCCACCTTGGGCCACCACACAGCCAAGGGTACTCCCTGCTGCAGCAAAAGCTCTTGCTTAGATGCACTGAGGTTCCTGGGCTCAGTATCACCCTGTACAAAGAGGGAAATAAGACTTAGCAAGTCTTTTCTGAGCATTATAAATTTCCGGTGGAGATGGATCCTACAAGCCCTGAGGTAAGAGCCTCCCACAGTTGTTCACATCATTGATGCCTACAAGCACTTACTGAGCTCATTTTAGGAGATAGGACTAATACCCACGTCCCACCCTCTTCAGAGGCTTGTTTCACTGAGTCAGGGCTAAGCAGTGTCAGTAGCTCCCGTCCTTCTCAGTGCAATCTGCCCCAGGCAGCAGGCTGCCCCAGCAGCTAAGGCTTGTGCACACAAGGCTTCTGCTTCCTGCACTTTTCCTCCCTCAGCTGTCTGCTTGGGCTCTCCTAGCTGAGCACATCCCTCTGCCCCATACTGATTGATAGCAACAAGGGCCTGGTTCAAATTAGAGCTGTTGATAGCAGCAACTTGCTCAAGCCTCTGAGCACAGCCCAAGGGAGATAAAACAAAGCTGTCAGAGTCCCCAGTGAGCAACACTTCTGACAAGCATAAGGGACAAATCAATCAAATTTCCTCAATGCTGGAGGAAGAGGGCAACAGGAAAGCAAGTAGATGATGTACAGCAACCAGCATTTCCTTTCTCAAAGCACACCACCCCTGTCTAGAGCTCTTAAGAGCTGCAGCTCCCAGATTTCCATTACTCAATGATTTTGGCTGACACCACTTTCCTTGGCTCACTCCAATGGATTGCATGGCCATTTTCTTAAAGTACAGAAAAGTTGGAGAAGGTAACAAAATCACTACAAGCCATCCTTTCTCTTTCCTAATTCTTTCTCCACATTAGTAGATTGATTTAAAAATCATACCATTTAAAAGATAAGTTTTGGAGATCAGGATGTTCTCTAATTTTCTGAGCCTTTGGGTCACATTAAATCATAGCCCATCACTTTTCTTTTAGTGTGTGAAGGCTAGAAATTTGCATTGAATGACAGGAGAGATTTGTCTCCAGGAGCCGAGGGTTTTAAAGTAAAATCACACCACAGGACTTGTGCTGTGAAAGCAAAAATTTATAACATTAGAAATAATTTAGAAAAATAGGTAAGAAAAGTCTAGCCCGCCTTTGATTTCTGGTGAAGAAAGTGGCATTTTCTTGAGAGCAGCAGCAAAGACTACATGAATCTATCTTTATTTTTCAGACAGAAGAAACTATTGTCTGTAGTTGTCAGTCATAAAATCTTCTCTCAGACTACCTGCTTGTGGATAGATTATACAGAGTTTATCAGGAGAAAAAAAGGAACATAAGAAATAGAAACAAATAGAAGATATAAAAGTCTTCCAAGTTCCCATTTGCTTTGGGAAATCTTTCATTGAGGCCTTTAATGCCATGGAGTGTCCTTAGGACTAAAATTGGTATTGACAAGCTTCAGCAGGCCTCCTGAGGCTTCCCCATTTTAAATGTTGTTTAAATAATATAAACTCTTACAGCAGTGGTGTTGTACTGCTTGAATGCACACTCTTATATGTATAATACTTGCCTCCCAAAATCTCCATCCTTTGCAATGTGCAAAACACTATCCCAGAACTACATCTCACCTTGCTTACAGTTTTGCAGCAGATTCTGAGTTTTGACTGGGAACTAAAATCAGTGAACATCCATGGGTTAATATTTTTATAAACCACTTTTGAAGAGCTGTGAAACTGCACATTGCACAAGCTCATCAAGGAATAGGCTGATTTCATCAGGTTATGTGGAGGTTATGGGGTGACTTTGCTTTTATCACATCTGGTTTTAGCTAACTGGGGCAGAGATTTGTGACTTGGGATGGCTGTGAGTGATCTTAACTGCGGCTACCATGGGGTAAGCCTGACCTGCAGGAGGCCTGAAGAAGAGTGGATATGATTAGATGTCACTGTTTTTTTCTGGAAATGCGCATGCTGAAGTGAAGAGCTTTAGCCCAGGTTTGACTGAAGTTTTTGGGGAAGCACAGCTGGGAGCAGCTCGTGCCCTTACAGGAGTGGTATCCCTTGGAGCCTCCCCTGAGGAGCCAAGCTGCGCCCTGAGCACCAGGGCTTTCCTCTCCAGCAAGCACAGAGCCCCACATCCCACACTTGATAGCAACTGATGAGGTGGTGCAACCTTTCCATGGCATGCTGCTGAGCTGGGCATGGAGGAAGTGTCCTGACACACAGCTGTGTTGCTTTTTCATATGGGGAGGACAAAAGGGAGTTACTGCTGAGAGTGGAAATTATGACAATTATACCAGATTTCTGCTGGTATTTGCTGAGTGATTCTCTAAATGAAATAATCTAAAATGCTCCCTGACAATGTTTGAGCAGCTGCTGATGGTCATGCTTGAGAGCAGGGCTTCCCTGCTATATGGGAGCTGCTCCAACAGGCAAAGGGAGGTGGCCAGTCCCATCTCACCCAGCAGCATTCTCAATGCTGGTGGTGGGCAGCCATGCCAGGGAAAATATAAACCTTGTTCTGGTTTATATTTCCAGCTCCCTTTCAAGATCAGCAGCGCTCATTCCCTGCATTTCTCTGGGTCCCCCAGGAAGGAGCTGATGGGTGGGTGGGCAGCCTTCATCCTTATTCTCCAGGAGAGGATAACAGCCCCTTTCCCCAAGGAGCTTCTGTGCTCACAGGCACCCACTGGCATGACTCTGTTGTTTTTCAAACCATGAGGAGATGGATCTGCTGGCCATGAAGAGATGGAGCTCCTGACAGTGAAGGAATGAAATGCATTTTTCTAGACCAGGAAATGGGAAGGTCAGAAGGAGCCCTTGAGGACCTGGTCATGTGGCGAAAGGAGCTGAAATGAGCAGAAATGACTGAACAAGGCAGATGGTACATTGAAGAGAGGACAGAAAATTGAGGCTGAGTGGGGCTTAGAAATTCATCCAGCTTTTCCAGACCCAGCACAGGAATACCTAACCCCACTGCCCTCTTCTTTCTTCTTAAAAAATTCTGAAGAGTGAGATTGTATGGGATTTCTGTGTTCCTTTTCCAGACTCTTAGAAATTATGTTCAAATGTCTTGCCTAAATCCCCATGCTGCAGCTTAAATCCATTATTTGCTGTCTTTTTTACAGCTGACATGAAGGAGACAAGACAAGCTCCACAGAGAGGGAGCTGAACTGTCAAAATGCCTGAGGGCAGGAGGGCTCCTCAGCACTATGCCTGTGGTTCTCAGAAATGAGGTGAGATCTGAGGTGGTGCCATGGACCCAAAGCTCAAACAGATGGGGAACTGCAGTCTGGAGGTGGGATGCCAAGGAGGAATGCTTGTGACCTGACACCCTAAATCTAGCTGAAGGCGTGGGAGATCAGAGAAGAGTAACAGTGGCTGAGGGAGTATGAAAATGACAGCTTAGGAGCAAACCATCCCCTGGTGCAGCATTTTCTCTGATCAAGTATATTCTCAGTTAACTGGCATGCAAAATAAGACATAACAACTGGAAACATGGGCAGACAACCAAAAGGAACCTGCAAGCATTGTTCATTCACTCTGGGATGAAATCAGAAAGGACAAAGCCCAGCTGGATCTTAGGCTGCACGGGACAAGAAGAAACGTGAAGGATGGATGTTACATGTGTCTTAGCAGCAAAAGCAAACGTGGAGAAATTGTGAGTCCATAAACAGAAGTGTGAGCCAACTCACTGACAGATGATAAGCAAAAAGACCAAAGCATTTAATGCTTTTTTTTGGCATACATTTCCATTGGCAAGGCTTCCTTCCACACCCTCACATATCCAGCAGGATTTGGAAAGAAGGGGAACAACCAATAGGAAGAGCAACAGATGAAGGTCTACTTTGAGAAGCTGTGAGTATTCAGATTCAGGTGAGCAGTTGGGATTCATATGAGGGTGCTGATGTGACCTCAGGGCTGCTGTTCATCATCAGAAACTCACAGTGATCAGAAACAGCTTTGATAGCTGGAAATTCTCCTGCTGCATTTTCATGCAAAACCTAAGCAAACATGAATTGGATGAACAAATTGTTAGATGGATTGAAAATTAGCTGGACCAAAAATTAGTTGGACCATTAGGTCAAAGAATAATAATCAATGTTGTGATGGGCCATCTGGCAGCCAGTAATGAACAGAGGACCCCAGGGAATGACACAGGAGCTGATATTGTTCAATATTTTCATCAGTCACCAGGCTGATGACACAGAGGGCACTTTCAGCACATTTACAGATGGTAATAGATTAGAAGTAATGACAGCCATCTCCATTTGGCAGAGCTGGCAGAGAGGCAGTCCAGAGGGACCTTGAGAAACTTGGGATGTGTGACAATAGAAATCTCACAGAGTTCAACAAGAGCAATACAAACCCTGTGCTTTGGTGTAGGATGGCATCCTTCTGCCTGCATAACAGCCATGCAGGAAAGGAAAGGACCTGGGCTCTGCTATGGGACTTCTGGGAGAATTCAATGCAAATGACGCAAACAATATTCTGGAGATCCATTATGAGCAATGCAACCAGTAGTTATTTCTCCCTTTCTACTCAGTGCAAGCAAATCTGCCCCAGAAATGTTGTCCCATTTAGGATCTCTAGTTCAGTAGTTCATTGAGAAACTGGAGAAACTCCACAGGATGGCCAGTGGCCTAGAGAACATGAGCCACAAAAAGATGCTGAGGGATGTGGATTTGGGTAGTCGGCAAAGAGGTAGCTTAAGAGAGCTCTAAAATCAGCCTGAACCTGCATGAAGGGGAGTGACAAAGACAGTGGAGCCAAACTCTCTGCATTAGTGGCAAGCTATACAGAAAAATCTTGATCTTCACTGGAGTGAACAGGTTTGTCCCTTCAGGGGCCTGAAGGAGGGTCATGGAGTGGACCCCTGTAGTGGAATTCTGACCACCTACTCCAGGTGACAGCTCACTGTCTTGGCTCTTCTGTGGGTGGCCTCAGCCAGCTCCCTCCAAGCACTGCCCTGGGAACAGCTCATTCCCACAAGCTGTATCCCAAAAGACAGCTTGATTGGGTGGTACTAGGTCCTGCCCACACAGACTTTAACAGGACCCTATTGGGCAATGCACTCTAAAATGCCTCCATGAGTCTCGTGCAAGAACACACAAAGCCTGATTTGCATGCTAAAAATACCACTCTTATGGGCTAAAACACAGCTATCAAATAATTTTGGGTATTTTGAAGTGCAGGGGGAAAGAAAAAAAGAAAGAAAAAAAAAAGGAATCATTAAGGATCTGAGTATCCCAGAGAGTCCAGAAGAGTCCCAAGAATTATTATTTCATGTAGACCTATCTAATCTAGGGCCAATTACCTTTAAGCAGAGTGGGTATGAACCAGTCCACTGGTTGTTGGGACTGGGATTCAGTCTCCAGCTCTTTTTCAGCTGCAGCATAGGCATGACCATGGAGCCTTTCAGTCAGCTGCTAGGAGGAACCTCCCCAGTGTCTAAGGCATGTCTGCTAGCTTAGCTCCCTACTGGGAGGATGCTGAAGATCAGGAAGGGCACAAGCAGTGAGTGGAGCCCATTGTGTTGCCTCCAGGTAAGCAAGAAGCTTTTATAATTACCAATTCCCATCGTGCAGCACGCAGGCACATGCCTGGTTGGTGTGGCTGGGTGCAGAACTGACATCTTACCTCTCCTCTGCTGTGTCCACATGAAGGTAGACCCCTGAAAATCCTGATTTCCTCCTGTGTTTTTCCTTTACTGTGCAAGAGGACAATGCAGCCAGCAAGACAGCTCACTGCACAGGTTAAAATAGCTCAGATCTGCTTCATATCTTCTGTATATTTTGTCAGCTTCATATCTGAATGTCTCATTAACACAGACAAATAGATTATAATGCCTTCTAAGGAAGCTTGATCAGAAATACCTGAAACAATCAAAAGCCTGAGAAAACAATTCATTGCATTTGATGCATCAGTTCTTGGAATTGCAGCTATATTAGGCGATGCGTCTTTGTTCACTCTCATTAATCTAATTGAATGCATATTTATTATGCGGTGTTCTTCAGTATCCAGGCAAAATCAAAGAAGTCTGTTTCACTACCGAGATGGCTATTTTGCATAAGAAATATGGACAGGTTTACATCAGACTATTAATGCTATTCCATTATTCAACACCAGAGCTAAAATTAGGAGTCACCTCAACAACCAGATGCATATTTTATCTTCAAGGTATGAGCCTGAATTAGCACAGACCTCTGCCTCCTGCCAATAGCCCTTAATTCTAGACAGGCTCTTCTACAGCAGGATCATTGGCATGAGAGAGGCACGTGAGACTCAGAATAACTCTTATGTTTGCATCTCCCTGTTTAAATTCTGAAGGGTCACCAGAAGTCACACTCCATCTGCATCCATTTGTTAGGTGCTGAAAAAACATGAGCATCCAAATATGAAATTTTATAAGCATTTTGTAATAGCAAATCACTTACTGGTACCTGTTTGAAAGAAATGCAACTCACCCTGCACCTGACTGAGCTCACTGCAGAAGCACCAATGCTTTCTTGAGGCCTTCCTTAAAATAATACACCACCTTTCCCCCTGCTGTGTGTCTGAGGGATGGGGAGCCCCAAGCACCGAGCAGGTGCTGTAGTTCATCTGCACATTCTAATAACAGCCAAAGCCTTGTTATGCAACAGCAGCAAACCAGCCCATTAGGAGGCTTTTTAATAGCCCATATGTGAACAGCACTTGGGCAGATGTAAAAATTCCCTCTTGAATAATGCTGTGCTTTAAGTACCTTTAATCTGCAGGGACATTGCCACTTGAATGGGATACTGGGCACCTTGAAGAATGCAATAAACCCAAGCAGAGCTCTCTGGTTTAGCTGCTCTATGCTGTCTGAGATGTGAAGGTGTAAGAGAAAGGGTAAAAAAATCATGATTCTGATATACAATCCTCAAATGTTCCCCCTGTCTGTACTGATGGAGTGGTTACTTCACATCTAAAGCCCAGGCCAGCTTTTCCCCAACACATTTCAAAGGCTTGAAGATGGTGAAAAATGAAAATGTACTGTATGTCTGGACCATGGGCTTACCTACTCATTGCTGGGCAGCACAGACTGGGGTGGCTGCCCACAATGGGGGCATCATGCAGGGTGGTTTCTCCTTATGGAGGAGCAAAATGATCCATCTCAGGCCTATCTGTTTCCATGCATGCTTTACTCAGAAGCTGCTGAGATGTCTCTGTTGAGATGAGGGGAGTTTCTCCAGCCACGGACAGCATCCAGGGCTAGTCCCTGGGGGCTGGGGGCAGCTGCCCTCGTCACTGGCACTGGGCATGCTGGGGTGACAGCCAAGCCTTTTCTTTTTCAGCATCTGAGTGCAACCAATGAATTTTCACCCAAATCAGCCTAATCACACCCATATTTATTGCCTGCTGTTTTGTTGCAGGAAGGCAACACCTCCTTCTCTGCTTCAGATCCTAAGGGGCTGCCAATACCACGCTGCTGTCACTATGGTTGCTCCATGATCTCTGCACTCCTCGGGCTTCTGCCCAATCTATCTTCTAGGGTTAAAAGGGACATTTGGACTTCTTAATACCAAAAAGAAATGGGATCGTTGGGAGGTCTGCTTTCTGAGTGTGGTTCAGATCGAACCACCAAGCTCTTAAAGGCTCATGGAAGAGTTCAGGCTATGAGCCCCAAACAACAGGAACATTACTTTGCCTGCTCTGGGATTTGTTTGCAGGAGTGGAAGGAAGTATCAGCTGCAGGACCGGAGTCTGTAATTCAGCTGACTGCCCCAGCTGGGGGAGAGAGTAGTCGCCTCTTCTCTGAACTACTCCCAGAAATAATGTTTGTTGATATTGGCTTACCATCCCAAGGGATAAAATTACTACAAAATGTTTACAAGGACCATTTGAAACCTGAGAAGAGAATGTTTTTAGTAATGCAGAAAGAGCCAAATACCTTAGATCAGAAATATTCCAGCTTTAAGAATTAATTACTACTTCCCAGTAATGCAGGCAGACAAATAACCTTGCGCAATTTCCCGGACAGATACGTTTTAATGGAAATACTGTGCACAGATCAAGAGCAAAATATAGTTAGTGAACCACGACCCCACAAGCTTGGGTACATGGGTACCTCTGCCCAAACACTTGCCCAGCAAAGCCCAAAGGACAAGGCATGGGGCTGAAGCACCCACCTCTACACAACAGCTCACACCATGAGGGTCTCTGGTGAGGATTGCTCCTAGGACTGGTTATTTTCTGTGACAAAGGGAAAATGTGGATAGAAAACAACCAAGTGCATTTTTCAAAACAGCTCTATAATCATTATGCAAAATTCACTACACAGCTTTTCAGTTGTAAATCAAGATCACAGGACACTGAAATGAAAGCTCAATCTCTATTTCCTAATTTTTCTTTTGGTAGTGTGGGAAGATAGTATACAGTCGATTATGCTCCACAATATACACTGGCGAGTCACAATATACATTTATAGTTCTTTCAGTCAAATGCATCAAGCATTGAATGTAGTAAGAAAACTTCATGAGCCAATTCTCTTAAAAACCTTTTCAATAAAAAGGCTTTGCTTCTCCTTCTTTTTAGATAGGGGAAATAAGGACAGTGGTGGAAGAGCAAGTCTGAGAATCAAAAGGGAAATCTGAATTGTCATTAATTACCCCAGATCCAATCTGAGCTGCTGTTTTGTGAGCCATTCTCTACTCATAAGAAGCTTCTTAGGGATGCCATCCTGAGGGTACCCAGGGATACAGCTCTTTGGAGTGTTGCATGTAGTGCAGTGACCCAAAAACAGCATCACCCTCAAGGATATTGCTCCTAGAAGGACAACAGACTTTGGATCCTCCCGTCAGGAGAAACTGAGGAGATCCTGCTGCCATACTGGTCTGAATCACCAGTGGTCATGTGCCAAGTGCAACTGCCACAAAAGGTCACCTTTGCCTAAAGGACTTTTTCTGAATCTATTCAGACTTTCTACTCACCAAAAGCTAATGTAGTCTCACAGGAATAAAATCATTTTACAGGACATCCAGGCATGGGATGCAGGTTTGTTTCCAGTCATCCATCCATCCATCCATCCATCCATCCATCCATCCATCCATCCATCCATCCATCCATCCATCTCTCAATCATTTTTGTTCCCTGTCTGAAGCTTGAACCCAGCTCTTGCCCACGATGTGAACACAGTCCTTGCTCACAGTCTGCCTTGTCCATGATCCTTCATACAAACAAACCACAGAATACAGCATGAGCCTGCAACACCGACCATTTCCTGTGCTGAGAGCCAAGTCCGCATCAAGAGTCAGTGAGGAAGGAGCTTGGGTCCAGGTGCTCAAGTGGGACAGAAAATAAAGGGAATATTGATAAAGCTTTTTGAAGAAAACATCCCTATCTCTGTCTATGGATGTGCAGCTTCTGAGCTGAAGGTGCACAGAGCAGGATGATGGCAGCTGCTATTTTAAAATTCATGAAGTCTTAAAGCATTACTGGATGATTTCAGAGCTTGGAGATAAGTAGACAAAATAGTCCAGCAGGGGGGAGATGCTGATGTAGTAGCAGCCATAATAGTGTGTGATGCCGCACACATCCCTGCTTCTGAAAACCCACTCATCCATCTTGTCAGGGAAAATTGCTGTGATTCTGTTTCATAGCGGAGGTGGTGGGAGGAAAGAGGCAGATGCATATTTTTCTCTGATCAAGGAGAAAGGCCAGGCTATGCACCACTTACCCTCCTGAAGCCACCCTACCCTCTGTGCGAAGGGCTTAGAGACTGGGGATGGCAAATATTCAGTAGGGAGGGCATAAGTGGCCATGGCCCAGGAGAAATAAGGCTTTGGATCTTCCCTGCTAGTACTTGAGAAATGCTTTGCCCTCCCTGCCCTGGTGTGCCCCTCTTTGCTCACTCAGGACTGAAGTAAATACTGGGGTAAAATGAGGTGGGAGCCAGCAGGTTCTTCCTGTGCTTTGTCTGTCAGTTCAGAGTTGGAAATTTCTGGGCAAGAGTAGATCTGTGCCAGCCAAGGAAAATTCAGACAAACAGCATAAATGCCTTATTTGTGTACCTGTACCCAAAAGTGTTATCCAGAGTGGCCCAAAGCAGCTGCTGCCTTAGGTTGGAGGCAGATCAGAGCAGCACTCCCTCTCTGCCTTGGGCATGCTCTAGTCAGCTATATTCCCCATTACATCCCTGAGGGGCTCATCCTGCTTCTGACATGTGGCTGAAGCAGTCTAACAGCATGAGAAGCATGGAGGGAGACAGGAGGATCTGCATCTTCACCTGAGCATGGGTGTCTGTGTAGCAAGAGCCATCTCTAGCTTTTTCCCCATGAGAGAAAGAGATGGGGAAAATGACAGCATTCATCCTCCTGCTCCTGCCCCTCCCTGCCCCTCAAGTGCCCACTACTTCCTGCACAAACTCTCCCCTGGTACCACAGGGAGAACCCAAGCTCCTGCTTTGCCAGGGGCTGTGGGAGCCACCTAAGTCAGTGCCTAATGTGATTTTTCACCTGGCCATTGAGAACCATGGTGAGATGCAGACTCGTCCAGTACACATTACCTGACCCTTTAGCATATTTTTTACCCATGTGTGCACTGAATGTCTTTAGCAACTTGCTTGGTGAAACTCTGTACCAGATACATGAGTAGGAAATCATTTCCAAAGACAAAAGTTACAGGTTAAAAAACAACCAAAACTGTCCCAGAGTGGTATTTTCTCTTGAAAACAATTGGTTATCCTGGTTTCAAGATGGCAAAACGTTTCACAAATATCCCACTTGTGATTTTTCAATTCCTCTTCAAATTTCCCCATGGACACATGGTCCATATGGTGAGTTCAAGTCTGACAAGGATGAGTTCGTTCTCACCAACCCCATCATCCTGTTCCCCTCAAGCTCAGAGGCCTGGGCCTGGCAGAACAACTCTCACAGTGAAGAAATATTTGGCATGTGTTAAATATTGCCTTAACATGTTCAAACACTACAGTCCAGGCTATCACCGTGCTTTTGACACGAATTAACTCCAAGGGTTTTAGGCCCAGCTTGCAGTCCTCATTTACAGTCTGTTCCTGCAGGTCTGGGTACCAGCTCTCCTGTGCCCTTTTGGTAGGGCAGCACAAGGCCTTCAGGGAAGAGACATACAGGGGACATGCCTGGACTGAAGATGTGCACAGAGCCCTGGGTGGGGAATAGTGCTGCTGGCATCCCACACCCCTGCCCAGCACTCACACAGGCCTCAGGTGCTTCTGCACAGAGCATCATCTTTAACGTGCTCCGTTACCACCATCAGGAAGAGTGATCTGCAGATAAAAAGTGAAAGTGGCCCAAGAAGCTTTAAGTCCCAGGGGTCAAAAACAAAAGGGGCTGCCCACTAACTGCACAGGCACCTACCTGCATTTCCTATCATGAGGAAAGAAAAAGGTGGTCTTTGGACTTAATCTATGAGATTTTTTTAAATAAAATCATACCGGAGTTGTGCTTGAGTAAGGACAGTGAGTTTCCCAGTGAGGACAGATTAATCCACTTCCACACTTTCTAATCAGCATGGAGCAGTTTTATTTCTTATATACACAATTCAGAGGCATATTGGAAGGGCAAACCCCACATTCCATGCTCAGACATCCAGCAAACAATTAATAAAACCCATTCTAGTATGATTTAGAGTTTATGTGAAGTAAGAGTAAAGTCTGACCTGTTTCAAATAGCTACAAAACTACTCTGGGGAAGATAAAGATGTGATTCCCTTTAAATGTAGCTATTTTCTGTGCAGGAAACCTAAGCTTCAGGCCTTCCTATGACACATCTCCAGAGAAAGCAACAGCCATCCCACATACTCCTCTGCTGTGGATTGCTCAGCACTTTGTTCCACAGCAATCTGTAGGAGAAACTCAACCCTCCTGTTAAATGCTTGGGGCTCAAATGATTAATTCTGTAGAACAGATCTCTAAAGCACATCAGAATTTGGAGCTCATTCCTAACAGCCTATCAGCATTCAGGCTGTTACAGGTGCAAGCAAAACAGCAGCTTTGAGGGAATAAAGCAGACCTGTTATAATCAGAATTCTTACAGACACTTTTATATTTTCATGTTTAATAGAGCCTTTTTTTTGTCTCCTACAAAGTTTTCCACCAAGGGTTTTCCAAGCATTGTGTAAAGGCAGGTACTGATTTACATCATTAACACTCCCATTTTACAAACAGGAAATGGAGGCCTCCAAAGAAATCACCTGAGTAGCTTAATACAGAAAATTCCAAGCCCCCCAAAAAAGAAATGGAATCAAAGCCTCCTGGCAAAAGCCCTCTCTCCAACTACCTCTGTTTGGTTGCTATGCAGCCTTTTTTTTTTTTTCCTGAAATAACTCAATCAGTCAAATGAGAGAACAGCAAGGAAATTGTGAGCTTTGACATACTTACTTCTACACTGTTGGCATTAGTACAAAAATAAAGATTTTTATTAACTAGTTTACAAAAATAAATTCTATTGAGTCACACAGGGCCTCATTGGGAGGTTTACTTGACTTTGGAAGATAAAGCCTGTTTGAAACGTCTCTTTAGATCTTGCATGTTGGGAGATTTGGGCCGAGGGATGATGGATGACCGCCTCCTGTCCGTGCTGCCGGCATGCTGTAGTTTGCTGACCTCCTTGCAAAGGTACTGGAAGACATCACAGACTCCTTGGGAGTCCTCACTGGTGGAGATTTCCAAGAACAGGCTGCCCAGTTCATTTGCCAGCTGTAGTCCCTCTTTTGCCTGTACCTGCCTGGCATGGAGGAGGTCTGCTTTGTTCCCCACAATAATGATGGGAGTCCTGGCATCGGGGTGCACCTTGCGTATGTGCTGGTAGAGAGGCTGGATGGACTGGTAGCTGCTGTAGTCTGTGATGGAGTAGACCAGCAGGAAGCCCTCTGCCCACTTCACACACCTGGACAGGGAGTCCAGCACCTGCACACAGTCTTCCTGCACCTGAGGCACAACAGAGAGCACAGATTCTGCATTGGGTCGTGAAAGTATAAAGGCTGTATCACAGCACCATCAAACAGGTTCAGAGGGAAGCCTGAGCTCTCTCTCTCAGGAGACTAGGTCTGGGCATGCAAGAAATTTGGGCTCAAAAGCTGAGCCTTTGGGTGGCAGAGAAGAACAAATTGATCCAAAGTATGTTCGTACCTGGATGCATCCCGGCGTGTCTTGGATCTGTACGGCAACGTGGTCCCCGTCCAGATGGACCAACCGCGAGTAGAGGTTGCCTGGGGAGGAGAGAGCCGTGAGCCGCCGGATGGGGGGCTCGCCGCGCCCGGCCCCGCCGCCCCCCTCCTCACCTGTGTTGGGCTCGTAGTCGCCGATGAAGCGCTTGGTCAGGAACCGCACGATCACGGCTGAAACACAGAGCGCCGCGTTAGGCGGGACGGACGGACGGGCAGGGGAAGGGGACGGGCAGCCCCGCACTCACCGCTCTTGCCGACGCCGCGGGCGCCCAGCACGGCCAGGCGGACCTGGGCGCCGGGCGGCCCCGGAGGGCACTCGGCGATGGGCGCCAGCAGGAAGGGCTGGGACATGCTCGGCAGGCGCATGGGAGAGGCGGCTCGGCGGCCGAAGGGCTCGCACGGCTCCGCTCGGCCCGGCCAGCAGCACGGGGAGCCAGCGGCCCCGGCGGCTTTTAAAGGCCCCGGCGGCAGCACCGCCCGCGGGGCCGCCCCGCTCCCGCGGCACCGCCCCCCCGGCGGCACCGCCCCGCGGCCCTCCGGACCCGGCTCTCCCCCGCAGCTCTCTCCTCCCCTGCCCCGCGGGCGCAGCCCCTCGCTGCCCACCCAGATTATACCCCTTCCCCTTTCTCCCACCTTCCCGGCTCCCAGAGCGTGGGGTGGCCCCGGCGGGCGCAAGCACCGGGCTGGGGGATAGCCTGCGCAGGCCGTGCACCCTGCGGCCCACGTTTGGGGCAAGCACCCTGCCGGGCATCCCCCCAGCCGAGGCAGGCGGGCAAATGCCAGCACAAGCCGCCCAGGCCTTGAGATGCGCACCTGCAAAACCACACCAGCCCCAACTGCAACCGGCTCTGGCTTAATGCACCACCCTCCCTGCAGTGAGGTACTCCGGTCTTGAAAGAAAGGAAATTATTTATTGTTTTACAGTAGACTGTTTCCCACACCTGAACGCATCCCTTTACAGCCAGTGTTGAAAATCCAGCTTGTGGATAAAACAACAGCCAGTCTTGAAACCTGAGTGGTCTTGGTTGGGCCTTTTGGGTTTTTTAAAGAGTAAAGTTTCAGAGAAGAATGGTGCTCCACCACGGGCTGCCCTTAAATGAGCCTCAGACCTGCAAGCAGCTGTGTCAATGTTTCAGTCTCCACAAACTGTTGCCGTGGCTCCTGCTGTGCACTGCTTTGCAAGTGTGTAAGTGCTTAAAAGATAAATAATCTGTTCAGAGGCTGCTTTAATTTTATCAGGGAGACAGCACATGCTAGCAGGACACAACCTAGAAGAGGATAGTGGATGGTACACAAAAGGACTGATCTCGGGGCATGGAGGGATGGAGCCACTGTGAGAGCTAGCTGCTGGGCCCTAGATGTGGGGTTGATGCCCCAAAAGCAGCCCAGGTGACCCTGGATGCTTACACACAGGCAGCTGAGTTACGACACTACTAATTAACATCAGTTAAAGTAGTGCCTGAAGAAAAGCATGGAGGAAGAAACATTGTTGATTATTTGTGGTACTCCAGTGCCTAAGAACCCCTAAGGACCCCTTTTGACTTCCAAAACCTACTGCCTCTAAGGTTTCTACTTCACTCCCTAACATGCCACCAAGCTCTCTCTTTTGGGAAACAAGATTTCTCTTGTATCACTAAAAGCTTTTGGTTTCCAGAGGTTCCTGCTATTGTCATCTACTCCTATTGTCAGGGGATTGCTTATCTTTGGCCTCACAGTGCCAGCAGCAGCTATTTTTATACATTCCTTTACAGAACAGCTATTAGAGTACATTCAGTGTGTCTCTGAAAGAATGCTACTGAAACAAGTCCATTCCAGGCAGATGATTCTCAGGCACTGAGCTGTGAAAGCAGTATTAACCAACCACCCTTCTCAAACCTTGAGGAGCTGCCCCTTTCTGGGCAGCTGTACAACTCAAGCTGCCTTGCCTGCTGCTGGCAGCACCTGCAAAGGGCAAATGGGGATGGTCAAGCAGAGAGATAATGTTGCCCAAGCCCAGGCAGAACACCCTGTGAATGAATTAATGTCCAGGGTGTGATGGACTATGTCTCCATCAACACCTACCCAGGTGCAACAGGAACAGCTCAGCAAATTGAAGCAGTTGGGGCTCAGATTAGCTGTCCCCATTCTGCTGACCAAGCACCTCTGGGCTTCAGATGTGGGCCTCAAAGCTATTCCATAGGGCCTTTCTTGGCTCTGCAGGCACCACTTGGAAGCACCAGGCTTTACTTTTTCACCCACCCTCTGCAAATGGCCTATGCCACTCTCTCTGTGGTCCATCACTATCCCCTTTCCCAATAGCAACACTGCTCTGTGCCAGGTATGCCATACTGCTGCCTGACACATCTCCCTACTCCAAGCTGCACTAACATTCAACAGCAGTACTTTTGGGGAGAGAGCAGGTGTCCTACCCCTGTGATGGTGGCAGGGTGGACATCCCGAGAGCCTCTGGAGCTTGTTTTTTCTGTATTTTTCAGGGTTCCTAAGCTGTATGGGTGCTGCTGGTGGGAGCAATGTTCCTACCTCATGCTTGAGCAAGGATGGTTATGACCACGTAAATCCCCACAGCTGTAATTTGATTTTTACACAGACCTTAGTAGTGCATCCACTGAAGCCGATGCACAGACACAGAAAACTCATAACCTGTCTTTCACAGCACCACCCTGACCATTGCAGGGACAGCTGGCACCTTCTTCCTGCGCAAGAGGACCATTTGCAGCAATAGGGTGCCCCTGCACTGTGGGAGACATTACCCACACCCTAGTCAGGAGGTCCTACCCAAGGGTGGCCCCAGTTTAACCCTGAATTTTTCACAATACAGCCTGAAATACAGGAACCCACGGTGCCTCCGCAAGGACAGGATGAGCCTGTCCTGCCTATGCTGGGACAGGGAAGGCCACACTCTCCAGAAGGTGCATGCACAGCTCTTGGATCTCCTGGATGTCAGCGCCTGCTGACACTCCAGCACAGCACCTGGGATGTCAGCCATCTTTTTCATTGTGAGGGCAAGGAATACACTGAGTCCAGGATTGTGCTGAGAATGAAAAAGGAGAGAACATCAAAACTGTTTTACTCCATCCAATACATACAAGTTGAAGATTATAAAATCCCTTGCCCTACTCAGGTGTGTGCCCTGCTCTGCTCCCTCCTGGGGTCCTCAGCCTGCAGCTGCTGCACTGACACAGTTTCTCCTCCTCCTTCTCAGTCCTTTCTGCCCTTTCACTAACCTTCCCTGCCTAACACTGCCTATACAGTTCTCAGGAAACCTCAAATCCCAATGTTGCCAACATGCTAAAAAAGATGAAGCCGGCAGCTTCCTTGCTGCTTCTCTAAGAGGCAACAGATTTTGGCAGGGAACCAGCAGTAAAGGTTTGTGACAGTAAAGGAGCATCAGAACAGGACTGCAGAGAACTGGTTACAGCTTATGGGTTCAGTGTGTCAAACCCCTTCCAGGGCAAATCAAAGCTTGTGACTCCAAACCCTGTAAATAACATGCTTCATGTTTCAGCTCAGGACTGAGATGTCCTAACAGGCAGCTCTTCAGCTTTTCCCAATTCACAGGTCTCCCTCTTTCGTCAGGATTGCGCAAAAGCAGGGCAGCCAAACACACAGGAAGCAAACTTCAGCAGCAGGTGCTGAGATCTGTTAAGTCTCCGGGCTGTGCTTCTGCAAACCTCCTCAGGTGACCATGAAAACCCCACTGCACTGAGTGCAACAAACAGGTTACACACCTTAGTTTAGCTGTCCTGTTTCCCAAAATTAAAAATTAAAATAAAAAGGTTATTTTCTTCCTGTACAAACCCAGCTTCATTTTCAGTCGTTTCTGGGAATCCTGATCAAGGAAAGCATTTCCTCCCTCTCTTCCCAGCCCACACAAGCCTTCCAAATATGCATTTATGACCAACTACCGTTGGCATAGTAACCTTAAAACACTTTTACTAAATAAATTAGAAAGTGTTGCAATGCAGTGCCTCGGAGAGCAGTTCTTAAACAAGACCACCGTAATGCTGTCCAGTCTTACTATTCCAAATTGGTGAAAGTAAGTTCAAAACTTTAGAACTATGCCCCACTTATGATGTTAATCATTTCATCATGCTGCTACAGCTAATCCACCGTGATTTTGACAAATGAGTACAAACCAAACACAGAACCAAAATAGCTCAGACATGCATGCATGAGAAGCAAATTTAACATGCCACCACCAAAGTTTGTATCCAATAGCCTCCCACTTAATTCCTACAAAGCCTAGTGGAAAATGATGCTTATCTTGGGAGGCAAATGCCAATTTAAGATGGCTGTGGGAACTGACAAGCCAAAGAGGCTGATAAAGTACACAAATCTTTCTGCTCCAAGAAAAGTCCCTTGACCCTAAAAGCCAAGTGCATAAGGTGCAACAGTGAGAGCTTTAGGATACAGTGCTGCACACCATGTCCAATACCTCCAGTGCCAAAATACAGCACTACTCTCATGGATCTGCTAAGGGGCAAGCCCCTCCAAGTCACTTCCAAAGTCATTCCATCTATACAGCCTGCTACATCTTCTGAGATGGAAGCCTGGAAAACCTCAAACATAGCAATCTGCTCACTGGACCTTTGAAACTCCAGCACCTAAAGCCCATCAAACCCTTAAATTCCAGCCCAAGCCAGACACTGAATTCAAGGTCTGAAACCCACATTCATTCCATGGGAAACACCCACGACTGAGGTAAAAAGCAAACCTCATCATCTCCCCATCTCTTACTCCCACACTTAGATGCTGAATTCACTGTTCAAGTAACAGTCAACACCTACAAAGAGCTTGAGGTCACTTGCATCTCTAGTATTCTTCTCTCTCTACATGTAGACATTACTTTTACATCACTTACTGAAGGTAGCTGAGCAATGCCTGACATGACACTTCAAGGTAAGATATTTTTTACCTGTAACTACAACACAATCTTGAGACTGGTGCATTTTCAAGGCTAACCAAGCAGGTTATCTTCAGCAGTCTCTAGCAAGCTTCATGCTGCTCCAAAGCAAGCTCACTAAACCAGCATTGGTTAATAAACAGTCAGCTGAAGATCTTCTTCCATGTCAGAAACCTTACAGGTAGCACTGAGCTTTTGTGAGATCAGTAAATCTGGGATGAGAGGAATTCATTACAACATTCAGCAGGCATGCAATACACATATAAAATCCAAGTGTTTAGTTATGCCAGCCAATTAAAACGTTAAAAATCAAAATACAAAGGCTGGCACTTTTGGAATTAAAATCTTGTTTCTAAATTACTTTTATAAGAATGCTTATTGGCATGGGGAAGTTCTAAACATAGTTTTGCAGGTTACAAGGGTGGAACACCAAAAACTGCCCAGAGCCAATTCTCTAGAGGTTGTTTTCAAAAATGGGTTTGACAATTCCTTGGTAGTCATGAGGCCCCTTAGTCAAAACCTTGTACCAATGAAATCTGAAGCCCATTATCTCTTTTCCTGCAAAAAAAAAAATCAAGCCTTTAAGTGACACTGGACAGTTCTTGGTTACTTATTTTTTGCTGGGGAAATATTTCATGTCCTCTCATACTACCTCATGACCATTACCAAGCACTAGCAAATTTCAGTTTCTAGCATTTATAATCTATGTAAATGACTAAACTTGTCAGCAAAAGCTGCAGATGATTTAAATGACTAAGCATCACAGTAAATGCAAGCTAAATAAATAAACTTCAAAAAAAGGTTTCTAAAGCATCAAACAAAAAATAAAACACCCCAAACCCAACTAAATGAATCAGCCACAATCACATACACTTGTCCAAAACCAGATCTTTAATTTATTTTTTTAATCGTGCATTATGCCATGAATTCATAGGGAATTGGCTCCAGCAGCTCTGGATCCTTGCCATTAGTTCTCACAAAGTGTGCTTCTCTTGGTGGAGCAGGCTGTAAACAGAAAAATAAAAAATGAAAACTCATGGCACTACAGCTCAAAAACCTTTCAGAAAATAACATTTTGTCAACCATTTAGCACTTTATTATATAAACATTACAGCAACTTTACCATTCCTAGTCTCATAAATTTAATTAGTAGCAGTAAGAATCTGCTATAAAGTATGCCTGACTCTTGCTGCTGAATTAAAAAACTTATGCTTTACTCTGTGCAGCTCATTAACCCAATGAACATGGAATGATGTATCCTGCAGTTCCAGAACCAATAGCCATTATCTCTCCTCTTAAGTCTGATTATTCTTTACTTCAACGGTTACAACAGAACCTGTTTCAACTTAAAATTCAATTAAACCAAAGACTCTACTGACTGTAAAACCATCTAGAGCTGCTGCTGCTGCAGATTAGCAACAGAACAGGAAGCAGCCAACCCTTTGTTCACAGCTACAACTACAATCTTCAGCTGGCACACAGCAGTTCTGCTCAGGCACCAAACATCCCAGACAGCCCAGATGCCAACGCACTGCATGCGGCCGCTACTCCAACAAATAAGTGATCTTCTGAAGAAGGACAGTGACCCCAATAGAAACATTACCTGACGTTTCAGTTGAACCCAAATGCCTTTTTCTTTTGCTTCCTTTTTCTTCCTTTCATTTTCCTTCACACGCTGCAGAAAGCTGTCTCTGCTCTTGGAATGTTTAATATGCTCTATACGCACATTAATTCTCTTGGCCAGAATCTTGCCCCTAAAACAGGGAGTCAGTTTTTAATCCGCACTTGAAAAAGGTCACTTTAAATCAAGACCTACAGCCCATACAAAAGTTACTCTGTAAGTTCAGTTACAGGTAATTTTTCATTAAAGGGCAATACCTCAACACACAGCCGCAGACGCACATCAGATGTAAGTCACACATAACTAAAAGGTTATTAATGTGTAACAGTGTAATATATAACAATGAGCTGACACTTTCAAATTCAAATTGTGGAGAATACGTAATTTTAGCCTCTTAGCATACAAACAAGTCATTTTATTACCAATGCATAGCAGTCCAGCTCCTGGAACAAAAAAACAACTTGTCCTTTTTTGGCTAAACTGTACAAAAACCAGCTAGATACAGCTATAGTCTAGTATTTATAAAGGGCTTCAGTACCAGCACACTGGCTGAAAACCCCTGCTAGGTAATGTGACTTCAGGTGCTGGTAAGAAAAACAACAACTGTTTCCTCTGACAGGATCCAAGTCAAATGAGCATCATTTGCTTGGGTTATAAAAAGGAAATACACTTTACCCACCTTGAATGACCAATCAAGACAATAATTGTCCAACTGGCAAAGTGAAAGGAGGGTGCAATTACAGATCAACTTTCTCAAATACCAAGTTTCAATCCATGGAATTTTATTACTTACTTAACCTGCTTGTTAACAATAATGCCCACAGCATGCTGAGTAACATTATACACCCTTCCAGTCTTGCCATGGTAACACTTGTGGGGCATGCCTTTTTGAACAGTACCCATACCCTGTTAGGAAGCAAAAGAAAGGGGAAAAAAAAAAAGGAGGGGGGGAGGGGAAAGGTAGCATGAAGCATTTTTCTTCCAGAAGTAATTTAAAGTATGTATTTCAAATTATTTGAGATTAATTTTAAAATATTCTCATTTTAAGCTGGAATTTATAACCATGCATTTTGCATCTGAAAACTACCAAATTTTGTTATGTCAGTCCTGGTTGCTTTCAGTGTCGGTGAAATGACTGATCACTTTGCTTACAGAAAGAGCAAGCAATCACAAGAGACATTCATCATCAAGCTCCAGTGCATCAGGAACTGTCAATTCTGAACAGTACATTCTTCAGTCAAACAACAAACAAGGAAACTACACACCACCTTCTGTGTGACTGTTACAAGAACGTAGCATTTCAAATTAAACCAAAGGATTAAAAAATGTAGGAATCCTTGGTGAAAGGCTTTCACTTTCACAACAACTCAGTTATGAAAGTACAGTTCACTTTAAAAGACAAGTTCTAAAAAACACTAAGTGACAGGAAACGTTGCTTCACTCCCCCCTCATATTTATATATATGATGGACCCTTACATTTATTTCTCAATTTCTAGTTTTAATATAGCTTTGCAATCACGTAACTACGAACAGCCCCACCATAAATCATGGCTCATCTGAAGAGAAAGCTTGAGTTGAGCAAAACAGAACATCTACTAAAATGACAGCTGAGGTTCCTATCAAAGTAGTGCCAGTAGCCAACTCAAACATTAGCTGTGGCATATTTCACTCGTTTTTCAGCTGAACACACTGTAACAAAGCACAGTCAAGTGATATTCATCTACAAAACCCCACATACACCAGCATATGACACTGAGGGGCAGCTACTGGTCTGGAAGCACTGTCATTCCAATATTGCTCCGAAAGTGAGCAGCAGGCACGTGTGTTGACACACATGACCCAGTTAACAAAAAAGTCCATCCCAAGGAACTGCAGACTGCACAGGACCACACTGCTTTAGCTTTTAGTTACACAGCACTACAGAAAGTACCTTGATATCAACTATGTCACCCTTCTTGTAGATCCGCATATAGGTAGCCAGAGGGACAACTCCTGTTAAGAGATACAAATTTGGATACTTAGCAAGCCCAGAATTTCACACACACATAAAAAAGGATGGGGGATACAGATGATGCATTTGATACAATTTTCCTAAATACCTCAAAAATCAAACCATGTTTTTTTAAAGCAATAATTACACACTTTACACACTTCAAATTTTAAAATACCCAGCTAAAGAAAAATTAAGATTTGTGTTCCTAATGTCAAAGTTAAAAAGACGTTATACTGTATATCAATACAAATGAAACTGCTTATTGATCAGAGGAAAAAACCTTCTATGTTTTAAATAACTGCTGAAATAGTTTCCTCACCTTCAAATTAATTTTCAAGCACTGACAGAATTAGCCCTCTTACTACTGTCAAGCAATCAGAATACCAATGCATGTGCTGCAAGAGTTCAGCATACACCTGCGTATGGCCCTACAGTTTCTAGTCCAAGTTGTCAGAAATCCTTTGGCACAAGCCCTTGTTTCACAGTCCATCCTCAGGAACTGCAGAGGCCCATCAGGTCAGTAACTGGATGCAGTGCTGGTACTGTAAGGGATACTCACCATGCTTGCGGAATGGCCTCGAGAACATGTAACGTGTTCCCCTCCTCTTTCCCTTTGTGTTCGTCATTTTGGCTGATTACTGTAGAAATGAGGATCAAGGATCAAACAACATTCAGCATTGGAATGGATCCACAAGGATCACCAAGACCAGCTCTTGCCCCTGTGCAGAACACCTGGAGTCACAGCATGTACCTGAGAGCATTGTTCAGAAGATTCTTGAGCTCTGTCAGGCTAGTGCTGAGACCACTTCCCTGGAGAGCCCATTTCAGTGCTCAACCACACTCTTCACAAAGGGTGAAGAACCTTTTCCTGTTATTCAATCTAAACCTCCCCTGATACATCTTCATGCCACTTCCTCGGGTCCTGTTACTGGTCACCACAAAGATCAGTGCCTGCCCCTTCACTTCCACTCATGCAAAAGCTGTAGCAATGAGGCCTGCCAAGAGACCTCAGCTGCTCCTTGTATGGTTTTCCCTCCAGACCCTACTGCACAGCTTCCTCAGGCAGCATGTTTGGAGGCCTGGCTGTTCCCATTAACATTATGCCCCTTTCATATCCAGTCTGAGCTTCTCCCGACTTCAGCTGGTTGTTTCATGCTCCTTCCCCGTGCTCTTTCCAGGCACCAGGATACATTCTGTTGACTGTGGCGCTGTGTCCCCCAATGACACCTCTGCCTCGTTCCTTCAACCTCCCCTTTTAAGACATCCATAGGGTAGAATCTCCACCACCCCATTTACCGGCCACTACTACGTCTGACACAAGACCCAGATGCTCCGCAAGCCTACGGAGCCATCCCGGGGGCGTCCTCCCCGAGAACCCAGCCCTGCCCCCGTCATCCCGCCGGCGGCCGCGGCGCGACCGGTCCAGGCTGCCACGTGCTACAGCCCTGCTGCTCCGCACCTGCACCCTCCGCGGGCCTCAGCAGCCCCTTCCTCGCTCCCTCCCTTCTGCCCGGCCCCCCGCAATCCGCCCGGCCCGGCCACCCGCAACGCGCGGCCTCCTCGCTTCCTTACTCCCCACCCTAGGAAGGCCGTGGTGCTCCCATCGGAGCCGGTGGCCCCCCACTCGCCCCTGCCGGAAGCACGACCCCTCCGGCCGCGTCCCCGCTCCGCGTTCCCATCCCTCCC
The DNA here is from genome assembly GCA_020086605.1 of Lanius collurio. Classification (NCBI taxonomy): domain Eukaryota; kingdom Metazoa; phylum Chordata; class Aves; order Passeriformes; family Laniidae; genus Lanius; species Lanius collurio. Next base: position 12,176,445 of record JACBWW010000006.1, read on the forward strand.
TGTTCCCACCGCGTCCCCCGGATCGGCGAAGGGCCGCGGGCGCTCACCGTGCGTGCGCCCAAAATGGCGTCCCGGCTCCAAAGGAAGGGGGCGGTGCCGCGCCCGCCCTTAACAGCGGGGCCTTCGCGGGGCTGTCCGTGCCGCGCCTGACGGGAAGTGCTGCGGCGGCGCGCGTCCGCCCGCCCGCCCGCGGGAAGTGGATGTCGTGAGGGGCAGCGACCGCCGGGATGCTAATCCCGAAAAACAGCAGCGGCACAAGTCTGACCCTTTGGCTTTAGCAGGGGCAAACACCGGGGGTTTCACGGCTGAGCATGTGGTTTCGTGGCAACGGGCAGAAACCGATGCACAGGAAGCTCTAGCTGAATATGAGGAAGAACTTCTTCACTGTGCAGTGACCACACACTGGAACAGGCTGTCCAGAGAGGTTGTGGAGTTCTTCCTCACTGGAGATATTCAAGAACCATCTGGGCACAGCCCTGTGCCGTGTGCTCTGAGATGGCCCTGTCTGAGCAGGGATGTTGGACCAGGTGCCCCCCGTGGTCCCTTCCAACCTTATCTATTCTGTGATTCTGTGAGATGGGGGTGGGAGAGGTTTGGCAGCGGGGATGCCGGAGAGGGAAGACGAGCCAGGTGTCTGTCAGGGATCCCGAGGAGCGAGTCCTGCGGCGAGCAGGTGGCCCGCCATCCGTAAGGAGTTAAGTTTGGAAATGTAAAAACATAAGCAGCCAGCAGGATGTTTTACGACATGAAAGTAGTACACCAACATTTAAATTCGCGGCAGTGTGAGCCCGCTGCCGCTGCTGTGTCAGTCACGGCTGCCCGACCGGCGATCCCGGATTCCCGGGCAGGGAAGCGGGGTGGGAGAAGCATGCCAACAACCAGAGGCGAAGAGGCTGCGCAGGTTTGGGGTTTGTTCGTATTATGATGCCATAATCTCCAATTTGTGTGCCAGAGATTTCCGCCAGATAAATAAAGCGCGGATTCTCTACAATGAGTCCTTACAGTGCCACAGGTTGCATCGGCTGCGAGGTGCCTGAGAACGAAGGGAATGGTGAGCAGGTTCCCGAGCTGGCAGAGTGACTGACTCAGTGTGTTTGTGCATCTCCAGCGCCGGAGCAGACAGGAATCGCCATGGGAAGCTGATTGCAGTGAGTCAAGAGAGGGCCTCCTTGCCCCAAGCTAAACATGCAGGGACGGTTCAAAACTTGTCTCAGCGAGGAGTTGCCCTACTGCAGAAATTTTTGTTTTGAATGAACGAAGTACTTATTTAATTTAGGGGAGGGATGATTACTTAAAGCAGTGTATAAAAACATACTTGATCCTCTGACTAACTTCGCGGTTGTACTAATGTTGTCTTGGAAAACTCAAGCCCTTTCAGTCATCATTTTAAAGCAAGTTTAATATTTATGGATCACAAGAATGGATATGGAGGATTAAATACACTATCAGGTTCTGCTTGCAGAGCTACCTGGCAGGACATGTTCTGACAGACAGGCACTGTCTCCACATGAAATCTTTTGGAGAAAACTGTTATATTTAGAAAAATGTGTCTATACTCCATCCTGTCACCGTGAAAAATCTAAAATTTACAGTGCCTGATATCTATGCAGAGAAAAATCTATATAATTTAGTATGCATTCAGCCTAGGTACTATGGAACTTTTCCAAGCATGAGAATCATTACAAGCCTGAACAGCTCTTAGTGCATTGGCAACAGATTTCAGAGAGGATATCAACCAGAGTAATGACAGGAAGCCAAATCCTAAAAGGCATTATTGGATAAAGGAAGCTAGGCATTTACAGTGAGTGAGCTGAATGCCTTAATCTTACCAGTGATTTACATTGAGGGCAAATCTCTGCATCGACCTGGGAGGAACGGGGAAGAAACACCTCGTGCTGAAACCCATGTGCACACACAGAACACATATGGAAACACATACGGAAAGTGTCATTCATAAGGGAGTGGTAACTGTGAACTTACTTGAACTCTGCTCTGTTTGTGGCCAAGTAATACATTCAGAATTTGTAACATATTTTTTCCTGAATAAATCACATGACCGGTTGATTCAAAATTTCAGTGATGTTTTTATTCATAAATTTACCTTGATTAGCACATTCCCAGGATCCTTCTTTAGCTCCACATTTCAAAGAAGCAATCATGTTTCACAGTTTGTCTCCATTGAATCCTTCCCTAGGCATGCTGAGTCTGATGCAGAAGTCCAGAACTCTGTCCTAACTACCGACATTTGATACATGGTTTTCCAAAACTGAGACCTGATGAGTAGTTAAAGGTTGCAGAGCCTTTGTATGTTGCTCACAAAAGGATTTCTTAATAACGGCTGTCTCTGGCAGATAAAGGTACACAATTTGTAGGGTGATTTCTGGTTTGAAAACTGGAGCTAAAAGCCAAGCAGATGTGGTGGAGACCTGCAGCTCCACATTCCAGGCTGCATGTGCTCCCCTTACTGCCCTGCTCTGTCCTCTCAAAAACCCAGCCTAAACTGCTCTTCCCTGATCAAACTTCAAGTTGTAGGACCCAGACTCCAATTTCTCCTAGGTTGTAGGGCAAGCACCACATCTGGTTCTGCTCCAGAAACACCTGGTACTCAAGATGGGTGAACACAAGCAGCAATACATAACTTTACACGAAGATCCCAAACACCATGAAGGTCCCAGACTGATACTCCACCCACTGCTGTACTCTGGAAATCTTTCTACACCATGGTAAACTGTTCCCCTCCCACTTTCCCTGGCTTGGAGGTAAAGCAAGACAGGGAAAACAGCTTCAGTGGGAGCCAGTTCAAAAGTTGTTGGGGAAGGAATCTTGAAAGGGAGGGCTCATTAGAAGTCAGAGAAGTGGAGAGTAGATAAACATCACTTTGTTTTTCAGAGTGGAAAGTACCATGCCAAACCCCAGCCATTTTCAGTCCCCAAGCTCCCACAGTCAGGATCCTGGTATCATCCCTGGGAGAGCCCTATTTTGTTTCTGACATTTCTCTGCAGCATCTGTCTGGATGATGGCTCTCTGTAAAGAATAAATGTGCTGTAATGATTCTGTACATGGGATTGCCAGGAATCCTTCAGTGAAATTTTAATGCACAGTGGGATCTGGCTTGCTCCTATGCTCAGCGGACCAAGTGATACACAGAGAGATCTTGAGTGTGACATTCCATTTGTGTTGGGTTATTCAGCAGGGGTGTGGAAGGAATTTAAATTAATGAGAGTTTGTAAAGGGCTTTGAGGTGAAAAATGAAAAATATTCCCCTTCAGTAGGGTGTAGGTCTCCTGTGTCTCACATAATGCATTCATTAGATGAAAAGAAAAAAAGATAGCTGATGAGGACTGGAGAAAAATTTTAACAGAAATTACTGAGAATGGATGTTAAAGAGGATTAAAATCTTGAGTTCCTTTTGTGATAACATTGCAAAACCAAGAGCCTAAATTGAAAATCAAGATTGTGAAGTTAATTGGTTATCCCATCCACAGCATCTACACTGCGCTTTTGATCGAAAAGTTATGGACCAAAGTAATCTGTCACCTCCTCAGCTGACCCAGTTACTTCATTGCTCATTCTTTCCAAAAAGGATCATGTTATATGGCATCTCAGAGTCATGCTTCTGGCCCCTTTTATGGTCTCTTTAGCTCCCCTGTGATTCTAGCCCTAACAACCAACCTTTTTATTTCTGTAGTTAGTTCATCTCTTTATCCACAAAACCCCTTCTGTAAATACAAGCCTGAGCCTAGTTCCAGGGGAGTTAAAATCAATGAAATTAGTGTCTAAGCAACCAATCACCTTCCAGAAATGGCAGTGCAGACAAACTGCTTCGAAGGGCTCACTTTGGAATTGCAGAAGTGCCAGTACAGGTGGCTGTACTGCGCTGCATTGCCAGTGAGGCGTATCATGGGGAAAGGAATGGGAAAAACTACAGCCTGCCTTTGAGGGAAAGGAAAAGACAAAAACTCTATAGACTAAGAATTGTGATGGGGCTCAGCATGTCACACACGGGTGGAAATTTTCGTTACAGTTATGGTACTTACAGATTCATTGCCAATCCAAAGTGTTCCTCGATGTAGGTGGATTGACGCTGGAGTGAAACAAATGGCCTTTTTTCCATCATTATCTAGACTGCAACATGAAATCTGAAACACAGAACAAATTCTGTCATTCAGCTTATTTGATTAACATGGCATTCTACTTTGTATGCCAGTGAATACTGCACTGCTGCCCCTACAGAAATCATCAGGAACTTCCAAGGAAGCTGTTTTGTAACTGTGACCATCTTCTTAAAAATACCAAATAATACAATTACCAAACTTCAGATTTATCAGCTTTCATTTCAAAAGCAATTAAGGTCCCTTTCTTCCCTTACTAACAGAGCAACTTCTCAATCAACTGGTTTTATTATTCAATGTATCCATTATTCAGTTATTCAACTGGTATCACCATTCAGTGTTTTCTCAAACTTCTTGTGTTACCACATTTTTGTCTCTGTGTAACCTCTCCTAAGTCCAAACCAGTTACCCAGGAATAAGCAACTCCTTATATTGTCACTGTCAGCTTCACTGTACATTTACTTGTTTTGGCTAAAGGTAATTAGCCACTCCTACACTGATACAGCTAATAATTACAGAAAATTCTGCTCCTTTGTCATGGAGGAACTCAGCTGCTGCCACTAGTAAATCTGCATAATATGGGGATTTTTGTGGGGATTTTCTTTTGATCATCTACTGAATGTATGTATAGATTTAATATTCAAATATATGATTAAAAATCTGATCTTTCACATTCCAAACTTGAGCCTTTGCTAGCCCTCTTGGGAGTTACTAATTGCAACTTAAGAACTGGCTTAATGATTAGGATGTTATTTTCTCTTCTTTTGTTTATGTCTGATCTTAGCATACTTCTTGCTGGAAGAATAGTGATGCTTGCCCTTTTTCTGTAATTATTTGCACAGAATATCTCCTTTACACTTTCATTTTACCAAGCTAAATATTCCATGCTCTTGAAGCCTCCACACACTTAGCAGGCTCTGTGCATTTGCCCCTATTCCCACACACCTCTCTTGATTATCAGTGTTCCAATTTATACCCAACAGTCCCTGTTAACTTGCTTGCTGTGCACCCATGACTTCTGAGATGCTTTCTGCTGTTACTGAAGATGATCACAATCATCAACAAAAAAAGGTGTTATAGTTTACAAAGGTCTGATGGGATGTAATAGCACATAGTAAAAATGTGGGTGGAATAATTTTCTATTCTATAAATACTCTGTGGCATTCTATTAGCATATTGGCATCTGGAGTAGCCATTTGCATTTCTCATTAATTGTTCTGATCACAGCTATTAATATAATTGTTTTTAATTACTTACAAAATGGCAAAGAATCTTGCTGGAAGGAAAGGGCTATGTAAAATATTGCTAGTTTCATTTCAGGTAAAGGAATGTTTTCTACTTAATGTTAGCTGAACTCCAGTAAGCACAAATTTAAATTTATCTTCCAACTATGCCAGATTAAATGTGTTTTTCTATAGGAATGCCTGAAGAAAAAGTAGAACGTTTGCTATTTTAATAGTGCTACAAAATGTTCTTTTTAATAATGCATGAAGTAACCAGAGTTATTGCAAACTCATGGTAACAATCTTTCAGTAAACATTATTGTCTTGACTCTAGTTCTAAATACCTTCCGGATGCCAAAAGAAAATCCTATCCTGCTTTCATAGAATCTCCTTGAAAGAAAAGAAAGGGAGGAGGAATCACATCCAGAAACTACAGGAGCAAAAAGCACACCGTTGTCTGCATTAGAGCACTTCACGTGTGTTTGTAATTCCACTTACGTATTCTTTCCTAGGTGCTTTAGCAGAGTTTGAATCCGTGGTCAGAAAATGTTAGCCTTCACTGAGTGATTGGCTTCCTGCCTCCTTTCCAAAGTGGGAAATGGTCTGTAGCTTCTGCAGTCTTACACATATCAGTATCTTAAATGATGAACCTGAGACAGAGCCCTTGACATAGCAAGGTAAAAATGCCTTTTAACAGTTGTATGTTTAAAAAGTACATGTGCTTTTATCTTCACCCTGTTCTGAACATTATCAGTCCTGCCATCATTTTTCAGCTTTCTAGCTTATTGAGCCATAAACTTGTTATAATAAGGTGAATTTCTCAAGTAATCCTCATCACCTGAACCCAGGAACTGTGGTTGCAAGGGAGCTATCAAATATCACAAGGCTTGCAATAAAATAATGAGAGTTGGCTACACTCTGACAATGCCTGTCAATGAGACAACAATAGCTACTCTGAACAAAAACTGCAGCCAGAAAAGAACAAATTAGTGGTCAGTCAAGGAGAAGCGAAACAGAGAATTAGCAAAGCATAAATTTGACCAAATTTTGACCAAACAAGGATAAACTGGACCAACTTTCTCACCTGTATAATAGGAATAATAGCCCTATATATGGAGCAGGGTTATTGTTAAGGATCAATTAACTAATATTTGTGAAATGCTGTGGAGTCCTTCATGGAATAAGCAAAATAACAATGTGAGTTAATCAGTATTTGGGCTGCTCCAAGGTAACTGCAACTTATCCAAGGGAGAGAAGCATCTGAAGGGACGAAACAAGGAAAAAAGTCCCATTGCAAATGGGCAATAAGTGCTGCAGAGAGAGAGAAGCAAATTAATTCCAAGGGAAACGGAAAGAGGAGATGAGACTACACGGGACAAAGAGGTGATGCTTGGATTACTGCAGTATAAAGACACAGGGCACAAACTGTATGAAATGGAGCTTTATTAGTTCTGCTGCTCATGCAATAACTTGTGGTTGGTTGGTGGGTTTCGATTTTTTCTTTGTTTGTATTTTTTCCTTTCTTTTTTGTTTTTATTGTTTGTTTGTGGGGCTTTATTTAGCTTTGTTTTTAGAAAAAACTAAGTATAATCAGATGGGGGTATTTAACTGACCATCTGCAAGTACAGAAGGGAACTGTGGATTCTCCAGGGTGTAAATCTTGCAAGAGAAGAAATCAAAATCATTCTACTTCGGTATTTCTGACAAAGAGAGCATTGTTTGAAAACTGATTGCAACAAGAACTTGAACAATAGCTTTAGATCAGCGGAAGGACAAGATATTACTGTGGCATGTGTTTCAATTAAAACAAAAGTAATTCACCACCCATTAGTGTCTTCAAAGACACGGGCTATTAACAGTAAATGCTCTTTAACAAATTTATTCTCTCCCCAAAACAGTTTCCAATATTTTTTTCTACCTCTTATTGGATATTTTTTTACACTGCATATCTATCTCTGTGCTGGTTTACATATTCCTCCTTAGCTTCCCTTGTATCTTGGTACTGTAGAGAACTGAATCGTGGGGGGGACTGTAACGATACAAGCTCTTCACCTGGAGGCTGCCTGATGTCAGATTGTGCATCACTATTGTTACTCCATGACAGCTAATCTTGCTTTTGGGGAACTGCTGCGCAGATCACAAAAATAAAACCTTGCTGACTGCAATGGGAGGTGTTGCTTGGTATTCTGGCAGAAAACACAGAGACTGAGGAAGCATCTTGCACTTCTTACCTCTAATAATGGATTTTCCAAGTTAGCGTTAGACGCTCACTGACTCACGAAGTTTCAGACTAAGGAAAAACTGGAGTTACTGAAGCAATGGCATCTCAAGTGCCTGGGTCAAGGATCAAAGCCATTAATTTTTAACAAGTTTCTGTTATTGAAAGCATTTCATTACAATATTAACCTCTCCTTCTTTTTAAATATACTTGTAGCCCTATTTATCCAAAAGATTCTATTCAGAACTGTGTAAAAAAGCACACAGTTCTTATTTTTGTGCCTAGCCCACGTCCTTTTATATCAAGATCACCAAGACCCAAGCTATACACACTTCTCTTGCAGAATACAGTAATATCTTTCAAAAGAGTTACCATTTTATAAATGGACTCTTTTTCTACGAATTGGAACTTTATTTTCAGTTAGAATTGCGCCTTCTTTTAGAAGTGTAAAGACTCAAACAGTGATAACAGTTTAGAAATCTACTGTTATTTTCAACACAACTAGATTCTTGCATTTTACAAAAGTCCATTGGATATCTCTCTTAACTGATGTATATTTTACATGTGTAGAAATTTTCATTCAGTTTAGTAGCATAATATTTTTATTTTCCTTTTAACTTCTCAGATGCTGGTTATCCTTTGTATAACAGATTAATTGTTTGCCAGCTATACATATATGGCAACATGCCCAGTATCAGCTGAGCTGTGAAAATCAAAGTATCAAAATATCTCCATGTGAGAACTCTGCAAGAAACAAATATTGCCCTCTGCTTAGTAAGAAAAAGATAAATCAAAACTACCAAAAACATAAACCACCAAAAAACCAACAAAACTCAACACCATTACTGAGGAAAGCTTTGATCTTCTAAAATGAATGTAAGGGAAAAAACATCATAAGCAAATTTTACCCTGCCAGAGGACTCTTGTCTAATCTATTTTCTTAACAGATTTGGTCTAATAATAATTATTTCTCACACCTCTTTGTAAAATATCATGAGATCTACTGATAAAAAATGCTATGAAATAAAATAATATTTATCTATAGTACAATTATACATAATAATTTTTACAGTTTATATACTTTCCTGAGATAATTTATTAATATATTGCTTATGATTACAGCTAAGACAACTTATGCTTTTGAACCTATGCATAAAATCCATTGCTTTTTCAACTAGCTGCTCAGATCCTCCCACATCAGGTAGATTAGCACCACCTCTGTATGGCTCCCAGAGGGCATGTACAACAGTTATGTAAATAGCTGTATTTTCTGAAAATGTACCCTCAATGTAATTTACAAAAATAATTTACTAATACAGATGTTTCATTATCTGTCAGTTAGTACAAGGGGGGGTGGGTGGGTGATAACATTATTTTCCAAATATATTTCCTGTTGTCCCTTCAGTTCCCCAGAAGGATCCAGTTTCAATTTTCATAATGTGTTAAGAGTCCATTTCTGTATAATTTATGCAGCATCAGGTTTTCTTGGAATTATGAGATATGAGTTGGGAAAATTTATGTCTTACTCTCTATTGCCTCACGGCACAAATCCTTGAATGCCCAGTGACCACAAAGTAAGGTGCATTTCCATAGCAAGGCTGGTTAATCTATCATGAGAATGGTGGATGGCCTTCACTGGGATATGTGTCAATAAAAATACAGATGGTGAATTCAGATGGCTTTCTTGCACAGACAAAACCGCCTCCCATCCGCCCCTACTATTCAGTCTGGATCCAGATTTAAGAGTGTCTGGGACAAGTGGAGGTATATAGAATCATAGAACATTTATGTTGGAAAAAGCCCCTTAAAATCAAGTCCAAGAGTTTCCCCAGCATTGCCAAGTCCACACTAACCCATGTCCCTAAGTGCCATATACACAAAGCAACCTGCTCTGGCCTCAGACCTGACTGTGCTATGAGCAGAAGGTTGGACTGGACACCTCCAGAAGTCCCGTCCAACCTGAATTATCCTATTATAGTATGCTCTTGCAGCCACACTGTACAAGTCCAAGAACAGGTGTGGTATGTCTGCATTCAGGTAATGCAGCAATAGTCTGACCAGCTGGTGGTTTGACTGGTTAGCAGAGGGTTAAATAGACTTGTAAGACCAATTCTGTTGTCAAGCAACATTAATGAAAACCTGATATGCCCCAGATTCAGCGAAACCATCTATAGTCACAGACAGATGATACAGGCACAAACACACCTATGCCATGCCTACTCTTCAATTTCTGAAGCCAACCTACCCACACACCCCAGAGTAAGCTGGGTGCTTGCCAAACCACAAGATTATGAAACAAGGAGAGGCACAGGTTAAGCAGCAGCACTTTACCCTTGTTATAGTTTCTCTTTGCTCCTCTGTGTCTCAGTACATTTGGAATGTAAGTCCTTCAGAAGATAGAATGGAGTTTTCTCTTAGTGTCTCACATATTGACTGAGGAGGTGAAGTGCTGTGGCCTCTGACTTGTATTCTTAGATGTTTTGGTAGTACAGATGATATGCAATAACAACAACTACATGCTCTGAGACATTTTCAGGGCAGAGAAATAATTGTATCTGTTCAACAAATGTACCTTTTTAAGAGAAGAATCCATTCTTTAGCAAAGCCCTTAGGAGATACTGTAGGTGGCATTTCTCTTGGCAGCACATTCCAACCATTAATGTCTTCCACTGTTAAAAAGTGTGTGCCATTTATAATTAAAATTTGTTTCATTTCAGTTTTTAGGTATTTTTCTTGTCATGCCTCTCACTGTGCAAGATTAAAGATCACTGTAGCCACCTTCCAATCTTTTTGAAAAGCCAAGAAGATTGTGCTCTTAAGTCTCTCCTTACAAAGAATTTTCTCCTGCCTCAAATAATTTCTCAGCATTCTTTTGACAACAAGGACACCAGAGGCTAGTGCAGTATTACCACAAAAACCTGTTCAGTGCCATATCTGAAGGGGAAATTATGTCCCTTCCTGTTTGCCACATCCCTGGTTCCCTTGTTATATAGGCAAGGATTCCCTTATTTGCTTATAGCATAGCATTATACTGGTCCCTGGCCACTCCAAATTTCTTTTCAGTCACTGCTCTCCACAACAAAGCCACTCATTTCTGCAGATGTGACCTGCTCACTGTATTTTTAAGTAACTCTACTTGAGTATATATTTAAATATACTGTAACTGAATGGGATGAATTTACCAAACAATGCAGATCTTAATGATAACCCCAGCCTGAATTTAATTTCTCATTTAGC
>JACBWW010000006.1:12187610-12438570 GCA_020086605.1 Lanius collurio
CGGGGGCGCGGGGCGGCGTCCGTGGCGCGGGGCGGGAGCGCTGCCGTGGGTGGCGGGAGGGAGCGGAGTTAATCGGCTTTGGGAGACTCAACCTGGATGCGGGCGCCGAGGGGGTTGGGCTGGGCGGGCGGCGAAGCGGGGTCCCGCCTGCGGACGGGGCTGGAGCGCGGGGTGACCAAGCACAGCCTTCGCCAGAGTGTGCCGAAAGCGGGGGCAGCGTTCGAGGGCATCGCCCCCCGCTCGGGGCTGCTTATTGCGGGCGTGCGGTGGTTACGGTCGGGTTTCTGGAAGCGCCCTCCTTCTCCCGACACACTCCATAGCGTCCCTGCTCTCCCTCCGAGTGCAGCGCGCCTGAACTGGGGCTGGAATCGCCCATCAGCGGGCCGATGCCCCTCGGGTTACCCCGACAAGTGCGGGCATCCCATTCCGCTCGACGGGCTCGGCCAGGCGCGCTCCTTGTGATCTGACTGGTGTGCATCGATCCAGGTCCCCATAGGAGGCTTCTCCCTGGGATTGCTTTCTCATTACTCTCTCTCGTGATGAATTAGAGCCAAAAGCAGAAGCACAGATGTGATAAGGCTCTCTTGGGTTGTTTTAAAGAGGGCTGGGGAGCTCAGTAGATTCGCTGGTGGAGGAGTGATGAATTTAAGGAAGGAAATATCCCTTAGTCAGTAGAAGTTACTACTTGTCATGCAAGACATGTGCTGATGGTTCATAGTAGAAGGTCTTGCATTTGTGCTCGCTTGTACCTATTCTGTGACCATGTGAAAGTTCTTGTTACCAAATCCATTTCCACGGGGGAAGAGATGATTAAGGGGCAGAACGCAGTCTGTCATCTACTCTGTTAGTTTGCTGAGTTGCTATTATAATGTCTCATAACATCAAACAGTGGGAAATGCTTACGTTTCGTATTATTGGAAACTGATTTACGGTTTTAATAAATCTTGCTGCAAAGAGACTTTAGTGTCTCAAACAGATATTTCAGATGTGGCCCGTGAGAATTTTGAGTGAGTGTCATAGGATGGGATTGCTCAGGTGGTGTTTAGTCACTGGAATAATGTTTTTTTGTGACATAGGAGATGTTATCTTTCAGTTTAGAATTTGAAGAATCTGACTTTGTGAATTTATCAACTGTATACTGATATCTTTATGTGGCCAGATTTGTAGGACATGTACCATGTGCTTCAAGAGTTTCCATTTCTTGAATGCAGGTGTTAGGTTGTTGAGGAATCAATGATTGATTCCTGAGCTGGGGTGGTCTCCTTTTATTGCAATTCTGGCTGACATCTTTTCACCCAGAGTTGGCTGCTGGTCTTTGCGTCAACATAAATTCAGTGCTGGCCTCTTGATTTGGGTCAAGTGTGAAACCTCACTTCTCTGCTTCTGGACTGCATACAAACCGTAGGCCTGGGCTGGCCAAGCAGATAGTTTAAGATTATTCTATGTGTATCTTATTAGAAATGATGTTATATCACTGAGATTTAGGTCAATCCCGATTTTCAACTAAAGATCTTCTTATTACTAACTAAAGTATCTGTGTCCATAAAGCTGAAATTCTGATGGCAATTAGATATTACCTGTCCAATCACTGTCATGTGCCCTGAGGTGGATAAACTCCAGGCATAAGATTTTTTGCTGGGCCTTTCTGATCCATGAGCTTTAATAGTATTGTGATAATGGGACACCTAGCATAGGATACCTGCTGTAAAAGCTTTTCAGCAGTTAATATAGGATGGTGCTTAAAAGTATATCCGTAAAGATAGTGTGAGGGAGCACTCGCTATTTACTGTGGAGTTGTTCAGAACAGTGTGGCTGTGGTGAGGCAGATCTTTTTAATTTTAACAAGAGTCAAATACTTATGTTTAAGTGTATGTTTTACAAAATTGAGAAGGATTATAATTGCTGAGTAATACTATTTTTTTTCTGGCAATGCTTCTTTGTGTCAGCACACTTTGATAAAGTGCCAGACAACTACCTAAGAATTCTCACAAGTTTTTCTTGCCTTTCCCCATGCTTCTTACAAGAACTCTCAGACTGTTGCTTCTCTTCTTATGATTACTTAGTGCAAAACCAGTAACAGGCAATTTTTTTCAAGAGACAGTTTGTGCCTACACAAACCTAGCATGCATGTACACTTGTAATCTCTAAGAGCAGTCTAGAACTATATTGAAAAAGCTGTTCCGTTGCAGTTCTGCATTTCGTGACTTTTTTTAAAATCCAGGTTTTTCTTCTGCTGACTCATTTGTATTTTATGCATCTTACCCTCATTGTTCAAGCCCTGAATATTATGAAGCAGTATGTTATGTTTTACAGTACTGGCACGTTGTGTGGGTACAGTGAAGAGTGATAACCAATATGTTTAGTTTACCTGTAGTACCGTTTGGGGATGATACCGTCCAGGAGGACATCCCATCTATGTTGATTGGTTTGTGTATGCTCCATTACTTCATTGGTCTACACCCCAGTGTTCATACCAATGTTAACAGAGCTCTTTCTGTAGTTATGTGTCCTAGTGTTATATCACCTTTCATCTTCCTTAAAATTGTTCGCTCTATATCACCATTCCCATGCTTCCTTGTGCCATACTAAGGTTTAATGACAAGGCTGGAGGTTGTGGAAAAGCACTGGAAATACCTTTGCCCTTGAGTGGTTTAGCCACTCTTCTTGTTGCAAAATGAAGGTTAAAATTGTGTGGTCTATTTTTTAAAATTATTTTTAATGTCTTTGCAGTAAAAGTAGAACTTGGTCTTTTACCCTCATCCATGAGTAAAGCTGCAATCCCAGTCTTACCTGACTGAACTATTTGGGGTTTTTATGCATGGCTGAGGAGGGATAGAGTAACCTAGGCTAAGTGCAAGGAAGATGTGCCCCATGCTGTACTCACAGATTTCATCTAGTACTTCTGCTTCTGTTGTCTAGAATCCAGGAAACACTTGCCAGCAGTTGAAAGGTATCAAGTCTTTGAGTAGCTGAAGCAAAGAGAAGATAGAAATTACATCTGGTAGCTTAAAAGCTATAAAAAGCCTCAAAGATGTCAGCCTCAGACATAGACAAGGAAGTTGTAATGGTAGTAGTACTTGTTTTCAGTGTTTCTTGTAGAAAGTGGTTGATGATGTTGGCACAACCTGAAAGAGTGTGATGATATTTTAAAACTGTGCTAATCTAGAAGCTGTAGCATTAGACATCAAAATCTTCATGTTACAGGTATTTGTCTATGTATTCGCTTCTCTGCCTGGCAGCTCAGCGTCTTGCATACAGAGTCTGTCACTGAATGTGAAACAGTTTCAGCCCCCCAGCACTGACATCAAATGCGTAGTTTGTGGTTAGATGTTGATTGTGTGATGTAACAGTGTGTTCTGCGTGAGGACCTCTGCTTATCTTACAATCCAAATTTTTGTTTCGGTTTTGAAAGGATTAAGGCATGTGGAGTCACGCTGAATGGCCGGCTGTTGTCCATTTCCTGCCAGCCTCCTCTCGAAGGGCACAGTTTTGAGGACTCTTTTGCCCATTTCAGTCACATTTCACAAGGGTGAAGATGTTTCAGAGGTACTAGAGTTCAAACAAGCATGTGTGGGAAAGGCATCCTAACAGGGGAAACAGACCCAGGAGGTGCCCAGCTGAGGGAAGGTTGCAGTGCACCTACCTTGAGTGTCATAGCAGAGAGGCTTTATAAAAACTCTTAATTGCAGGAAAAAATTGTAGCTAACTGTGGGAGAGGTGTGCATTTATGGGCTTTCTTACTGCTTCAGGAATTGTTTGTTTACAATAGGATTTTCAAACCTGATTGTGAAATCTGCACTTTATGTAAATTGATGTTTGCCAGAGACGGCCAGAAAAGGCTATGAGGTACTCACTCCTGTTCCTTCTAATTGTACTGTCTCTCTGAGGCATGAATTATAATACTTAAACATTAATTGATGATCAGGCTAACAGATTCCACAGTAGGGTATACAGAGGACCCACGCTGGAAGAAAAGAGAATTGAGTAACAGCAAGGAAAGAAAAGTTACAGGAAAACAGCTTCAAAATGAGGAGGTGACAGAAAAACCAGCAAAGAAGGAAAGGACTAAAGTAACACAGGGGGAACAGCAGCATTCCTTTATCCAGCTGTGTGACTTGCTGGTGTAGCACGGTTGGCAAGAAGGAACATGTGGCACTGCTGCTCATCTCAGCCACTGCATTTCACTCTGCCACGATGACCTGAATCTGCTGGGCTCGAGTGCTCAGGGACGTGTTCTGTTGTGGTGGCTCTGCTGCAAGCACAGGAAATTTTGGGGAAGTATTTGTTAGACAGCTGGGGTAAGAGTTTACACCACAGTGGGGAGGTTCACTTGTCTGTTGGAGTTCTTATCAGGAGACTATTTCATGATAAACGTGACACTGAGGTTCAACCATGGTTGTGACATCTGTCATCATCATTTTTGTAGCTGTAGTATGCTACAATATGGTAATAAAAGATGAATGTTTATATTTGGTCTTTAAACTACTGGGTTTGTGACACTGTTTAGTATGCTAATTAATTTAGATGAGTTTGTTTTCAATTTTCATCAAAGTAGGAATTTGACTCTAATATAAAGCAATTGTAAAATATGAAACACAAAGAAAAAAATTCTCAAAGTTACGTAGTTGTAAAGCAGTATTTATACCAGTACAGGGAATTATTTAGTTGACATATTACTTAGGTAGATAATTTTATTTATTTAAGTGTTCCATTTTCTTTTTACCTGCACACGTGTGTATATTCATCTTGCAACTTCTAAGCACAAAGAATCAACAAAATATGAATTTGGACTCTAGTCTTGGCAGCAGAATTTTTAGCTGTGTCAGTGTGAACAACTGATCCCGTTACTAGACAACATTGAATATTTAGATTGGTCAGTTATGCAGTGTTTGTATTTATCTTTTACATTCCTGAAGCAATTCAGTTGCATTAAAACTTACAGGAATGATTCTGTAAAAATGTGGCAAAAGCTCTTCAAATTTCTTGAGGGAAAGAGGTGTATAAAAGCCCTGTGGAAGGGGTAACTTCTGTTTTTGTAGCTTAGGAACTTTGTCAAAATTAAATGCTTTTAACAAATTATTTATTTCAGTAAGATGTATCTGATCTTTCATCTGAGGAAAAAAAAAATATAGATCTTTTTTGTAAGGTAAAACCAGAAGGTTGTATTAATATAAGTAGACCAGAATAGGAAAACATTTTTACCATCTTTTGTAAATTTAAATTCTTTTTATGATTCCATGAGCATGGGAAGTTATAAAAGCAATGTATTTGTTTTCTGAAACTGGAATTATGTAGGTTAATAAAAGCGTTTGAAACACATCACAGGATGCAATTTAGCAAAAACAATAATTGAGCAAATGTGTTTTCCCCACTCACCCTGCATTTTGGGTAGTTAGGTAGGTCTGATTTTTCTGAAATATTAACTTGTTTATGACTTGGGTATTCAAAAGCATACAGGGTCATACACAAGGAAGTGTGACTGTATCTAGTTGTGAAGGAAGATACGTTGTGAATGTTCAGTGGGGCTCAAAAAGATTGGTTTGGTAGAAATACCAAATACAAAGATAAATTAATTTTGTGACTTGGTATTATTTTCCTTACCCAGGCAGAGGTGTTTTTACTTCATACTCAAAAAATCTTTTGTCCTAGCTGCACATGATATGAATATGATATGATATGAATATGTCTTAGACTGATTAATTAATAAAATTACAGTATTTGGAAGTATCTAAAAAGTATTAACTGAAACTATCCAAATATTTAATCTATTAATAATGCATGTTCCTTTGCAAAGAAATGACCAAAAAGGATTATTGAATTACATTCATATTTCACTGCTGCTTCCTGACTAGAAACAGTATCAAAAGAATTGTGTTTCAGTTTTGGTCATAATTAAAGCAACAAATATAAACTGATTTAATATAGCTGTTCTCTTTGCTCTTAATCCTGATTCATATGAATACATGGAAAAGTAGGAATTCACATATGCTGATAAAACAAATCTGGAAGAGTAGAGTTCTGCATTTCTTCATTAAGAGACGATTCCTTCAGTCACAGTGCATTAGGCTGTGAAATTCCGTATATCTTCACTAGTGGTGCAGACAAGGATAGTGAAAAAAGAAGTGAAAGCACTAGTGAGTACTTCTATACTGAGATTTACTTTTGCAAATTATAAATAATTCCATTAATTTTACACTTGTTCAGGAACATTGTTCTTCCTGATTACTGAGTGTCCCTTTTACTTGTAATGTCTTTTGGTCACTAGGAAGAGTGATTGTTCTGTGTTGTGTGGTGGTATTGTTAGTTAACCTGTAGCTAAGGTCATGTTTTAGAAATTTGGCTTGTATATACACCTGTATATACATGGTTTAGTTGTATGAACCACCTTTTATCAGTGTTATTCCTTTGTGGGCGAGGTGGAGAGCGTTGTACAGAAGGATCTAACATAGTGCATGTGTGAAGGGAGAAATGGATCTTCAGGATGTTGATGACAAATGTATTTTTGAGACAAGAAATTTGTTTTAAAGGTGAAATTTTGGTTTTACTCAGGAAGTTTACAACTTAGTCAAACTAGAGGGTAAAGCTGTTAAACTGCTGCAAAGATGACCCACCAAGCTATCAACTGTTACTTATTCTAGAAAGGGGTAGATCAAACCACCTCTCCCATGCCAGTAAAAAGTGTAAGCTTCCAAGCATGTTAGGCTGGTTATGAATCAAGCCTTTGTAAGGGAAATTCTGCCTGCTAGCTTGGATGGTAATAACAAGGTAGGACACTTTTAACACTGCAACTGTTTGCCTCCTTGCTGATATGTTTTTAGACAGTACTTTTAGTATAGGGTGGCATCCCAATTTACCATGCTTTAGTTTGCATTTTGGGAACACTCTTAGAGTGCACAAATTAGATGGCTTTTGGCGGAAACTACATCAGACAACACAGTTCAGCTGCAGCTGGTGTTCAGCCACAAAACCAGCCAACAACTAATCTGGCAAGAATGCTATGAAACCCAAAGTGTGTGTGTCAGATCCTAAGCACCAACTGATTTGTTTTACAGATTGGCTCCTGTTAATCCTATCCATGTGTCAGCTGTTAGTGTGTCTCAGGAGGACTAGTTCAACATGTAACACCACAGCAGTGTGGTCTCTGAGGAAAGGCAATAATAAAAACGGAAATGGCATTTAATGATATTATTGTTTCAGTGAGTGAAGAACGAAACAAACAATAAAACCCATCTGCGTTTGTCTGTACTTTGTTTTTTCTGCCCTTTTCCATTGAAATGGATGGCATCAGTGGGTTTTTTTAGTTTATTTTAGTAATTTGGGAGGAAGTGTATTTATAAAATGTGAAAATCAGGAAAATACAACTGTACTAATTTCAAAGATAATACACTTTTCTATTCCACTCTGTTTCCTGGGCTTTAATTCCACTAAACTGAAATAAACCCTTCCTCTGACTAATGTTAAATGTGTCGATTTGTAGAAAACTCAAGCTCTTTTAAAAATAAAAGCTGAGAAACTTAATTAAGGGGCTTCCATGGCAAACACATAGTCTTGTCCTTTCATTTAGAAATTAGCATTTACGGTGATATTTATAAATCCAGTGGTAGAGCTTTCTTCTTTAACTTGATGGAGGATATAAGCAATAAATGTTCAACTAATTTGAACATGATTAAATAAAGGTTACATGACATATCATTTTGAAGGGTGAAATCTGCAGTAGTTCAGTTTTACACCTAACTTTCATTAGGTTTGTGAACATTTTTGTACAATCATTGATAGTTTAATGTTGTTCCCAAGATAATTTTCAGTAACAGATAAAAAGCTTATCTTAATTTCATGTTACATTCTTGTAAACACACTTTAGTTGCTGAACTTTCCATTTTGTAAAGCTGTATTTCATCAGCTATGAGAAATTTGTGTTTTCTGTGCTATGATTCTCTCTGTTCTGGAAGGGGGTTAATGTAAGGCAGTGCTAGGTTGTGTAGCTGTATAGCTTTTACACTGATACAATGAAAAAAGTGGTAAATCCCAGTACTGTTGCAACATTACTAGCTTTCTGGACTTCTGCTGTGCCTCTGTTCCTTCTCATTGCTGGGTAATGACCTTGCGTGCTTCCCCTCAGGACAAGGGAAATTGAAGGTGGAGGTACTGACCAAATTTACTGATGTTCCCTTCTGTCCCCTATATAATATCAAAGCCAGGTTGCAGTGTGGGGACTGAGCACCTGTTGTATGTGTTATTAAGTGAGCCCCTCATTTGGGAATTTTCCCTGGGGATCCCATTTAAGTGGCAGAGGAATAAATTATCTACTCCACAGCATACAGCACAGCCTGAAATTTCCCGAGTCTAGTTCCCAAGTCTAGTTAAAGTCTGACTTGGCTGATGAAAAGAGAGACACTCCCACTTCTGCCTTAAAACTCTGCTGTCCTCATGTCCAAGAGGTGATACAGTACCATAATAGTTGGTGGTGCTGCAGTGCTCCCCCCTCTGCATCTGTGTTGTAGTGAGGGGTTGTAAGGGTTGCCCTCACTACAACAATTCATCTGTATTTGCATAATGGAAGAGTCAGCTGGGACTGGTAACGTCGTGGACTGTAATCATGGCTGGGAAACATTTTGAAGCAAGGGATAGTTAGGTTTTAAAATGGCTTTTATGGGTCAGTTGTGAACATGCATTTTAGTGTAGTTTTCCTATGTTTCTGCTCTTTGCAACCAATACACTGTGCACAGTATAAATGATCGCTTTGGAGGGAGAGATAGCATCCTGTATGGCAGACAAAAAGAGAGCTGTAAAGGGAAGTCTGAGTAGCTCGTGAGGTTTTATATTGGTGTAAAACAGCCGTGCTGGTTTGTACTAACATTCATAAACAACTGCATTCAAACACAGCTGATGCAGTGCTTTGAAATCATGTAAAAGTCTGAGCCTTGAATGAAGCATCTTTGAATAATTGGAAAGCCGTGACAGTCCTGTAGTATCTCAGCATGTCTTTCTTATTGCCAGGTTGGATCTTTATTGTGCTAGAAAACTAAATAGAGTGTTCAGGTCTGTACAAACAGAAACATCAATGTTTGTATCATAATATTTTCCTTTCAAGTAAAGAATAAAGCAGCTACTCCACCCTAGCTTCGAAAGGAGAAAGAATTTCCTTAAGCCTGCTTCTGAATTTATTTTTAAAGAAGTAGATTTTAACAATAGCATAAAAGGCCCCCACAGTTCCTTCTTTTTCCTGGTTTATTTGTAATACTCACTTTGCCAGAGATTGCGGGTGCATTTAAATAAGGCTGCAAAATTAAGTATTCAGAGTCACAGAGTACTTTAATCTTAAATGAGGGTTTATACCCCTTTTCCTCACTACTATAATCTCCATTTGAGAACAGCTTCTAAAGTAATAAGCCCTGCAGCTAAATCCCCGGTAAAGGAGAGGCTTTATCAAACTGGGTAATTGGAGGGGATGTAACTGATGAAAGCAGCTGGGGCTGTGCTGTGAATGGAGAAGAGCTGTAGTGTCTCAGGTGTGGAGTTTTGCTATCTTTTGCCCTATTCTGGTTAAAGTTGGTACCTCCTCATGGGCCTTTGGGCATGTGCTTCCAGTTTCAGAACTGCTGAGGTAGTTTCTGTAAAGTTCTGCAGTACCAGGGTCATACCGTGGCAGATGTCACATCATCATTTCATTTTAAATGTATACATTTTGATACAGTTCTAATTTTCATTCTGTTCCACTTCTCCCTATCTGTAGTTAATCTGTGCAATCCTGTGTGCTGTTTTTAGTGCAGTCTGTGATTTAGATTTAATTTAATTGTTGTAATATCTTATGTAATGGCTAGTTGCTATATCTTTGGTGTAAACAAAGAACTTGTTGGGAGGGAGTTGCACCTGGTTTTAAGGTTCTTTGCTGTATATTATGTACTATTTTAGCTGCAGTTAGACCTGCTAAAATATTCATGCTCATGTATTAGTCCCATAGATAGATAGCTATCAGTTTGGGTATGTGCAAAAAGTTGTATATGTTTCAATTTCTCTAAAAGCAATCAGTGTAAGAGGTCATAGAAAACTAGGGGTTTTTTTGTTCTCTGAATTTTCCAGCATGGAGGTTTTTCTGTCTCTAAATAAAAAGGAAAACAATGCTTTTCTTTGAAACCCAGTGTTTACTGCACCAGTTCAGTCAACACCCACAGAATAACCAAAGTTACCTGCTCTGACTTCTTTTTGAGGATCAGACCCAACAGGTTTTTTGGGCAAAGGCTGCAGCATTTGTAATGCACACCATCTGTAGCTGTACTGCATTGTCTTTTAGTTTTGCAAAGTTCAAAGTATTTAGCAAAGCAGTTTGTACAGCTTGTATTTTCAGTGTAAGTGGAACAGACCTATGTACAATATGCATCTCTTAACTTCTTCTGAAGTGTGCTTTACAGAATGAAACTTAGATTTGTTAGAAGGAGCTTGCCAGTGGGCCTTGTATGACCTGCTTTGTATCCTGCATTAATGCAAGTGCTGTTAAAGTAGTTCAACTCTAAAAATAATAAGTACAGAACATCAAAACAGTGTAATTGCATGAAAATATGTGAAAATTATATAACTTTGAGATGTTTTTGGACAGAACATATTTGGAAACATCTCTAAGGTAATTTTTAGTTGTAATCAGTGTGTTTTGCAGGGTTTTTTTTATGGATGGTTGGTTGGTTTTGATCATTTATCCTCGCCAAATACTTCTTTTTCCTCAATTGCTTAAATTTATTATTGCTACACTAATATTTTGCTACTTTTGATTTTCTTCTAGGGCGCCAATGCCTCAGCTTTGGAGAAAGAGATTGGTCCGGAACAATTTCCAGTCAATGAGCACTATTTTGGTTTGGTTAATGTGAGTTTCAGACTGTAACTTACTGCTTTGAAAGGACAGGAGTGGGTTTGTTAAATAACAAGACTGTGATGAGTGAATACTTAAAAATCTGAAAGATACAGTCCCTGAATATTCATACTATTGAAATGTGTTTCAATACTTAGGGTATTCATTGAAATATGGTACTGAATTGTTGAAATGGGCTCTCTGTTGAATACTTTGTTTCATTTTATTAGTTGTAGGGTAATTTTTACATCATTTTCATGTTATTAAAATGTGTAAGTCTTAAGAAGGCTATTTAAAGTATGTAGCTTGTTGTTCATAATATGCCAGTGAAGTAAAAGACAATTGATGATATGAAGTATTTATGTCCACTATTTGTATTACTCTTAGAAAAAAAAATACAACCCAAAAGGGAAAGCAGTGGTGACAGAAACATGCTAGATTGTTTTAATCAATAATTAGTTATAAGGAATGACTTAGACTTTAATTTCTGGTATTACTGATGAAAAGTATATCTTGTTAGAAATTGCATTATACTGATATGAAATATTAAAGTTATTCCCTTTATTGGGGCTTAGAAACTACATTGTTAAAGCAAGCTGGTCTAACAAGAGCTATTGTCTTACTTTTCTTAATGAAACTGATTATTTAAATGTTGTCCTGGTGCTGTAATGTGTCTCTGCCTCCAGGTGCTTGACACTGACCTGGTTCGAGAGTCTGCAATCTGGGCATGCACTGTGGAATCAGTAAACACTGATAAGCTGACTTCCATGCATCTCAAAACACCGCCACTTAAATTTAAGTGATTTCTTTTCCTTTCTCATGGAAGATGAAATACCCTCCAAACACTGCATTATCAAAAGAGGAAATTCAGCAGTTTCACTGTTCATATCTGTCTGTTCTGCAGCTGAACTTAGGCCTTCCATTTTTCCAGTAACAGGTTTTTGCAAATCTCTTACTCTGTTGACAGATAAATGGTTTTCCCAATTTCTTGTCCAACTCCAGAGAGGATTTAAGACTTAACAGTGAAATTGTATTGCACACACCTAAGCTTGAAGGTTTTTTTACATAATTTGTACCCTTAAGAGAAGGTTCAATAAAGCTCAGTCTTCCTAATACGTAATGAATATCAACAAGTTCTGGCTTTTTGTACTCAAGAGGGAGCAGAAATTTGAGGGAATATCTGTCAACCATGCACATAAGAGACAGGCAGCTGCAGTATATCAGAGTGCTTTTACCTTTCTGGCTGCTACAGGAATTTTGCTTATTTTAGCTTCAAACAATAAAATTTTATGAATGAAAAATTTTTTAATTGTAACAAATAATAAAATGGGATCTATTACATTTATGGCACACTGGTGCTGATTTTCAGGTACAGTGGTTGGCTAAGGAAGTTCAGTGACGGTGATGCCTGAATGGTTTTAGATCTGTTCTGCAGGTTGTGTTTACTAACACAGCACAGATACACTATAAATGTGTAATCACCCTGCTGCGTGTAAATCTGCCAGGAAAAGAGAAAGTAACAAATTGTGGCCAATGACTAGAAAGAATGACAGAGATAATGATAATGAAAAGAAATACTAGATAATTGGATAATAAATTAGTACTATTAGATTGAGAAGCGATAGAAATTACAATTTTTGCCTTCATTGATTTTTCTAATTTTTGGTAGCAATTACAACAAGTGAATCTCCTAGATGTTCATTAACATTTACTGCTAATTTTTTCTGATTTGTTCATTGATTTTGTTTGTCTAAAGTAATGGAAGAAAGTGAAATCATGTGTAAGTTAGTAGCTTTCTTCTAACTGAGTGATAGCTAGCCATTTGAGGTGTCTGGAATACAGAAAGGCATTTTAGATAAAGATGACAATCCTGAAATAGAGATCTGTCAATTTATCCGGAGGTAGCATAAAAGGAGGCAGAAGCACTGTCTTATCTCTTTTCCAGCTTTGTGGTAGAATCTAAGGATTGTTAGAGGGTGTTCTGAAAAAAACAGTTTGAGAGGTAAAAGAAGACCTAAGAAAGGGCAATTATGGGAAACATATGGATGACCAGATGGGAATGGAAAATTCAGCTTAGACTTGAAGGGACAATACCATTCACTAAATCAGTAGGAAATATGTGAGATATGTGGTTAAAAACAAAGTGTTAGTAGTGTGATGTCCCATGCATATGGACAATGAGGATTATCAAGTCTGCTTATCATTCTTCTTTCCTTCTTCAGTGCAGTAATGCAAACTATTCAAATCTATATGCTTCACAAATTAAATCAATCATTTTATCCAGTGAGCATAAAATAAGATTTTTAATCTCAAAGAGCTGCTGTGGAAGCTCTTTAGCAGTGTACCAGACTAGCAGAGCAGAAGGTTTGGTTATTCAGTCTCCTGCAGTGGGTCCGTGTGTTCTGGAGAAATCCTATGCTAATGGAGTGGCCCATTGCAACAACGGGAAGTTGTTAGACCTGCCAGTCCATCAGAGCTGGGAGGAGCCCTAGAGCTGCACAAAGACAGTGCTTCAAACAGATCTAAGTTCTTGTAAATGCCTTTGTTGAATGGGGTTCAACAACTGCATTTCTTCCCAGCTGTGTGTGCATCAGAAGAGTGAACTGTAAGGCTGTCAGTGTTCATGGATGTGCAGTGGTTTTGTTGCACAGTGTCTTTGTTTTCCCCACTGTCTCATTCTTTTTATTTCCATATAGGTTTAGGTGCTGTAACTTTGATTTCAGAATTTAAAAGAAAAAAAAGGAGGGGGGGGGAGGGTGTAAAACGTAGAGAATGCAGTATTTTAGTGAAAGGAAACAATCTGATTTCTCGGAATTTAGTACAGAAGAACAATATGAACTGATAAAAAATGTGGATGTTTTGCATCTCTTGGAAATGCTCAGCATAAGATGGTCTTTCTTATATTTTTTACTGCTGTTCTGAGGCTGGCTGGCCAAGGATGAAGTTACACACAGTGCAGGGCTTGTGCTCCCAAGTGCTGTGGCTCTGAGGCAGCGCTGCTGGAGCGGGGAGGAGGATGTAGCAGAGCCCAGTGCTGGAGAGCCAGGATTAGGAAGCAGAGGACAGGTGTCGAGTGGGTGGTGGGAGGATGGGAAGACTGCAGCAAGGTGTTGGTTGGGTGTCTCTCTGTAGTGGAATCAAAGGTAGGAACTAAAGTAATAATGGTGGTAAGACCAATATTTATTCATTTATCAAATTGAGTGTTTGCATAGTCTAGAAACTTCCCAGACTTTTCCCACTTGTTGTTTAGTACAGGTGCCATTTTAAGTTTTTTAATGATTGGAAGCATTTATTTAAAAAATATTTTGGGTTTTGAAGTGATAAAGACTGATGCTGTAGAGATAAAACAAATGTGAACTAATTAAATTTTCTTCAGGAGTTTGCTTTCAAACATTCTTCTATTGCCTGCTGTGTTTCTGAATTTGGAGAAAGCCTTTTATGAACTTAATCTGGTTGCTTTTATTTCATACTCACAGGCATGTAGGTTAACATACATTCATATTAAATTAATCTGAATTTTGTTCAGTGTTCTGAGGTCTTCATATTTTGTTCGTCTCTCACTGCACGGTTGCTGTTCTAATTAATTTATTATCAGACTGCTCCTTTTTAAAATTGGAATCTTATGAAATTTCTAATTTGCGTGCTTTTCATCTTTTGACACTTGCCGCAGAAATTTTAGCACTTTTCCAATTTGATTAAGTTTTAAGAACTTTCTTAACCCTTTAATGTATTTTTCTTTTTATGGCTGTTTCTAATTATAAACTCAAAAATAGCTTACAATATTAAATGTTTTGTCAGAACCTACTGTGATTTCATCAACTTCCTTTATGGTAAAAAGCCTCAGTTTTTCTCTTAAGTTCATTGACTTATTTGCAGATTTGGACCGTAAAGAAGCTAATACAAGCATTTTCCTCACTCAAATAAAGAAAAATAATGGATTTTAAACTCATCACTTTTTAATATGGATACCTTAATGCAGTCTTAATTTTTTTTTTTAAAATATGCTTCTTACTTATTCTTTGAGTGTGTCTTGGTTATTTAGAAAGTAGTTCTTCAAATTTCATTAGTTTAAAATAGAGGAAAATAATTAATTTTTAAGTTTTATAATTAAATTGCATTTTTGCAATGCATCTGTTTGTCTTAATTGGGAGAGAGCAAAAAGTAGTTACTTTCCTGTTATTCCTAAGATGTGAAGGCTTTTAGCTCTTTTTCTCTATTGAAGGAACCTGCTCTTAAAATATCTCTAGAGGCATTCTTTGCCATATAAGTCTCCCCATCACAATAAGGAAGTCTAGGAATTTGCTATCTATGTGTGCTGCTATCTTTGTATAACATAAATCTGAATGCTATTTCCACATTTTGCAGAATGTGTGTAGTAGGTACATACTCCAGTTTGCAGGTTGCATGACTGCAGCTGAACGATTGGATTGCTTGCTGAGGGCCTTGTAAAGATGTTTCCCACACTTTCAGTGTTGGATAATGGGTTTCACTGGAGGAGGGCAGCATAAAATTACAATGGCAGCATAAAATTAGAATGGCTTTATCTACTGACAGCTCACAATGCCTTCACAGATGTGATGGGGATGTTTGCAGCGTTGAGGTGAGCTGCAGACAGTGTCAGTGATCTCAGGTGCCTAAAGGAGTCTGAGGAAGAGGGACATCTGGAGTGTCCCACCTGCGGTGTCCTGGTACAAAGTGGGTTACAGATGCTTCTCCTGCTGACTCTGCTTTCCCCTTTCAATCCAGTGGCTTGCCTCCTACAAAGTGTGCACATCCAAACTGTGCTCTGCTTTCCTTGCAATCTTGATTTCAGGCTACCAACCGCCATAGCTGTGAATCCTAAGCAAGCCATGTCACATTGGCATTCAGGAGTTTCCTTAAATCAATCTTGTCACCCTGGAACGAGAACTGAAAATGTAGGAACAAGTTAAAGGAGTTATTTCTGACTTTGATGGCAGCTATTAAGATTTGGAGAATCTAATTTCTGTAATGTCTGAGAAGCTCTCCATTTTCAGCTGAATTTCTTCCCAATTCAAGGTCATGCTGTGCCTGTTCTTTGCTGTTGTGGCTGATGTGTGGTAGACAGAGAGATATTTTTACCTGGGCATATTTTGGGAGTTGTGAAATTTGGAGGGGTTTTTTTAACATTTTGACCCAACTAGACATAAAATATTATCAGTAAGTTAAATTTTAAGTGAGACAAAATTAAATAGTATTGTTCAAATTTACCTAGGTTTTTTGTGCATTTACATACTCAGTAATCCTTGTGTGACATTAATATGTTTTTCTGCCTTAAAATCAGGAGGGAGCAACTTGCAGAAAGTTGGCCCCTCCTTATGCACTCTGTTACAATTTGATATTAATTTTACCTCTCTACCATAATACAATGCAAACTAATAGATCTCTCTTTTGTTTTGTAGTTTGGGAATACATGCTACTGCAACTCGGTTCTCCAGGCACTTTATTTTTGTCGACCATTTCGAGACAAAGTCTTAGCATACAAGAGTCAGCCAAGAAAAAAAGAGAATCTCCTTACATGCTTGGCAGATCTCTTCCACAGTATAGCCACCCAGAAGAAAAAAGTTGGAGTAATACCTCCCAAGAAATTTATAACAAGATTACGAAAAGAAAATGGTAACTTTTTTTTCTTGTGTAATAATTGCAGCAATTATGATTTAATTCTGAAGCTGACAGAGTGGAATACCTATATATTTGTTACACATAGAAAGTGTTCTTGGTGCTGTGGTATAAACATGAGGCGGCCCCAGGGTAAGGGTGTAACCCTGGAGCAGTTTTGAGAGAGAATCCTTGTGTCTCTCTCCCCTCATGTAGAACTAAAGTTTATTGTCGTATTGTCACTGACTGCTTATGAAATTTCTTGCTAGTTTGGTTTCTCTGTGAGTTTTATATTTGTAATCAAAATTCACTGTAAGACTTTTTTTTTTGAAAAATACTTTTTGAATGGAGGAATCAGTCCCCCACACTGAATGTGTGGAAAGACTTGTCCATAAGAATCTAGCTTAAAAACCCCCACATTTTTAAATTGATTAAGAATTTATGCAGTATGCAATTTGACATGCTTTTTAAAGAGTTAATTAATTTTAAAACCACTGAGTAGTTTTGTCAAATTGTTTTTTAAATGTCATTGTTATCCTAAATTTCAAGAGATTTCTAGGGACTTTTTGCGTTTCTTGCTTCTTATCCGCAGGGCTAATTGGTCAAAATATTTTAGTAAATGATTTGATGATAAAATATAAATGAAGCCTTGTAATCTACTACTCAGTTTGGATGCATTTTTATAAAACTGCAACTTTTTTTCCTTAAGAAGTAATTACAATATTTAAATAAACTGTTTGAGGTGCCATACTTAACACTGCTGCGCTAGACATGTTCATACTATTGCAATTTTTCCAAGACTATGAATGCAGACTGAAAAAGCATTTAAATGGTATGATGGCTATCTCTGTAGTAAAAACAAGAAATAAAATATTATAATGACATTCCTAGTTTGACATGGCTGTTCCAGCAAATGCACACCATGAGTTGTAATGTTACTGTTAAAAAAAAGCTCTTGGGTACTGTGCAATCACTTGCCTGTGCAGCGTAGGAAACTTTAATTCCCTTCTTTGGCACATCTACTCAAGTAAGTGTGCTTGTGTTTGATACATGTACAGAAACAGTTCATTATAACAAATGCAGAGAATCATTCAGATGGAAAGCAGAAAGCAAACCACAGGAAGCCATTAAGTTCATTATAGAAAGTGTTCTTTGTAATGTGTAATTATGTCATGCTACTAAAATTCTGCACAGGGCAAGACAATTGGAAAACTTTCAGTGGAGAAGTCAGATGAGGAAGTTCAACCTTTTTTTTCTTTTTGGGTCACTTTTAATGATGATACTCTCACCTTTTGTACAAATAAATAGCTACATTCAGGCTGCAATTACATGGGTATCATACAAGCTATTAAGTGCTTATTGTAAAGGTATAAAATTTTGAGCCTTAAAGAAGTTTAAGAACCAGGTAGGTGTGCAACACCCATCTACAGTGTCTTCCAGTTGGTATCAGGCTGTACCAGAGTGGTAACTGAGGACATAGTTTTAATGTATTCCAGACTACAAAGCTGCTGCTCCATCTTTTGTTTTCAATGTCTGAATACAAACTGCGTATATTGTACATCTCTGAACTGGAGAGGAACTTTTCCCAAGGGTGTGTGGTGACCGGACAAGGGGAATGGCTTTAAACTGAAAGAGGGCAAGCAAGTTTAGATTAGGTATTAGGAAGAAATTCAAGCTGTGAGTGTGGTGAGACACTACAACAGGTTGCCCAGAGAAACTGTGGATACCTCATCTCTGGAAGTGTCCAAGGCCAAGTTGGATGGGGCTTTGAGAAACCTGGCCTTGTTGGAAGGTGGCCCTGTCCGGAGCAGGGGGGTTGGAACTCAATTATCTTTAAGGTCCCTTCTAACCCAAGCAATTCTGTGTTTCTCTATTAATGACCTTAAAGTTTAATTGGCTGGGAAGCAGCTGCTGTATTGAAGTCAGCTGAAGGTGTACTGTTAATATTTGCATAAAGTTCTTCTAATTGTCAGATGAACAATCTGTTGTAGCTTTCATTTTGCTGTAGTTAATGCTAATTACTGACTGGGCACATAGCCCTGAGAGGCCTGTGATACTACACTGTGAAGAACCTCTGAAATCTTTTATCTCAAGAGACTTGTAGCTCTTGTTCTGCCTTGATTTCCATGATTAAATAAAGATCTTACAGTTGGCTGGATTGAACTTTCTCGACTCAAAAATAGTGTAGTAGTTTATTAAGTAAACTACATGGTTCATATTCTTGCCTGACCTATTGAACTACTTAACCTCTCCAAATTATCTAGATTAGCATCAGGGTTTCCCTACTTTGCTAATAACCCTGGACTTTTTTTTTCTATTTGAAGTTTATTTCTGGATGCCATCAGGTGTCTGACAGTAAAGCTGGCATGGGGTCCCTATATGCATTGCAAAACTTGAACTTCATTGAGTATCTTTTTCATTCATCTTTCTACTCCTGTAGTGAAGACATGTCTCTTGGAACATTCTTGGGCTGCCAGAAAGTGAAGTACTTGCACAATAAAAGACTTGTATGATATTAGCTGGGTTATAGAATGCTTTTTAAATAGACAGGTAAATTTCCTCTTAGCAATTCCTGGTCAGACAGAAAAGAAGTAACTATAAAATCTGTGTTATCCCAGACATTGACCTAAGCTTGGCAGAGATAGCATAGCCCTTGTAGGAGATGCAGTGGCATCTGGAGGCTGGACAGGATGACCCATACAAGTTCGGGTGGCACTCCATGTACATCTGTGTTTAGGCAGTTGGATTGTGTCCTGGTTTTCTTGCAGTCTTCTGGTAATTTCCAGTGATTTCTGCCAATGCAAGCTGACTTGCTGTCCCCTCTTCCCACCCATTTTTTTTACTTATTTTATCAAGTAGGCATTTTGGGTTGGTGTTGTATTGCCATGAATGATTCAAGATGTGAAATAAAGGACTGGTTTTGAAATCTGACTCTGTTAAAAACTTACCTGTAGTATAGCCCTAACCAATTAAAACACCTTCTGCTTTATCTGGCAGAACTTTTCGATAACTACATGCAGCAGGATGCACACGAGTTCCTAAACTATCTGTTAAATACCATTGCGGACATCTTGCAAGAGGAAAGAAAGCAAGAGAAGCAGAACGGGCGCCTGCCTAATGGCAACGTGGACAGTGAGAACAACAGCCCGCCAGACCCCACCTGGGTGCACGAAATCTTTCAGGGAACATTAACTAACGAAACCAGATGTCTTACCTGTGAAACTGTAAGTCTTCGTGTGCCTTGTGAACGCGAATTCTGCTGTGTTTCCCAGCTGCATGCTTCACAATTCATTTATCCCGGCAGACCAGCACATTGGATTCGTTTCTTTCTTTAGTAATCTTTATATTTGTGTGGATATTTGCAGTTTTTCCTTGTTAGTGAGAACATTCCAGCAGCTGGTGCATGAATTGTAGGAAAAGACATGGTCAATATTAGGAAAATGCCCAGCTGGATTTTTTGTCAGTGTGGTCATAATCGCCTTCAAAATTTAGATCAGAAAATTCTAAAGTTATGTATTCTTAAAATAAAAACCTGCAATTTGAGGGTTGTGAGGTTCTTCTCAAATTTAATGTCTTAATAACTGAATGTCATGCTTAGTGATACATCCCATAAGTAACTATTGTCAATCAGTTTCCATGGATTCCTAGTTTTTGAATTTAAAGCCATTGAAATCAAGATGCTAATGGTTGGGGTTTGGCACTGGGATAGTAGACTGAGATTCTCAAAAAACATACCTTCATGTTCACAAAAGGTAATCCTTTCCTAAATGTCTGTCCACAGGAATTCTTCTAGTACTACACCCTGAAAAATAAACTCTTTCTCTGAGTATGCTATACAAAAATATTCTTTGAGAAGTTCTATAATAAAAGATAGAATGTATTTCATAAAAACTTAAAATTGAATTTTACCAGCTTGAGAAAGAGTAAAAGCAGCACAATTTGAAAATTACAGTAATTCTGTCATCTCTGTTCCTAAGAGATTGCAAAAGAGCTAAATGACTGTTCTTTTTGTATAACTCTTCATACCTATTTTCTTCATACCTATTTTCTTTAACTTTAATTAGGTAATGCAGATATGTTAGCATGACGTTGGAAAGGAGGAATTAATCAAATCTGTATATTTCACATGTAATTTTCTCAGTCTTCTAGAAATACCACCTCTTTTATTTAAAAGAATGAGCTTCATAATGTCATGTATAATGTAACTGCAGACTATGAGTAATTTAGGTGGTGATTCCAAGCTACCATATTTTCTTTTCTGGCAGATTTCCCCTCCCTAATAAGTATTTCTTGTCAGCTGTCAGTTGCTTCTCTTCTAGTT
This sequence comes from Lanius collurio, assembly GCA_020086605.1. NCBI lineage: Eukaryota > Metazoa > Chordata > Aves > Passeriformes > Laniidae > Lanius > Lanius collurio. Next base: position 12,208,388 of record JACBWW010000006.1, read on the forward strand.
CTTGAACTGGTTGCTTTTTTTTTAGTTTCTTGAAACATGAGTTTATCTTAAGTCTTTTGACACAACTGACATCATTGCCTTTCCTCACTGTGGCATAATGGATTACTGCTGTCAGGATTTTGATCTAGGTACCATCCTTAATGCAATTTTAAAACACTGATATGCTCTTTGCCAGCATATTTTATTAGTTATCAGGCCTGTCACAATTCTGAGAATTCTACTAACACTGCTCAGTTGTGGGGTTTTTTCCTATTAGCTATTGCTAGTAGAAATATTCAGCTATTGCTGAACAAGATGATAATCTGGAAACTATTTTATCAGTTTCTGTCTTTTGAGTATATCAGCTTGTGTCTAAAACACAGGGACCTGAAAATGAAAACTTAGATATACATTTGGACACATTAATAGGTAATATCACTGTGAAAAGTGTTTTATTTTCAAATATAGTGAGTATATATGATTGTTTTGATGTTTATTAGAAGCTGTTGGCATTTAGATTATTTCTGTGTTTAGAAATATAAATTAAAATGTTAGGAGTACTTGGAATTAGCTGTGTAGAAGGTTACAAGCACTAGTGGATGAATTACTGCTTCTTAATGGCAAGACAATAGCCCTAGTATATTTTTAATTTGAATTGGAAATTTATCGCATATGTAAATAGATAAAGCATAACATATATCTTTGCTCAAAGTGACAATGATTATCTTCTAACTGGACTAACCTACTCACTGTTCCTAAAATGAGCAAAATATTTATACTAATTTTAGTTGTCCTGTTTATGGAAAAGAGCATCTTTCCACTGGTTCATTATCCCATCTTTAAGATAAAAATTGAACTAGCTAAAGATGTATCCTCAGTCTAAGTATGGACAGTGGAATATAGGGAACATAGATATGATGCTTTAACAAAGATTTGTGTTGTGAATCAAGCCACACTATTAAATGAATATGTTATGAAAAGGATTGTAAGTTGCCTTTACATACTTTTAATGTGATTCCTCTTTGTAATGCTTTCACCCTTCCTTGATAGAGGCAGAATGATGAAGTGAATGTAAATTTTATGGCTAATTTATAGAAATGATCTAGAAGTTAATTGGTTTTACCAATTTCTCTCACAGTTTAAGGAACAATAGCAGTAAAGCAGAAAATAATGTAATTGGCTTCATTAAGATTTAATTTCAACAGCTAAATGTGGCCAGTACTTCTACAAAGAAATACAGAAACTTGTCAAAACCACCGTATCAATCTCCAGGTGATGGTCTTGCTCTTGGGTTCGAATGGCTGTACAAGGCATACAATTCTTTGGCTCAGTTCTACTTTGGGCTGAGAGAAGGCAATATGGAGAATCTCAGTGTCCTCTCTTACATGAGTGCTATATAACCTTTAACTATGCCGAATTTTCATTTCTCTTTTTTTTAAAAAACCAAGATAAATCACACATTTTGTTTCAGCTTCTTTAAAACCTGCTTTCTTTCTTAGCACACATGGGAGTCTGTAGCTTTTTGCCAGTGTGCAGATTCTCATTGCCAGTGAAATTCCCAGCTGTAATAATGGATTCTGTGTGTCAGCCTTCTGAGCTTTCTGCACCACTTTGGTCATCAGAGTACAGCTGAGCTCTGTGGGTGCAGATCATGTCCTTGACGTGAGAGCAGCACACTGTCCTCTTCAGCCAGAACACTGGAACATCCAAAATTCCTCACTCTTATTCAGATGTTCCTGTTAGGAGCACTCAGACAGCTTTTTGAATGCATCAGGGCTTGGTTCTGCAAGTGATGAGGTTTTCTGATCATGCCCATCTTTTCTTCATTCTATAGGTGATTGAAATACATAGCATTGGTGGTTGTAGTCTTAAGAAGCTCAGTGATGTTTATTTGAAACGGAACCTTTACAGAAGGAGGGAGGGGCTTATACGATTGCAGAGTGGCTTTTAATTTTTTTTTTTCATTAAAACTTTATGATTTGGTGTTAGAAAAATCTGTTCAAATACTAAGGCTCAAAGAATCTTAAAAATTAAGAAAAGCAATTGATGAATTACCAACATAAATGGAAAAAAATCAAACTGGCTGTTCTTGCAGTAAGGCCTTTAATGGTTCCTCATGATCTTAAGTGCACAATGGATTGGCTAACCAGAGTGTGGTTTTTTAAGGATATATTATCGCAGAGAATGGAAATTGTCCTTTTGCAAACTTCTATTTTCAGTACCAATCTCTTTTTAACCAAGTACAACACATCCCTTCCCTCCTCTACATATCCTCTCTGCCCTTACAGCTTCTGTGTGGGATAAAGCTGCCTGTGAAATCTGTATTGTTTCACAGAATTTTCTTTGATTAGACTAAAGGAGGAAGAATTATCTAATTGCATGTCTGAATAACACTGATCACATGACTCCCTAAATCCAGCTGTCCTAGCTGAAGACTGCAGCAGCAGAGTATTTTCTAGAACTGATTGGTTTTTTTCTGAGCCATTCTTAATCCTCTGTTGTAATGACTTCCACCAGAGTTCCTAGTGTTACAAACTAAGGTCTGATAATTCCAAGAGTGATTTGTAATGGAATATTTTGAAGAATTGTCCACACAACTAAACCATAGTACAACCCTGAATTCAGGAAACGTGCAGCACGCTGAAGATGCAGGTGGCTTTTTTTTTTCTCCCACTCTAAACGTTTTGAAAGATTTCCATATGTGTTCTGTCATCTCTCTGGAAGTACAAACATTACACGTGAGCATCTGAATATTGCAGTAGAAATGATGTGCACTGACATAGCGGCGTTTTTTTACATGCACACTTAACTCTTAGAAGACTAGGTGCAGAACAGTAGGAGCCCAGTTCTCTCCCAGAAGCTTTCAACTTAGTTTCATGAGTTTTTGGACTTGCCTTATGGTATTAGTTCTCAAAAATACTTGTCTTGACCACCTGCTTTTTTCTTCTCCAAGTATGCTGCCCTTAGGAGCTGTGTGTTTCTCATCTCTTGATTATCAGAGAACAACTTTACATGTTTTGGTTTTTTTTTTATCCTGAGTTGAAAAAGTAACATAAATCTCATGTGTTTAAAGGATCAACTTACTTTACTTCTCTTGTAGCCATTTCACTTTTCCTGCTTTCAGTCAAGAAGCTGCAGCCAGGTGTATTTTCTAAAAGCATTTACTTTTGTGTCTAGGCAGAGGATATTCTCATGAGTGACACCGAGTATCCTTAGATACAGAGAGGAGACACTAGCAGACAAAAGGTTGCACATTACTGTTTTCTAAGACTTCATTAGCATAATTGGTTTTCAGGGCTGCTGTGGCTTTTTCCATCATTTGTCAGGATTTGTGGTGGAATTTATTTTCTGCTTCTAGAATGTTCTGTTTCACTTGTTATTCTTACATTCTTGTGAGAATTGGCTACTACTTACTCTATCCAACCAAGCCCCAAGCTCTCATTTGCCAAATTTACTGTCTTCTGTTCCATTAAGATTATGAATCTAGCCAGGAAGAAGCTTCAAAATATTCGTGCTGTTTATTCAGTTCACTATGACATGCAAATATATAACTTTCAGTTCAAGGGAGGCAGAGGAGAAGAACAGAAGTGAAAGCACTGGGCAGAAGAATCACAGTGATTCTGTTCTTTTGAAAAATGTGAAGTGTAGAGGAAGCTTGGCACTGATATTGTTGATCTGAAATCACAGCATAATGACAACTAGCATTATCTACACCCAGAGATTCATACACACTTCCCCCTTACTGAACAAAATCAGAAAATGAAGCAAATCTCTGAAATAGAAAGGCCACTTGCAAAAATTTCTAAAAGGATGTTATAGGGTAAAAGATGCATTCTGACAGTAGAAAGGGTACAGAAAAACAGAGGTGAACTAGTATCACTTGTTTTAACTATGTTCTGTTGGTTCTTCTTTTCATGCAAGGTAAGCAGCAAGGATGAAGACTTCTTAGACCTTTCAGTTGATGTGGAGCAGAATACTTCAATCACTCACTGTTTAAGGTAGACACAAAAATCCAAATTTTTGTAGTTTGACTTCACCTGTTGCTCAGAAAGCAGGAAGTAAAACTAAAAGCTGTCAGTTCTGTCTTATGTAGATTTAAGTGTATGAAGTTATGCTGATGTGGTACATTTATGTGGCTATTTCATATAAAAAACTAGCATTTACAGCTTTCTTTTCTTGCTCAGGGGTTTCAGCAACACAGAAACTCTGTGCAGTGAATACAAGTATTACTGTGAAGAATGTCGCAGTAAGCAAGAAGCACATAAAAGGTACATCCCACTTAGGGAAGGAGAAAAATAATCCATGGTTTTAATGAAAATCCTCTGGTATTTCTTTTCATGTGTATGTGTCAAGGAGAGAACATCCTTCTCCCCTTAATTTTTCTACTCTTCTTCCTCTTAAAAGTAACTTGCCTGCATTCCTCTTGCTAGAATCCAGTGTATCTATTTCCATGAGTAATGAGAATCCATGAAAAGCATTTAGGGATTCCTTTGATCCTTATTAATTTTACAGATGAGGAAATGAAGGGTCTTAAGACCAAAACTAAGTTAAAAAGCCAAGTTAAAACAAAATGTCAGTGACTAATCGAAGATAATAAGCAATGATGAAAAGTCATTGATTGCATGTGACTTTTTAAACTTAGTTTTGTTTTGAAGATAAAATAATTTTTCCATTTGCTGAAAGAGTCATTTTGATAGCACTTTTTGTAACTACTGTTGTTAACTGGGTTTCTGATTTCTTAGCAGTGTTTAATTAGTTGTGTTAAACTGTTTGACAGTGCTCCTGAAAATCATCAGAACCTCTGTGGAAGCCTGAAAATCATTATGTTTAAAAGCAATTCTTCTCTGCCTAATAATTCTTCTAGTCTTGTTTACACCCTTAAAAAACCCTGTCATTTTGTGTACCATGTGGTTATTTATTATCTGAGAAAGTGTTTGGCTGAAGGAGTGAGAATTCTGACATGCTCTACTGGTTATACCACTGCTGCTGGTTATTTGGTTTACCATAGATTGCACACGCAGCTTTTGCATATCTCATCTGCCAGGTCTGCCTTCACACATTGCCTAAGCTTGCTAATTGGTGCCTGGTAGAGGCTGTGAATCCTGGCCTGGCCTGTTGTTTTCTGTTGCCTGAGCTCTTTTTCTGCATGGGAGGTAATGTGATCCCTGACCAATATCAACTGGGTTGGCATAAACCTGCACTGTAGGCACTTCCGTATTGGCAAAACACAGCTTTGATTGTTTGTATTTTGGGTTTCACGTGGGGCTCAAGTTCAATTTCACTGTAGTCACATTTTTTTTTCATCTCTATAAAACAGTTTGTGATGGGGTCTTCTCAGCTAGCAAAGATGGTGTACCAGATTTCTTCACCATTCAAAGAGCTCCTATTATCAAACACAGTTACATTAAAAGGAGAGGACTTAGTTTTGAAAACAGAGCAGAAATTATAGCCATAATATAATAAAAATGTAACTCTCCCTGAAAATAGTTGTTTCTGCCGTCTTTCTGCCCTTCTGCATCTGTTTTCATTTCCTAGTTCCCATGTGGGCAGGTGAGTTATCAAGGAATTTGTCCACAGTCCCCTACCTTTTGAAAAAGGATTATCTTTTACAAATTTTGTGACATTCTGAAAGTATGGCCTTAATAGACATGTCTGAAACCTGGCCTGTATTGCAGAGACTTTTGAGCTCCCTTTTGGGGCTGAAAGCAGTTTGAAAAACTCAGCACTGTGCTGATCTAAGGCACTTGGCTATGCCAAGAAGCAGAGCACTCTGGTTTGGTTATTCTGCTAGGATGGGCAAATTTATTGCCCAGAGATTTGGAAGTCTGTGTTTGCTGCCAGGCCAACCATGGTTGGCTGAGAACAATTTGTAGGCACTGGTGTGAGGTCTCAATACCTCGTGCTAGAGAAAGTGGCTGGTGAGCCCTCAGTAGGTCACTTTCTGGCTTTGCTGCCATAAAACATTGCTGCAACATTTGTACAAATATTGTGCCAGAGCACAGCCTTATCTTGTTTGGATAGCAGGAGGTAGGTGGATAAGAGTGGGCTTTTTGTGTCCCTTGGAAATTCTAAATGAATGGCTAGGAAAACTTGGAGTAAGACTTCTGTGACAAAGTGGTGTAACAGAGCTTATTTTAAAAAGCTTGTTTGACTTGGCTTGCTTTTCCTCCTCTGGGAAATTCAGCTGGAACAGGACCTCTGAAACAACTCTATTGCAATACCTGCATTGTATATCAAGTGGGATCTAGGTTTTGCTTTTGGAAACTCAAGAAAGCTATGGGTAAATATACTTAAAAATTGAATTCTGTGCTATGTGATCTTTATGTCTAAATTAGTATGTGAGTTCATCATGGTTGTTTTTATGTATTATATCTTATTGCTCTAAGCACATTTTCAGTTCTCTCATTTGTTTAAAATCTCCCTTTAGTTTAGCAACACAGAGTATATTTTTAAACAGCTAATTATTCTGGTTTCTTTTAATGTAATGCAAAGATTTTTAAAGACTTCAGTACAACAAGTTTCTTGTTGATATCAGCTGAATGTTTTGGATGAATATTGGAAATACTGCTGGTTTTTTTGTTTTGTTCCTTTTTTTCAGGATGAAAGTTAAAAAGCTGCCTATGATTCTAGCTCTCCATTTGAAGAGATTTAAATACATGGATCAGCTGCATCGATACACAAAACTCTCTTATAGAGTAGTTTTTCCTTTAGAGCTTCGTTTATTTAACACCTCAGGAGATGCCACCAATCCTGACAGAATGTATGACCTTGTTGCTGTGGTAGTTCATTGTGGAAGGTAATAACTCTGTTTTAAGCAAGGGATTTTTGTATAAGCATAACTGTGTTTAAAAGAACAACACAAAGCACCCAGTATCGTATAAATCAATAGCATTTAAAGACCTCTTAAAAGAAAAGGCTTTTTAGGAAAAAAAAGTGTTGTGGGGAGAAACTACTAGTCCTGGCAGAAATTACATCTTTGTTACTGTGAAAGATGATTGTGAAAAGTGGTAACTGTATTTCACATTAAAGATCTTTATATGAACTTAACTATGTTAAAAAAAAACCAAAACCCAACACAAAATGCACAGTATCATGTAACAATAATAACATTTAAAAACAGTTTCTGAGAAAAAAGCTTTCTTTGGAAGGAAACCATTATAGAAAGATTACTGTATAAAGCATTTCCTTTAGGGTGTGGGGGTTTTTTCTTAAGGCTTGAGCAACATTTTCTGAAATATATCCATATATTATGAGTTTTGTTGATTACTTTGTTTCATTGCCTTCAAAATAGGACTGTTAGATTTGTATTTGATTTTGCTATACTCAACAAATGTTCTTGTGGCTTCAAGGCTTAAAATCAGGTTGTTCTACAAACTGCTTATTGAGTAGATAAAACCCCCAAAGGTGAAAATTACAACTTGACATCTAAAATCACAGAATAATTTATGTTGTGAGGTCAAATACTTAAATCTCAAAGCTGGGTAACTTTGACATTAGATTAGGTTGCACTGGTCCCAGTTTCATAACTAGGAATGCTGATTTCACGTCCTCTTTTGGCAATTTGTTCCAGTTATTCAGTGTTCTCACAGTGAGTAAAGAGTAGGACTAAGATAAGTAGATCTCAAATTGGAAAAAAAGCCTTTGTGCCATAGCTTTCTGGGACACTCTTGTTCTGGAATTTAAGGGAAATTCTTTCTGGCCATTCTGCCCTATTCTGACCATTTCTGCCTCCTTCATTGAAGCTGCACTCTTGGGGACTTCTCTGTTCTCAGAGCCATGGCAGGAGATGACCCGTTCTCATGGTGTTGGTGATCTGGTACACAGCTGTGTCCCTCAGGGGTGGGAACCTTCCCTCCCTGATCCAGGCACAAAAACCACCTGAGTGCTGCTAGCCAGTATGGGCAGTTCCAGAGCTGCTCTGACTCCATTGTACATTCCAGTTGTAAGGCTGCTTCAGGAACTGTCCTGTTTGCTTACTTGTAACCTGAGGAGAAGTAAGACACACTTGAAGTTTTGCTGGGTTGTTTTTTCTGTCATGCTTATGGTGAAGTTTCTTGTCTGCCATAACTGAAGAGGCTGAGCATTGTTACAGTTTTGACTGGGCTTCTTGAGACTCCTAAACTGCCAGTTTACTTTGGTTTTTGTTTACAGTGGACCAGATAAAGAGATTCATGACTGAGACTGTAGATGAGTTGCAGTTCCTACAGCCCTTTTTCTTTCTGAAAATCAGAAAAAGTTTGGGATCTGTTCTGTCTTTATAAAATACCAGAATGCTTTCTTGATTTCACTTCTCTGTCTCTGTTTAAGATTTCATTTATATTTTCAACGCCTATGATGCTTATTCCTCATTTGAGATTATAATCCTTTATTTAGCACAATAAATAAGACCATATTATGAAGACGATGTTAAGTAGAGAGTAATAAAAAAAAGAAGAAAAGACACATCCAAACAGATATTGTAGTGGTAGCCATTTTAATTACTGTTAAGTACTGTTTTTCTACAAGAAAAAAACAATTAAACTGAATGCATTTCCACATATATGTGTGTTATTGTTTATGTTTTTTACTAATTTTATTTTACAGCGGCCCTAACAGAGGACATTATATTGCAATAGTGAAGAGTCATGATTTTTGGTTGCTTTTTGATGATGATATTGTTGAGGTAAGCCCAACCAAAGCACATGCACTCCCCTTGTGGATATGTTTATTTAAAGTAGAATGACAGAAATGAAAAGAGGCTTCATCTGCAGTCTAAATGAGCAGTAATTGTGTGTGCAGAGCTGTGCCATGCAATTTGACTGTACAACACTTTGAATTGCATTAGGTTTGTATACTCTAAGAAGCTCCTTTTTTGATGACCACTGTCTTTCATCAGTGTTTGATAAGTTATTCTGTGGCCAGAAGACAAATAATGATACAGATAAATTGGGTTTTTAGCTTACAATACACAGGAATTTATGCATACTTACAACTATTTAAAGATTTACGGATAAAACATGCATAGCTGCTACCCTCTGTGCAGGTGATGGCTGAGGGGAAACTGAAACACAAGTTTAAGAATTACTTGGATTTTATTATTTTATGTAACTATATGAAAGTTAATTTGGTTTTACAATAATTTTTAGAGTGGAACCTAATTTTATGTGTGTATTACGCAAGATATTCCTACTTTAATTTTTTGTGTTTTTACATACAGAAAATTGATGCACAAGCTATTGAAGAATTCTACGGGTTGACATCAGACATCTCAAAGAACTCTGAGTCTGGTTACATCCTCTTCTATCAGTCTCGAGACTGAGGGGAGCTGTAATGGAGAGAGATTTTTGTGTCTCGCATCTTCTCTATCCTGGAACGGAGCAAGCACTGAAGAGCAGGAAAGCAGGGAGCTGTAGGGGCAATAGCACAGTTTGCACACAACTAAGTAGAGAGTTTGGGGTTCCTAAAACTTTTGTATCGTTTTCATTTTATTTGCTCAGGTACCATGCTAACTACACATCTCCACTGCATCCCAAAAGCAAAAAGAGAGATACCAGCCACTCTTGCAGGAGCTTTCCTTTGGGGAATACCATCTCTGTGGTCCTAGTTCAAAGCCCATTGAAGCCTTTCATGGACTTCAGTGGCCTTTGAATCAGGTTCTCACTGCGCTGCCAGCCTGGTGCAGATAGGAGCATTAGAAATCTGTATTTTATACAGACTTGGTGTATAGCAGGTAAAGGATTCTCTGTGAAGTTAGTTTCCTGTGCTTAAGTTTGAAAGAATGAGGTTTGGAGGGTTAACATGTAAGCAAGAAATTATGTCTGGGCCCAACTCAATTGCCTTCTTGATGGAAGTGGTTTAACTGAAGGTGTAAACTGGTGTCAGGGAGGCAAGGATGCTTTGCTTCTCTGGAGAAGCTTACATTATTTATAATGTGTGATCGGGAACAATCAGTCAAGATTATGGCTTTTAATCTCCGTATGGGGAAAGATTTGGTTTGTAATAGTTTATTTTTATTTATAAATTATTGTAGCATAGGATCTTGTGTATTGTCCTTTATTCTACCAAGTATTGGAAATTTTATATATTAATTCGAATTAAAAATAATCATGTTTAAATGTTAAAGGAGAGTCAATACAAATTACAAAACCAGTGACTACAATATCTGAAAAAAATTACTAACACAGAAGAGATTTCCTTCTGGAGGAACTGGTGGTGTCTGTCTGAGGTACTTTAATTAAATTAGAATATACTCTTTTCATTAATGGGTGAAAAAAAAGTGATCAAACTATTATATAAAAGACTTAAATCATCTTTTATATAATAGAAAATGGTGGTGCAGTGGCGGTACACTGGTCTTTATAGTTCTTTGATGATTTATTAATGGTTCATACTCTAGGCAAATTAGAATGATTTGGATCGAAGTAAACCATTTTAAGACTATTATTTCCTCTCCTAAAGGCATATCAACTTCCATTAACATTAAATTATGTCTGAGTAATAACAAGAAATGAGTTTGAAATTTCGTGAGACTTAAGATACCAAATTCCTATAAAAGTAATAATATTTAAGTCCTGTACAGTGGAAATTTTTGAAACTAAGCAGTTTACCTTGCTTTAGGTTTATGAAACAGCATTAAGAATTAAATCTTGACAAAACACCTGATCTGTAAGAAATGTGAACTATTTGACATTCTTCTCTTAGGAGTACATTGCCTGACAGTAGCTGAATGTAACTTCTGGAAGGTCATTGGATGTGCATTCCAGATTATGGCAATCAGGTCTTGGATGTCCTTGTCACTCCCTTGTCAGCTAGTGATTTTTACATTACTGTAATTTTCTAAGGTTGTTTTATTGATACTGTTACAACTTTTAAAAAGAATGTCTCCTGTCTGCTGCTATGACTGGCTATTTACTTACCTGTATCTTTTAGCTCAGGAAATGACTTCACCTATTCACTCAGTTGAACAAATCTTTAACAGGGTCACTAAATAAATTGGGCTATTTAGCAGCTGTCATACTGTAACAAATTGCTTTTGTAAGATGCAGAGTTTCTAACGCCTTGGTTTGGCTAGAATTCTTTTATAGAAGATTATGTATCACAATTAAACTACCAGCATTGTAAAGTAAAGCCTAAATATTGTGGGAGATGCAGAAAAAGATGGTTGGATTTTTCTGAAAGGATTCAGATAATGTTAAAACTCCTTTTCAGCTTTCAGTAGAAAAAGGGTTAAAGGGGTGAATCAGTTGGATAATGGTGCATGTTAGAAGGATGAAGTCCTTTGCATACTAAAGGTACAGAATCGAAAAACAACTGTCATATTACTTTTTGCTAATTTGGTCTTTTTTCCTCCTTTTTTTCCTTTTTTTTTTTTTTTGTTTTAATGTAGTTAAAAGCTGAGGCTAGTTGATAAATGTTTTATACTGTAACAAAATTTAAAACATTTCTGTTGTTTCACTGGTTTTATTCCTGCTATGTATTTTTATAAGATACTGACTTTTATTTTGTATAGGGGTTTTGAGATAGTATTCCAAATTATATATTTCATTTTTCTTTTAGCGCAGCTGAAATAATTGTAAGTTCTTAATTAAACTGATGTCAGAAACTGCAACTTAAAAAAAAATTAAAAGAGACAGAATTACAAAATATAACTGATTGGTATGTAAAACATTATAGGATTTTTTTCTTGACTGTAATACAGTGAGGAGTGTGGGAAAGTTGTCAGTTGTTGTAAATGGTGGAATTCATTTGCTGTGTAACTATGTAAATGTCAATTGGGATTGCAGTCCCTTATTTTGTATATTGGAGCAAAAAACTTCTATTAAATAAAGTATGTTCTCTAAAGATACATACTGTATCCTTTGTGGAGCCCAGATGGTCAGTCAGCTGCCTTTTGTGCTTTACAGTATTTCTAAACAAAAAAACTATCTGGAACTTCCTGTATTAAGCCAAGGGCCCTGAGCCCTGGGGGAGAAGTGGTTTAAATCTGCTGCATTAAGGAAATCATTGGGTGACAGCCATGGTTTGGGTGGTGTGCTTCTCTGGAAGTTTTTTGGTAAATCCTTGGACTCTGGGGTAGAAGAGAAGGGAGTTTTAAATACTGTTCTTTCTGGACTTCTTCTCCCTTAAAAAATAAATTGTACCTTGCCACAAAATATGAGTCCAAGTTACCCAAGGGATTTCTTGGATTGCCGCCTTGTGGGAGGGAAAACAGAAGGAGAGAAAAATAGGAGTATTTACAGCACTAATGTGGGAGAGAGACTGACAAAAAACTGGAGTCCAGCATCAGAAGTACAAGCTGCAGCTGGTTACAGTATCTGTGTATGATCTGGGATCGTTCTTCACTTGGAGTCCACTCTTCTTTATCCCCCACTACAGTCTGGGACATCTGCACGGCACTGGCAGATTAACATAGGATCCACAGATCTTTATCGTTCTGGAGCAGCAGCTTGGAGCTGGGTAGGACATCCTGGCTTGTTCCCTGTGTCTAGCTCAGTGTTTCCTCAACCACTATTGCACATGCTCTGTTTGGCTTGTGTACAGATGACAGTCTGTATTGGTTGGTTACTATCTTGTGATGATGTTTGTGAAGTTTAAAACCTGAAGTATCTGAAGCTTCTAGTTACTTTCCTAATTCCCTTACTAAAATTGAAGGAACATTATCTTGTGCTCTTTGGTCTGGTGTCTCAGCTGTAGGTATAAGATGACCATGTTTAGTCTGTCTTATTATTAGGCTCATCCTTGTAACTAAATGAAATTTTGAAATGTGTAATCTTCAGTCCTCACATATTTCAGAATTTATTTAGCTTTTTTTCTTTCCTTTTCCTACAGGAATTTCTACTTGTCCTTATCAGAAAGACCCTAAACATATGCATTTATGTCATAAAATCCTCTTAACTTCCCTTGTAACCTTTCTAACTCTTAGACTGTTGATAATCAGTAGTTAGCAAACGAAACCTCCACAATATGGATTATAAACCAACAGGGATGAATTCTCATATACACAAAGCTTTGTCTACTTGTACACACAAAAAGGTGACATCTTTTTTTTTCTGTTTAACTGCTGGCTTTGTTCAGTGACAGAATTCAGCTTGATCTGAAAGATGGAGAGTGAGGGCTTTGAGAAAGTGTTGGAAATGCATCAGCCACTGAGGATGCCAAAAAGGGCTCATGGTGGTTGGTTGGTTTGGATTTGTGTGTTTGTTTTTTTATTTTTATTTTGTCATTGGTTTGGGGTTTTTAAAGTTATCTGACAGCAGTTTCTTGAAATTGTATTCATAGATGAAACCACCTCTTCAGTTACCTTTAAGAGAAGAAAACATTTCAGTACATGTTAATTATCTATGGGCTGCAGAATTACACTGAAGATACTTTTGTGACTTTTAAAAAGTTTAAACAATTGTTTTCTTCCAAAGAGTGGCTTTACAGTGGTAAGATTTCTTCTTTTTCCCCCACATTTATCTTGGTTGATCTTAAGTTTGTATGTCTTAGAAGTTATGGGCTTTTTTTTTCCCCTCTTGACAATGCAGCATGCACTATTTATGGTTTTGGTCTTGTAAGGCTTCAAAGTCCTCCAACCTCTCACAGCATAACGTGGAATGTATAATACATTAGTCTCTTTAGCTGTGAGCCTCCAAGTACTCAATTATTACTGCATTGATATTCTATATAATCTGTATTCAAGGATGGTTCACTTTGCAGCAGCTTTGCTACTGACTGCTATAAATGACCTGTGCAAGTCAACTACCATGCAAACAAACACAGGCTTCATCTCTTAAATGCAGAGATCCCTGAAATTAATTCTTTCCAGTTTTAATGACAGTGTGTGGTGAGGCTGTAATGAACTTCCTTTGGTCTCTGTTGAAATATGTTCTTTGGGAAACTTCTTTAAGAATGTGTTGGCTATATAAGGAAGATTGTAGATGTCACCAGTTTTGAAATGAATTGAGTAATATCTTTGAGTTTCTTTACAGAAATACAAATGAATTATATTCTTTCTTTCTCTGTAGTGGCTTCTGATTGCTGTCTGCATAAGAGATTGTAAGGGCTCAGAAGAGAGCAAGGTACTTTGTACCCAGGTCTTTGTTATGGAATCTTTGTTGGCATCATTAGGGAGCTTTAATTACAGAGGGATCATCAGTCATGTCCTTGATCTGCATTCTACAGGTTATATCATCCAGGAGAGAGAATGCACAGCTGGAATCTGTGTGGAAATGGAGAGAAGTAGCTTTACAATTGTTTACTGACCAATAGATATGAAAGCAGCATTCCCCCAAAAGACAAAATACTGTATTTAGTGCAGATTCCTGGTATTCAGAGAGTTTAGGGGGTACTCAAAACATCCTGCCATTCTAGGCTTTTTCATGTGTTTTTGTGTGTGTTTAATTTGTTATTTCAATATATTTGGAATTTCTGTCTGTGCACAGATTTTTAGGTTGATATGATTGTATTAATGAGTGCTCCCCCAGAAAGAATTTGTGTATGAGTCACATGGAGTGTAATCTTTTAGTGGTCTGATCTACAAAGTTTTTCTGACTCTTCACTAGGACCCCTTTGTATATTTTCTGTAACTGATTTTAGAAAAAAAAATACTGAAGATCTCAAAATATTTTATTAGCATGTTGTATTATTGAGTGATTCAATATCCAGTGGTGCCTCTGCTCTCGAGCCTCAGCTGAATTTGAGTGTCATCACATCATAACACAGCTTGATGTACATCAGCTGCTCTGAGGTGTGATTTTTACGGTATTTCAACTCTGTTTCACTGGGTGTTGCTTCATTGCAGTGGCTGCTGTGATCGGCTCTCATGAGATGTGCTAACAACATTCAGCTTCAGTTGCCTATTTCCATGCTTGAACATTTATTTGGCTTTCTGGAGGCTCGTTATCCCAATGTTGTGTCACATCAGTCTTTTCTGCATCTTCCACGTCAAGGAAGAGTGCCGACACACAGCCTCAGACAATGTTTGGTAAATTACTGAGTTGTATGTCACAGATGAGACACAAGGTATTTGCACTGAAAATGTCTGATGCTTTCTGTTTTCTAAATTGTCGTGTTCTCTGTGGTGAAAGTACTCTTCAATATAAAAAAAAAAAATGTAATCATAGGATTGAGCAAATGCAACCTTGATGTACCCTTTTCCTCCTCTTTTTAAGGAAACTGTGAAAGGCATGCAGCGTTTAATCAGAAATGTATTAAAAAAATGAAATCTTTGTTTTACAGCAGATGTCTTTTAGAGTTTGATTAGAGTTCCATGTGACTGCGTGGCAGTGTTACAGGGGGGTCTGTCAGAAGCAGGTTATGAGAAGACTTGTTAGGAGCTAGATGCCAAAGAGGTCTCACTTTAATTGCTAAACCCAGTGCAGTCTAACAGGACCCAAATTTTGCAGAGCAGCCGCCAAGAACCTTCTTTCTTTTTTTTTTTTTCATAAAAGAGAGACAAACCATTTTAAATCTACAATTTCAGTATGTATAGGCTATGTATTCACTCCTTTTTTTTTTTTTTTTTTTTTTTAAATTCTGGTAACTTTTCCTGAATTTGAGAGTACTAAAGGGAGACACTACAGGTTGAGATCCAGAAGTGTGTTCCACATACATATCCCAACACCAGTTAGCCTCTTTTTTCCCATATTTTGCATGTAGGATAATTCATAATTTACCAAAGGAGGAGAGAGACAAAAATTACTATAGTTCCTAAGCTGTCTTTTGTCTTTATTCATTATGGGATTGTGTGCAAGGTAATGTGTATTTGTGGGGGAAAAAAAATGTTGAAAAATAACTTGGCCATTTTAAAAAAGCAGAATGCATGATAATTTTGTGCTTCAGTGAGTAAAGAAAATTTTTGAAGAATATGAAGCAGTGAAACTCTGCTTTTTGGACATCTTTGATAAATTTAAAAAATAATTGCATACTGAAAGCTTGTTAATAAGGATTAAGAGTGAGATGAAGAAAGCCCCAGAGCCTTGAAATCTCTGAAAACAGTGACAGCCCACCAGGCTATCTGATGGGGCAGTCTGTATTACACCAATTATTGACCAGCACTGTGAGCCTGCATGTCCAAAAAGTGGCATCTCCTGGTGTTTGTGTTGCACTTCAGATACCTCTACACACATCAGAAGACTCAGCTGTGTGTTCAACTGTAAACTTCCATAAGAAACCTACCTGGGATGATAATGACAGCACAGCAATATTTGTCTCTAAGTGCACAAATGCCAACTTCCATTTTGGAAACTGAGAAGGAAGAATGTGAGAAAACAACTGCCAAGTGCCTGCCTCACAAAAAGATAAATCTTAGGTTTATCTGGGGATGCTGAGTCCTGAGTAATCCAGACCCACTTCAGTGTTTTCCATCAAGAAAATGTGTTTTAAACAGCTGCCACAAATCTCAGGAGGAGACTTGGCCTGCCTGGCACTTGTCCTGTGGTATTCTAGTGTTGCAGCCACCTACGTGAAGTGCGATAAAAATTCCATCTTATAAAACACTTCTTGCATAATTGGTGGTAAACCCGGGTAGAAAGCTGCGTGAGCTGGTTGCATGCTCTTCCTCTTGTGTGCAACAGGCACAGCAGCTTCAAGGGCTTAGCTTATGCTCAGTGGTTTTCATAGCCAAGACATCTTGTTCTAACTTGCTCTGTTTGGTGGTTTTTAACTGAGGGGCATTTTAGCATCTGCTTGTGGCGATTATCTCATTAAACCATGATCTGACTCCAATTTCCATTCCTGGCTGGGCACGCATAGAAAACATTTCCTGATGTTTCGTGGCTGTTTACAAAAGTACTAAGAGTAGAACTGTGGTTTTTGTTTAGTTCCCTCAAGGTTTGGGTAAGTTTGTCAGGGTCAATATGCAGGAAGGTTAATCATTAAATTTAAAAGGAGTTATGTATTTCAAATACGTTTCTTGATGCGGGCAGCATCGTGTAGTGCAAAGGCATAATTCATGTGGAAGCAAGGAGTGATGATAGTCTGTGGCTTTGAATATCTGAGAGAGCAAACCTTTCAAGTGCTCCCTAGGAGCATATGGACCCTCTAAAAGCAACATCTCTCTCTGAGCATTACCTGGTAGGCTGATTCAGTGCAGATGACTTAGCTTTTCTGGTGAAATGAAAAGTAATAAAGCATTTTTTATATTCTGCTGGCAAAGTCTACAGTAATTTTGGAGGCTCAAGATGTTTTTCAAAATGTGAAAATTATTTTGATGCTTTGTGATTAATGATTTACTGGAATCCTTCTTACAGATGATTAAATTCGGAGAATTAAAGTTCCAAGTCTCCTTGTATCAAGGCTGGTTTCCCATTGTTGCTGTTATTTTTTTAATTATATTAAGGAAGGTGTGGAGATTAGGATTCAGCTGTCACATTAGCGCTCCCTTTCTTTGGCTGATTAGTCTGTTGTGGATGTCTAGATAATTATATGTAAATCACTGATTTCTTGCTAGTGGCCAACTTGAGGGTTTTTTTCCACAAATTTCTCAGTTTTTGAATGTTTCTCCTAAAGTGTGAGGAGGAATTTAAAAAAAAGCTTTGACATATTCATGCAAACTGAAGATGAATGTAGACATACAAATGCTTAAAGTGCAGTATCTAAACATGGATGTTTTCAAACTGCTACTTTCATACAGGCAACCAGCCTACATATTTAAAAACAAAAACCACTGAAATGTAAGTGCCTGCAACTAATCAAAATTATTTAAAATCCTGCTTGTCTTCTGAATATTTTTTCCATGTCAACAGTAGAAGCCCCCTGAAATGAAAAGGAGCTACATAATCTCAGTGTCTTTGGAAAGGTCATTATAATGTGGATGCCTAATACAGAGCTGGAAGCCTAACTTTTTACACAGAGTTGGCAATTTTGGCCTGACTTATTAATAGAAATTTTCAGTAAGTTCACGTAAGGTAAAAATTCCATCTTGTGGATGGTGATGAAAATCTGCAGGGCCACAGGATTGAAACTTTTTGCATTATAAAATCCTTGTTTTCTTAAGTGTTAGGGGTGTCTTGAATGTGGCATAGTCAAACCTGTGGGAGCAAAGACTCGTGTTTATATATGATTAATGCTATTCATACAAAAAGAATAACATCAACAGTGAAGCTTTCACATGCTATGTGTGAAAAAGCAGTTGAACTTTAAAAAAGTCTTTTGAAAGCAGTCTTTGCTCATAACTTTACTGTGTTCAGTTAATTGAACTATTCTTTCTCCAGAGCTTTAGTCTCGTTCAGATGCCATTTGGGGCTTGGAGAAAACACTCGCAGTAAATTTGGATGCCGTTAAAATTGAAATGAAGGAACTTCAGCCTAAAACTGAGTGAAGTATGCAGCCAAACATTGTTATAATTATTTCGTTCACATGTCAGTAATAGCTGAGTTATCGCATATAGAATTTTTAATCTTCAAAACTGAATTAATAAGCCTTGGAAAATTGTGCTTAGTCTATTTTCTGCTACTGTTGACCTGAAGTTGTTTTGTTTTGATCATACAGTTATTTCAGAAAAATAGCCCCCTCCTAGAACATGTAATAGACTAGATGGCAAAGTTATGTAACATACATGCTGTTCTGTGAAACTGCTTGTATATCTTTCATAAAACACTGGAATAAACATTGATGATGATGGTGACTAATAAAGTGCAATTCTAAGCTACAGCTGACTGAAGGGTTTGGATTTTTTGTTTTGTAAGATATGCTTTGGTTGCTGGAGGTATATATGTGCCTACCCCTATGTCTCTGCTGTGCCCTGAGATTAAAACCTAAATCTGATGTTCCTGTTGCTGGATTAGGACTGGTAAACCACAAGGAATAGTGGCCACTGTGGATTATAGAAACGGTTGCTAGTGTTGCCCCATCTTGCTGAGGAACAAGGCAGACTGAAACAGTGTGGTTATGACAGAGAAGAGCAATGGTCCCACCAGGATGCCCTGGGACCTGGGCTCCAGGACTGGCTCTGGCTCTCTTGTGGAAGGACAAGCATTGCACTCTGCTGCAGATTTCAAACACATGAAACCAGTCCTGCCAAGGCATTGCCATGTATATGTACTAAATACTCGATGCCACCGGGAATTCTGCCAATGACTAATGGTGTATTAGGGAATAATAATGTTGTGAGGAAAAGCAATTGCATTCATGTCAGTAGTAAGTGCTTTTAAAAGCAGGGCTGCAAGAGCAGCTTTCTGAGAAAACGGAATCTGGTTCTGTTGAAGCATGTTTCTCTTTCCACATCAAAATAAAATCCAGCAATTTGCTTGGGCAAACAGTGGGACTGCAGAAGGGAGCATAAGAGGAGTTCCAGCTTGTTGAGCATGCAGTGGGCAACCTACCGAGCAGCACTTGTCACAGTAAATATAACACCCCAGCGCGCTCAGCCCTGTGCTAGCTTCCCGTCGGATACTGGCTCAGATCCCCTGTGCTATTCCTGATCTTCAGAGCACCAGCAGAATATGTCTCAACTTCTTCCAAGCCCATCCATCTCTCCCTGATTCTTGATGGATTGGAGATCACCAAACCACCAAGGGCCAGGAAAAAAATCCACTAATCTGATAATGGCGCTTTCTGAAGAGGGTCTGTTCCTGTAGTATTTGTGCACTTGTGGTATCAGAGCTGTAACTGGGTAGGAATTCTCCAGCAAAGAAAATTTTGTTAGAAATCAAGGATTTGTGAAAACTGAAATGTTTTGTGGGAATATAATTCACCAATTTTTGGCAAAACAGCTGCAGAGTGAAGACAGTGATCCATCCATTCGCTTGCCTACCAGCTCATCGGGTGCGTTTATGGGGAGTCCAGATTTCAGGAGCGCTACAGGGTAGTCATGAGGGTTTCAGACAACATAAGTATCTTGAGTCTGCTGTGCTTGTTTAAGTTTTCCACAAGATACAGTGGGTTCAGCCGAAACATTTGATAAGCCTGATAACATGCATGCACCAAGAGGCTGATTAAGACCACCTGCCTCCCATTTCTACCCTTTACATGCTTAACTTTGTAGCTTTCTGGATTCCCTGAAAGACAACAGGGAGAAGCATAGGTGGTTTATTGTGCTGATAATTTATCTGGATCTAGAAGGACTGCAAACTTTGGATATATCCAAAAATCTGTGCTTTGAACTAACAGAGCAAGAGATAGGATGGTTAACTTATGAAGACTTTGGTAAATAAAAAAATTAATCATATGAGATAGCAAGGGAGCTTCACAGAGACTTGAAGGAAACAGGTGACCTTGCAATGATCTTCTGACTCCCCAGGCTGGAGGAGATTGTTTCCCGCTTAGCCCTCTTTTTTTCATGTCTGCCCATGGCAAGTTTTTGGAATTGTCTTCCAATGCCATCCTCTTGTTCGCTTTTAACTGTGGGGAATTAAAATTTTTTAGTGAAAGAGCAGGAGCTATTTCCTTCCCAAATCTGTGTTCAAACAGTGTCTGTGGTCATGCTAGGTTGCTCAGGGCTTTGTCCATTTTGATGTTGAAAATGCCCAAGGCACAGATGCTATAGTGTCTCCCGGCAACCTGTGTCACTGCTTGACTGCACTTGCTGTGGAAGTTTCTCTTTGAGAGTCTGAACTTCTCTCTCTTCAATTTATGATGATGATCAATCATCCTCCCACTGTGTACTACAGAGAATAGCCTGACTTTCATCTTCCATGTTTTAAAATCAAAGACCTATTATTATTTAATTAAAAAATTGACCCCTTGTGTATCACAGAGCTATAAACTTCATCCTGCTACTCCTGGGGGACACCACTAAGGGGTACATGTCTCCTCATATAAGGTGCCTCTTGCTGGCTTTCTTATGAGGTTATCTATTGCAGCTCAGTACCCTTCTGTTCATCTGCCTTCAGGATTTTCGTGTGACCTCATATATGGTCAGTTTGAACCAGCGATCTCCTCCTTCCCCATATGACTAATCTCTCCTGCTCAATGTTTGCCTTCACCTCACTGTCCCTGAGCTCCAAATTTCTTTGTGTGTCTCATTTTCCATATGACCTGCTCCCCACCTCTGAACTCTATCTGCCTCTCAAGGCAAATGTCTGCATACACACGATTCTGCTTTCTGTTCCTTCCTCTGCCTTCCTCAGCGTCAACTCCCAGCCTAACTCATCCCACCAGCTCCAGTCCTGTTCTCCTCTTACTGTGTCCCCTCTCCTCTGGGGTGGATCTGAGACTTCACTCCTTTGCATTGACTGAAAGTTCTTGGCCTCTCCCTGCCTGGGCTCAGCAGCAGGATGCCTCTGCTGCAGATTCAAACCTAGCCCCCACCTCCAACCCCAGTATTCAGTTTGTGACTTATGAGTTCTAACTTTTGAGAGCTGCAGATTCACAGGCTCAAGGTAGTCCATATAACGTGGGGTTAACCTTTGCCAGAGACTGGGCAATGCTGCTTGCCAGAGGGGACATTAGCACTTGCTCTCTTTTTAGCCTCTTTTTAGCCTCTCCTGTGCTGTGCTTTTGTGGTACTGTACAAAGCTACACACTTCAGTTCCAAGATCTCCTACCTGTCAGAGGTCTGCTCCTCATCTCTATCTGCACTTTGGCTTGGGCAGCCATGTCAGCTTCATTTTCCTAGCAAAGTCACAATACCTTTTTCTTCATCTCTATTTATGAGTAACATGAGGGATCTGCTTAAGATTTTGAAATTTGTAAACTAGAAGCATTGGAAAGATGACTTAACTTCATGATCTCCTTCCTAAGAAAAATTTATCCTTGGAACACCTGTAAATTATCTGAGGTACTGTGTCTGCTGCTAATAATATCCTATTTTTTTCTCATTTTCTAATTTTAAATTTGCACTGCTCCTATCCATTTATTTATATCTCCCAGTGAGTTACTGTGTTATCCTGAAATTGTAGAGGGACTAGGCTATTTCCACAGTTTATACAGCATAAGTCCAGTGAGACAAAAACCTTTAGACACAAACTCTGGAGGAAGTGTTTTATAAACATTGCACTGATTTCTTACAAAACATAGTTAGGCTGTAATCAGGAGTAATGAGAGGAGGTGCAGTTCCAGCATGCTGCTAATTAGGCACTAAAAACCTGAGCACAGTTGTCAGCACCTCTATCTCTAGTGATAATTCAAAATGTGGTATTCCTCCCCTCCCAATTCCCCCTTGATGAATAAATAAAGTGACATTCAGTTACAATCACAAAAAGTTATGGCAAAATCCATTCACTTTAAGCTGTTACACATCCAACAGTCTCTGGCAAAGTCAAGAGGGCTCATTCCAATTATTGAAACTAAAAAATATATTGCTATTTTTTTATAAACATCTACAGAAAATTGTGCTTGTTATTTCCCCACAGCCAATGGCAGTAGTGCCACTGCCTCACTTGGCTAGAATCCAGCCCCAGGCTGTGCTGTGTGCCTGCCATGGCTTGTTTGGGAAAGCAGCTCCCAAGCTGTAATTTATCCCTCCAGCTGGTGCTTATGCAGTGTTACTGAAGGGATGTGCTAATTACCTTGTACTAATTCAAGCAGAGACAAGCAAACTGCACTCTCTAATTTGTAGGTGGGATGAAGATGTTGGACATTGGTCCTATCTTTAACAGCCTTTTGTGCACACAGCCAAGCCATGATCATCCCTGTTTCTCCGGGAGAATGCTGTGGGAAACTGTCAAATGCCTTACTAAAGTCCAGGCAGACAGCATGCACAGCCTCTTCCTCATCCACTAAGCCTGTCACCTTGTCACAGAAGGAGATCAGGTGGGAAGAGCTGGACCTACCTACCTACCAAGCTGGCTGGGCTTGGTCCCCTCATTGTCCTGCATGTGCTGCATGATGTCACTCAACAGGACCTGCTCCATGACCTTTTCTGGCACCAAGGTCAGGCTGGCAGGCATGTAGTTCCCTGAATCCTTCTTCCAGCCCTTCTTATAGATGGGCATCGCATTTACTGACCTCCAGTCAACTGGAACATCCCCAGTGAGCCAAGGCTGCTGGTTAATCATAGAGCTGTAGAATAGATTGGGTTGGAAGGGATCATAAACATCATCTAGTTTTAACCTCCCTGCCATGGGTAGGGACACCTTGCACTACACCAGATTGCTCCAAGCTTCATCAAGCCTGGCCTTTGAACACTTCTGGAAATGGGGCATCCACCTCCCTGGGCAACCTCCAGTGCCTCACCAGTTTCACAGTAAAGAATTTCGTCCTACTATTTAATTTAAACCTACCCACTGATGGAAAGTGGCTCAATGAACACCTGAGCCAGGTCACTCAGTACCCTTGGATGAATCCTGTACAGCCCCATAGACTTGTGTGTAAATGATGTGGCAGGTCTAGGTAACTAAACATTTTCCTTTGGAAAATGGGGGCTTCATTCTTCTCCCCATCCCTGTCTTCCATCTCAGGGAGGAACCCTGTAAACTCTTTTTGGCAGGCCATGTTGCAAAGGTTGCAGGCTATTTATTGCTGAGATCGTGGAGGAAGGGAAAGTGACTGCTCATCTTTAGAACATCCTCGCTTTTCTAGATCACACTCTCATCTTCCCTGTTTCCAAAATGAAAGCACACACACCAGATGCAGGGCTGCATAGAGGTCTTATGTGGCACTGAAGCCATCCAGCATGTGAGGTCTGTCCTTGAGGTGCTGGTGGTGCCCAGGAGGCTTTTGATCCTCGACTAATGCTGTGCTGAACCCTCCCTGCCAGCCAGTGGCTCCCCAGCTTGTCCTGGCTAATTGATTCTTCCAGCCTGGGAGAGACCTAACAATGTATGGCAGGAAAGGTCCCATGCTTGATTCACACTGGATCGAAAATCTCACAATGGAATTTAGGATTAAAACCCTGATAGCTAGCATTTCCTGTTCTTAGTAACAGGTTGGATTAGCTGGGGCGTCCAAGGGGGTGTGGCTATTCATCAGCCTTGCCTGTGGCTCCCTCGTGCACTGCGAGGGGCTCAGGACCCTCTCCCCTTGTCACTTCAGCAGGCAGGAATGCCCTGGGGCAGAAGGACATTTCCCAGAGCTTTAAAGGCTGGGAAACTAGAGGTGAAGTTGTTTACTTCTTCACCTGACATTTACCAGAGAAATCATAATAAAATCCGGATCAGCAGTGGCATACAGTTGGCTGGAGGTGCCGAACCTGGGAGTCTGATGAGACAAGCAGATGGGTTGCTTTAGCTTCAGAGAGGAGTGGGTTTGTGCTCTCAGCCCCTAGGGAAGTGCTGGGGTTCCAGCTACTGCCCCAGGGGCTCGACAGCATCCTCTCCTCACCCTCCACAGCCGATGCAGGGCAGCTTTCCTCATCTGAGAGACCATCCTGTGAAAAAGCTTTCCCCCAGTTTTGTGCCTTACCCACAGCCTTCCCCCCATGCTCTTTCTCCAGCTGCTTCTGAGCCAAACCCATGCCAGACTTAGGAGTCTCAAAGGTCATCAAGTTTCTCCAAGCTTCACGTTTGGTGTTGGATGGGTAAAGGAGAAAACAGAAATTACTGTTTCTACTAGTTGTCTCTTTTAAACATTTCATAATGGGTTTTCTTGAGGTATTTTCACTCTTGAGGAGTGAAAATGGTCTCTGAGAGCTGAAGATGGAAAGAAAGCTCCCTGACAAGTGTCAGTGACCCTGCCCAAGCCCCGGTGAGTCTCCTTCACACCACTACCCCCCTAGGCTTCTCAGTTCAGGTTTTCATAACAGCACTGCCCTCGTACTAAGCAGGCTATGCATTTTTCTAGGCTGAATCTCCTTTTTTTTTCCATCTTAGTTTGTATTTTCCATTTTAAAAATTATTCTTCTTATAATATCTCTATCAAAACATACATCAGTGCTCATTTTTCCTTACTATTTATAGTCCTTCACTACATTAGAAGTTTCCTTCAGGGGCCCTCAAAGCTCCGAACAGGGAGGCTGGCCAGAGGTGGGGCAGGGTTAAGAATTGGCAGGATGTTTTAATTCCGTGGGTGATAGGAAAGTATTAACCCCAGTATCAGTGCTAGGGCCTTAGCTCTGGTCAATGTGCCTTGCAGTGCTTACCTGGTGCGCAGTTCTCCTAGAAACATCCTAAACTAGGGCATATTCCTGCTATAAGCAGATATCTCAGGAATTTGCCACTGACTTGTTTCCCAAGCCCTCTGCTGTGGACAATGTCCTTGAAATTTAAATAGGATACCTCGGCTGGGAGCGGCCCGCCCTCCTTAGGGCGGCCCCAAGGCTCCGCCAAATCCACCGAGCTCGGCGGCGTTTGCATTTCTGTAGGTGCCCCTCTAAGCCCTTAAATAGCCCTTGCTGCTTTGAGACTAGACACAGGTATTGAAGTCCCGCAAATATTTCAGCTGTCATCAAAAGCAAGAAAGAACTTGAGTAGGCAGCAGCTTATTTTTAGAGCTGATGATAAACCCATGGAAAAGGTTTTGTGGTTATGTTGTGAACATCTTTCCACTTAATAAGAATTTTTCACCCACTCTGCTGCAGTTTGCTTGTCTGGAGTAGGCAGTGACTTGGAGTTTCAGTCACAAATCCTCGCTCTCCATTTCTGAGGATCCCTCCTGGCACAGTCTACTCCAGCCATCTTGGGGACAGTGCTTGTGTCAGCCCCTCCAGGATGTCTGACAAGGCGAGGGAAAGGCAAGTGGTCTGTCAGCTCGCTGTCATCAGCAGCAAGGAGGGGCTCCTGGTGAGTAGAGTGGGGACTGGGGCTCTTCCCCTCTCCCCAAGCAGCTGAGGATTGCATGCTGCTTGCCATTAGCAAAACAGACCATCCCTCTCTTCTTTAACTCTGAAAAATATAACCTGTTCTGCTGGCAAGTGCCTTTAGAAAGTCTCCGGGCAGCAAGGTAACAGTCTGCCTAGCAGAGAAGCACACTGGCATCATGATGGCTCAGGTCCATGTGGTTAACCAGTCTCTTGGATAATTAATGGATGTTTTTCAAATTGGTAGACCCTAAAGATGATTCTATTATTCAAGGTAGCAATACTAGTAATAATAGTAATAGAAAGCAAGTGGGAAGAGGCCTCTGGGCTGTGATGAGCAGTAGGTGTACATGTAGCTGCAATGAGCAGCGGGTGTATGGATAGCACAGCAGCTGCCAGCTGAGTTTTCCCAAGTTAATAAGGGCCCCTCTGAGAATCAGGTTGGCCTGAAAATGCTAAAACCTGCTTGCAAGCAGTCCTAACAGTGATACCGAAACTTGAATGGAGATTTAATTGATCTGGAATGAGATTAAAAGTCCCTGGGATTGGACATGAAGAAGGCCTCCATCTCAAAGTCCCTTGCTCTCTACAGCATTTTCTTCTAGCTTGGTCAATGCAGCTCCCTCTCAGATGGCAAGACTCTGGGTTTTGGAATCTTTTTCCTTCTCTGTCTGTGCTACCATGCAGTGTATTTTATTCCAGTGGGGCATGAGAGATAAAAAGGGAGAGATGCTGGAAGTGTGCATTGCAAGTGCCTCAGTCACTTAGCAAACCTTCCAGTGAATTATTCTCACCTCAGCCAAAACTTTCTCTTTTCAGACATACAATGTGAGAGATGTAATTAAAGAATGAGAGATCTGGTGGTGCAGCAATGAGTGCCTGTGGGAGGGCAGGAGGAGCTCAGTGCTGGGCAGCTGGGGACAGCCATGGGGGGATCTGTTTGGTATCTCCCTTGTGGGAGATGGCCCCATGGCCCCAGCTGCCTAGGATTCAGTAGCCAAGCTCTTACCTGGACAAGAATGTTCATATCCCCAGCAGACAGGGCAGTGCTAACATGCCCTTCCAGAGGGTCAACCAGAAGTTCCCCAAAGACACAGCCAGACCCAGCCTGGGTTGCCTAAAGCAGCACATTTATTTTAAAGAAGAGACAAGCAAAAGATTCAGTAAGACCTACAGGAAGGTTTCCAAAATACTTTTTTTTCCTAAAAACAAGTCTGTAGGAAGCAAAGATGTTACATTGCAACAGTCACACTGGGCTGTTTGATTTAGTAGGTCGGGTTGAGCACAAATGTAATTTCGTTTGATTTAGTAGGTCAGGTTGAGCACAAATGTAATTTTGTCTGTCCCTCCTCTGCCTGCTGTCCTCAGATATAGGCCAACTTCCTTTTAGATACAGTCTAATGGTGAAAGATCTCATTTCCAAAGGCCCAACATAGCTGTTCCACCTGCTGCCTCCAGCAAAGCTCAGGAGCTCCTGGGGTGTGTGAGGAATCAGAGCCCCAGCACATCCCACACAAAGCATTTTACCTGCAGGTCTGCAAGAGCTTGGAATCAGTTGTGATGTGAGATCCCTACGGAGCAAAGGTTCATCCAGTTCAGTGACTGGTTCAGGATTGTCCTTTGCTCTCATCCGCTTCTTGCTGTGCCACACTAAAGAGGATGAAGGGTGTAGGAGTGCTCATCCATGTGCAGCTGCTTGAAAGGGGAGTGGGAAGGGAAGGAGCAGCTGGCTCTGCTGGTGTGGGTGCTGTGAGAGGCAGTCGTGGGCCTCTGGGGTTATTTCTGGTGGGGATTGCAGAATAACTTGAAGAAACAGTATGCAAGCACTAGGGCCCGTCAGCTCAGTCCGAGCCTGTCTGCTGGGTTCCCTTAGTCACCTCACGTCTTCTCCAAGAAAGGCTCTTGCTGCTGGTAGCTTGGAGAGGCCTCCTTCTTGGGAAAAAACTGCAGCTGGCAAGAGGAAAGAGAGAAGAGGTGCATTAAATGAGGGAGCACATGTGGAATGTCCTTCTACAGTCAGAGGAGCAGCAGAGCAGTGGGAGCACCGGAAGTCTTTAGGCTACCTCTCTACAGCTCTCTTCAGCAGCCCCTGCCTCTCTAGGGGAATGACTTCAGTGGGATTGACTCACAGAACTGAGGGCTTCTTTAAAGTCTGTAGATAAACGTGAAGGGCTTCATGAAACCCTCTGGTGCTGCCCACGAGGAGGGTACAGGACAGCACAGCAAGAATGGGACAATAATTCTTGCTACACAAATTTGCTGGTGGATCAGGGTTGGAGACTTTGCAGGGTGCCAGAGGAATGCAAAAACATCCATGCCTCGATCTAGGAAGGGTGGGGGCTCTGGCAGTCAGCTCTCAGACAGGGTGAAGCCTTTTGCTGCAAGATTCTTGCCAAGAAGCTGTGCTACTCCTGTCCACCTGACTAGCAGCATGCTCCCTTCTGCCTCCCTTTCACAGAATCACAGAATATTCTGAGTTGGAAGGGACCCACAAGGATCATGAAGTCCAACTGTAAAGTGAATGGCCCACACAGGGATCAAACTTGCAACCTTGGCACTATTGGCACCGTGCTCCAAGCAACTGAGTTCATCTAAGGGTCTTTCCTCCCACCAGCTCCTGTGGGATCCTTACCTGCCTGTTGGGATTGCATCAGGAGTGCAGCTATAAATGCAATAGCACTATTATTTATTTCAATTCACCTGTTTTCTGATTAGAACAATCAAGCCAGCAGTCACAAATCTCATAGAAAGTGGCTCCAACATATTTTTTGATGGCTAATGCTGCCAGCTGAGTCAGAGGAACCTGGGAACCAAGTGCTCAGGTGCCTGGGCTTGCTCCTTTCCTGGTCCTGTGAACCTTGCAGATGCTTTCTTCCTTCCAGTTGAGTCAGCATGTCAGTGCCACCAGCACTGGGACAGCTATGATGCAAAACCCTTTGCAGTAGTATCACTATTTTCTTGTGCAATCTGTAGTGTTCAGGATAGCACCCACTCAGCTCCTGGCTGAAAATGCAAGTGAAAGTACATAGGATCATAGAATGGGTTGGTTGAAAGCTCACTTAGTCCATGACAGGCTACAGATAAGATACGCCTCCCACTAAACCAAGTTGCTCAAAGCCATACCCAGCCTGGCCATGAACTCTTCCAGGGATGGGGCATCCACAGCTTCTCTAAAAAATTTCTTCCTAATATCTAACCTAAACCTCTCCTCTTTCTATTTAAAGCCAATTTCCCAGGTCCTGTCACCACAGCCCCTGGTAAAACATTATGTCCCCCTTGCCGTGTGCTGTATGTGGATATGGGGCTGTGGTCCCTCTTGTGCACACACCAGGATCTGTCTGGGTCTGCAGTTCAGGCGGGGAAGGACCAGGAGGTGGTGGCTGGGAGTTGTGGCAGCTCCTGCCTGTACTCCTCTGTGGGCACAGGATGGCTGCTGGGGTGTTAGGAATATGTCTTGTGCCTACAGACGTGGTAAGAACCTGCAATCTTGTTGCTTTATCCTCAACAAATTCTATGTAGGTGGAACCAATTATACATAAAGTGCTTCAGTTTCCTAAATGCAAAGCATAGGATACTAAAATGTGCCCTAGGCTGACGTCAGGAGTATTTCAAGTGTATAGCTGAAGGCAATATCCCTTTGATATCTGTCTATTAGTATCTGTTTTGCTGATGACATGAGTAGCTTTTCCTTCCATTCATCTGTTTAGAGGGTTTTTTTAACTGTGTTTTAAGTAATGATTTTCACCAGCAGAATGAGAGTTAGCAGAGGCCAGGATGGGCGTGCATGTAGCTGTTGCAAGAATATGGTACCATAGAAAATATTCCCCTGAGCCTCCTGGGTTCAGAAATAAGCTCAGAGTCACATTCTCTGGAGGTGCCAAGCACATCATGCACAAGCCAGTGGACTTCAAACTGTGCATGTGTCTCTCAGCTCTTGGGGACCCAGGTAATGGTTTCATTTTAATAAGCACATCTACTCAGTAAGAAATGGTTTCTTAGTAGCTTTGGGAATCCAAGAGCTGGCTCAAAGCTGTGCTGGCAAATTCATTTCTGTTGCAGGCAGCAGTCAGGCAGCAGGGAGGGGGGGGTGTGGGGGACATGCGGGGGGGCACATATGTGGGGGGGTTGAGGAATAGCCTTCAGGGGGCAAGGGCTGGGCTTTCCAGGGGCTGTTGGTAGGGGTCTTCATCCCGCACCACCTTCTACCTCATCTCCTTGGGGAAGGGAAAACCTCCCATTAGGCTTTCCCAGGTCCTGGGAGCCAGAGCCACCCTGATGGCCATGCTGCTGCCTTCCATTGCCCCTCTAGATCAGCCCACATGGAGAAGGTAAAGGATGCACAGGGAGTCAGGGAATGCAGCCCCCACAGGTAAACAGATGAAAAAACTTCCCACAGGTAAATAGACACATGAAGGGTGTGAGATGCAGACTTTCCGCAACTCCCAGACCTTAAACAAAGAGGAGTCCCTGGGGTTGCATGATGGGTTATTGGAAGATGTACACTTCTCACTTATATGGAAAATGCTATTAATTCACCCAAGGGCAAAGATTTATTTTTGAAATGCTGGGCTTACTTAGCACACTTGGTAACCAGCCATCTCCTTTTCACCAATCAAGGCTTTCCAACAGTTCAGGCAGGCTCCAGTGCCTGTATCCTTAACTGCTTGTGATGTTTCCACTACATGGGGGAAAAGATGGTGAAAAAGAAGGTTTATCTGTCTTCAAAAAGGCCACATTTTCAGTAGTCACTGACAACCTTTACATTTAATCTGGTAACACTATTCAAAGTAATGCTTCATGCTGTGGATTTGGTGTAAGCAGTAGCATTACATAAACTGCTTCTTCAGAAAACTCGTATCTAGCAACTAATAAAGTGTAATTAGTAATTTGGGCCTTCAGTGATGTTATTTTAAACAGATTGTTCTCCACGGATGGTAACTGTTAGTCTGTTCTCTGTATCATTTCCTTGAAAGCTCTAACAAGTACCTCTGCCCTGCTGATAAGGGCATTGCTCAGGGAGTTGGGAAATGAAGAGAGAACCTGAGCACAGAGGCAATTAGTTGAAAGTACATCTCGTCCCTTAAAAAGCTGGTCCTTTTAAAGAGCACTCAGCCCACCACACTCAAGCCTGCAAGCAAACACCCTGAGAGGTCATTTGGGAAAAATTGTTATGTGAAAACAACATGTACCAAACCCACTCAAGGTAAAGGACATTCAGGTTCCTGAGAAAGTCAGTAGCCATCATCCTGAAGGCTGTCTATACCAACAGCTCTTGGCAGCTCCTGCTCCTTCCGTGCCTCTCAATCCTTTCCAGTATTCCCCAGCCACCACAAGCTGCCATACTCACTGCCTATCTCAGATGTTAAAGAAGCAGGAAGAAGCGCTCACTGAGCCACTTTCATAGAATAATAAAGTCACAGAAGGGACCTTTAAAGAACATCTAATTCCAACCCCCCTGCCATGACCAGGGACATCTCCCACTAATCAGATGGTTTAAAGGCTCACCCAGCCTGGTCTGGAATATTTCCAATGGTGGGACATAATTTGTCAAAGTCCTGGCTAACTGGGGAGGTCCCAGAGCACTGGAGGTCAGCAAATATGACATCCGTTTGCAAGAAGGCCTGGAAGGAGGATACAAGGAGCTACAGGCCTGTCAGCCTGACCTTAGCACTGGGCAAGGTCGTAGAGCAGATCATTTTGAGGGCCATCATGAGGCACGTGCAGGACAACCAAGAGATCAAGCCCAGCCAGGAGGGGGTTGTGAAAGGCAGCTCCTGCTCTTCCAATCTGATCTCCTTCTGTGACAAGGTGAAAAGCTCAGTGGATGAGGGAAATGTTGTGGCTGTTGTCTGTCTGGACCGCAGTAAAGCCTTTGATACCATTTCCCACAGCACAAGTGTGTCTGGAGCACAAGTTATGAGGAGCAGCTGAGGGAGCTGGGGGTGTTTAACCTGGAGAAAGGGGGTACGGGGGGGACCTTATCATTCACTACAACTGCCTGAAAGGAGAGTGCATCCAAGTGGGGGTCAGTCTTTCCTCCCAGGTAACAAATGACAGGACAAGAGGAAATGGCCTCAAGTTGTACCAGGGGAGGTTTAGACTGGACATTAGGAAAAATTTCTTCCCTGAAAGGGTGGTCAGGAACCAGCTGCCCAGGGAAATGGTAAAGTCACCATCCCTGGAAGTGTTTAAAAGGCATTTAGAGGTGGAACTTGGGGACACGGTTTAGCAGAGGACTTGGCCATGCTGGCTTACTGGTAGGACTCGATGATCTTAGAGGTCTTTCCCAATCAAAATTATTCTATGATTCCATTTCACTCCATCAGCACAGTTTTTCCCAGCTGTCCAGCACTTCCTGCCCCTGAATTCAGCCAATTCACCCCTCCTCCTGCCCAGTCCCCAGGGCTGTCCTCTAATCCCTGCCCGCAGCCCTTCTCAGGGCTGGGACAGTTCACTCCTGCAGCAGCAGCAGTTCAGATGGATGGGGAGAAGCTGTTGGCTGAGAGACCAAGCCCAGCCATGTGGGTTGGAGACCAGAGCTCTGAGTGGATGTGGGGGGATGCTGTGCTTCAGGAAATGACTGATCATATCTGACTCAGAAAAGAAGGAGATGAGGGCAAGAGCAAACTGAAGCCTAGAAGCTGGCCAAAGCTGCGCGGGGTTGAAAACCATCATGAGAACTCTAAACATCAGCCAGCAGCCTTGGGATGCAAACATTTCTCCAGAGGCAGGTCCTCTGAAGCCACTAATGCTCAAAACTGTTGTAGTTCCCCTTATTTCATGCTGGCAAGTGGAGCAGAGTGATTCTGGCTCAGTCTATTCCAAGTCCACTTGAATCTCATACCTACTCCAGAAAAGTCAGCACAGAGTTAAAGCTGATAAATTTAGACATAAAAGAACCTCCTTAGTTGCAACAAATGTCTACACAGTAGGGAAAGTCATTAAGTCTTGCCTAAATGGACTATCCTGAGCTGGGGAGCATCTCTCCATAAATGAGCAGAAGGGAGACAAGTAAACTGCACTGATGCAGATGGAGAAATGCGACTCTGCTCTGTCTCCTTGGTGAAGTCACTGGCTGTGCTGCATTTGGAGAAGTACCCAGACACAGGCTTGCATCATCTTTATTTTCTTTCTATTGTTTCTTTCTCAGTCAGGCCCAGAAAATGCAGCTCATCCAACTGGTAAGAGCCTCCACAAAGCACACCATGTTTGATGTTAAATGCAGGCACATCCCTCCCTCGGCCTCAGTCATCACTACACATGAAAGCCAGCAGAGGATAAAGCAGTGATGAGCAAGACAGCAGAAAGATCATCAGAGCAGGGATGCTGTGGCAGGGACTGTGGCCTGAGAACCTTGTTAGTCAGAGGGGCAGTCATGCTGGGGTGACTCAGCTTGGGAAAATGTGCTTTTTTGATGACTTAATAAAACATTGTTTAATTGTTAGGTTTTTGGATTTAAATAATTGCTATTATTGACTCGTTGCTAGTGGATATTAAGGAAAGGGAGCATAACATGATGGCACTAACTTATCTAGCAGGCTTGTAGCTACCACTTCAAAACATGCTCCATGTGGTGCCACCTGTAGCTCAGACTTTCACTTATGCCATCCCTGTGATTTTGGTGGCTTTACAATTTTGCCAAGTGGGCACCATTTGAATGGAGTTTTCCCATGCAGGTAGCCTGCCTTCAGCTCCTTGTTAGTTACAGGATTGTGGTGTTTCAGCTGTTTCTGAGAACTAAATTAGGAAATGTTTTGCAGATAAATGTTTTATACATCACAGGATGCAACAGTAGAGGTTCTGGTCTCAGAACACCACCACAGAACAGAAATGCTTTGGAAATTTATCAGCCTTTGCTTTCTCAGATCTCATGTGCACCCCAGAGACTTCTCCAGATCCAGCTTCTCTGTGGATGGTTTACACCAACACTGGGCCTGCTGTGCTCTGGCATACCCCTGTCCACTGCCTATCCTCCACGCAGGCCATCTCTAGGAGACAATGACCCATTGCTTCTCCACAGGGCACTGTCAGAGCAGGATGTTCTCAGCCATAGTTTATTTCAGCTGCTGAGTGCCATAGACCAGAGGCCAGGAAGCCTCTCAGCCCTCTGTTTTGATACTTCTCTCATTGGCACAGAGAAGCAAGGAGGGAAAGGAAGTATTTTTGTTTGAATGCCAAACAGAAATAAGTTATTCAAGGATAACAGGTGTGGGGGGAGGAGGAGCAGGGCCTGAGGAGACAGACAGACTGGAGACAGCAGGGGCAGAAGGGGTCACGCTACCTCAGAGGGGATAAGCAGATGAAGAACAGTCTGTAACCAGTACAGCACACTCCTTTCTTGAAACCTGGAACAGGACCCAGCCCTGGCAGCTCTCCACATTCCTGTGCAACCAGCAACATCTTTCCCATCAGCTGGCAGAGATGGCATGGGGTCAGCAGTCGGGATGCACGGGCACTGGCACATGGGTGTCCCTGTGGGTCCTGCAGCAGCTTGTTGGCCACAGAGCCTTGCAGTCAGCTGCACATACCCAAAGACAGCTTGTGTGAAGCCTCTGGGCTTCAGCAGGGGGGAATTGCTGCTTGTACATGCTCAGGAAAGGGAAGGAAGGGAGAGAGGAGGGAGTGGGACAGAGTCTACACTCTGTCCTACAAGCCCTCTGCAATGACAAAGTAGACATTGCTGAGAACCCTGAGAGCACCTGGGAAATGCCACCACCAATGCAACCTCCTCTCCATTCCTCAGAGAGAAAGAACAATTCTTTATTGTTTCATTCCTCATTGCATAACTCCATACTTTAATCTGCAAATCTGAGTGGCTCCAGGAGCAGAGTCCTACAGCACATCCCCTCCTGCTGCAGCTGGCAAGCTCCTCATCCTTTCTGTAAGTCATTCAAGTCACCAGCTTGCATCTGCTTGTCCAGGAAGACTCTGTCCCAGGCTCTCACTACTCAAATCACTCTTCAAATTCAATTTTAAGTTGTCAATTTTAAGTTCACTTATTCTCAGGCTTTTCAAAGTTTTAAAATACACCATGTACTATGGAAAAGGCAATCTCTATGCTAATAGGCAAGTCTCCAAACAAGTACCAACCTGCCAGTCAGTGTAGGATTGATTTCTTTGATTGCTCATTCTCCTATTGGCTGCATTTGTAACACTGAATGTTTTTAGAAATATTGCTGTATGTCGCATAGAGTTATTGCACCGGACTGAACTTAAACAGCAGCAGTCTATTGCCAATACTGAAAGTCCACACTGACTGAGATCTATGAGCCTACTATTTTTTGTTCTTGTTTTGCTTAAACTTTAGTCCAAATCATCTCAAAGAGGACAAGAAACGCTCGTGAGAGCTTAAGCTCTGAATCCATAGAGCTTTCTGGAAGATGGATTAGACAGTGAATTTGTTTTATTTGCCATATAAAATGTAACTAAATAAAGCTGTAAGAATGTTCACTAAGAATAATTCAGTACTGGCAGAAAGACAGATTAGAACATCCTATGCTCCTTCTCTTCAACAAGGTTTTACAATTTCAAAGGAAAAGACTCTCAGTTCCTGAGAATGAAAATGAGTGCTCTCAATCACTTTCACTTGCAGCTGTGTTGGTCCAATTTTGTGCCGATGCAGCTTAGATAGGTGCATGGGGACCTGTGCCCCAGGGAGGAGCAGAGTATCTCAAGCCTTATAGACTATACCACTTCCCTCGCACTTTGTTTTGCCTAAGCAGTATCACAGAGCATAAAGTTTTTTTGGGGGGAGGAGGAAGGATAAACTACCAGCAGCAGCCACTCACATTCCCCCCACACCCTTCTTCAGCAATTCCAGCTCTTGCCCTTCCTGCAGCTTTCCTATGCCCATCTAGCCTTGGTCCCAGCCCATGATGTTGGGGAACATTTTCTGCCCTCCTCTTTCTGTCACATTTTGCTAATTCCTTTTTTTCCCCGTCTTCCTCACTCTTCTCCATCTCGGCAAAACATGATGTCTTGGACATCCCGGCTGTGGAAGCCACAGCACCTTAGCTGGTCTGAGCGTCCTTCAAGCAGGGGATGTCCACAATCAACTCACATCGCACCACCCAGCTGGGAAAACAAGTGGGGGTCCCCAGGGAGTCCTGCACGCCCTCCTTGGCAGCGGAGGCTTTGCATTACCCACGGATAAAGCGACGCGGGAGCTGCCGCACCCTCGGTGGGAGCGCGGTGTCCGCCCGGCGCAGGCAGGGCTCGCTCGGTGTCGCAGCGCCACCTGGTGGGGCAGGGCGGCTCCTGCTGCTGCCCGGTGTCACCTCCCGGTCCCCTCGGCACCTCCGGGTCAGAGAGACACGGCTGAACCCCGCCCGGCCATGCTTTGTGGGCGCCGTGGCTTAACCCCGGGACGGCAGCCAAGCCCTGCATAGCTGCTTGGTCCAAAATAGTTCCCTGGATGTCCAAAATCTGGTCCCCATTGCGGCACAAGTAGTTATTAACCTCTCCCACCTCCTCAAGCCTGAAAAGCGCTGGAGATCTTGACAAACCTTGGAAAGCACTGTCTTTTCTTACAGAACATGCACAACGATTCTTTCTATACATGCACAATGATTCATTCGGTGGAGGATTAGCACGGAATTAGCAGTACTGCACCCAAAAGGTGTTAACGAAGTTCCCACCACAGAAAAATTGGCTGAAGCCACATCCTGTGCAATCCTTGGGACAGCTTCTTGGGGATCAGTAAGATTTCCACCCCCTCTGCTTCCTGTCTGGCTATCTGTATGCAGCACATTTGCAATCAGAGGCAAATTAAAGTCACCACTGGCAGAGCTCTTGCAGATCTCCTGCTCCCTTGTGTATATCAGCAACGCAGCCTATTGCATCTCACCATGTCCCATTTCCATTAGAAACAAACATGCATTTTCCCTGAGGTTTTATAAAATTTCTGCTGTACGTCCCATTGGAAGTCAGGCCGATCAAATGGAGGGACAAGCTCAGGACATAGGAAAGGGCTCACAAAGAACGCATTCTAACCTTGTCCTGCTTCACCTGCACATCACCCCCATTTTTTCTACCTGCAAAAGGGTGAGAGCAAGGGAGCCCTTTTTGGCTGCAGTCTAATGAGCTCCCAGGAAAAACACACTTAGGCTGCATAGAGGCACGGTCTGCATCTCTACAGGTGAGATCTAAACATTTTGTGGAGACCTGTGCTTGTGAGCTCCTCTTTAAATCAGCAGATGTGTGACCCATGGGTGGGCAGTGTGTGCCACACCTCTGGCATCAGCAGCCCCTGCTACTCTGCCTCCTCTGCCTGCTGCACACACAAGTGTGCCACTGGAAAAGTTATGAGCTTTTTATTGTCACTTGTGGAGTGAGATATTGAACCATCAAAGTGCTTATTCATTTCTGGTTATCTGATTGTCATAATGTTTCTGAACTGCCAGTTGAAGGTAAGAGATAAACTACAGCCAGCCTCAGACTGAAAGGCGCCTTTGACGTAGCCAAGTTTTTTCACCAGGGGATGATATATTATTTATTGACTCACACAGGGTCACCTGGAAATATTTCATGCAGGGAATTGAAAGGGAAGAGTAAATATTGAAATCAAAGGCTGTCAGGACCTCCTTTTGCCAATGGGATGGTTTTTCTCTGCTTGAGTGGCCGTGGTGGACACAGACTCGTGGCTGGTATCGCTGCTTCTTAGAAGGAAGGGAAAGTCCTGTGCCCTCTGTCACTCCAAAAAGAAAAAATGCAGCATGGAGAAAAACAGGCAGCTGTTAATTTATTTCTCAGAGAATTCTATTTCCCTGTTTTCATAACCTTACTCTTCTAACACCAGCTTAGAGTTGCTAAACTACTTGAAGGAGTGAGATGGGGGGATCAGCTCAGGGATGGTGGGGAGATCCAGCATTACTGCCAAAGGAGATCCAGCAGGAAAAAACATTGCTGTTCTGTAGATTTCACAGGCTTGCTCTCTGCAATCTAATCCAAATCCATCCCATGAAACAGCATTTGAATTGTAAAATGAAAAAAAGTCTTTCCTGAGGCTCACAGAAGTGGTGTATGCACAGAGCATTCACAGATAGCAATTTTCTGAACAAATCTTTGATGTTAGCCTCTCAGCACATAATTTCAATGGGAGGCAGGAGAGACATCCATCTGCTGAAGGGAATACTTCCCTCTTCCATTCTGCATGCATCTTTGCTGTTGCTATGGTCACATATTGTTATAGTTGTCTGTTATTAAGGAGAATCTCCTTTAAGGACTTTTCTACCCAATGCATCTTGCCAGCTCTCGTGTTCATGAATGTTTACCTATTTAGTCTGTCTGATGATGATATTTTTAAGGCCTCAGGATATTTGGTTTCCAAGCCCTGGTAGAATTAATAGAGAAGTTCAGTTTCCTGAAGTCAAAATCAAGTGAAAAGAGGTGGGGTCAGACTTTTTTATGTCCCTTTATTAAAAGGAAAAAAAATTATGAAGATTTTTGCTTTTTATCAATCAGAGATCAAAAATAATAGGCTGAAATAAGTTAATTAGTGTAATTTGTCTGCTTGGATAGAATGGCTTTTCTGCCTTCTGACAGAACTTTGTCTCACCTGTTTTTCAAGGGCCTGCAATTGACCTACTATGACACATATATGGATTCTACAATTTCCCTGGAGTCTTTAGTACACAGGGGAGAAGTACCTTATTTTCAAAAACAAATTGCTCTGCAGCAAAGTCTTTCTGTGCACCAGGCTGGATGTGAGCAGTGAGGCCAGGGCCCTCTGCACACAGGTGTGCACTGGAGTTCGTGACATCTCCATGCCTGTCACTTGTTCCAGTGCCTCACCACCCTCACAGTTGACAACTTATTCCTTATATCTGGCCTGAATCTCCCTCTTTTAGTTTAAAACTGTTACCCCTTGTCCTATAAATGACCCCACAGAATGATATCTAATCAGAGTAAACCCATATTTGGCTTCTCTTCACGTGCCCTCCAGAATGGGAAGTTGATTGTTGGTAACTTCTTACTGCCTTCTTTGGTTTGAGCACACAGAGAGGTTGAGCTGGCAATGTCCTCTCAATGTTGAGTGTAAAACATTGGCTGAGTTCAGGCTGACCTGGCAGTGGGACAAAGCTTTCAAAGAAAATTGTAACTGTATAAATGTCATGAAAGTGGACATAGCCAGACTGGAGACAAGGATCCTTTTCTGTAACTTTTCTGAGCAAACAGCTGTAGCTGAGCTTGTGGCTTGTCAGACACTGAGGAACCCACACAAGTGAGAGCTCTTGTGAACCCTCCAGACAAAAGCAGAGCTGGAGCCAGGCTTCTTGCCATTGATGTTGGTCACAAGGCAGGCCTGTAGGCAAGCAGGCTGTGGGAGGTACAGGGCTGAGCGCAAGCTCCTGAAGCACTCCAAGTCTGTCTCACAACCACTTTGCCTCTTTTGCTGGGTTAACCCCAGCTCAGTCAGGGTGAAAAGCAGCACACTGGTCCAGAGGAACAGAAAGCAGAAAGTGTCACCCTGCAGCAAGGCAGTGATGCTGATGGGTCTGCTAGACAGGGCATGTGTGCTGCTGGGTGGTCAGTACTGTAAACTGTAGCAAATCCTAAGGAAGCAAATGCAGCTCCACAGCTTTCTGCTCCTGAGATATGATGCCCAAGTGAATGAAGGAGAACTGTTTTACAGGCCAGGCTGTGTCTTGTATTTCCACTGAAGGGCAGTTCTACCCCTTCAAATAGAAGGTGTGGGCTCTGCCCAGCTCAGCATGTTGATGCCTGCCACAGTCCAGCCAAAGCATTCAGCATTCGTGCTGAGGCTGGGGGACTAGCTGCAGCCAGGGCCCCCCTAAACTGCATTACCATGGCAATCTGTGCTTTGGCCTCATCCCTCTTGGTCACCCAGCACACAGCAGGTATCACCTCCTTCTTATGTCTCTCATCCTCCTGCTAAATTCTCCATGGTATAGTCAGTCTCCATGGCCCCAGCTGAGCTGTAGCTGCTGTGACAAGCCCCATTTTTGTCAGGAGCACTCATTCTTGCTTCTGCTACACTGGTTTGCCACAGTTTGTTGTGCAGCTGCTCTTAGAGCTGTGCTGATGCTCCTTGGGCACCCCAGCAATCACATCTGATCACTTGTATTAAACAGTGGGTTTGTAGAGCCAGGATCAGGGACCAGGCTAGAGAGGTTTTAATGATTGGGAGTTTTGTGCTCAGAGGCTTCTGTGAGGGTAAAATGCTAAAGCATTGCTGACATTTTGGTGGTGTTGTAAGGCCTTGTTCTCTTTCAGGGAAAATGGGAAAGAAGGAAAGAGAAAAACAGGTGATGGAGTGACCAAGATGAAATGGCACAGTCAGAAACACACCCTTTGTTTCCCTGGCGTGAGGAAGTGGAAGGGCAGGTTGATGGGGTTGCATTCCTCCTCCCAATCTTCAGCATCCCTGAGTTCAAGAAGCACTGCCAAACCCCTGGCAGCAGAGCAGCTCCAAGAGCGCATCTCAGTCCCCTGTTCAACTGTGAGATTATTTGCAATTAGCTGTGTGTAAATCCAGCAGCTGGAGTGTGATGGGGGTTACCTGATCCAGTTCTTGAGCAGTTCTCAAAGTATTTGGAAGACCACTGCTGGACACTAAACCAGGCTGGCACAAGGGTGATGGTGAGGTCATAAGAGCAGCTGTACCATGCCAACCCAGCACCCTATCCCCGGGAGATTGCTGAAGGGAGAAGGAGGCTATTTAGTCTTCTTGAAGTTGTGTTGATGCCCCTCTCCAGTGGAGAAAACCAACAGAAGTGTTTGAAGGGAAAATAGGGGCACCAAGCAAGTATACTGAGAAATCTC
Source organism: Lanius collurio (assembly GCA_020086605.1). Classification (NCBI taxonomy): domain Eukaryota; kingdom Metazoa; phylum Chordata; class Aves; order Passeriformes; family Laniidae; genus Lanius; species Lanius collurio. The sequence goes on from JACBWW010000006.1 coordinate 12,248,727, forward strand.
CAAAATATCTGTTCTATTGCACAGTAATCTATGACTTAGGGACCTACGACACCTCAGTGGATTTCACCTCCTTGAGGATGTCTAAAACATGTCAACCCATGCACATTTACCTTACCTCCATAAACAAGGAATATCACAGATCTAAACACTGTGCATCTCCATAAATTCGGCACTGTATAAAAATAAATCTCATTTTCTTCTTCTTGAAATTGCAGCCTGCTGCTTTTGTGTGAGTTAGAAAAGGCTGATGTTCTTCCTGTTGTTTGTGATTTATAACCCACTAGCATAACTTCCTGTCCTTTCGGGGGCTAAAGAGTTCTCTCTACCCGTTTTTTTCCACACACAGAAACCTTTCTGTACCTTTGTTCACCTTTGTCAGCTTTCTCCATATCTTCCCAGCCATAAAGTAATATGCCCTGTCACCTGTCAATAGCACTGTGTAAATGCTAAGTGAGGCCAACGTGTGCCAATCATTAAGCCCAAGGGAAATCTTTGGAGGTGTATGTACCTTGCTGAGGATTCAGAGCAAACAGACACAGTGAGGACCAGAGTGTGGAAGGTGGAAAATCTGCAGCACCACAGACTGAGCAAATTCTCATGCCTGCAGAGACACAACATCTTCAAATAGCTGATAACAAATGCAAAATTCTCTGTACTGAACACAAAAGAATGCCTGCTGAATCCCTGGAGGGAGATGTCTTAAACATGAGAAGGGCTGGACATATCCTTAGAGAAACAAGCCCCACTTCTGAGTCTTCCTGGAACCAAGCAATGGACACAGCTTGAGTCAAAGAGCTAAGCCACTCTGCAGCATCCAGGTGTGTGTGATGAAATGCAGAGACTCTGTGCTGGCAGGTACAGGTCAATGCAACATTTGTTTGTCTTAAATTCACAGCAGGGTCTGGGTTATACGAGGAAAAGTCTCCAGATATATGGGGTCTGGTCTCAATGTTCATATAATGTGGCAGCCTGGATCCTAATATGAGGTCTTCCTAGATTCTGAGCATAGTCCTTAGAACAGTGACCTTCTTCTTTAATGTCCATCACTGAAACATATGGCTACAAAAACTGACACAAATCACAGCCCCTTCTTTCCCTCTTAGAGCTAGAGGTGACATCTGCTGCTCAGAGTAGTTTTGCAAACCCCATGTGCTGCTGACACCAGAACTAATGAAGTACAGAAAAAGCCCTCACAGCCACTTCCTGTAATACTTTCCCTGACTTTTTTCTGCCCAGCTGTGTGGCTAGCACACACCTTGAGGATGGCAGAGAAGTTAGTCCAGTCCCCACCTCCACATCTCCATCTTGCCAGGACAGGTCTGTATTGCCCACTGTGCACGTGGTCAGTGTATTTAAGAATGGGCGGAGAGTGCAAAATACAGTTCTAGGTCACCTGAGCATTTTAGAGGGAAAAGAGCCTTCCTTAGGTGAGGCCTTTTCAGCCCTAAATTCACAAGCCAAACGAGATTAAAATGACAAAAAGTAGTTACTGTTTATTGAAGGTCCTTCCTGTGCACTTATGGAGGAATGCCCCCATAAGGGCTTTGGCACTTTCATAAGTTTAGAAAATTAGCATTATTGACAAGAATCCCTGGTTAGAAGTACAGTTAATGAAGTCATTCCCCTCTTGGTTTGGTCTCATGCTGAAACTTTCCCTCTTGCTTGTAGCCCCACATTGTTTATGTCTAAATACATAGGAAAGTGGCATGGCCTTGGTTCACTGAAGAAGCAGGATTAGAATAGGATTCCAGGAATGTGTCTGTCTAAAAAAATACTGGAATTAGCTTAAAAAACTATATAGCTATACAATAATAGTCTACAGAGCTAGGAATATATGAAAAAAATATCAAAAGCAAAAACCTTTTGACATCACAGAAGTGACTTTTCTGACCAGATGCAGGTGTCTGCTCTAGGCAGAGCCAAGCTGTGCTGCAGGTGAAACACCTTCTCTTCATGCATTTGCAGGAGGAGCCCCAAGACCCCAGTTCAGACATGGATCCTCATCTCACAGTGCAAACGCTTCCCAGAGCCCCAGTGGACTGGCTTTAAGGAAGGCAGAGGAAAAGGTGTCCGTTATAGAAGCCTGGTAGGAATCAGACAGGCCAGGAACACCGTTTCTGGTCCTTTGTCCCCAGCCTCACTCCCTTCTGGCACCTCAGTGTGCTGTGACTTCCTCATTGGCTGCTTCTTGTGCCATGACACTGAGGTCAGCTAAACCCAAAACTCTGTGGTTTTGTCTCTATGTGAGGAATATTGAGGTTAGTGACAAAAGTGTAGGCACTGTTGCCTTGAAAATGCGTTGCTAAGAAGAGGCTGAAAAATGTGAAATACAGGCAGCAAAGGAAAACACAAGCACCGCTGTGGAGAGAAGGAAGAGGCTAACTGACTCCCTAACATCAGATACTGCAAGGTTTAAAATCCAGCTATCAGGAAGATCCCAGAGCCATTTTTATTTGAATGCATAGCATCCAGGTGCCATCAGAAAGAAATATTTTAATAATAAAGTAGAAATGAGCAAGTAACTGAGACAAACATTTCAGCAGGGCCTGCAGCTTCTTCTCAAACCTTCCTGGAAGGCTGGGGGAGAGATGTCAGATGGGTGAACATGGGACAGAGCCTCTCTAAGGCAGCGTTACATTTCTTCCCATGTTATTCTTGGATAATATGAGGAGGTCAATGAAGGGTGTTTGAAACATCTGTGTGAGCCTCAGCAAAGGAAAGAAGGAAATCCAGAACACTTTAACTTTTCATAACAAATACCCCAAAGGTGCTGTGAGCTGCACACATGACTGCTACAAAGGGTATGAACATTTATAGTGCTCTACATATTTTAGTGAGCCATGTAATTAATCTAAGTGACATCATAAAGCAAATGAAACCATTTATCTCCTCAGAGATAAAGCATCCAGCAGAGTTTAAAAAAATCAGGTCCCTAGTAGAATGGCTGTTTAAAGGGGAAATTTTACAGTGTTTAATTTATTTCTGCAGAATAAAGAAACTTCCTGATATTTCTGCAACAGGTGAGTACAGAATAAAAGGAAATTCATTTGGAAAGCGTGTTTTTCCCTGCAGTGTTGCACCAACATCAGCCCTTGTTTTCAGAAGCATTGTTTTTCATCAACTGATGCAAGCACCTGGAAAGCTGGAGGCTTAATTCCGATGATTGCTCCATCAGCTCTGGTCTTCCTCTTCCATATGCGTACAAAAGAGTACTTTAACAATGTGCATAAAATATTCTGATGTTGAAATTGGGTTCAGCTGCTTTTCTGCTCCCCCCACTTGCCGTACTTAAACTAAATGAAGTGGTCTTTCCCAGAGCTGAATTCATCCAAGCCCACAATCATTGTTTAAGAATTGGGCGTTTATTTTCCTTGCAGCCTTCCAATCCCTTTCCTGAACTCATGAGCAAGAGCACAAACCAGAGCTGGCTGTGTTAACTGGAGGCCACAACTCCCACTGCCTTTCCAAACCCACACCTGGGCTCTGGCAGAACCCTATGTACCTGAATAAGGTTTTGAGGATGTAGCCATATAAACTAATGTAAACACTACATAAAAAATAATCTTCATTGTGGAGGAGGAAGTAATGCAACTTTATGAGTGGGAAGGTCAAGGAGTATTATCTACTATTACCCAGGAGTTTTGTGGTCTCCATTCACATTTGATCCATTTGCTTTTCTATTGACACTGGCTTGGGATAGAGGAAACTCACGTTAAAATCTGATTGCTCGTCAAGATCCTGACAAAGGAAGGAAACGGCCCTTGATTACAAGGGAGCTGATCTGGCATTCCTCACAGAGCTCCCTGCCCCTCGGCAGGGCTTGCTGCCCCTTTGCTGGCTGCTTCAGGTGCTTTAGGCTGGCAGCAGTTGTCTGCTGTAACTTGCAGACTGGCTGTTACCACAATGCTTGGGAAATTTCTGCTGGAAAACGTTTCAGAAGAAAGCTCATCATGAATAACAGCATTGTCCCTCCTGGGTCCTCTTGGTCCCCTCAACCAAAGTACGATGAGTGTTATCCTTCGTAAAATCAGTTGTCCATCTAGCAGTAGAACATATTTACATGCCATTATAGATACATTACATGGAAATATAAATACATGCAGACACACACAAGATTATGCTCCCGGAGTAACTTGCTTACATAGTAAAGTTGGATTTTTTTAAACACCAGTTAAAAAAAAATACGATAAGTTACTCTGTAAAACATGGGGGAAATCCTACAATCTATGATTCTAAAAAATAAAAAATAGAAATCAAGAAGAAGGGGAAAATTTGCACAGAATCCACAGGTAATTATAAAGTTATTTTGCTTTGGAAAGCAGCAATTTAACAGCACCACTCAGTTTAAGGACATTCACTGGCACAGAACGAAACACCCATGATTATATTCTGTCTCATCAGGTCAGTTTTGCAGATTTTTCTCTCAGGAGGCCTGAAAGGAAACTACCATTTTCAGATTTATGCCCATGAATCAGAGACTGGAATATGGTCTTCCATATTAGCTCATTACAAAAGTTAGAGGAAGACTGAACTTGTCTCTTATGATTATTTCTGCTCTTGGTTTGAAATGCAGAAGCAGGGGATTCTCTGCCAGTGCAGAGACAATCAGGAATACTGGGCCTTAGTAAGGGTTTAGTGAACAGTCCACCAGAAGAGAGGCTTTGCCCCTGCAAAGGGTTTTCTGGGCTTAGGACAGATAAACTTTCCCATTGACGTAAGTACATGTGTGCCTGCACACACACAGAGCCAGCCAAAGCCTCAGGGACTTTTGCCACCATGCTGTTAATCATTATCCAAGCAGACCTGTACTCTTTGAGATCTCTGACCTGTTTTGCAGCCCTGAAGGGGTTTATTGCAGCCAGAGCAGCCTTGGTCGGTGTTTGGATTGCATGCTGACAGCCAGCCAGCTGGCCCTGGTTCAGAGCTCCGCGATACGGAGCCTTGCACGGCCACACATTTGTACTTCTTGGCTTCTTGGGAAAAGGGAGCAACCCCTGCTTCCATCAGCCAAGGGGGAGTGGGCAGTCCGAGGGACACAGGGTGAGGAGGAAGCAGCCAGGTGAATTTTCCTTGGGTGATAATGAGGTCATGCGGATGTGGTATCTGCAAGAACATGGATTTAGGACTGAAGAGCGGTCAGGTGAATAAGGATGGTGCAAGGAGAGGCCCTGTCCTCAGCAAACTGTGCCAAGCACATGAAATCTCAGCTGCAAATCTTACAAGATTCATGCACATAGAAAAATCTTCTCCTGCAAGTCTTTGCTTAAGTCATTCAAAAAAAAAAAAAAAAAATTTCAGGTCTCTGGAAGCTTTTCCTGAGTCTTTTATGACTTGTGGAAGCTTTGAACTTCAGCAAGAAATTAATTCAAGATTGAATTAATTCAAGAATTTAAGTGTTGTTCTAGTCATGATCTCCTAAATTGTAGATAATTTAAAACAAAGAGAATTCAGAACCATTTTATCAATCATTTTGATTAGCTATCATCTCGTTGAATCCTGTATGTCATTTCTGGTTGGTGACTCTCAGGGTAGGCATCTGCTTTAAATCCCATGACAGCGTCACATTAAACAATCCATAAAGAAGTGGAATTAGGAATTCAAACCCAGTAGCCTTGCTACTGAAAATACACTAGATACTCTTTGAAGATCCCTTCCAAACAGAACCATTCAATGGGTCTGTGAGTCTACAATAAGTGCATGATCACGCAGTCACTCTGGGAATTTTGTTCCTAAGGGGGCATAAATGAAGAAAATGGTTCCTCCTTTTCAGTACCAGAAACTCATTAAAATCCCCTGCACCAATTCTAAGGAAGGGCACCTGCCATGTTACATATGAGACAGATCAAAGAGGGTTTTTCTGGTTCAGGAGGCTGAGCCCTTGAAGAAAAGTGTGCTGCAATCAGAATGTAATCCTTCTTTCTTCAAAATGTGGAAAGGTGTGACTTGCATGGGACTGGGAAAGGACTGTATTGACTTTTTTTTGCATGTGTGGAAGACAACTACAATTTTGAGCCTCCCTTGCTGGCTTGCCAGTTCAAATCCCTGCACTTTGTAGAAATGACAGTTCTGTGCAGGAACTTGAAACTAATTGGACAAGGAAGGCTGCATACTATTGGCAAAATCCTTTTCATCAGTTACAGCCAGCTCTCTAGGTACATATTCCCAAAATCCTTTGAAACTTTGGGGACTGAATTACTTTGGTTGCATGAATCTGTAATCTTCTTCAGCCTTACTCAGAAGTTTGCAGTAAGCAAATTTTACTCATTAGGGATGAAGATCATAATCCACTTTTAGTTCTGTTCCATTTTACCAACTACATCACAGACAGTAATCTTTAAGGTATAATATACACATGTTCAGCAAAGGGCTATTTTTGTGCAGTCAATAAGATATAAAGGCACTGTGTGCCCAGGAAAGAACAGTTATGGGGAATTAGGAGTTGTTTTATGAATACAAGAACAAAGCTCACTTCCAGCAGCTCTCTGCTCTGTGGCTTCTCTGGCACCTAAGAAAAGGCAGCATGTGTCCAGTGGGGACACACAGGGTCCAAACCTTCCCCCAGCTGTCCCTGGAGCTGCCTTTAGATCTTGAAGAACAAGCTTCTTGATGAGTGGGACAAGAGTATCGGTGTGCACCAAAGGCATTGGCTGCCATGTGCTCTCTGTGGATTGTGTTTTTTGGGGTCTTTCCTGAAGGCCAGAAGGTGATTTACACTGTGCTGGACACTTGAGGGTGTGGGGGAAACAGATTTGCTCTTCCCTTGATACAGATCTGTGAGGAGGCAATGATGCAACTGATAACTTTTATCAGCAGTGGATACAGTGCAGAAAAACATGAATAAGAAGTATAGAAGTGGAAAAGTTAGAAAGAGACTAAAAGAAACAGTGGAGAGCATAAGGGTTAACTTTGGTAGCAGTTTTCTCAGAGTGGGGATGGAGAGAAGAGCTGAAAAGAACAGAGAAATGAAGAACCGACAGCAGTCTCCAGTCCTCTGCTTTATAAATAAACCCATATAAACCCTTAGTCACACAGGACTTCCATTTTCCAGAAGTCCCATGTCAGGGTGCAGCAGATACACCCGTGCCATGGTTGCACAGGCTCGTACAGGATGCCTCTCATGCCTGGTGTGGGCTGCAGCCCTCAGGACACCTCTGCAGACCCAGCACTGTCAGCACCACACTTTGTCTTGTGGTCAGAAGACAAGCTACAGGCATGACTAGTCCAGGATTTATATCTGTTTAAATTAAGTTTTCCAAACATCTTGCTCTGTGTGCAGATCTTTGTGCATGTATTTGTCACTGAGGTACACAGAATTTTTCATGCAGGTCCCACATTCTACTTATCTCCCCTGCAGAGGTCCCTGGTTGAAGTTGTGTAGCTGAAAGCAGGAGGTTTCTGTCCTTCTCATTACTTTAGCTGATTCAAATTCCTCTTTCAAATCTAAGAGCAAGCCTTGGAACTGCAATTTCATGACTTACAGTCACCTTCAGAGTGCTGAGGCTCTCTAAAAGGCCACCCATGCAGAGTTTGGGCACTGACTTTGCACCAGAGTGCACAAAATGCCACTCATGGTGCTGCATTTTCCATAAACCACCACACAGCAGAGTAAGTGCATTGCCTGTGTTCCTCTGAGTGGCATTACATGATATGCAAACACTTCAAACACCTTTGTATTTCTGTAGAATAACATAACCTGAAACAGGAGCAGAGCAAGTTCACACAATTAAGAGGTATGAAAAAGTGATGGTAGTTGACCAATCAACTGACTAATTGCATTTGACTGCAGCAAATAGAGATTCTTCTGTCCTGTGTTTGCTTGCAACGAAGCGAGAAAGAGAACTGGGTTGCCTAAATGGCCCGGGGCACAGGCTACCCAAGGCAATCAATTGCTTCACTCAGTCACCCTCGCTGATGGGAAAATACAAAGAGCTCCCTGGTAGCCCTGGAACTTTTTGCCGCAAGGCTGCCTGCAAAGAAATGCTCAGGATAACAAGCATTTTGTGGGTTTGATACATTTCTAAAATATAACTGCTATTTTATCACCTACTCAAGCTGTATAGTAGTATTTTATTACCAAATCTGAAATTTATTACAGCTGATTTGTGGTTATACACCAGTGTGGAATTAGTGCTTTATTACTATAAGCAACCGATAACACATACCCAATTAAGGTATCTTTGTATCTATCTCTATTTGGAACTGTTCCGACACCAAGTTCTTGTTAGTACTGAACAATTATTATTATTAGTGACTGAAACAGGACTAAACTAACAGGTAGAGAAGTTGTGATTGCACCATTAAACTCTTAAGTAGTTTGATTAGTAAATAATACAGTAATATCAATTAAACATAACAGCTGCTTATCTCATGGAAATCATAAAATAAATATATAGCTGTAAATATATCTTGTTAGTGTACAGTATAATTTGCATGATTTAAAATAGTTTTAAGAAATAATTGAGCTTTCTATGAAGTCAGGCACCAGAAAAAAAAAGTCTGTATCTCAACATTGGGAATATAGCACCACAAAACCACAATCAAATAAAAGGAAAACGTAATCCTGGTGATTTATGAGATATTATTTTGTGATTCTAAGTACCAAGTATTGTTTCATGCTCCATTTTGTGTCTTTACAAAAAAACCCCACCCAAACTGAAACCACAATTAGAAATGGCAGAATATGCACGAAAATTGTGGCCTCATGGCAGAAGGATTTGATCTTGGTGATAACCAGGGCTTTGAGTTGCAAACAGAGGCTGTATTTTGACATTGACCTTCCTGTGCTTTCAGAAAACCAAGGGTTTGAATCCTCTGTGTAAATAACAAGACTCTGATACCTGATCCTAGCAGCAATTTCCTTTTCCATCTGCATCTCTTAGGCTGAAATGGCTCCAAAGCACAAGCAGTATCCCAATCAGTGATTGAATACTCCCCAGTGTGGCACAGCTCCTTAGCTTCTAGCTCAGGAAGATCACAGAGCTGATGTGGACACTTTGCTGCTGACAGGCGCTGCTGAAGGATGCAGAAATCACAGCACAGCATTGGAGCATAGCCCTGTTCTTGAGGTTTGGGTGTCTCCTCAGGGGGGACACTGGAGGCACTTTATTGTCTATTAGGGATTTAGTCTTCTGGAAAAAAAATGTCAAAAAGCACAGATGCACAGAGAAGATACAAGGCAGATCAATCTGATTTTCCTGCAAAGAAAGTAAGGATGAGGCAGAGACTGTGACATGAGTCATAGTTGCAGTAACTGGGGAAGGTGGGAAGAGAATGTGGGTTTCATTACTTCATTTAAAATTTTCTTCTATTTTTTCCTTCCTCAGTTATAATTTTATTCAGTTCCTCTCCTCCTTCTCTGTTCTCCCTCTTCCCCTAGGACTGGCAAGTGAGAAAGGCAAATGATGAAGGCCAGTACCAGCCACTAAAATTCAGCAGGCAGCAGGGCTGGTGAAAATTCCCTGCTCCCAGCATTTATGGCAGGGTGCAATCAGTGGCTTGTGTTTGCTGTTTAAACAAAGGAGCTTTGGAGTTAGAGGGAAGGTCTTCTCCAAGAAGCTGCTGACTCCTGAAACCTGATGTCCTGTTCCTTATCAGGCTGGTTTATGACAGGTTCCATAAATGTTTTATGAGACCTTGATGACTGCATGGCTGAGCTGGGTGGTGGCAGCTGCCTCCAACTTTGTATGTTATTGACAAAAGATCAAAGACCAGATTTACCACCCTGATAAGATCAGATGGATAAGAACCCTGAACTGACTTTTTCCTGTTTCCTGCATGAACAAACACGTTGCAGGATTTATAGACAGAGGCTCAATCCTGAAGACTTTGTTTGGACAAAATTCCTGCCAATTTCTACACTCCTTCCCGTAGGCTTAGTGGAAATTCCCTGAAACAGGCACTAGAGTTTGAGACCCTTATCTCACCATAAGGTGAGTCAGCACTTTGACAAAAACCTTTCTTCCAAGAGTCCCTGAATAGAGGAATCTTGAGGGGATCGTTGGTCTTGATGCCATCAGGATGGCAGGAACCACCATGCGCTGCCAACTTCCCAATTATTTTTAAGCTGTGGTGCATAAGGCCTCCCACCAGATATGTCAGAGCTCTGTCACTTCCATCTGCAGTCCTTCAGGATGGGATCTGCTGACCACCAGCTGAGACCAGAGGATGCAGCAACTGGAAACATGGGCTGCATGACAGAGACCAGCCAAGCCCATCACACACAAAGCATCTGAGTTTGGCCCTTCTGACTTTCTAACAGCCAAACCTCCGGGAAGGTCCTGGGGTTGGTCTGAGCCAGGGTTTGAGGTAATGCTTGTCCTACAAAAAATGTCTCTCCTAGGCATGTCTGCCAGCACCTCCTTCACCAGGAGCACTGTCAGCCCAGCTGGGCACTGTGGTCCCAGGACCTAAAGGCTGCAAGGTGAGAGGGCCACTCAGCGTGGTCAGAAGCACATTACACCTGCCAGATTTAGGGTGTCAGATGTGCTAGCAAGCTAAAGAAAGCAGGTGACGAGGCAGGACTGCAGTGTGTTTCAAACAGAACTGCAGGTCCTAAGAATTGACTGCTGTTACTATTTTTTGCTGTAAACTTTCTAGGTAATAATTGTCAAAAAAAAATCTCTCTTTTCCAAGCCTAGGAAGAGAAGTGTTTTTAGTTTCTTGTCAGGGGATTACTTCATTATTAGTCAAAAAACTTTTTTGAGAAAGCTAAAAAAAGATACTGTGGAAACACTGGACTCAGACATTCTGTTTGTTGATATTTTTAAGTGCAGGAGCAGAACAACTGTCTTTGAATGACACAGGGCATGCCTGTGCCATGAATTTTGTTTTCCAGGAAGCCTGACTCCTGACTGAAAAATGTTAAAGAATAGGGCTTAGTGAGACTAAAGCATCACCGAAATTGCCTTCAGAGCCACTTTGACCAGCAGAAGAGATGGGTCAAAGAATTGACTTCCCCACAGCACTTAAATACAGGCAAGAGTACAAAATAAAGGGAGGTGAAGTGGGATCAAAACTCCAGTCACCAAGTGTTCAGAGCCAGAGCCTGCATTCAGTTGGATTCTTCACTGTCAGACACACCTGGCCTGAGACAGTCTGGTGTTCCTCTGCTTGGACAGCAGGGAAAGACAATCTGAACTCACTAGGAAAGATTTAGATTTTTTCATTCTGCTGTGTCAGACAACAGTTGGCTAAACAAGGGATTCTCCCAGGCTTGAAACATGCAATTTGCTGTGGGAGCTGCCGTCTGGTTTGAGAGTTACGTTTTCTTCAGTCTCACTGAAAATCAAAGTCTAAAAAAAGTGCAAGTTTAAGCATTTTTCTTCTGTCTCCAACACCAGAAGCTTGATTCTGTAGAGCTCAAAAGAAGATACTCTTTTAAAAAGGTAGGGTTCAGTGGCCATGAAGTAGCCCATCAAGTGGAGCTGGTTGGGTTTACTCCTCTATTTGTGGAAATGTAAGTAACGCCATAAAGTTATGGACAGGAAAAAAAATCAAGCCTAGGGACCTGAAGTACCTGAGGGACTTGATTTTTAGAAAGCACACACGGAAAATTAATATACATACAATCTATCATGGTTTTGCTGGACTTAGTAAGGACAAATACTGTGTTATACTACAGGTCCAGTAATACACAGAAACAGAATGTGGAGAAGCTCCTGGTGGTGGCTAAGAAAGGGGCTGAGAAAATTAAAAAGAAGCAAAACACCTTGTTTGAAACATTTCGTGTTGCTCACAACTCATCTCTAGACAGTGTTGATCATAAATGTTAACATCAGCAATCACTTGGCTTCAAAAGAATTACTTAATCTTCGTGCTTTTTGCTGCTGTGGGAAGTGGAGATAAGAGTCTGCACGGGATTTGGCAGTGCAGTCAGTAGCCATCCTCACACAAGAAGGGTCACCAGCTGATCAGAGCTAATGGGGCCACCACCAGCCCCTGCACCTGGCCATCCCCCCGAGGCCAGATGAAAAGCAATGCTGGGGAGAGCCCCCGCTCCCCATCTCCGTCCTGGGCTGCAGAGCAGCCTGTGCTGCCAGGGCTGCCGAGCCCTGACCCTGCTGGCCTCTGCTTCTCCTCCAAGGAGTGTAAAAGCTGATTCCCAGGAACAGGCTGATTCCCAAGAAGAAGCAGTCCCCTTGTGGGGCTGGCAGTGCAGGAGGACAGGCAGCAAAGCCAGCACAGAGGCAGCAGCACCGTCTTTTATAGCAAATGCAGTCAGGTGGACACAGATTATTATCTTCTTCTAATTTGTTTTCTAAACATTATCAACTCAGATTACTCTTCACAAATTTCACTCCAAAACTTCAGAGTAATTGGCTTTTACAATGCAGTAAAGAAAGGTATTAACTGGTTTGAGGATTTACTAGACAACCATTCACACGACTCTTTTATCAATATTGCCATAATTTGACACTTCAGAATGGAGTAGGATTGTAAAGTGCCTGCAGACCCTGTAAAACATGTTAAACGGAGATTAGCCTTACTGCTTAGTTTAAGCCTAGTAAAAGATAATTAAATTGACTGATGCAGCTGTAAATCTCACTTTTATCAAATCCTGGCTCTCTTTGTCCTTATGATTTTACAGCATCATTAATGTTGTTGTGACAATATCATTAATCTCCTCCTGCTGTTCAGAGAATGAAAGGCTACCAGCAGACACTATAAAAATCTGCTCTCTCCTCACTAGTGCTATCTTTTCTCCCTTCTTGACTCTCACAGGACTTAGACACACATTTCATTCATGAGGTGATTTCATAAACTGAAAATTAATATAAAATAAATATACCATGTAGTTTCTTTTACTGTGGTTTGTGTAAAATGGATTTATTAGATTTGGTTTTATAGGGGATTTTTTTTTTTTGACAAACACAAGGGGATTAGAAATGATTCCCCAGTGTTTTTCAGAGTTTTAGTTTGGCCTTTTTTTTATGTAACTCTTTGTAACAACACAAAAGATCATCAGGCCTACAAGTGAAGGTACACTGCTGTTTTGGAAACCCTGGGAATTCCATCTCAAGTCATCGGTTTTATTTTTCCTGAATTTATTAGACAGGGAAGATGGACTTTTTTCCACTTCTGATTTCCTAGTGAGGACTGTGACTGAACTGGGCATGGGGAGGAGGTGAACAGCTGGTGTGGGGAACCTGCATCTTAACAAGACCATGTAAGAAGTTCTGATGTAGTAACTGGAGCCACTCAGCCTGCAGTAGGCTTTGCACATCCTTCCCTGGTGCAGTGGCTGCTGGGGACATAACTCACCCCCAGCTTCTCACAGTGTCTATTCTGCCCACCCCTGTACCTCAGCATCTCCACAAAATTATTCTCTCTTTCTCTTCTCTGTGTGCATCTCCTCTTTACGATTGCATATGAGCTGTACAGCCTGAATCATCTGGTCTTTTAATTTCCAAACTACTTTTCTTTCCAGGGGGAGGACACTTGCCTTCCCAAGATGTAACCATGAATGCTGAGTCATGCACCTTGAGTTGATCAGGGCACAGAGAATCCCCTCTCTTGGTATGAGGTGGACAATATAATCCCACCTCAAACAAGAGGAGGATTTAGATAAGTGAAGTTCAGATAACCACATTGTCTTCCCCAAGGTCAGCTGGCTCAGCAGGGTTTTATCCATTTGATTTTACCCAGGATATTTACCTGCAACTCAGGATTAAATCCCTTCAAAGCCAGATCTCTACTTGGGCACTTCACTTTAGGTGATGGGTCTCACATGACTGAAGTTTTGCGGGATCCTCCTGGAAAAAAACCAACAGCAACTCCCTAAAAATCTGAATGCTGTTAGGCTTCTCTTAACGAGGGTGTCAGCAGGTGCTTTCTCTGACTGTATTTTCCTGGTTAACTCAAGGTTTGAGGCTGTCCCTTAGGACTAACATAAAACCAGGATTGTGCTGCACTTGGCTGAGGTCGATGGAACAAATTGACTACTTTAGCTCACTCTTTAGGGGGGGAGAGTTTATGTAAAAAATATTTCAGACTTCATAATCTGGCATTTAAGTTACAGTTAAGCCTAAATATAGAGCTTTAATCAGCAGCAGTTATAATTTCACTCCAGTACTTCTCTAAACTCTTTGGTTTGAAAGTCCAAAAGATAAGAAGTACTTCTCAGTAATGCAAATAGACAGAGAGCATGGAGTTCACCAGGAGACTGTTTCTCCAGCCTGGGCTGTGCTTACCTTTTCAGCTCTAAGATAACTGTGAGGAAAAAAATTCCATCTCAACTCTTTCAAGTCCTTGAGGTGGGCAAGGTTTCCCCCCCTGCAAAGATCTAGAGCAACACCAGCATCTCTTTTCTGCGTCGGCCCTGTAGCAGGGTGGTTCAGGGGTGATCCCTAAGTTCTATAAAGGGGATGAGGTGATGAGGAGAGTACAATGGGTAGCAATGCTATGGAATAAAAGAACGGTGGGAATAAAAGCATAGATTAGTTTGGGTTTGCTGTGTGCTAGACCTAGCTGTTCTTGTAAAAGACTATATGTAGAGAACCAGTGCAGCATCACCTTGAGTCCTGTGTGCAGTTTTGGACACCACAATATAAAAAGAGGGTGTCCAAAGGAGGTCAGTGAGGATGGTGAAGGGTCTGGAGGGGAAGCCGTATGAGGAACTGCTGAGGTCACTTGGTCTGTTCAGCCTGGAGAAGAGGAGACTGAGGGGAGACCTCATTGCAGTTAAACTTCCTTGTGAGGTGGAGAGGAAGGGCAGGTACCAATTTCTTTGCTCTCATGAACAGTGACAGGACTTGAGAAAACTGCCTGAAGTTGAGTCAGGGTAAGTCTAGGTTGGATATTAGAAAAAGGCTTTTCACCCAGGGCATGTTTGGGCACTGGAACAGGCTCCCCAAGGACATGGTCACAGTGGCAGCCTAACAGAGTAGTGTTTGGACAATGCTCTCAGACACACAGTGTGACCCTTGGGGTGTCCTGTGTAGAGCCAGGAGTTGGACTCCATGATTCTGATGAGTTCTATGGGTAACACAGAGTGAGTCCTGTCCAGCAAAGAAATTACCAGGAAAGAGAAACCTGTGTGGGCAAAACACGAAGATGACTGTGCAGGAGTCATGGGTCTGGGATGGACATCTCACTGCCCCTGCTGCCTGCCAGGGATTTTGATCATACAGAGAGGCCCTGACTCCTGTTCCCTTGGGCAGGAAGGGAAGGGATATCATGTGGATCAGGGCAGGAGAAGGGTCTTTCCAAGTTGGGGATAGCCTCTCACTGTTTGGAGCTGTCCCTCAAAGCCTGGAGAAACCCTCCAGCAGAGCACCGTGCCTGGCTTGTTCCAGGGCACCATGACCCGGAAAATCCTCTTAGGCAGGTCAGCAGGTGCAGGTGCTTAAAAGTCCAAGGGCAGAGTTTTGCCAAAGTTCACTCCTTTATGGCACATAAATTTCTGCCGCCACGTCCGCGCGGCTCCGCTGCGCCCAGGTGCAAGGCCTGGGCTGTCCTGGCTCTGGGTGGAGCACTTGTGCCCAAGCAAAGCATTGTGATTTTCAAAACCTGCTATAGGACAAGCTCCCAGATACATCTTTGGGTCCATTAAATAGCACCATCAATGCTCAGAGTCACAGTCAAGCAGCAATTGGAGGGGCTCCAACATTTGATCCCAAACTAATGGCACAGATTATCTGGAAACATAAATAGTAGAAAATACTGAGCATTGTTACTCCTCAATAAATGGGGCACATGATTTGTTCCAATTATATTTAGCTCAAGTTGCTTCCTAATGATTAGAATTTGAAAGAGATGTCAACAATTTTCACTTTCTTTAAATGAAGAGTGATAGGCTTTTACAGCAGAGTATAAAGACATCAGCTGGGAAATCTATGGCCATCAATGGCTTTAGTTTTCTCCCTTTATCTATTGGTATAGCCCTAATTTGACACTTGCCTCTTGAGGAAGCTTGTAAAGCAACTGCCTACCCTGTTAAATTTAGATTAGTCTTACAGCTCACTTAAAGCCAGTAAAGTGATAATTAAATCCACTCTTGAGCTGTAAACTCCAGAGTACCTGGAATTAGCTCTACTCCTGCCAGTGGCAATGTGGCTTCATTAGAATTTATACTGTCCCTGCTGCAGGGACCCTCCAGACACGGAATGGAGGGTAGTATCTGACCACACTGCCCAGATCCCGCAGCCTCCTCTGGCCCACACAGCCCTATGAAACACTGCTTCATTGCTGCCACAAGGCGCTTCTGAGCCTTGGCACAAGGCTGATATGACAATACTTATCTCTAAATTCAAACCAGAGGTTACAATGTGGGTCAAAACT
Organism: Lanius collurio; assembly: GCA_020086605.1. Taxonomy (NCBI): domain Eukaryota; kingdom Metazoa; phylum Chordata; class Aves; order Passeriformes; family Laniidae; genus Lanius; species Lanius collurio. The sequence continues at coordinate 12,265,005 of JACBWW010000006.1, forward strand.
ATTCAGTTTATCAGAGAGACAACAAATAATTTTGTGTTATCCTTTCTTGGCTTCTGCTTTGAAACAGCATTAGTCATTTGGGAACTGAAGCTCTCAGATTTTGGCTGTGTTTCTGCTGAGCTTTGCAGCAGGAGAGAGCCCAAATACCCCATTGCTTTTGTCATCCACAAGCCAAATGTGTCACAGCCCCGTGGGGACAGCACAGGGTGAACTCAGCCATGGATAAGAAGGGAAGCTGGAAGAGTGTTGCAGTCTGTCCTTCCCTCATAATGACCAGTTTCTTGGGTCATTTCATTCTGTCTCTGTATCCCTGGCATCCACACATGGATTAGGAAATATGGGGAAAGACAGTCTTCTCTCAGCAGAACCTTACTGTGTGCCACTTGGTTTGGAAGGATGCCTGCCACTGCTTCTTTGGTAGGGGAAGGGATCTAAAATACCCCAAAACTGCTTTCACATATGTAAAAGGGAAAGAATTGCACATCAAAAAAGTCATGCAAAGGATAAGAGGTTTCAGGTTTGATCACTGTGACTCAGCAGAAGGCTTATGATGAAAAAGTTTTGAAATTAGTTCAATGCACTTTGCTGTCTCAGTTAAGGTTTTGTCTGTTTTTTTTAATTTCTGCATTTTTCAGGCAAGAACTGGATCATATTTTCTGAGAGGGTGTTGCAGACACTTATCAATCTTTAGTCTTCCTACTGCATCCGCCACTGACATTATCTGCTAGAGGCAAGAGGCAGGTGGAGTTTGGGGCTGAATCCAAATAACCATTTATTTTCTAAATTTATTGAGAAAGTAGCTGAGTAGGGCCTACCTTTGGTTTGATGCCAACTCAGTGGGAACAACTTCTGCTACATCCCTGCCTTTTCTGGATGTGAGGGGATGAGATGACTTTGTCCCAAAGTGACTACATGGGAGGAGCAGTTCCATTTTCAATGAAATTCCCTAAATTTAGCAACCTGCCTATCTGTTGCCCAGATTCTCTTCATTCTCCTCATTCAAGCCCAGCCTCTATGCTCCCCTTAGAGGCAGTGCTGTGGTCAGGGGAGCAGTGCTGCCAACCCCAAGGCTACCAGGCTAGTCCTACGAACCTCTGGCTGAGCACAGTGGGCTGCGCTGACAGGATCTCTGGTACGGTACGTGTACCACACATTCAGTGTGCAAATAGGTGTCTGAACACAGCTGTCAACCTTGGACCGAATTCTTTTATACAAAAAAGAGGATAACTCATGCAAGTGTTAGTCAACATAAAAACTTCTGGAGCCTGGTGCTTGTACTGACTGTTTTGCAAAGCAGCAGTCCCTGATGCGAGGCAGCAGGAGAGCGAGGTGCTGTTCTGACGAGGACGGTGACATATACAGTGTTATTTGTAGAAAGCTGTTTAGTCACTGCTATTCGGAGCGGCACAAAGCAAGTGCGAGCGTTATCAAAGCAAACCCGGGGCAGGGAAGGGATCATCTCTGGCAGCATCCAGCGCTGCCGGGAGCTGCTCCTGGCCGCGGTTCGGTGCTGCCACCCGCCGGGCAGCGCTGGGGCTCGGCACCGGGGCTCGGCACCGGGGCTCGGCACCGCTCCTGCCCTGGAACGCACCCGCTCGGATTTGCAACGCCATAACCCCTGGGAGGGTGCGGGGTCCTGGAACGTGCCACGGGGATGCGGGAGGAGGCTGCGTACAGCATCCCAGGAGACCCTGAACGCTCAGGATTAGAAAGCAGAATGTGCCATGAGACTAAACCGCCCTGGTTTGTAATTTTCAAGTAGTTGGTTTGCTGGTCTGGTACTTCGAGTGCAATAAGGAGAGAGTTTGACAGCTGCTACCAAACCAGGGGTGAGGAGTCAGGGTTTGTTTCGGGAGCAGGGATGCTCCTCCACGCAGAGACCTGCCCCTCTGACATTCTCCTCCCCCTCGGCTTCAGGGAATTCACTCCTTTCTCAGGCCCACATGTGGGCACATGACAAAAGTGGGATTACCCTGACTGTAAGGGCTTCTGTGTTGATGAGTTATTTTCCCTTTGGGCTTTCACTCCCCTACACTAGACAGGAGTTCAAGGAAGGACGAACAGTCCCTGCCTGGGGACTTCATATCCCTTGACAGGACAGTGAAAGCTGCCACCTCCCAGTCACCACGGTGGCATCTATCGTTCCTGTCTGCCCAAATGAAACTGATGTTCCTTCTTCGTGTCAGGGGCCTCATGATGAAACCTGTTTTCTTGACCTTGTTCTTCCACTTCTGCCTCTTTGCAGCCCCACAATTCCCAGGTTCTGCCTTCAACCCTCCTGGCACCTGTCTCATCTTCAGCAGTGATCACCAGAGTGAAAAGCAGAGAATGCAAAACACCCCAAGCATGGACATTTTAATGAGAGGAAGGAGCACAGCAAGACATGAGTGGTCTCTTAAAGTAACCTAGAGTTAGACACTGTCCCATGCTATTTGAAGACATAATAAAATTTAATGCATTAGCCTTTCAAGAGTTACCAGAGCATGTCCCCTTGGTTACCTTCAAAAACACTTTTTAAATATTGAAAATCCCTCAGAGCCTGCACTATGAAACTTTAATGGAGACAGATTCTCATAGCCTGCTGAAAGGATTTCTCTGCAGCATATATTGGTTAATTTAGCGAGCTTCTTTTCCCCCAGCATCTTTCTTCTCTCTCTCTCTCTCTCTCTCTCGTGCCAGTTCTGCTCTTTGTTTCATTTTTCATTTTTTCTTCACTTTTGAACTAAAATTGATTAACTTTCTAACCATATTTCTTTCCCTCCCTTTTCATTATATTTTTTTTTTAATTATTTACCGCTCTTTTCCCCTTTGGCTTCCACTTTACATTGCCTCTTTCCTGTAATTTTAGATGAGTTCTCTTTCTTCTGTTTTTTTCTCGGTTTCCATGTTTCCTCTGACAACAAATTCACAATTAACTGAATGTGTTAAAATGACTAGAACAACCCATTCTCTTCTAGATCACTGAGCTCAGGAGAACACCTAGCTGCTCAGAAAATGTGACCAAACACAGGGTGAACATAGGTTAAGAAGGAAGTCTTCCAGATGCTAATAACCTCCCTGGACCCCCTTGAGTGACAGTCTTCATATCAGTGGTCAGACATCTCATCTGAATTTAGGGAATTGCAATACGGCATCTGTTTCTGAGGGACTTGTCTGACGCCTTTATAACTAAAGGCAAGAAATAGGCACTCTGGGGTATAATTCACTGGACAGATTTTAAATACCTGTTTGGATGTCACACTATCTCCTTTTGTTTTCTATCTAACCTATTCCACAGAGCCTTAGGCAATAACTCTTTGGATTTTCTTGTTGTGATCACTAACTTCTTGTGGCATTTTCTTTGAATACACAGATTATTCAGCATATTTCTCAAGCTGGACATTGAGCATGAACATAATATCCAGGTAGTTCTGGTACCAAAGAGGTTCACACTTGGCTGGTATGCTGATTGGGAAATGGTGTATTATGGTGCAGTGTACGCAACTCGTCACCAGACCATGCTGCAGCATGTGGACCCCAGGTGCCTTCAACAGTGCTTCGTGTCCCACAGCAGCTGGGAATGACCACCTTAGAAGGCAAGAAGTGTTCTGGTGGTCATTCTGGTGGTCAGCTATCTTTTATTCTGAAGATGTAGCTGTAAAGAAAAGAAGAAAAAAGAACAACATGTAGCAGTTCATCTTCAGTATCATCAGACATCAGAACTTCCAAGAAAAGGTTGCTAGTTCTGGTGATATAAAGCAGAAACCACCTATTGCTCAGATTTTTCTTTTGAGAGACTCAGTTCCCAACCATCCTCACTGAAATTGTCCCCAAGGCCAGGGGGTGGGGTTGTGGTGGGTTGACTTTAGCCAGCAGCCAAACACCTGCTGGGTCTCCCCTCTCCTGTGTGATGGGAAGAAGACAGGAGGAAGGCATCCAGATAAAGGTACTTCGGTAGGTAAAGCAAAAACTGCACACTCAAGCAAAGCAAAAAGAGGATTTTTTTCACTTTTTCCCTTCAGCAACTGATGTTTTTTCACCTCCTGGAAAGCACATGCAAAGGTTAGTTGAGAATACACATGCCATACCACCAGTGTCACCCCTTTCTTCCTCCTTCCCTTGAGCTGTTACTGTAGAACATGTCGCTGTAAGGCAGAAAATAATCCTTTGGCCAGCCTGGCTCAGTTGTCCTGGCTGTGCTCCCTCCCAGCTTCTTGCCAACCTCCAGCCTACTTGCTGGTGGGGCAGAGTGGGAAAAAGAAACATGCGGTGTTGTGCAAGTGCTGCTCAGCAACAACCAAAACATTGGTGTGTTATCAGAACTGTCCTACTCACAAATCCAAAACTTAGCAATGTCTGGGCTGCTGTGGAGGGAATTATCTGTTTCCCAAGCACAGGGAGTCAGCCATGGTTCAGCATCTACATAAGCATCTCCAGCTGACCTGTTCTCTGAGCTCCCGTGACAGTTCACAATGTCTCCAGGGGCTCAGCTGGCAGGTGGAGGCCCACCAGCCCTGCAGCCACCACTCCCCAAGAGCAGAGGTCTCTGTAAGTCCTGTCCTGCGTCTGCCAGTCCCAAACCTGTGCCTCTGGAAGCCTCTGGAAGCAAAAGGATAGTGCCACCACACACCTGCAGACACCTGCATCACCTCTCATGGTGATTCCTTTGCAGGCTCAGCTGCACAAGGACCAAGGGATGGATCCTTCTGGGTACTCACTGCAGGGCAGTTCTGTCATCTTGAAGGTGCCTGGCAGGAAGCAGCTGGCAGAGCACCCAGGAACATCACCTAGGGGAGAAATTTTCAACAAATTGTGTTTAGATCCCATTGCATCTTTTAGGTCCTGCTCCCAGCCCATTGTACACCCATTTCCTAGCACTCCAAATCACTGTGTTTGATATATTAAGCTTTCATTTTTTTTTAAACATTTGCTATGATTTTACAAAAGATACAGTGAATCATTTTACTTTCTTATTTAAAATCCCCAATAATTTAACCTTCCACTTTACATTCAAAAAGTAGTAGTTCTGTTCAGCATCCCCCCCATTCATTATTATCCATGCATACAAAATGGCACATCTTTGGGGTTTTATATCTAGCTGACTATCACCTTTCTGGACAAATGCTTAACTTTTGTATATCAACACAGTCAAGCTCAGTTCACTATGACAAACACATATCTCAGACATACATTTTTCCTGACATTATTTCTACCAGGCTAAGAAATGTTTCTATGTGATCACAGTCTGGATATTTTGCTGATGGATAAAGACACTGCAGAGTTGGGGTTTAAGTTGTTCCATCAGTTCTGAAAAGTCTTAGACTGGAAAACCAAACTTGTTGGAGCTGCTGTGAAGGCACAAAATAAATCCCCCACACTTCCTCAGATAATAAAGCTCCTGATCTGAAACAGCTGCTGCTATTTCAGTCCTGAAGCCATTTCACAGTTTCACCGAAGTGCACTGAGGCTGCCACATGGCTTCATTTCTCACTGACTCTTTGGAGCCAGTGGAACCAACATAGGTCATTTAAGGAGTAGGGGTAAAAATTAATTAAATCAAGAAATGAAATTAGGTTAGTGGAGAGAATTTGACCTGTTTTCAATGATCTGGACATTGAGGAAAAGAAATCAGGATTTCTTCTGGTATTTGTTTCACTGTCAGAAAGACAGCTGGGAATGGAGAAGCTCTACCTCAGACAGAAAAACCTATCATTTTATGAAAAAATGGAGGCTCAGACCACAGAACCAATTCCTGGAGCACTGGGAATAGATGGATCTAAAATACATGAAATACCATCCGAAAACCTGATGTTGATTCAAAATGATACCTTGAGAAATAATTAGTAACAAACTGGTATGTCAGATCTTTATTCCATTGGCTGGCCTGTTTTACCTTCCAAGCACTAACACTGTAAGGCATTTCTTCATGCAGACAAATTCCTTGTGTTCCCAGACACGCAATCAGGTACATGGAGGAACAGCTTGGTGCAAATTCATGTCATTCCTCTGGGAGTCACTCCACTGAATTGACTGTGAAGGAGCTTCCTCTGGGGAAACCAGCCTTTCTTAGTGTCACTGCTCCTGGAAAAGCCTGTTTAGATATTAAGGCTTTGCATATGTATAAATGCCTGTGCTATTTCTCCATCTCTTAATCACAGTAATAAACATCTGAGCAGACCTGGTTTGTGCCAGATCACCGTGTCTGGATTGTCTATAAGAATGACTTCATGACATGGGAATAGGTCTGTAAGAAGAGATCTAGAAATATACAGCTCTAAAATAGCAATTAAAACATAAATGAGTGATCCAGAGCCTTCCTCGAGGGATATAAGGAAATGCCAGATGCCTTTCTCTGCATCTCATATTATCTCAAAGGATTTTGAAATAAAAATGCTAATAATAACAGTCAAGAAAGCTACCAAAAGCAGCATATAAGACTGCTAATAATAACCTGAGCTCTGAGTTAAATAACATTGTTAATAAGGCAAAAACATCAGCAGATATAATTTAAAAAAAAAATCCCTTCATATTGAAAAAGGCAGATAAACCACATGGGTTACACAAATTTCTTTCTTAACCCGTTTCCCAGGGACACCAGTTGCTCCTGATTTCCTTACAGTGATCATTCAGAGACTGTCTCAAGAACATCGTTTCCAGATGATGACACTGCTCAGAAGATGGGTGGACAAGGCCACATGGCTCCACTGCTACATGCAAACCAACAGGCAAAAGTGCCAGCTGCCTGGGACATGAGGTGATGTTCTGTCTTTGTGGGCATGAATGACAGAAAAAGGGAGATATTTAGGTTGGAAAAGACCACTAAGATCATTGAGCCCAGCCAATAGCTCAGCACTGCCAAGTCCACCACTAAACTGTGTCCCAAAGGGCCACATTTACATGGCTTTTAAATATGTCCAGGGATGGTGACTGGACAGCCTGTTCCAGTGCTTGACAACCCTTTCAGGGCATACATTTTTCCTAATACCCAATCTAAACCTTCTCTGGTGTAACTTCAGGTTATTTCCTCTTCTTTTATTGCCAAGAGCACATGAAGTACACATGTGACTGAATGTGTTAAGTGACAGGAAAATGCTTGTCCTTAGCTTGAACGTGAGCCAACCTCCCCCTGGACTTCTGCTAAGTCATTTCCTGTGGTCTCTTCTGTACCTACACAATTGTTAGTCTTACATGTCTTCAGGGAATAGCCACATTCATAAAAAGTTATTTAATGTGAAAGACCTTTTCTGCCAGAAGGACAGCTAAGATTAAAATGTTCAAATGCTCAGAAGTTAGGAAATGCCAGAAGTCAGACTGCCTGAAAAGATGTCAGTCTGGCCCTGGGATGGTACAGCTGGACCAAAATGATCCTCTGTATTTGAGAGGCAGGGTCTGAGATGGTCCTGTTGTATTTCAGAGGTTTAAGACATTTTGAAGGCCAAAGGGAATTTAAGAATTATCGAAGTGTATATTTTAATTTTAAAATGCATCATCTTCATAGTCTATTATTATGTCTTAAATAATAGATGAACACTCCTCTAGCAAAAAAAGCACTGAAGAGATGCAATGGATGGACACTGTCCCTCTACTGCATCTTAAAAAAGTATTTGACTTAAAAAATATTTGACTTTTTACAGGACTCAGTGTAACTGAAAAGTAGATGCCCTCTGTATTCCAAGTACATAACCTCTGTGTTCTCTTATTTTCTATTTGTAGCTTCCTAACCTTTAAAAAGTAAACCTGAATAACTCCACCTCCTGCCACCCCACAAGCTGCTATTTTTATTTTTCTTATGCCTCTGCCTTTCTGATAAAGTTTTTAATCACATTCAAATGGCCACTGAAACAAGTGAACAAAGTTTTAAGTAAAAACAAGAGTTTTCCAAATCACTCGCTGATAAATCCCTTGTCTAGCACAGAGAAGTCCCAGTGCCCAGCCAGACAAGAATTTGCAACTTCTGAGTCTAGGAGCGAACAAAAGGGTTTATCTTTGCCATGAAGTGCCTCCTTTCTTCCTGCTCAGCCAGCTGTGTTTTTGCTGTCAGGTGTCCCAGGCTTTCTTTGAGGTTTGGAGCCCACGGTGGTGAGAAGTGCTGCCTGCTGCTCCCACTGGAGCTCCTGCCTGGGCAGCAGCCGTGCACAGAGAGTGGGAATTGCAAGGTGGTGGTGATACCACTGCTGCTGTTCATGGAAGAAGCTGGGAAGCCTGTTTAAGCCAGATGTGTTCAGCCTCCTGTACTAATGAGGAGACTTGAGAAACTAGTAATCTTTTGTTCACCTATGACTATTAGCCACAGCCCAGGGCAGAGGCATGAAATAGAGTGACATTTTTTAAATGGTGATTGGTATTTGACAAGTCAAATTCCTGTTTCCAGAAGACATACGTCTGCTCCTTGTATTTAATGTATAGAAATGAAACACAAACTATCATTTAAAAAATGCAGGTTGCACCAATTTTTATGTACTTGAAAGAAGTTGACTCAAATAGATGGGAAAACTCATCTTTTTTAACTCCCTGTTTTCTTTGTTTTCTTTTTTGCTTGTGAGAGCTATTGAACTCTTTCATGTTTGCTTCTAAAAGAAATGAAATTGTAATGCTGCTCAGAGTACTTTGACAGCGTGTTATCGCTGGCCAATCTCTCTGCATTGGACTGAACTCCAGGCATCAGAGAGGCTGCCCAGCATGGGGCTGATTGAACAGCTCCAAGAGTGATGGAGTGATTCCCACCATATATTATGGGAACAGATGAAGCTTGCCACATATAAATAATTCCTGATACTAGAAACCTTATCTTCTCAAATCATCACCTGTAGCTCAAGAAAGTTACAGATCTTTTTCTGCTCCTGTGGTTTCACACCAGTGGTAAATAACTGGTATGGATATTCCTTCCATTAAGGATTTTTTTTAACTGAAACAAGTTCAAGAGCAAACTGTTGAAGTTGAAATTGTTACTTGTTTTCCTGTTATTTCACGAGAGCAAGTAACACCTTGAGATGGAAATGCCTCCTCATCTTTGCAATCCCCCAGGTCATGCTGGGATGCTAATGCACCTTCTGATGGAAGGTCTCCCTGCCCATGGCAGGGGAGCTGGAACTAGATGACCTTCAGGTCCCTTTTAACTCAAAGCATTCTGATTCCATGGTTCTGTGATATTGCACAACTCATCTTCCTTGAGTATCTTCTAAAGTTCTTTTATACACTCGTGTAGAAGTTCTTATTTCTAATACTTTAGTCTAAACTGTTCTCAAGGTCTTAGATTTTTCCTCCTTCATTCTGTGTACACCTTTCAGACCGATATTGTAACCTTTGCCACCAGGTTCACCACCATGTATCTAAACCTGCAGTAATTTTGCTTGTGCAGCTGGATGCTGCTTGCAGAACAGGAGCTCCCCCTTACTGCATTGCCGTAGGGGTGGGAGCTGTCTCGCGGGCCTTCAGCTTCTGACAGTGGCTGAATTGTCACTCTGGGCTTCCTTCGGAGGCAGTGATCTTTTTTTGCCCTTCTGCTGGAAGCTGCGCTCTAAAAGTCAGTTTCTTTCCGTAAATATGAGGGAAGCCTCTTTCTATCACAGAGCAATCACTGCTCTGCCACACACAGAGGATCATCCACCATCAAGACACTTAGGGAAGGCCACCTGCACATTTGAGGCTGCCTTATCCTCATTTTCACAAGTATCCCACCCCCGCAACTTCCTCCAAGTCTGTCTTGCCTATCCCCCTGAGGAGGGTGAGGTCCTCCAGCCTGCAAAGCCAAAGGAAGATGCTGCAAGGGAACCTTAATGAGGCCACCCAAATTAAGTCCCAGGGAGGAGAAGCAAACTACATGCCAAGCAAAAGCATCCAGGCTGCCAGCCCACCCTGTCTTGCCATGGCCCTGGAGTAAGGCTGGGTAAGCAGGTCCTCCTCACTCTCCCACCATAAAGACCAATTTCCCAGTGTAAGGCACCACTCCTTGTCTGGATAAAGCAGGTTAATAAGGTTTGATAATACTTTTTTTACACAACCACTTCTCTTCAAAACATGCATGACTTTTATCCAGATATTTAAACCTGGATCAGCCACTTTTCAGCAGTGCTGATTTTTTTAGTACATTTGCAATCAGGTCTGGTTTGCGTTATTTTGTCAGTATTACCATAATGAGCCCAACCTTCTTGTCCATAGTTCTTATTTCTAGATGGGCAGTAGCAACCTAACCTGCTCCCATCCAGTTTGCAATCAGGAGGATGTCTTGCTCTGCCTAGAATCCATCCAATTCCCACTGGAATTACACAAAGCAAGTTAGACAGTCCCTCAGAAAATAGACTACTCTGGATCTGGTAAGAGTAGCTGTTGTTACTACAGCTCCCGTCCTGCAAGCATTTGGCGAGGACCAATCCACAACCCATTCTCATGAGGTTTGACCCTACAATTTCATTTCTCCAGCAAATCTCAGGTGCTTCTCAGTCCCTTTGTGTGTGTTCCCCACCTCACCTTACAAAATGGATGGAAACAACAGAAATCCAGATATTTATGTCCTAAGCAAACATCCTTGCTTGAAGCATGCAGTCATGTTTCTGTTCTTCCCCCATTCCCTCTTGAGGGACACACCACTACCCATGGGGGTCTGTTGGCAGTGGCCAAGTTCTGGGCAGGGTTGGTGCAACACTTCCTTCAGTGGGGTGAACTCACAGTGCTCCTGAGCAATACAGGCACTGCACTGGGGAGGATGACAGCTGGGGGGAGTCTGGGTTTGTTTTTTGTGCACACACACACACACACACACACACACACACACACAAACACACACAAATCTATCTTTTTTATTCAGTAATAATTCAGTCTGAATCAAAATCTCAGCAAGTCTAGACCAGTTCCATCTCAGATGGCAGCCAGAACTGAGGAAAGCCATGCCAGGCAGTCATACAAGAGCTTTGCTAGAAAAGACAAGGGTAAACAGAACGCAACATGAAAGGACATCAGGTTTCATTACAATGGGCCATTCACTTAAGAGTTGGACTCGATGATCCTTGTGGGTCCCTTCGAACTCAGAATATTCTGTGACGAACAAAATAATAAGGGTTCTAAATGGAGAGTGGCTTTTTTTCTAAAATGCCTTTTTTCAGGCACTTCAAAGGCTCTACCACTAGATGTAGCAAAAGCTCTCTTAAAAGTTGCCTCAGACACTGCTGTATTTTTTTCAAAGGGGGGAAATGGACCAAAACTCAACAAGTAACATAAGGATGACCAGGAGCAAAAATGTCCAGAAGAAATAACAATCATGGTAAGCAGCAGCATGTAGGGCACAAAAGGTCTCTCCATTAGAAAACTCGGATATCAATGAGATTGGATTATCATGCATGGAAAACTCTCCACACATCAAATTCTGCTCAGCCTTCTCTGAAGTAATCCTAAGCACTTTGTTGAACCTGCAAATGGGAGTTAGCAAAGGGGAATTCAACACCCACAGGGGGTGGTAGCTGAAATGCCAGGTATCAGGAAGTGCAGGGTGTATTGCTCTCGTATTTCTCTTCTTTGAGCTGCACTATACTTCAGAAACAGGTATTTTTAGACCCCAAAAATGCAATAATCAAATGTAATAAACCACAAATAAGATAATGTGGTTTGTTTCATTTACTTAAACTGTTAAACTCTTAGAGCTTCAACAGAGCTGATTGGTGTGGAGAAAAAAACCTCTAAATGTCAAAAATATTTTTTCTTCTGTTAACAAAGATATTTTTTAGGCATTTTCAGTGTCAAAAATAATATACCTGGAAAAATAAAGCACCATAAGTTACCAGTACAATTAAGGAGACAATTATATGAGGCTTTGCAACATCTGAATCCAGTATTTCACCAAGCAATTTATGATAGAATGAAGATAATTTAAAAATAGAATAAAACTAAAACAAACAAACAAACAAACAAACAAAAATAAAAAAAACCCAAGCAAACCCAAATCCAATGTTTTTGCATAGTTGCTGAAGGAAGATGAGAACTGAACAGAGCTTACCTTAAAATTATGAACAAATCTAGGAATTTGGACAGCTGTAATTCAGACCAGAAATTGTATTTACCAGACAGGTCAGATGCACAGTGGGTAGGTTTCCTCAGCCCTATGGGGATGTGCACATGAGCTGGTCACCCAAAGGTGCTTTCACAAGCACAGCAGTGGTGGCTGTTTCATCCTGTCCCAGAACAAATATACACACTGACCTGACACACCACATGCCAAAAATGGCCATTTCTCCTCACTGAGCCATGGAAAGAGCCTGGGCTGAGCAGTTCAGTTGCAGCTTGGAAGACAAAGAAAACAAAAGAAGGTGGTCCTTGCTCATTACCTGCACATGTTGACCTGACTCTGGCCTAGGCTTGGCCAGTTCACCTTCGTTTTTTTCTTATACTAGATTTACCTGAAAACAAACTCTATCTGGACCTTATAAGAACTTACTCTAATTTATGCACTCCAGTTTGGTGAGATTTTATTTGAAAACAAATTTCTCTCAATTAAAAGCATGACTCTGCAGTTCCAGCTCACCTTGCTCACCTGGTGCCATGCAGGTCACAGTGAGAGGACAAGCTGCTTCTCTCTCTGCTTGTAAAATAGGTAGTTTTAGGGACAATCATAAAAGAAAACATGAGGATAAAGCATGACTGTTAGCCATGATATCTGTCCTGTGGGGAGAGGGAATCACCTAAGCAGGGGATTGACAGCATACATCTCCAGCCCATCATGATATATTAACAGCTGGTAAAGACCATGGCAAAAAAGGACTTCTGAGTAAAAGTAAATTTGGCACCTATACTCAGAAATAGGGAAGCATCTTTTTTCAGAGCACTAACAGATCAGGATCTGCAGACTGGGGAAGAACAGTGAGAAAAGCAATTTTTTCTCTCCTAACACAACTCAATTAGTGCAGGTCCCTGCAGCACAGAGTATAAAAGGTGCTCCAAACTCAGCTCTCAAGGTCTCCCAGCAGGCAGCTAGCCCATATTTCATGGGGCTGGCCATCAGCTACAGTAGCCAAGAAATTATCTTTGGGAAGTATACAAATTTTGTGTCATGACATACCCTGAGAGAGGAGATTAACCCAGGCCAGACATAATCATTAGGAAACAGATGGCCATGGTGCAGGAAAGCAGCTCCTGTACTGATAGAACAAGGCACATCCGGCTCGTGCGAGCACCTTGAAGAGAACAGAGACTGCCAGATTTACAGGAGAGGTCAGAACAACTTGTGCTTGGGACATGTCAGCCACATTACACAGTCTCTCAAGCAGATCAGCTGCACAAGTACATGACAGGGATGATTTTCTTTGTGTCATTTTCACAATTGCTCTGATTTCTCTCCAGTGTTAAGCTGACCTCCGCATATGAAGCATGTCATGCCTTCCAAGTGTCCCAATGTGAACTGGGGAAAAAAGTTCACAAGGTGTTATAAGCTATTTCATTTATTTAATTGCTTAGATCAAGCTTATTTAACTCCATGTAGTAGAAAGTGCTTCATCTGCAGGATCTACTGTGGGTTATACTGCTCATTGTGTCACATAACCTTGGAAATTAATCCAACACTTCCTTGCAGAAGGACAGCCTTTCAGAAAAGACCGATGGCTATGCACCTGTACCTGTGAGGGAGAGGGCAGGAATTCAGCCACTGACCTTTCAAGTCTGGATGTCAGAAAGTGGGCTCAGTGGTTTGACAAAGGCACCTGGACTGGGATGTCTGGGATTCAGGCACAGGGTGCACCCTGCCCCTTGAGGGAGAAACGTGATGCAGCACCACAACCCGTCCCTGGCAGTGTCCGGGTTACCCAGATGTTTATGTAGTCAGGGTTTACAAACCCACTGAAACACCAAACAGTGCCTTGTAGAGAAACAGCTCTAAAGTCCAGCCACGCTATTGCTTATTCTTCCCATGCCAAATTCCTAATTAAAATTTGAGAATATTCATGTTTTCCTGCTCCCTATAGAGTAAATTACATTATGTCTTCAGTAGGAAATAAAACTATTTGCTTTGATGGCAATAAGAACTGTGTAAATACAAAAGCAAAAACTGCCCTTACTTATGTCTGAAAGAACCCAACAGCGCTCCTAGAAGCACACAAATAATGCAAAATCTTCTTTTGTCAGGGTTTTATTTCGATACTAATGACACATTCCAATTCTTGCCACAAATGCAAGACCTTCAAAACCTGTAAATCAATGCAAACAAATAGAAACAGAATGACTTAGTGCATTATTAGAATGACGCCAACCCCTATGACTATTTGACCCTCATTAAGCAAGGACTCCTCTCAGTAATGTGGAATAGAATATGGATGTTGCTAATAATATGCCTCAGACTTGGTTGTCTGTATGAATTGCAAATGGGTGGCATTTTTAGCAAAGAAGTTTAACCAACCAGGGGCAATTTCCACTTATGCAACTACCAGTGTCTCCAGTTCAGCTCTCCTCCTGCAGCCAGCCAGCATTCAGTCTAGCAAGGCTGTGTGGGAGGTTGCGGTGTGCAGATTCACTCCTGACCTAGCTGTCTGGAGCTATTTCATGTTGATGCTGATCACAAATTCATCTCTGCCACATCTGAAATACCAGGCAGCTTTCAGGCTCTCAGTTCTGCCAAAGAACATTCATGGACTTACTGCTTAGTTGTTGTTCTCATTAAGGCTAATAGCTGATAAAGGTCCTCCACCTTCCATCCTCTCCATTAACCAACAGTGATACTTGGCCTACTAAAATTCTGGAGGGAGAAGAGAGACAGTCAAAAAGTAAAATGGCCTCTGGGACAATAAGACAACACTGGTACCATCCCCAGGTTCCAGCAATGATGACCAACACACAGAAGTATGAAGACACTGAAGGCTCAGATTTAACAACACTGTGCTTGGTTAATTGCCTTGCACGAATCCCGCATCTACCTCTATCTCCTCTGTGGCTTCCTCCAAGCTATTTTCTTATTCTGCCCTTCTGTGATTTCCCGCAAATACCTCTCTGCTTTGTCTTGCTCTGCTTTGCTGTATTTTCCCCTTTCTCTCTGCCTCTACTCCCTTCCCTCACTGTAGCCTTTCTCTGCTGCCCCACAGACTGGGCCCAGAGCAGGTCATTGTCTGTCCCAACATCTCACAGCTCAGACAAACCAGGACTGGTACCACCACTTCATACATCTTGTTAGACTAGCCTTGACTAGAGACCCACATTTTGACCACAGACTGTGACCAGCAGGTCATGCAAGGTTGACATGAGTGGGGTAAAGCCAATCTGCAAAGCATGTTTTCAAAATGTTGGTTATCATGAAAGTTTGGTAACAAATAATGTTTGCAAACATGCAAGTCATAATCCTTAGTAGTCATGAAAATATTTGCACTTTCTTGGACTAGCAGGGGCTGGCGTGTGAAATCCTCCAGATAGGAGGTGGCCACAGGCATACCTGACAGGTGGCTATGGCACAGCTTCCTCACCAGGAATTACATCTAAAACATCTGATGCTGCTGGGCAGTGAGTACAGGTCTGTGCTTATGTGGTATTGCAAAATGGGGTAAGGTGAGAAGATGTTGATGTTGATCCTGCTCAAAGTAGTTGAGGTGCCAGGAGCAGAAATGTTGCATCAACACCATGCTCTGATATTTCCTGCCTGAAGGAAAACATGACCAGAGGCAAGATATTTGCTTGATCACTGCTCTCTCAAGCTATTTCCTCAGACCAATAGTCAGAGCCCAACAGGAATGTTATTCTTCAGGACACACAATCTGTTCTGGCTGCTAGCAACAATTTGTATCCTGAAGGCTTTTAAGCCCTGCCTATGATATCATTCACTAATATAACCCCGCTCCAGCAGCCCCTCTGCATCCAAGACACTGCCATTAATCTAGGAAACTACTACTGAAACATATCAGAACAGTCAAACCAATAGAAAAATGTCCATTCAGCTGGTACATAGGGGATAATGAAGTTTCTCCCCAAGGTTGGCCATCACATTAATGTTAGAAGAGCTACAGTTTGTTCAGGTAAAATGTCATATGAACAGCTTGATGGAATCCCACAGAGCATAAATAACTTCTTCTAACTGAAGTACCTATGCGCAGTTCTTAATGTAGAAATGCAGAAAATAAAGAAAAAGGTGCTTTTTTTCTCTTTTTTTTTGTTTTTAATCTGAAGACAGATATTCCCTACCAGACTCTCCAGATTCATGGGGAGGTTTTTTTTTGAGGATGGAAGGACAAAACAATGCCCTTGATTTATGTATAGAATATACAGCAGCTATGAATCCTACTTTTCCCCCTCCCATACCTATTCACTTCTCCTTTAAACCACAAGACCTAAGGGCAAATACAGGCAGTTCTTTCTATAATGTTAAGCAATGATGACAAACCATTGCCCAGAGACACCGGTACCATCAATCTAAAAGTCAGTTTTTTAAACCCCCTGAGATCAGCCAGTCTTTCCTGTTCAGATGGAGGGTTTCATCCCCTGCAACAATGATCTAATGTTTGTCACTATAGACTTTCTGTGCCAGTTCAGCAGGGACTTGTGATCCTAAGCTTAGGTATGACATTTTATCACCAACATCAACAGGCATGACCAATGGAGTTTCTTCCCACTTCTCTTGGGGTAAAAGCAGTCCCTACTGGAAGTGCACATTCCATTTCATTGGCTTTAGGAATTCATTGGTGTGATCAGATTAGACTTAGGCAATGGACTTAGAGTCTGAGCTGGGTGAGGTGACCTCCCATGCAAATGTTTTCTCCTTGTAGGTACTGTTCCTAGTACTGTGCTTTGCTACAGCCTTGCTGTCCTGCCTTGGTGGCCACAGGAGCAGGTCAGGCTGTACAACTTAGTGCTCAGGTTCTGTAGGAAACCATATCTTGTTATGCTTGCTCTTGTAGGCTCCCCATGAAATATAACTGCTGGATATTTCTCCAGTGGTGTAAATCAGGACTGGGTATTCCACCAAATTCAGATTATGGTGGTCATATACTTCCTTAGATTAATCTCACTTTTATTTAGCTGTATGCAACATACATTCCTCTGTCTCAGAAAGGGTCACCAAGCTCTCTATGAACAGAGAAATGAAGAGAAAATGTGAAATCTTGGTTTTATGGGATTGATTTTCCCCCAAGCCAGACATCTGAGGGTTATCAAGTAGGTTGTCTACTTCTCCCTACTGACTCCAAAGGAAGCCTAAAGCTATGGTGAGGATATCTGCATTTTGGCAGGGTATAAACTATATAATATGCATATGCAAAGTGTGTGTTACACTCAAGAAATTCATAACTATTTTTCTTAGTGAATAGTTCTTGATAAAATACATGAAAGCAGAAGCTGTGTGAAAGCTAACCTTAAATTCTAGGCCTTTGGCTCATTTTACTTTAAAATGCATTTCTCAGCATATTCATGGAAAAAATAATGGCAGAGCAAGTGATCTTAGCAAGTGATCACAGATTAGCATCTGTGACTAATTGAAAACAATCACAATATGAAATTATATTTTCATGTCTCTAGTTGGAGAATTAGTCCCTTGATTCTTGCTGGTATGCTACTTTACTGCCTGACTTAACAGACAGAAGTCACTGTTTTCTTTTGAGGTCATTACAACGTATATTCCTGCAATGATCCCAAATCCTGCAAAGCAAGATCTTTTTTTTTGCAGCCTATTACAAGTTCACAAGGTTGAAGGTTACACTTGATGATCTTGTAGGTCTCTTCCAACCTTAATAATTTAATAATACTAACTTAAAACTGGCTTAAGAAAGCTCTCTCCCCCAACCAAAGAAAGTGGAAAATCTTGAACCTACCTTCTGTGAACAAGGCATTAGTCACAATTACTGAATATTACAGACAGTATAATTGTGGCATGCCATGCCTGAGAAATAGATAATTGTCTATGTGTCCCATATGATAATTCACCTAAAGAAATGGCTGCAGCTACAGAAAGGTTTAAAAAGCAAAATTAACCTGAAGCATCAGCTTGAGGCAGGGGCTGGACTGCTGCTGGCTGGCTCTGTCTGTCTGCTCCAGGTTATACCACTGCAGGAGGTTTAGCCTTGGGGTAAGGCTACAACACAAGACATCTTTAGACCTGTGCTGAAGATGGTTAGGAGAAAGTGGGTGAGGTTTGATTATTTCAGTGTCTGTCCTGAGAGCAATGGACTCGTCAAAATGTGGGGCAGGCATTATTACTATGGTACTGGTTGTCTTGGGAATTTTCCCTGAAGGTGGCCAGCAGCAGCAGCAGAGAGACCATCTGCACATGGCAGTTTCCCAGACGCTCATGCTAGTCTCTGAAGGGACGTAGACCAGGCTATCACTTCAGCTCTAGCTGGAGCTGCACCATTTCAAAACCACCTCAGCAGCACCTTTCACTGAGATTTATTTCCTAAAATAGGGGAGAGAGTGCTAGGCCTCACTGTGCTGTTTCTGAGATGGGAGACTAGAAGTGAAGAACAAACAAAGAGATCCTGACTTCAAAGAGAAAAGCCTAATAAGCCTTTTCAGGAGTGCATCCCTTCTCAACACATGTAAATGTGGCATTTTTCCTTGTTTGGCTGGCATTTTCTCACTCTTTTTTCATTTAAATTGTTCTGCTTTACAGGATACATGTCCTTGGTCAATTATGCCACATGTCTGCTGTTAAATGCATTAGGAGGCTCTCTGTGTTTGCTCATGCCTCCAGCAAGGATAAAGAGCTAAAAAAGCTCTGACATGTGTGGACAGTAGATGTTCCACAGCAACAGGGTGTAAGCTATTTTCCGATTATAAATCAGATGTCTGTAGTCTACTATTAAAACCCCCTCTGTTACTAATTTGTTAGGTGCTATTGGCACACAGTGAGACATTTTCATTACTAAGCACCACTAGTAGGTAAGGACTTATGCTAATTATATGTGTTATCACTGTAATCTGTGCAGGCTTTGCAGGTGTATTGGACTTTTCAGCTCTTCCCCACACAGCAGAACCCAAAAAGCCAGTTGTCCCTTGGATATCTGTTCTGTCACCTACAGCTTCCTACAGACTTATAAACTTGGCTCTCCCTCAGTGCATCCAGCACTTACACCATCACAACATCCTCAGTTCCATACAAAGGTTAACCGCCCAAAGCACATGCAGAAGGACTGAGAGAAGCAGAACATCCCTGACACAACCCTAGACCTGAAGGACCTTCAGGGGAAGCTTAACATCACCTCACTGATGACAGAGCCCTCATAGAAAAAAACAGGGACATCTGCTCTTCTGCAGACCACCAAGTCCACCACCCTTTTCATCACATGGGGCTGAGCAGATGTACCAACACTGTGAAAAGAGCTCCTGCTATATCAGCTCAGTCTTAGCAAACAGAGTAATTGCCTGCATGTACGTCAAGGCTAAAGAGAAACAGCTGAAGCAAGGCTTTGTGCAACTCGGTGGTGCAATCCTAGTTACATTCAGAAATGCAAAAGGCTACGGACACAGCGCTGCATAAGAAAGGAATCACTATATCCAAACAGTGGTCCTGGGCACAAGGCAGTGCATAAACCCTCTCAAAAGGTCAAGAGCCATTGGTGACATTTACAGGAGTTCAGATTCAAAATCCAAAGATTTCAGGAGCTGCTGGTTTTTTTTTTTTTAACCAGTCATTTCTTTAGAGATTTTCAGGAGATGTCGGTAACCTCCCTTAGGCAGTGCACAGTATCTTGTGTTTCAGAAGCAGCCTGGGGCCAGTGTCCCCTAGCTCTGCGCTTCTCAGTGCCGGTAGCCCTGGGGACACGTAATAGCGCTGAATGGGAGCTGCTTTCGGCACCCCAGCAAGGGAGTCCAGAGTGCCCGAGCCACACCCACCCATTTCACAACCTCCTCCTCTGATGAGCCACATCCAGCGCAGCACCTGGTTTAGCCTTCTATTTATTTTATGTATTCTCTTTCCTGGCAATTACTCTCCCTCCCATTCATCCCTGCAGAAAACTTCCTGCTCCTGGTGGGGCACCTCCTGGGTGTCCTGGGGGAAAGCAGAATGCTTCTAACGAGCTCGATGCATAATTTCCTATCAGATTTATCCAGGAGTGGATAAACCAATGTTTTAAAATGAGAAAGGAAATGCAGACTCCGATCTGGAGAAAATAAAGGCAAACCTGGAGCACATATCAGCACTGAAGGTTGGAAGGTCTCAGTGGCATCTGGCTCCATAGAGCAAACATTTTCGTCACAAAATTAGCTCGTTACCTTTTTTAATCTGTCAATGCTCTGATTTCTCAGGTGACCCTGGGCAAGGCAGTGCATTAGAATTACTGCTAGAATGGAAATGGTACTGTTCCCCCTTTGCTGCCCCTTTTACACCTTGAGCCCGGTGGGTATGATGAGGTGCCACAGCAGCTGCCACAGAGACATTCCTTATCTGAAATTGCTCCTTTAAGCATTCATGTAGCATAGTTTTCACAGAATCAGTATTTACCAACTAGATCTGCAAGCAGCTCATTTTCCGTGCATTAGTGTCACTCCGAGACAGTGATTTACTACCTCAGTGAGGAGGTGCTTTCCCTTCGGGAGAAGCTCGTTTAACCCTCCTCCGGGCCCTGCCAGATGCCTGTAGACAGCATGGGGAAGAGAGTGGTGGTCTGCAGCATCCTGACCCCTGGGGGGTTGTGCAATGCCTGGCTGTGCTCTACTGCAGCACAGGGAGTGCCAGCCCAGGGCATCCTGAAAGCTCAGCCTCCTGCACGTGAGCTGAATCTCAGCCAAATACAGAGGAGATCTGAAACACTGCCTGCTTTTAAAAGGATCATTTCAACAAAAGGGTCTCACCCTTTGTGTGCATAGCACAAGCTGGGTGACCTTACTGATACCTTCAGCACATGGCACATTTATTCTGACCACTGCTTGTGTCACAAGACTGATGGTCCCTGATCAGAGGAATATTCAAGTGATACATGCTTCATCATGCTTGCCTGGGTGGATTCAGAGTGCAGAGATCAAGGCAAGAGCTGGGACAGTGCCCTCACAGTCAGTGAGCGCACTGACAGTGCCCTATGGTCTTGCTGATGAGGTAGCAGACATGCTTGACTTTATTATTTTCCATACAGTTTTCAAGTATAGTTTAAATAATTGGTATTTTATTGCTTTTTCTTTTGATGTGTCTTGGTCCTATGGCTGCAAGATGCCTTCTCTTCTGAGAGGGAGTGAGAGGAGCAGGCTGTGTTTGGATATGAATGGAAGGTATAAACTGTGAAAGTCTCCCCAGGCAGCAGATTCCCCTACCCTAACTTTCATTTTCCTTTTCTGCACATACAGGTGCAGAACATTACTTTTGTGGGTGCAGGGTAGGGGATACATCAGCATCTCACTTCTTTTCTTGTCAAATAGAAGAAAGAGCCACATTATGTTCTTAGTCTTCCCCTGAAAGGATCGAGGACAAGATAGGAATCCGAGACCTACTGAGAAACAATCTCCATCTATTTTATCAAATTTCATGACTCATTCTTATAAGCCAGTAGTGAAATAATACCTTTTCTTTTTCATGAAGCAGATTCTAAAGATACTCAAAGCCAAGAATGAAAATATCAGCAACCTAGAATATGAAATGGGGACAATTGGCAGCCCTGCATATAGATAGCTGGTAACACATCCAAGATGTTTGCCTTCTAATAATAGAAAGCTGTAAGAGGCATATGGAGAAATTGAGCTCTAAGATTTTTATTTCCTATGTATAAATACACTGAAGTCACAGATGTCTCTGCAGTATCAATCTGCCAAGACCAAATGCAAGGAACAGACCCCAAAGACACCAAGAAATGTGGAATAACAAGGTCCACATATTGAAGAGTTTGTTCCCTTTCTGATAGATGGATGTTTTAAAAGGTCTACCAATCAATCTGAAATAAACCAATTGATCTATAAAGAAAGCCACATTTTCTTTACATTCTCTTTTGCCATTAAACCAGGGTGTTGGTGCCTGTACTACTAAGGGAAGCCATGTCTTGCCAGGAGCACATGTCTGATCACCTCCCTGACTCCCTGAGTCATGACAACACTGTCAGCTCTACTAGAAGCCTCTAAAAAAGGTACGAAACATTGTGAAAACAACTGTTGTGCAGGTAAAACCTGTTTTTTCAAAAAATTGTGTGCCTGGTGACATTTAGATTAGATCTTTGCCATGTTAACAGAAGCTTTGAGTTCTAAAGGATGAAAATGTAATTTTCATATGTCATAAACAGAAATTGTTAAACTTCATGGCAATTACAGTCTCCAGCACTGGAAGCAACACTTTTACACACCAGATCAGCTGGTAACCTGTAAGTCTTATGAGATAATGCCTATGATTGATACTCATAAAATCTGCAAGGGGAGTCTGTAGGTCCCAGGAGAGCCATAGACTGTCTATAGCTTTTACAAGTTCTACTGCAGCAAGAGGCCAAGTTTGCAATTTCCAGGAGAGAAATATTTATGGGTCATGAACCTTCAGTCTGTGCCAGGAGAGCCTTCATCTATTGTCAGGAGCATATATAAACTCTACTTTTACATTACTCAGTTGTCCAGACATGGGGAAATTGGATTCATGCCCATACTGCCTATATCTGCTGAATTGCTTCTAATTTTTTTTTTTTGTCATTTCTTTATGATGTATCAGGCAGAGTATGACAGATTTATCATTAAAGTCGTATGGGAGGCAAAATGCTTTTGCTCACTTTTTCTAGGGACATCTAAGTCTTGTAAAATCTGAAAAGCTCCGTGAACTAGTGAGAAAATGAAGGGACCAGAAAAGCGAAATGTAGTCAAGTTAAGTGAAAAGGTATTTTTTATGAAACTAATTTCTTTTTTAACTTCCTTGAAATTTGTAAATGTAGAGTGAAGGGATGGTGGGCTCTCTCTTGTCTCCTAAGTATTAGGATTGCATCTTTCCCATTGCTGGGAAGGTGACATCCAATATTCATTAGTTCAGTATTCATTTGTTCCTTGCAACAAACAAAGAAACAAAAAGCTTTGATATTCCCCTTAATTTCAAGAACACAATTTAAATAATTAAAAAGTACTTTCTAAAATAAGTCAGAAAAACAGGCTTCCTACATAAGATTTTTAAAACACCTTGTTCCCCTTGTAAATCTTTCAGTAATTTATGAAACCTTTTGAGATCATTTGTATTATATTGCAATAAAAATGGAAGCTATTATGACAGCAGGTGTCATTTGGTGCAAAGGAACATGTATAATCAGCCATGAAACACCTTCCTACTGGAAGAAGTCAGTCCAGAATTAAAGAGCAGGGCAAATGTCATCCCTGAGTGTATTCACAAGGCAGCAACAACCATGACAAACAATGGCACAATTCAAATCAATTTCCAGAGGTCCTTAAACAGATCTCCTTCAAATTGTAAGAGTATGTTTATTAATGACTGAATCGTACAGCAGCAAAGAAGCTGTCAGAAAAACTTGGCTATTTTTTCCAGTGCTATCTGTTCCTCTAGTGAAAGATATTACCTCTTGCTCCAAACTTCTGCATTTTTGAAACCATTCCTAGAACCCATACTACTTTTTTGGTAGGGAGCAGCAAACATAATGCAAACCTCCTCCCAGCTGCTTTTTGCGGGATTTCTTTGCTGTTTTTCTCAGGCATTGTAATTTGGCATCCAGCTTCTGCTGCGTCTGCTAAAATGCCAAGATAAAAATCAAGTCTCTCTTGTCCAGAGCCCCAGTCTGACATGTATAAAACATTATTTTCCCTCCAGCAAAAACCTCTGCAGACCATTCCTTGCCCCAGTGCCTGGGTCTTCTGCAAAGCCATCTGTTGGTCTTGCAAAAAGATGGGGATCCTGACACTGCTGTATGAGGGATTGGAGCCTGAATGCAATTAAGTGGCAATGCCACAACATCCCTGTGCTTCAGCTGTTTCCACTAACAGAAAATACTAAAAAAAACCATGAAAAAGCAAAGCAACCTCATAGGGAAGGTGCTATCATCAAGCAAATATCAAGGAGACACAAGAGGAAGTTACTCCCTTCCATGTGCTGCCTCTTTGGTCTGCAGGTAGTCTGTGGGTCATGTGGCAACATCAGCACAGTCAGAGGGAGAGGGGAGCAAGGAGCTGCCAGCATTTTTCCTTTCCTGGTCTTGCTGCTGATGTGGAGCCCTCCCATGTTCTCCATCACAGAATCACAGAAAAAGCTGAGTTGAAAAGGACCCATAAGGAAGGGAGGCAAGTCATGGGAGAGGTGATGGAGAGACACCACTAACATGAAATCTGGGTCTCCTGAAGGAGTTAAATACACTTTTTTCTATGCCTTTGTTGATCCATAGATAGCACATTTTCAATTCTACCCAATCCACCAACCGAACTAGCAGGATTGAATGTGAAACTCCTAATATTATTATCATAGTTGTTGTTATTATTATTATTAATGATAATAGCAATAATAGCAATAATAGCAATAATAGCAATAATAGCAATAATAGCAATAATAATAATAATAATAATAATAATAATAATAATAATAATAATAATAATAATAATAATAGTAACTTTAAAGAAGGTTTATGCCAAACAGCAGAATCCCCTCATCCTTGTCCTAGGAAATGTTTTAAGAGCCACCTCCTCTTCCTGCCACCATTTGCCTTATCCCTCCATGATGGGGCTTTCCCATGTGCTCCATCTCCTTGTCCTCAGCAGCTCAGAAAGGAGATGTTCAGGCTGCTTCCCTCCCCTTCCAGGAGCTGCTTTTTACAATGTTCATTGCAGCTCTCTCTGAGCAGACCGCTTGTGCAGGAAGAGATGTCCCTTTGCAAGTGTCAGTACTGGATCAGTCATATTTGCACTGAATCCACCTAAAAATCCCTCACGTCTCCTCCAACAAGAACATGGTTGCTTTAAGCATTTCAGAAAACTCTCTCTTTGTAGCCATAATTTTATAAGCAAGCATGAGAGTGGGGACTGTTTTAATCCAGCTTGTTCAGCTGCTGCCAACAGAGCTGACTCCATACTCACAATCCCTCCTGGTTGTGCCCCTCCATCGTGTGGGACAGCACAGAAGGGGACAGCATAGCATGAACTGTGGCAACAGCAACCAGACAACCTCAAACAGTGTTAAAAACTGGCAATCTTGAAAAGCACACCCATTAGCAACCCACCCTTCTCTCCTGCCAAGGTCATTTTAAATATATATGTATATGTAGAGTTGTATATGTGTGTAATTTTTTGTGGCAAGAAAATAAAGTGTTTTCAAATTCTACACCCTCTCCTGTGGAAATTATTTATTTTTCCTTCTCTTTTTCAATACTAGTAACAAGACCACCTCATGAGCAAGAGCTGAACAAGGCAGGTCTTCTTTGCTTCAGACCTGCCACTCACACATAAGTTAAGCTGCAAGTTTCCAAACCAGGAATATAAAATGCTGTTTCCACCCACCACATCAACTTGCTGTGCAGAAAGTCACATGCGAAAAATTCACTTTAAATCTGTTAAGTACATGGCCAACACTCAAGCTGCAAAAATAATCTGATTTTCTCTTATTCCAGGCTGCCCCAACAGAAAAAAAGACTGTGAGTCTGTGTCAGTAATCATGAGTATTGGCAGAGACAAAAGCCAAAGGTGGAGCAGAAGTGAGAAGACTCTCGCCTGTAGGCAGGGACAGGCAACACAGAGGGCAGGAGCCAAGGAAATCCCTGGTGGAGAGTTGAGGTGTGATCCTATAGCAGAGACAACTTGGCATTGAAAACAAAGATGCACTGAGTGAGTGCATCAGAAACAACCAGGAAAGATGGAGAAGGGCCCAGGACTAAGGATGTGCCAAGGAGTGCTTTGCACAGTGGCACTAGTCTGGGACAAATGTGTCAGGGAGCAGAGGAATGGAGGTGGCAGAGGGCTCTGCAGCCCTGGGAGGAGGTGGCTGCAGTTGCACACCACACCAGGATATCATAAACCATTCATCACAAGGAATTCTATGCATAGTGACCCTACAAGACTTATTATTGAGGCAGATGCTAGCCCAATATTAGCAGGAGAAGCTGAGAAGTTTGGCCTCTGCAGTATTCCCTGAGAATGTATAAATCCACAGTATATGTGAAACCACCATGACATTAAAAGGAAATCCAAATGTTGTTACAAAGAAATACCCGTAAATAATCCCAAATTAGAGCCTTAGTGTGAAGCTGAAAGTCAGGTACTTCTCGGCTAGGGCTGGTGGACACATCTTAGGTGACAGCAATCAGTGCTGGGAGGGGTTGTGCTTCAGCTTGGTGCCAAATGTTTCAGGGTAGCTGCTGAGTGAACATGGTCACTGGCTACTCCCATGACTGGTACAAGTAATGTGACCACAAAATGGGCGTTCTAGGGTCACATCTCATAACATGCCAAGAAAACCATGTGTAGTTAAAATAACAGTACTAGAAACTGCCTTAATGGAAAATCCCATATTTATCAGTGATTTAAACTAGATCATCTGTGCAGGTACCTTTGGTATTTACTGTAAAGTATATTTTTTTCAGTAATGAGACAGATAAAATTGGAAAGCACAGGGACAGTCAATTCACTCTGCTCCTTTTTCCCCAGCTAGGCTTTTCTGGGCTATTGCTCAACAGCATAGTAATGAATGCAGTAAATCTGTTTAACTTGACAGGTAACGGGTACATGAAAAATGCCACCCCCTCTAAACACATATGACAATTTTCTAAACTGTGGAATAATTTAGGTTGATGGGGCTTGTGGAGGTCCTCTGATCCACCCCTACTCAAGCACAGACTCAAATACTTCATCAGTTTTCTGACTTTCCATCCTGAGAGAAAAGAGAAGTCTCTCATACTTATAACCTAAATGCTAGAGGGGCGAGGTTTAAAATATATATCTGTCCTCAGCATTCCCCCTGCTGTCTGACTTAGGCAAAGCCAATGGTTCCTAGTGCTCAGGCATTTCTAGAAACTTTACAGGGCAGATATTTCCTAAACTATTCAGAAAAGGGGCTGAAATTTCCCAATGATCTTTGGTGTAGTACATGCTGAAGGATAATAAAATGGAAAATGCAAATTGATGTAGATAAGCAGAAAGTAATGCACATGGGGAAAAGCACTTCTGTTGCAGACAGAGTGAAAAACTCTGAACTAGCTGTTTAGAAAAGGTCTTGGAGAGAGATAGTTTGTGAAAATGACAGCTCAGTGGTCAGGAGAGGTCAAATGGGAGGTTAGAAATGTAACTGGGAAAGGCACAGCAAAGGACATTGTGCTAGCTGTCAGCACACCAGGCATGGTACAGCTCTCTTCATTTCAGAAATGAAGGGGAACTGAGAAAGAGACAAAAATAAGGGAGAAGGATGGCCAAAGACTTCTGTGAACAGAGAGATTGAGCAAACCAGGACCTCTCAATCTGGAGAAGACATTGCTGAGAAAGTAGATGAGTGCCCTTCTCAAAATCATGAAAGGTGTGGGGACTGACAGGAAACTATGTTCACTGCCTCACTGATACAGAAATTAAAAAACACCTAGTAAGTTTACCAGGTGGCAGATTCAAAACAGTGGGGAGAGGCTCCTTCATGCAATGCATGATAAGCTGTGGAGCTGCTTGCTGCAGGACCCTGCAGGCAGTGAGATTTTTCATAGCTCCAGGGAAGACCAAAGCCAAAAAGATATTTTTTCAAGGAGTAGTAAATACAAAGGCATCACTCCTGGCTCCAGAAGTCAACCCAGGTTTGTCTTCCTGCTATCCACTTCACCACACAGGTGGTTTGGCCCGTGAATGCTACAAAATTACAGTCATGGCAGTGCCTCAGAGCTGTAGGTCCTAAAGGAGGGGAGATGTCAGAGAAGGTAACTTGCAGGGCCCAGCATCCAGTTCCACGCTATCAGCCCTCTGACAGATAAGCAAAGTGTCAGGCTGGCACAAAATTGGTGGGTGCAAATTAACCCATTCCAGACTTCTGAAGAAGCAGAGTGCTCGGGGAGCACCTGACACCACAATGATCTATTTTCAGTCTGAGCTAGGAGCACTCAAGCAGGATTTACTGTATCCTTGAACCACAGACTCAGCTGTCCCGGTCAAACCAGATCTGTGAAGTCACCCAGCTGAACAAAACACGCGTAAAGTCAAATTTTCTTTCTGTCTAAAGATACAAACAGTTTTCTTAAAAATAGATAATTTCATGGATCTTTCCAAGCACAGAAGCAAAAACAGGACAACCTGCCCACTCTGGAGAGATGAAATTCCTCCAGGTGCAGGAGCCCTGTAATTGCCCTGCTGCCAAGGGATGTGTGATGAGGAACAGCCCCCTGCTTGTATTACAACTCCTTACTCTTTTCTGGTCTGCACTGCTGTATTTTCCACACTACTTTCTAGATCCTTGATGCCTAAGACCACATATGCTGGCTTTGTTACTCAAAACCAGAGCTGGAAAAAAAGCAAAAAACCTCCTTTATTGAACTGCCTGCTATGGCTTTGATTGAGAAATATAACACCCCAAGGTGAGTTATTGACTCAATTGTCACCCATGAAATGTGTGCTCTTGGTGACAGACTAAGAATGCATTTGAGTGTGCATAGCACATTTGCACAGCTCTCTCAACATCTGGAGTGAGATTTTTTTGTGGGTCCTGCAGCTTGCCCTCCACACATGGTACATATGCCCCCAACTTCCAGCTCCCTACAGCCTGCAGAACACCAGAAAACTCAGTCTGACACAGTTTAAATCTACATCTCTGTGGTTTGGTTTTCTTAATTATGTAATGGGGATGGGTTCGAGAGCACTGGTGCTGTGAATATGAAGCAAACCTTTGAGCAGCCCCCACAGTTCGTGGCAAAGCTGCTGTAACACCGTGTCAATCATGCCAGCTCTGAGCACAGAAGGCTGCAGTGGCACTGTTAGATTTCAAATAAAGATCATTCTTGGGGGAACTGGATAATTTCTCTGCATGGAGCTGGCTGTTTCAGATGCCTGCAAGAGAAAATGGAGCTAAATATTGTTCATTACGTTTAACTCATCTGATTTTTAAAAGAAGAAATTTGCTTTGAAATGGCTTTAAAGCTCTCCCCTCTGGAGCTCTGGGTATTTTATTGCCTGAGGCACTGAGAGAAGGGTGCACCCTTTGCTTTCCTGCCCTCAATTTCAAATTCATTGCTAAATGATGAAATGCAATTAAACATTTCTCCATGTGAAGACAGTTCCATAGCTGTGAACATCCTTGTGCCACACACAGGTTCAGCACAGATGAGAACAGACCATCTTGCCTCACCCAGGCAAGCTCTGTAAATGTTAGCTGCTGATCCAAGACAATGCCTTACCTGCAAAGGCTGGATTTCCCCTTAAGAATCTAGCTCTTGGCATAACATTTAGTGTTCAAGATTTTTTTTAAGGGTCTAGTTTACTATACACACTGCATTTGTAATGACCTTCCTTGGGAATTGTGTCTGACATGAGATACGTCTCAAATATCAGGCTGTGCAATAATGTAATTAATTTTACCTTCCAAGGCAGGGAACCTAAGCAGCTAATAAAAAAATTAATTTTTATTAAATCAGTAAAGTTAATTGCCTGTACATAACAAATGAAAAAGAAATACATACTTTGGAAGATGGCCACAGGTCTCCGATCAATATAAATTGAACATGCTTCTACATACCTCAGAGTAAAATTGTATTTCAGTACTTTATTGAGTATCCTCAGAATTCCTTGACAACATACTGCTAGGAAATCAGGTTACTCACATATTCCTACAGAAGGCGTGGGAATGCCAAGTTCAATGGTGTCAAAAGGGTGCACATCATCATCCCATGGCAAAGGGACTATTTACTTCTTGGGTTTATAAAAAATAATTTAATGTGGAAAAAATAAACATCAGATGTATCACATGATTCATTACGAAGTAAGAGTTACTATTACAATCTTCATAACCCAGCCACACGCAAAGAAAAATACATACTGTTTTTTAATTCTGTACCATTCCTCACAGCATCAAGACTTTTTGCAGGAGTAAGAACAAAACCCACTCAGCTGAGTATGGCCTTGAAGATCAGGCCAAATTTAAGTGTTACAAGGTAGTGAATCTCCTGTCACTTTCACTGTCACTCACAAAAAACTGTTATCTCTAATTTTGAGTGCTTGCAGGAGAACAGCCATACACTCAGGAAATGAACTTGTCAAAACCTTTTCTGGCTTGAGAGTATCACGAGTCTTGGCTTTTGACCAGATTTTTACTACCCCTTGGATTTAGCTGAACTGAAAATATTCTTAGATAAGGATATCATCTGAATCTCTGCAATCATGGGCTCAAGCTATGCCAGAACATTCAGAAGGAGGCTGAACTAAGATGAGAGAGCAGAGGAGTTTGATTTGGGTAAAAATGCATCTAACTCAAAAATTTGTCACATTTTAGAAAAAAAATGAATTGTATTATAATAAAAGTTCACTATTTGGGAAGGTACACATGCTCAGGTAGTACAAAATTGCATCAGAGAACTTTTGTGACAGTGGAATCGCACACATGGAAGCCATGAGGAAGGTGACCTGGGCTCGCACCAGTGTGTTCAGTGGAACTTGACTTCTCTATGTCACTTGGATGTTCAAGATGTGAAAGTCTGTTTGGTGCTACTTACTAAATTCTGCCCTTAAATAAGCATACACAAAATAGAGCAGCCAAAACCGAGGAAATATTCTGGGACTTGAAACCTGCTTTCCATTCCTGGGGAAGTGTATTGCCTGCCCTTTGTGGAATATAAATCTTGTTCCTTCAACCAGCTAATGAATAAGCCCCAGATACACGCACCCCATCTAATAGGACATAGCACATCCATGCAAGTGTCCACCTCCTCTCAGGATGAAGTGCTGTAAGAATTAAAGCCACTGAAGGTCATGCTAATATGTAATTGAGTCATGGAGATAGATGAATCACACAAGCTGCTTGCACAAAATGATCACTTTTCACCATGTGATTACATAAAAGCGAGCTTGGTTATAGCAGAGGGAAAAAGTTATTCCTGATCCTGAGTTACATTACCCCAGTCCAGCCTATTGAAATCGCATGGCTGAAACCAGAAGGGGAAAAGATTATCCATCTGAAACCAAATGTCTCCATTATGCAATGAACAATCTCCGATTATAGTACTGGTGTCCAAAATTAATTAGAATCCACCAAGCTAGACCATTTCAATATTTCTAATTTTATCATTTGGCAATTAATCTACTTTTGGTCACATAGTGCATACTGCAAAAAGAAACTACTGCCTGCTCTCAAGCCTTACTAGATAGAGAAGGACCTCAAAAATAGATGAGAAATGGTGTCCTGTATATGTATTTTTCAGCAGTTCAGAATACTGCAAGGAAGAGCAGGTGTGCAGCACAGGTAAATTTTTCCAGTTACCTGAAATGTCTGGTTATTCATTTATAATAATGTCATTTATAATCAAAGACACTCATAATCTCAGGAAGGCTTTGCATATCATGGTTATTTAGGTTCTGTTTTGCACAGTGCCTATAACAGGATTCCATTTAAGGGTTTCTGAAGAAGAAATATTATGCCAATAGAAATGATAGTAATTGTTAGCAGTGGCAGAAGGAAAGGATGAGACTGAGAGATTGGATGGCAGTGAGGCAAAAAGGAGTTCATCCACCGCAACAGTCTCTCAGATACAAGACTGTCCCTAGAAGATTGTTTCATTGTCCCTTCAGAATAAGTGGGTGTAAGTCCATTCACCTTATTTAGCACTATGTCCATGGCAGTAGTTTCTCATGAGCTTGCCAAAGATCAGTGTTGTGGCTGCTGAGTGCACAGGTGGTGTCACTACTCGACAAAGAAGGTTTGCTTATTGCCCATTCAACATCCTGTGAAGAAGATGGGAAAGAAGTAGAATAGCCAAGACCAGGTAATACTCACTCCTCCCCAGTTCACAACCCCAGCTCAGCCACACCTGACCCACACATCCCTGACAGACATGTGGAGCTGTACTGAGAATTGTGCACAGGAAAAAAACCTCTCAGTGACCGGCCTGTGAGTGGAATTCAGGTACAGCTGAATTTCAGCTCACCATTGTTCAACAGTAACTTCAGGGACTTGACTCAGAGAGCTAAAGGGCAGGCTTTAAAGGACTGGTTTTCTTCGTGACAGAAGCAATCCCTCACAGACGGTTTTCACGTAACTACCCTGTTTTGGAGGCTGAAAGAATTTATCGGGACGATTTCCAAGCTGACCTACATTCCAGAGGACCAACTTCAACCTGTTTAATTTCAGAGCATAGATGAAGCCAAAATGTTCTGCTGTATTCTCACTTCCAAGAACCATGGCCATGTAAAGGAAAAAAAGCAAAGCCTCTCTTTTTCAGTTCAACCGCTCTTTTATTACAATATATTTTAAATATACCTTTGAACCAGCAGGCTTTCTAAGACTGTCACCTTTTTCTTTTTTCCTTCTGCTTTTAGGTCTCAGATTCCTTTTCTGTAGAAGATATTAGCTTTGCACTGAGAAATACAAAGGGGAATGTTTCAATGACAGCAAGATGCAGCACTAGGTGCAATGTTATATTCTGAGTAAATGATACCATACAAAGGGCAGAGCAGAGCATGAAGAGCATTGATTTCCAGAAGACTTATTTCAGTACTTAGCAGAGTTTGATAAGACTGCTCTCCTTCATTGCCTGAGTTGTTAAGAGGCTATGTCCCACACCAGCAGGCAGCAATATGGTCTGAGCTAAATGTAACTCATCACCTCCTGCGGGGTTGTCAGCATTAAATTGTTCCTGGGCTCACCACCCCAGCCTCCTGGAAAACTCAAAGGCATCCCACAGTACGACTGTGTGCTAAGGTAGGAGAGCCCAAATTGCACTTTGCACTCTAGAAGGTGTCACAAAGCAGGTTTTCATCATCAGAGCACTCTGTGACCTACTCCAAGGGCATCTGAAATCACCTGGCATCCAAGGATGAAGGTCTGACTGGTAGCTGAGAGCCTCCAAGGGTGAAGCTGTGCAGAAGGAGACCCTTTGGTCCAACGCAATGGTATGCTCTTTCAAAATTTCAAAACCAAGAGCAGCAGCATCACTTCAGAGAACATTTTACCTAGCAGGTTTCATCTACCTCAAGACAAGATGAACTATGACTTGAGAGTGCTGCCTTCTTTGCTTTAACTAGGGTCTGGAGAACAAGCTCAAGAGCAAAAAAAAGTACATCTACAGGTTTGAATATGCAAATCCATCTCCAAGCAATAAGTTGCATTTTGCCTACCCGTATTGTAATAAAACCAAAAGGTTTGCAGTCAAAATCCATAAATTTATATAACTTTCCAGGGCAAGTTATATGAAATTGAAGTAAAAAAAAAAAATCCAGATGATTTGAAAAGAGAAAATAACCTATTGTTTGCTCAAGTCTGTTACTGCATAGATCTATTTTCTAATAAATTTCGAAGTACCATATAATATATTACTTTAGCTAAAACACAATATTTTAAACCTATTTCTGATCTTGAAAGTTTTTTGAAAATAACTTTCAGCTACTTTACAAGCACAAGTATATCAATAAGATGTTGTCTTATTAGAATGCCCTTCAACCACCTGAATAACTCAATATTGGCAGCAGTTCAGACCACACATCTTGGCAGGGAGACAAGCTGGCTATATATCCAAAGCTATCACTGAGCACACTTTCTGTGGCATGCCAACCTTGAGTACCTTGAAAGTGAATGACTATTTTAAGAAGGTTAAAATGTTGTTGTCAGTTTGTCAATCATTTCATTTCACCAAGTAGCACAGCTTCAACAAATCCTTAGATGTCACAGGCTTCCTGAAGCTGCTGCCAAACTAGAACAGGGAGAGGGATGGATCAGCAGAGCCATTGAGGGAGTGAGAGTCCCTGTGTCATCACGTCTGGAGGCTAGAAACTTGTTTGCTTCACTTTCAGTCTATTTACTGAACATTGAACTGGGAATCTTGATTGCTTCTGAGGAAATAAATAGAAATTATTCTATTTTTAAAGTTCCAAATTCTTCATGCAGTGCTGTGGAAAAGTGACACTGTGGGCAGGAGCTGGGCCAATAGAGACGATTGTGATGTGACTGACCTTTCCAAAGATAAATTGGTTGTAAAATCATGTTCCTAATCTTCTTGTTGCTCCTCCAGCTCTCCTTCTTCACAGCCCACCTTATCCACCTGCAGCTCACTCTGTGGGAGTTATCAGGCCATGGGCAGGTGTCTACAATCACAGCGGTTACCAAAGCAGCTCTGACATCAGGGTCCTGCCTCCCACCATTTCCAGTCCATCACTCCCTCTTTCCTGCTCTCTCCCACTGTTCCTCTCAGCTAATTCTCAGACATGCACAGGGTCATTGCTCCAGAGCAGGTCCCCCCCCAGAGAAAACCTTTCCCTTACGCATCACCCCTTCTGCTAATGTTTCACTTACATCTTTACTGTCCTGCTCATCGCCCAGCACTTCCCCTTGCATTGTCCCTGGTTGTCCACCTCCTCCCTGCCTCTCTGATAACTGGGCAGCCAGTGAAAACAGCAGCAGGCCAGCAGAGTTAATGTTGCCTTGTCAAATCATCTACTTCCAATACCAGTTGGTTCCTTCAAGGAGAAACAAAAAACAAACCAGAACATAGAAGCATGAAAATGCCTTTGCAAAGTTTGGATGCTGATGTTTAGTTTCTTGACATGATGAATTTACCCGGAAAAGCTGTATCTCAAGCATACAGGAATCTGTTCAGAAAAAGGCACTGCATGTAGCTGGCAGGCAGCAAGACATTGTGTCAGTGACCATTACCCTTCTCGGGTAATATCCTTGTCAAAGACAATAGGACTGCTCTGCACGCATAGGATGCAGAAGCAGCCACTGAGCAGGCAAATTCCAACTCATTTCACCAGCCATAAAATAAATCCTGTGTCTATCAGTGCTTGTGTAGAAATGAAAGCTGTTTTATGACCAAAGCATGAGAAGAAAGCCCTTCAAATGCCCACTTCAAAGTCTAAAGCTTTCTTAGACTTTTGACACTTTCATTCCCTTTAGCTTTTTGCTGAGTACAGTTTCAGCAACAACGGGAACAAGGAAATTACACCACCAAATTGGCTTACCACCATGTGTGAATTCTTATTTACAAGCTACGGAGAGCAGCATTTTTATCCCTGGCTCAGCTCTAGCTGCAGCGAGTGAGTCTGAAAGCAGCTGCACAGCACAGGGCTGACAGCAAGCAGGGCACTGCCCCAGCCCAGCCTCCGCTCCTCTCTCCTGAGGTGATCAGGTATTGCCATGGAAGTGCCCCTGTGTCAGGGGAGGATCAGGGACCCACCATGCACTAGTATGACCTACTGCTGCCCAGGCCATTTCTCTTCTATTTCTGACCTTCTGATTTTCTCACCTCACACAAAAAGGGCCACTCTTATTGATGGTCCCATTGTTTTTTCTGCTACACAGGGCATCAAAACATTCAGTGGTGCTGGAAAGGAGGTCAGCCACTAATAAAGACTGAGCATGAGCCTATGCCTAAGAGTCAGGGTACCCACATAGGGAGGAGTCAGAGGTCCTGTTTCCCACTCCCCAGAGCACACTGGTGTACCAAGAACGGGCAGGAGCTCTGGAGTCATCTTTGCCCCTGTATTACATCTCCAGTGCCTCTTCATCTATTGCATTCATACACCGCTGGTTATAGATATTGCCACATGAAATAAAGGGGTTTGAGACATTTTATTTTGCTGACATTCCTCATGTTTTCCCACATTCCTTATGGCATGTGGTAGGGAAGGAGATCCCACAAAATCCATCGCTCTTTTTCATGGGTTTTCAGCAAGATATCCAGTGAAGCAATAAGTAAGATCTCAAATCTACCTTTTGGTAATGTTTTTGCTGGATTAATTTGAAATACATTACAAGAAAATGTTGTCTTAATGATTTTTTTTCAGGTTATTATATAAATCACACCACTCCCTCCAGAATTATGGAGGGTCCTATTTATTATTCCCTCTTTAGTTTCTATCACCTACTGTTGTCCCAAAACTTTCAGAGATGTTGTAATATCCCTTCCCAATGTACTAAAATACAATGTGCCTATTGCTAGTGCACAACATCAAAGACCAGATGAAGTGACTGAGTTTTTTGTTTGAATCTAGGAAGGAGAGTTCCAGGAACATAACAATAAGTTATAAATAACATCCACCCTGGTGCACCTGACAAATGCAAGCCATAAAAAACCAAAAGGGCTATAACATGCTCCAACTAATTTAAGATCTTTCATATAAAAGACCAAAAGCCTCAGCTATGACAATGTGCATGCACACAAAAAAAAGTCAAACAAAAAACCAAAAAAGCCAGAAGAAATAAAAAGTATCATTTTCCTCATATTTCTGCAGGAACAGAGAGTCTATTACATAACAGAGCTGAGATGACCCTAAAAAGACTCTAAGCTGTAAAAAGAAAAATTGATAGTGTTTGCTAGTTTGATCTGAAGATAAACTCCTTCTTGGTCTTAAACCTACTGACTGGATCCAGGGGGCTGTGTCTATCTCCATTTCAGCCCAGCCACACAATAGGATTTTTTGGCATAAGTATTTTGTTCATAATGTAAATCAGGCATGTAGTTCTATCTTACCCTAGGAAAGCTGTTCTCTATTTGTTTAAACTAAGGAAACTTGGCAGTGTGACTAAGAGGAGACTCCCAAATATGTTTCATTTTACTGTGAGAGTCATTACTAGCATGCAGAAGTCCTAGGATTAGCCCGTTAACATTGGTACAGCCCCTGCCCTGTGATGTGCATGTGAGACACAAGAGGCAGATATAGCTTGGCAGAAGGAAAGGGCAGAGTGAAACAAGCCAGCACTAGGATTGTCCATGGGCCACTCTCTGTACAACCAGCACTGATTTATTTTAAATGTCCCTGCAGGGAAGATTTTACTGGGGAATCAGAATGCAAGCAGTGAGGGAACTTTGCCACTATTTATCTTGAGCTCCTCCACACATTTAGGGAGACATTTAGCAAGTAAACTTCCACAGGTAAGTTCACAAGTTCTCTTACATCTTCTCTTAAGACAGAGGAGAAAATGTCAATTTATTTGCAGGAGGGATTTATCCAAGCTGCCATGGATTGATTCATGGAATAAAATCAAACTCCAGTTTGGCAAGACCAAGGGATTTTTCAGAACTGCATTTATTTCAAGAAACCTGGACAAAGTCCAAGTAGGGTTGTTTTACTAAAAGCCAGTGAGAGAAAGACCTCATCTGACCTGAAAAATCTGAATGCTGCTTGTGTATCATGAATCTTAAAACTGAAATGGCCTGTGGATGCCGTGTCAGAGAGAACTCAGTTTTCAGCCCAGAATAGCCAGTACCCATAGTGGTCAATGCAAAGGCCACGTTCTGGCCCTGCTTGCTGCTGAATCAGGGAAGCAGTGACACCCTACACGTTGCATCCCAACAGACTACCCTTGTCCTTACATCTCTCATCATCCTTAGTGAATGTATTTTGAAGAGTTTGCAGCTTCATTTTGACACAAAATGAAAACAGATTTTGAAACAGCAGCATCTCTTTGTGGGGTAGAGAGTCCTTGTTTTCAGCCCAACTGAGCTTTATGCTTTAGTTTCCAATGCCTAATGAAAATAATTTGAAATAGGAACACTGAAAAGCCTGGATGCATTCTAAGCACTAGTATTACAAATCAGTAAGCATAAAACATACTTTAAACTCACTCCTGTTTCATAAATCCAAATTTCATAGTAAGTAAAGTAGAAATCTTCCTACAAATTCAAAAGCAAACCACTTTCCAATCTCCCTTCATCTGTTTAAATTATGTTGACTGCCATAGGAAGCATAACTTTTAGAAATAACAGATGATTAAACAGCCTTCCTCACTTGTAAATAAGCATGGAATTTGGTGTGTTAGACATGTTATTTGCTTTGCACCTACTAGTCAAGCTCAAGTCCTGTGACTATTTATCTACCAGAGAGACTCCAGGTTTTTTTCATTTGAAATAAATGCCAGATGACAAATTGCTTTTGACTCCAGAGATTTGGAAACTGAACTGCTGCCACACATACAAGATTTTTGCTGGGAGCCATCTGCAAGGCAAACACAAAACTCTAACATTATTATTCGAACCCAGCATAAAATACTGCAAAATACAAACTCAACCTCCAGTTTCACTCCTACTAATATGCACACAACATAAGACTCAAATAAAAATGTTCAGCTGTGAATATTTATGTCTTATTTTTAGCTCTGTTTCGAGGCTTAGTACACCTTTGGTTGCTTCTCATCCTCCAAATAGACAACACAAAAAGACTTATTTTTTGTGCCGATCACATAGTAGCATCTGCAAGACAGAAAGAACATGGTACACAAAACGTAGGCAGAAGTTTGCTGGTACTTGCTTCATTTCAATGGGATGTTAAAAAAATGGAAAAAGTTGTACTGATTGCAGGATATATTTTCAAGAACCATCAGCTTTCTGATGTGTGGTAGTCTAGCGTGCACTGTCATGTCTCCAGCCAAAATTGTAGCAAGGTGCCAATGGGCTCCAGGAACCCCTGATGCTTCAGTTGTGGTTCTCCACCTTTGGACATTGGGCAAATCATGCAGTTCTGCCACATGGTTTTCTCTGAAGACACAAGAAAAATCTTTTTGAATCTCCGCATTAGAAAAAAAGCACTACATGGCAAATCCAACATGCTTACGTTATTAATGGAAATTAAGGAGAAACCATGCCTCTCACTTGCCTTTCAGACACTTAAGTAAACATTCATTATTATATCTATGAGCTTAACTTGGCAAATTGCAGAAGCCCAGCTGGAAAAGGTGCATAGTAATGAAATAAACTTGTGGAAATGTGATCTGAGCAGAAAAAAATCATTATAAAATCAATACTTGATTGCCTTCACTAAACAATTACAATACTGACAAAAATAATGGTTGCAACAGCTCTGCAGTCATTGAAAACAATTTCTTAAGGCACTATCATAAAACACTATATACTAAAGACATAGCAAAACAACTTTTGAAAACCTGAATGTATGCTAAAATACAGAATCTGAATACAGAGGTGAATCAAGAGAGGAAACTCTGTGTTTTAGCAGCTGTGTTCTTTCCCTCTGATTTGGATTTAAATACTGTCCTGGAGGACACAAATGTCAAGATGCTGCCAGTAAATGTGCATCTGATACAATTAAAGGAAGAAGTGGTGACATACACAATTTCCCCCCTATGTCTGACCATGAATCTTGTTGACAGTGATTCAGGTACACTAATTATGTTTTCAGTGAGGAGACAAAAGGACTACCCACACCCCTCCACCAGAAGCATTACATATAAGCTTCAGCACTGCCAAGCACTTCTACACCTTTGTGATTCTACTTGATTCATGGAATATTTTAGAAGATTTTCCAAAGAGAAATGCAAAGCTGTCAGTGCAATCCTAGTAGGATTTTTTCCATTGCCACTTGATTGATCTCTCCAAACTGACTCACAGCTGAAGGCACCCCATGAATCAGAGGAGGATTTGTTTGTCCAAAGCACTGGCAAGGTCCCCGTCACTTAATGGGATTATCCAAATGGCTCACAAATTAACATCTTTTTAACAATTTGAACATATTTAACCTCACATTACCCCCATTGTTTCACAGAATATTATACATATGAGGAACTTCAGCACAGAGCTTCAGCACAGAACTTCAGAGGCTAACGTTTAGATCCTGGAAAGAGGACACTAACAATAATTTGACATTATGTGCCATTGCAATGCCCGGCTTTCAGCACCGTTGTCGTCCTGATGGAATATGGAACTCTGACGGTCTGATCACTTGGACACCTCATGCCGGGGTTCACCCTATGCAGCAGGGAACTGCACAGGGCAAGGAATAGCAACCTGGTTCAAATCCTGCCCTCCTTCTACAGCAGCAGAGAGGCATCCCCAAACTTCCCTGAAGGTGATGATGGTTATACACCGAAGAGATACAGCTAGAGATCTCATTAATAGTAAGCTGAATACATGAGTAGCCTTTCAGGGATCTATAGATTGCAGTGTTTTGCCAGATCCACCAACCTGGTTACAAAGCAAGGATGGTGTAGGCATGTTATCTTGTGTGTCATTTGAAGGTGGTATTGGCATATTTTAGGAGGAGAAGAGCTCTTTAAGGGGCTAAAACAAGCTGTTCCTTGCCCATGCAGCTAGACCCATGCCTTTGAACAAGTACTTGATATTGTCCTTAAAAAATTACCTCAAGACTTTAACATTGCAAATGGGAACACATGTTAGGACAAAAGGAACTGTTAGATGCTCAGGTGTGCATTACCTCCTTCATCACAATTTCTGGGGGCTTCTTCCATGATTACCTCTGCAATCAGCCCAAAACTTTAATTTTATTTTAAGGAAATATTAGGACCTGGACAAACTGTCAGGTACATTAGAACAGCCATGCATGGACAGAGCTATGGTCCAGTCCTGCATTTTTTTCCCAATCTCTGTCTGGCCCAAACACAGGTGCCCAAGCCAAAGCATGACAACAGGGAAAGCACCCATCAGCACCTGCCCTAGTGATGCTCCTGGCCCCCGTCAAGTTGTAGATCTGGGACCTCCTGGACCAGACAAATCATAAACAAGCAAAGTGATAAAGATCAATATCAAGCAAGCACCCAGGACTAAAAATTCCCTTTATATTTCTCATTGTAAAGCACTATCTTCAGAAAAACTATGCGACTTTTTTTGCAACCTCTGCAAATTTTTATCTTTCTTTTTTTGAATGTATAAACTGGGAGCAGCCTTTGAGTACCAACCCTACTAGCACTTAGTACACGGTTCAGCTCCCTTTTGACTCAGCAGTCCTTTAGCTACACGTCATGAACATTTCTTGCTGTAGCACCAAACTGGAATTTCATATTCAAGTACATGCTCATTGGGATTCTTAAGCTTTTATCAGCATCACTGTTTTCCTATGTAAAGCATCTGCTTTATTAAACTTAAATACGACTTTGTGTAACAAGGTCAATTTATCCAGCACTCCAGACTTCTCAGTAGATCTGCCCCCTTATCTCTACACGTCTTTCTACAGTTGTTGTGTGAGTTGCAAGTTTTCTTCTGCCTTCAAGCTCAGTACCAAAAATACTGAGTAGTGCTGGTACTTGCATGGAGCCTTGAAGACTCTCGTGAGACACACTTTATTCTGGTGATGATTTCCTATGACAAGCCTCTAGACTTATGCAAATTCAAGACAATTTAAGGTGTTTTTAGGAATATTGCTCTAAAAATACATCTAATATGCTACTCATGTCTTGCTTTCTATGAGCAATCCAGAGATATGTGCTGCAGGGTCTGGCTTTAAGTATGGCTGTCACAAAACAAAAATGGACCAGGGTGTGATATATATCAAAATAAAGCGAGCAGAAGTGTGAACAGGGTGGGAGTGAGAGCTTCTACACATGCAGTGAGTGCCAATTAACAGAAATCAGAAGTTTGTGCCAGTATGAGGCAGGCACTCCCAGCCCCCCCACTCACCACAGGCTCTGCTCTGCAGGGACTCATTACAAATGTGAGCCAGAAGCAGTCAAGGCTGTGGAGTCTGAGACTATGAGGAATAGGAAGAGAGCCTGAGACTATGAGGAATAGGAAGAGAGAGCAATGAGAATGGTGGGATTGATTTGGGGTTCTGGTCTCTGGACACAGGGTGAGAGAAGAGGATGGAGTTTCATATCCAAGTGTTTAAGGGATGGATGATGTGGGAAGCACTGCTTTGAGGATGTGGCACAACAGGGATGGGACCTCCAAATATTCAAAGTCAACAGCTTTTTCTCATAAATAATTACAAATCTTTCTCCCCTCCTTGTACTTGAATAAATATTATTCTTTTTTAGCCTCCACCAATTAGCTGGGTACTAATCATGTGCAACATAATCTCAGCAAAAATGAAAGCAGATTTGTTTGACGAGATGTAACATGAAATATTGAAATCCCTCTTTTCCCTGGCTTGCCAGCCAAATAAATCACAGGCCACTTTATTGAGTCCCTCTATGAATACATAAACATGACAGGACAGCTTTGAGAGCATCTAGTAAGTCTCATTAAACACTTCCACTGGTAGCGTAATAACATGCTAAGCATATTCTAGCTGCCACACTGCACTGAGAATCAGAGTGCCTCTCTCCTGCTTTTTGAAATGCTGAGCCTTGCTTCCATAAAAAGAAAGATAATATCGTAGTTTTGTATTAAAATACTGGCTCACCCTGCAGGTCGTATATTTTCAAAACTCAGCTTTTCTCACTCTCGTTTTTGGGACACATAATTCGTTAACCTTGGACTGCTCCTGACAAGGTGAAAACTCATTAACCACCTCTGTATAATTTAACACACAGCTTTGTCACTATGCTGGCACCAGCCCACAGGGACGGCTGGGTTCCTGTAGCAGTAGCTTGTTCTCTTGGCAGGTACGTCCTCAATAGCTTTCTCTGGGACAGAAGATAATTACCTGCCCAGTAAAAGGATCACAGTACCAGAAAATCCACACAAATTCTCTATGAACTTGTATAAGGCAAGACCACCTCACCAAGGCCTGTCACAGAGCAGAAAGAAAAGAACTGCTCTTGAGTTTCCCTTTTCATGTTATCTGAACAGTCCCCATGGGAACGATTCCTCTCCCTGTCTCCCCCAATAACCTGACAGTAAGAGAGAGAGGCACACACAAAAAACTTTCAGCTCTCACGTCAAACACTTTTCTTCCCTCAGCAGCCATTTCAGGGGTAGACAGCTTTTCAAAAGTGCTTGTTCTTATTAAAAGCCTAAGAGAACAATTTCAATGCTGGCAATCTCTAATACTTTATATCACTGTGCCCTGTAACAGGCAAAGAAATGCTGACATCATTGCAGGGACATCAGGGAAGTGGCAGCTGGATCCAAGTGGCAGGGAAATGGCCCCATCAGTTTGGAGCCACCTTCCTCAGTACCATGGCTACATCCAGCTGATCCCTAGTTACATTTCCTTAAAGTGGGCTACTTGGGGTTGCCTTTCACCTCTCTGCCAACTTCCTAAGTGTTGTTCAAAGCCTCATGGTACGAGGCATAAAGG
Source organism: Lanius collurio (assembly GCA_020086605.1). Taxonomy (NCBI): domain Eukaryota; kingdom Metazoa; phylum Chordata; class Aves; order Passeriformes; family Laniidae; genus Lanius; species Lanius collurio. The sequence continues at coordinate 12,307,908 of JACBWW010000006.1, forward strand.
CTTCTTCAGTGAGGATCCCTGACTCACATTCACTTTACAGGACAGGCTTTTAGGCCTGCTCATTGCTCCAGTTACTGGGTGGATCCAGCACTGGCAGAATTCCGAAGTCACCAGAGACTCACCAGGCTTCAAAAGCTTGTGGTAGCAATATCTGACAGAAAAATCAGGACTGCATCATTCAATTTATGGTAGTGTTGGAGGGGAAGCAGCTTAGCATGGTAGGGCCTGGGTGAATGCATTAGCAAATGAAAGCCATTGGAACCCTTGTGTCAGATTTCCCCACACGGATTTACTTCTAGGCTGAATGCTAAGCAGGATCTGTCTACTTTCCAATTTCACTTTTAATGACACCAAAATCTTTTGAGCACAACCCAAGGAAGTCAAAGTGGAAGATACTCATTTCACTTAAAGGAAAAACAGTCTAGGAAACTCTCTAGAGTGCAATAAAGGCCCACGCACAGAGAACCCTGAGCTGTGGATCGGTATTCGCATTGCAGAGGGCTTCTGGCATTTGGCAAGTCCCCCAGTCTGCCACCTCCCATGTCTCAGGTGCCACCTATCTACTCTGGTGAAGATACAGTGACAGTCCAGGGGCAACAGCAAGAAAGCAAGAAGAGAATCAAAAAATGAGTTTAGCATTTAAAGAGACAAATTCACCAATTTTTTATCAACATAATTAAAATGCATGAGACCATTTTGAATGGATCAAACTAACTTTTTCATATGGTTCACCTTACCTCTCCTTACATCCTCCTTTATCCCATTCTCACAGTTTTCCACCATGAAACAACTGAAGTTTTGCAAGTCCTTGCCATTGCACCAGAACTTTTCCTTATTTTTCCTTTGCAACCGAATCCTTCAGACCAGGACCTGACCACCTGCTTAAGGGCTGTCCAGATATAGGCAAGGTTTCCAACACCTTCTAGTAATCTCATTTCTCACCATGTTTGCCTGTGTGTCAGGCTCTGGGTGTGAATAAATCCACGGTTCTGGCCCACACCTGGAGCACCACACCAGCTCCAAGGGCAGCACAGCAGCCAGCCTGTGGTCCATGCTGACAGGGAGATAACTGGTCCTGACCAAAACCTCCACAAGTTAGTGGCAAGGCTCCCAGTGACCTGGATGGAGCCTGGATCAGCACTCTAGTGGGACAGTTACAGAGGTAATCTAAGTGGAAGATTCCAAGTGAAAGATTACCAATGAATGACACGTTCATGAGCAGAAGGGAGAGATTATGGCAGGAGGGAAAAATTTTAGCAGAAGGAGCAACCAGTCAACAGTGGTAAAGTAGAATAAACAAAACTCCTACAGGATGATACATAGATAACTTCTCATGATTTCCCCTCTCTAACCCCATCATTGCAAATTTCTTTTATTCACACATAGTTTACATTGGCACCTATTTTACCTCCAAATAATACAGTTCAGATCCATGCAGCAGGCACATTTCATAGCATAGACAATTCAAAGAAAAGACTCTTTCTCACTTTCTCCCAATTCACATTTGTGTGGATCCTTTCCCCTCTTCAGGCTAACAAAAGCTGTCTCTGTAGCCATGGCAGCAACTTTTACCATGAAAACTTAATCTTAAGGAAGTATTTAATGCTGTTCATTTGGACATAATTTAGAAACTGCCCTTTTTCAGGAAGGTAGGCAGAAAATGCCAGTGAGGCCATTTACAGCAAATTAGTGCATGGAAACTGCTGGTAGAAAGACATGGAGGCTAATGCCAGAGATACATTCACCAGACCCCACTGTCGACACTTAAAGGAGGAGGCTGGAAACCAGCAGTCCAAGGAGAAGGAAAGAGAACTCCAAAGGCATCCTAGACTGAGTTGAGCCCTCTCACAAGTTACCTGCCTCCCTGTCTCACTGTGGAAGTCAAATTTTGCCTCATACAGACCTGTGTTTGGAGGAGACCTGGAAACGGAGCTTGTGAAATGGACTGGCTGCTCAGGTAACACGAGACTGAGCAGATGAAACAACCGGGATCATTTTTCCTTTTAATCATCCATTTCTGTGGCATTGGAAATAGTTGATGTGGGCACTTGCTCATGCAGGCAAACAGGGAAAACTTTGGAGGGCAGCAGGGTCAACCAAGCACTCAGGTTATCAGGCAGGTTTGGCATGATGGGGCAGGTCCTGTAGGTCAGGACCAGTCTCCACAGAGGCATCCAGGGTCAGAACTGCCCTGGGATGGCCAGGCAGGTCCATGGAGAGCTGGAGACCTGCACTGTTGCTGCATGGCCAAGGAAGGGGTTGGAATGGGCCCTGGCCCATGGGCACAATGAGGGGAGGTCCTAAAGGAGGTCAAGCAAGGCCAACAGAGCCTGTTAGTGCCCTAAGGACCCTGGCAGTAGCTTGGCTGTAAATGTTCAAGGACTCCAGCTTTATCAGATTTAATTAAAACTGATGGGATGAAATCATACCTATTCATAATGTCTCTTGCCCTCCTTTTCTAAAAACTTAAAAGTCTGTCACTGTAAGCAGATCCTTGAGAAGAGCTGTGAGAATGGCTTGTTATGAAGAACCCAACCTGCAGTGCTGTAGGCTACTGCAATTACCTAAATCTTTAACACTGTTGCAAATTACTCTCATTTGTCAATGTCCCCATCCTGCCCAAACCATGATTTGTTGTTAACATTGCCTTTGGATTTGAATATTCCATGATGCTGCATTTGTTGCAGAAGGAATCTATTAAAAAACAACATGAAATTTAGAGAAGACTTTTGCTTACAGATAGCCTTTGTAATACGACATTAACACTCATCAGTCTTCACTAATTTATTCTTGCTCCCTTGTAATGTGCGTGCAGACACTGTGTGAACAGGAGCTCTATCAAAACAAATGATGCAGTTTCATTCCTCAAGCACAGTAGACAGATTATTACTCCATAAATTGTTCCATTTGTAAATTATCCTATAGTTTAATAGATTTTAGAGCCTGAAGGGGCTTCTGGCATCATCTAGCCTGTATTAACTCTTGTGTAACCACTGCATGTATTAGGTGTACAATTCTATCCAGTGACTCCTAGCAAAGAAGAAATTATTCTCCCAAACTTATTTCAGTTGGGGATCTTTGAGGGGAAAACTATGGACGAAATAAATAATCTTTTGCCCTTAAAAATTACTTTTAAAAGGAAATTTCCCCAGTTAAAGTTAAAAATAGTTAAAGGCAGATTACATTTATAGTAAATGATAGATGTTATCAAAGTGATTTCAGGCTTCACTCCACAAAGGCACTTAAGAGTGAATAGCTTTAAACTCGTGAATTGGCTGGTAGGTTTCTGTGGGACCACTCCTGGGCTTCCAACAGAGCCTGCATGTAAGAGCTTGCTAGAATAACTCTTGCAAAAGCTGACTGAATACATCTATAAAACAGCACCAGATGAGCTTCAGTGGGAACTAAAACTCCAGACTCTAATAGCTGCACTACAGCAAAATGCCTTCAAGGTAGGTCTGCAAACATTATGGTGTCTATATATCACAGCCAGCTGATTTCAGCTCGTCTGTGAGGGTGGTGATATCCTATTTAAAAAAATCAACCCTGGTACATGACACTCAGGCTTGAAAATCAGGGATTTTGCTATCAGTACTCACAAAATGATGCTCATTTCTCCAGCATATGACAAGAAATAGTTGGTGTCTGTGGTGCATACTGAGCAAAGATTGACTTTTAAGTGGTGACTCCTGTAGCTGTGGATGTTTTTTTTAGCTGAAGCCACCTTCATTTACCTTCCATTTGGGAAGACAGCATTGTCACAACAGCTGTGTCATGCCATAAACCCAACCTTTAAACAACATTAATTGGAATCCATGGGAAGCACCTGATACTTTCAGGAAAACACAAAATTGTGTCAAAGCACATCAAAGAAAAGTAAGTTGCACAACAAGAAATAAGTCAAAGTAATATGAATACAGAGAAATAAGAAGGTGAAAGATGAAATGCAACAGACACTATTGCCAGCTTTTGGAAGTAACTGTAGAGTATCCAGGTGACTGAAAAAATTATTTGGGACACTGAGAAAAGAACAAATTAGCTCACTAGCAAGTAAGATTTGAGCTAAGAACCTAACCAAAACTAACAAGACTGGATAATATGACCTCAAGGTGAAACTGTGAACTTTATAGAATCTATATAACAGTAAGCTGATTTTGAGATATCTTCAGGTAGACCATTATCCAGTTTATATCTTAAAGAACATCCTTGATTTGTTCCACAGGTTTGTCCCCACCTCTGATGCTAAAGATTCTTTTAACATGAGGTCTGGATCAATTAATTAAGCCTCTAATTAAGAGCACCAATAAGATTCTGCCTAATCTTCCACGCAGAGCACAGCCTGAAAAAAAAACTATAGTACCTTAGCAGTAATGACAAAGCTCCTCCAAAACCAGTAGAGCTATTTTTCTTTCCTCCTCTCCAAAGGCAGAAGTGAATGAGATATTTGTACTAAAAAATATGAAACAGACTTCTCAGTTAAGACTTGGTCAGGTAAGGTACTTCCCTAAACCTTTGGTTTTGCGGTTGTAACTTGAAAAGAAATTATATTCCAAACCTCTAGAAAGGTTTGTTAGTGGCTGTGAAGACAATAAAGTGATACCTGCATGCAGCATACTGAGGAGCAAAAGGAATGCCTTCACTGAGTGAAACAGCCACCTGCCACCTACACAAGCCACCTATACCCTACAAGCAGCAGCAGTGCACGGAGTGCTCCTGAAGGGCATCTTTGGTTTAGTTATGTTTGAAGGGAATTCAACCCGTGTGCTCCAAGACCAATTTTTTATGTGAACCAAAGCATGCTAAGGGGGCAAATGCTGCTAAAGCACACTCCTACCTCACATTAAAATATCACTGGCACACTGCCTGCAGGCACCAGCCTGCTCGGCTGGGTTCAGAAGCTAAGCAGCAAGTTAATGCTTCTGGCAGGACTTGAAAACAGGTTTACTAAGGCTCTTTGGGATTTCTAATGTAAGTTCAATACTCAGAGGGAAAGATCAGGCCTTCAGGTGTTTTACTATAGTGAGCTGTCATTGAGTTCTGAGTGCCAAGGTAGTCACAGAAGACTTCAGCAACATATATGAAACTAAAAAAATAAATCAATCCCCTTCAAGTTTTGTATAGAGGCTGAAAGTTTCATAAATGATCTGAGGTGATGCATTTCAAAAAATTAGGATGGAGACAAGAGTTTGAGACTGAAGGACACGGGCACACAAAAAATTAGAAAAACTGAGGTAACCACTGCTCACTTACTCACTATAAAATTCAACAGAACTTGGAGGACTGAAATCTTTGGCTGAAGGATAGAAACACAGTGAGGACTGGAGGTGGGCAAAACCATGAGTGACCTCCTTTGAACTTGGAATCACAAAAGGGAAATCAACAATACAAAACAGAGACTTCTCTAGTAACACTAGGTCCTACAATCTTCTTGTCCCACATCTGTTTCCTGCTGTAAGTTTCTATTTTGGTACTGAAGCATGCCAACTGCCCAAACAATTGTTTTGTGCATAAACAGTCTAGACACAAACAGGGTTACAAACGTTTTTGGGTTTTGTCATTTGGTTTTTCTAAGAAAGATTTTCCTGGCTTTGCAAAGACTAATCCATGTCCAAACAGGTGGCACATAGAGTAAGGAAGTCGGAGCAAGTTACACACAAAGCAGTATCACATCAGTCCCTCTTGTCTGCCTTGTTCTGTACAGTTTGCTGTACCAGGACCAATACCCCACACGTGCACCCTGTGAAGTAGGATCAGACCAGATCACTGCACGTTTATGCAGTGGGGTTCCAGCTGCAGCTCTCTGAGATCCCGTGTTTTCAGGACAGGTTTTCAGACACAGACATCACTCTCCTACCATGGCTAACTTGAATGTACCTTAGCAACACAGCTAAAACCAAGAAGCCTCAGGCATACAGACAAGTTACCACACAGTGACAAGTCACTGTGTGTCAGCTACCCTGCAATAGCTATCTGCACTGATGTTGTTAAATGTCTGCAAGGAAAGACTGGTGGCTGTGATTTGCTTCTGCCACAGACTGTGTACACAGTTACAGCACATCAGCTGGTAGGAGGTCATTTCTTTCCCACTTTCATGCTGCCTGTGCTGCCTGTAGTATTTTACTGGCTGATTTGACAGGCCCCGTGTGGACACAGGCTGTGGATGGCTGGAAGCTTGTTTCTATAATTTCCCACTTTGCTCCTGTTTGAAGGGCAGCCTGACAGTGTGCATACACAGATGTGGGTCCAGCAGGCACTGGTTGGCAGAGAGCCCAGGGAAGCACCCATGGAGTGGGAAGAAAACATTGGCTACAATTTAGTGGTTGGGCAGGGGTAGGAAAGAAGAGGGCATAGAGAGAAAAAATATGCTTTGCAGTGGAGTGACAACAACGAGGGTTCACAGAGGCTGGAAGGTAATAGCTGATAGTGTGATTGCAGTTCTGAGGGCATTGACTCAAAACAAAGGAAAATGCTGTCATGTCAAACAGGACTCTTGGCTCACTCCCAATAAAAGCACAAAAATATTGGGGAGCAAGAGGGAAACAAAACCTGCTTGTTCCCTTTTTGTTTTCTTCTTTTTCTCTGAAGGCTAGTACAGTACAATAGCAAATTTAGAAGCACACTGAAAAGAAATCTCAGCTAAGTACCTTCTCTGTGAACAACCTGTGAATTAACTTCAACACTGAAGTTCAAAAATATTTTACTGCTATACCTCTTTCTACACCAAAGGCTTTCTACAACGACTCAGTGTTTCAAGTCAGCTTATTTCAAACTTACAGTATTACCTGATTACAGTTCCCATCTGAACACATGGTACATCACTGTATACATCTATTTAATGTTTGCAATAATAAGAAAACAAATTATTTCAGCAAGAAAATAGCTACTGCAGATATTTTCTTGCATTGTAAAAATGATTGGGTCAAAGAACAACTCCCCTAGAGGGAAAAAAATAGAGAGATCCAAATAAAACCAGAGACATAAACAGAAACATGCATCACATCTTTATCCTGGCAACCAGCATGAGAGTTCAACAAATCTGCACCAAATGACATCCAGCTCAAGGTCCAGCACTTTGCCTTTATCATTTAGCTTTTTTGATTAAAGCTTTGGAGTTTTTTCACTGTCATGTTTTAGGTGACTGGGACATGCCTTTCACAATTTAAAAATGTCCTTTTTTCTTAAAAATACTGGATTTTGCTGGCTGGCAGTTCACATGTATTTCAACAGAAAAACTAGCACTGTCTTCTTACTCAGGTTGACTACATAAAACAGCATAGATCAAACCAAGCAAAGTCCCATGGGAACAATAGACAGGGAAATATACACTCTAGAATTTGCTGGATTATTTATAAAATATGATGACTTTAAATAGGCTGTTTCTGTAGCAGCTCATGGATTCTCTGTATATCTGAGATTCGTGTGGTTTCCTTTTTTTTTCCTTTTATCTCTTGGGTTTCTTAAACTATAAGGTGGATATTTCTGCTGCTTGTTTGCCTTCCCTCCCCAAACACCAACAAAATTTCTGGAATTGGCACTAGCACTCTGGATGCATAAAGAAGCAACTTTTCAAATTAAGCCATGCACAATTTAATTTCTCTTGGGGTCTTAATAGTCACAATATCTTTCAAACATATGGTACAAACCTTCACTTCAAAAAAAAGGCTTCAATTTGTATGTGTCTGCCCTATTCCCCTACTAAAGATAAGCTCTCAAATTCTCAAAGCCACATAGGTAGAGGCAGCTACTTAGTTACCTGAATTTGTTTATCATCAATGTTTACTATTTATATCCCAGTGGCATTGTATTATATACAGTGCAATACAGATGCAGACAGCCCTCTGCATCACACAGCTTTCAGTCATAACTAGCTAATAAGAAGGAAGAGCAGGATGGTCTCCATCTCTCTGCCTCAGTTAATCACCTTCAAAAGAATGGCATTTGTGTTCAGAATTCTTGGTCGTGTATCTACCATGGAAAAAAGTGATAGTAAAACATTTAAGTAGGTAGAGACTTTTAGAGGCTTCAATGGAGACATAATTTCAGCACTTCTAGCTTCACTGTTGCGTGTGGAAAATACAGCATATTAGTTACAAATGTGGGCTGCATGTTCCTGGGAATTCTAATGGCTGAAAGAGGGAAAATAAGACAACCACAGTTTATTACTAAATAAACAAAAAAGCACCTCATATTGTGAAGGCTATTCTCACAAACTTAAGATGTGTAAGTCATGGTTTCAAATATTTGCTGTTGCAGGCTTTGCCCCTGCATTTTTTACTGCTGCCTCTGAGTCAGAAACAGTCTCATCATTGACACACTTCTTTATGTTATCCTGCAATATGTCAAGACCTGCATCCCTAAAATCTGTAATCTCAAATTATGAATCAGAAAAATTCTCAACTTTTTCTTTTCCTGTTAGAGAATGGCTAAATGAACTACCACTGTAATCTGAAAAAACAGATAATAAACATTCAATGAACATTGAACTGGTTGGTTTCTGGTTTACAGGCTCTTGCATTGTGCTCCCAGCAGCAGGAGGATCAGATATGGTATAGGTAAAAAAGTTATTTGCAAAAATAATTCACAGTTCATTTATGGTGGGAATTGTTTGTTTCTTACCCCTCAGGAAGTTTCACTTGCTTGGTTAAACAAAGGACAAACAATTTTTCATTTAAGAACTTGGATATAGGAAAAGGATCTTACACTTTTCCATAAATGCCTTTTTTCGTCACATTTCCCTTTTCACCTTTGCTATGCAATACTGTGTCTTGTGGGCTGCTATTTAGCTAAGAGAAAATAGATGTACTTTGCTCCAGAACACACCACTATAAGGAAAAGACACATAAACACTAACTGAGCAGAAGAAAGGACTGAAAAAAGCAACTCAAGAGTCAAGCTGTGTAATGAATCTCCACAGGAAACAAAAATGTAATTAATTAAACATTAAAAGAGAAGACTAAAAGCTGCCGGCTGGGTCATCAAGTACCAATAAAAAAACCCAATAAAACAACAAAAAAAACATCCAAGAGGCCAACTCACCAACTTACTGAGTGAGGGCAACTTCCCTGACCAGCTGAAGCAAGGATTGCTTTCACTGATACCCTAATACATCTTGAGTATTTTCAGGATAAAATCTCCCTGAAAGCCTAATTCTCTCTCCTGTCAGAACTTTCTTAGATTCTGCCTTTCATATATGAACTGGGTCCTCCCTCACCGAGCCACTGTGGCCTTAAATGCCTCCAGACTGAGCTCTATTATGTATTCTAGCTGAGCATACCTAGTGCACAGATACATGAGCCAAACTAACGATCAGCTTTATAAAAACCTGCTGCACTGTCATCTCCTCCCTTCTCACACATACCACCTGTTCTCCAACTCATCTGATTTGGGGTGTTTTTACTCCCATCCATCTGTTACATTTTCCACTACCTTCACTGGTAAGCCCTGAGTGTAGCAAGTAGCACAAACTTACACTTGCCAGCTCTGAGCTATTAATTAATTTAGCACTAGTGGGATAATAAGAGGACCATGTCTCAGTACAATTTTCACCTGAACCAGCTGAGCACATTAACCTAAAGGAAACAAAGACTGCTATTCCAGCATTTTATGTATTCAGGATTTTTATTCATGGCACAATTAACCATTTTTACCGTTACAGACAGTGCTGGACAGTTCATTTGAACAGCAGTCTGTCTTTCCTGCACTGAGCAGTAAAGCCCTGACCTCTTGGTAGGTAAGAGCCGACAGGCTTGCTTTTGCTCTGCAGTGGCAACAGCTCCCTGCAATGCTGTAATGAGCAACCAGTAATGACACCATCCAGAAGACAATCTGAAAAACACTGCAGTAAGGCTGAAGTGAACAAAATATTTAACTCTGCAATTTCTTTACAGAGAACCTGGCATTTAATCCACATTGGCTGCTTGCTGAAAGCAGGACCCTGTGCAGACATACAGGGCTGGACCGGGACAGTGCCCACTGTGGTGTGCAAAGAATTGTGTGTAAAGCCTGGAGGTTTTGGTTCCTTCTCTAGAAAGCAGAAGAATGTCCCTTGCATGCCACATACCATGTGTGTTTGCACAGACAGGTGTTAAAATATATCTGCATAAACTAATTGGGGAACCACCCTCCTTTCTCCATTTCTCCCGGTCAAGAGAGGTGGAGAATGCGTGTACATCACAGAGCCAAGGTGTCAAGTAAACAAGTGGAGTACTTGTAACCCGCCCCTTTTACCTAAAAGAGCTGAAGATATACATATTTTCTTTCTTTTATACTTCCATGCTACATTTGCAGGGAGGAATTTCTCCTTCGCTGTGTCTAGAAATCTTTGATTTATGGAGGAACTAACCATTTCTCTTAAATTTAAGCTTAATTCTAAAGCAATCTGACTGTTTGAACAGGGGTTGGAAAAGGCTAATGAGGAAAACACAGCAGCTTTCTAGAACCTCTATCCATGCAAGCTTTTCACTCAGCATCGGCTTTGTCATAGCCAAGTAAATCCAAATTACCTACTCCCTTACCAGCTCAAAAACGTATCCTACAACAGATACATAATCAGAAAAATAACCATATGGTATATTTAATCTGCCCATACATGCACTCTGTACATACTCATCCAAGGCACTGAAGCCAAACAACCTTAAAGTTAAAAATACTAATTGATTTCTGGGTTTGATGTTTAAGGGAGCACTTCATCAGAAGCCTGATCAAAATAATTTAAACAGAGGGAATAAAAAAGGACCTCCAAACTCCAAGGACTGGCTGAATTCTCCCTTACAGCAAGTTTGTGATCCACGTTTACATTTTTCATACAGAGCTACTGGCACTTTTTGAAGTTCATTTTACATCTTGACAGCTCCAGCTGTCAGGTCAGTGCTGCAGACCAAGAGAAGCTAAGAGGGTCAGGGCCTTCTCTCAAAGTTCTGGCTGTTTCAAAAAGTCTGTAGCCAGTTATACAGAAATGGAATGCTCCCTTCATGAAGTACTGCAGTACAGATCATTTCCTTTTAATCAGTGAGGACATACAGTCTTTTGATATTTTCTTTCTCATGTATTCCATCCGATTTGTATCAGAGATTTCCATTACTTTTCACATGGCTCTCACTTAAGTTCTTCAGACTTCTTTCATTCTCATTGTACAGACAGAAGAGCAGATTGCTCTGTAATAAAATGCACATGAAATAAAATGTGCTTTCCCTGAACCACACAGCCCACTCCATGGAGAAAGAAGCTAAATGCCTCTGCACTGCCAATAGGCGCCTAATACAAAACGAATATGCAGAAGAGAAGTAACCTGCTCTACAAATTACTGGCACAGATACAAGTATTACTCTGTGCAAGTATCCAAAATGCAACACTAGAGTCAAATACATATCTGCCTGCAGCTTTGCCAGAGTTACAACAGCAAAATTTTGTCTCTTCTGCTTTCTTTAATCAATGTCACATCCACTTCTGAGCTGCAGCAAAACTGACATTTCAGGAAACAATGTCTGGCTCTTGCTAATCAGAAAGAGAGCTTTAAATCTTGCATGGAGAGATTGGTTTTAATTTGTGACTAGGGGATTCTGATATTGAAATACTGGCCTTAAATATCTGCTCCATGGGGAGTTATTGCTGCACATTAATTCTGAACTTACCAGTTGTTGAGCTGCAATAAGACCAAACAAAAGAGCAACGAGTGGCATAATGCTAAGTGACACAGCACGGGGAATGCCACAGCAAATGCAGGAGTGCACTCACCCATGAAGCACACCACACCAATATTCACCCCTACACACAGCCTGTACTGTCCACTTGGAGGAGGAACCAGCTTCAGACAGCCCAGCTTTAGCAGAGGTCCACTCCGACATACACAGAGAGAAAGTTACATGGGTAACATTGCAACACAGCCCATCAGAGAGACTTGGGAGGTCACCATCAGACTTGCCACTTCATGCCTTATTTTCTTTCTTTGGCTCTAATGACTCATACTGGGACATTTTATTGAATCATCTTCCATGCAGCCTGTTACAAAAAAAGAGAAAAAAGATCAAAAAAACTTAGGAGAGTTTTCTGAAGTGCCTCTCTCCAGCTTCAGACACTCTTTGATTATGCAGCTTCCTATCTTTGTTGTGAGGTGACATTAGGTCATCATGATTCATTCAGGCTGTCCATGTTTCACTACATTCACTGCTGGAAATGGCACTCCAGAACACAGATGCCCTTCAAATTCCACAGTCAAAGGAAAAACTTCCACAGCATATTTAGAAAGTCTCAAATCCCTCTTTGCTGTGGCCCTTCATACAGGAACTTCTCCCAGGGATGGCTGTAAGATGGATTGCTGCTTATTTTTTAAGGTGCAGTAAGACAGTTTAAGGGTCTGTCCTTTCTTTAGAAATCTTCGTAATATACATACTATTATATTTTTGATTTTAAATAAGCCTGTAAAAATATGTAAAAATTCAGATTTCACACACTTTATATGCAAAATATCTCTAATACCAAATGGTAGCAAAAAATGTATTTGGTAAATGCAAAAGTACAAGGAAGTCTCAACTGGATGGAGGTAGAAGTTCTCCTTTTTGCATGAGATAAATATTAATATTCATATAAGCTTCCATTATGATTCACAAACATTTCAGAATTTTTAGCATCCTTGTGGCAGCTTCCTGAGGCATAGTAATGCTGCCGTGTTTGCTTTAGAGAGGACAAGCTGAAACACTGAAAGACTGAGGTCCACCTCATTGAACTTTTAGTTTCTCAATCTTAATTATGTACCTGGGTTCCTTTCATCACAAAGCAAAAGAGAAGCCATCGCTTTCAGAGACTGGTCCTTCCGAAATGAAGCAACTTGAAATTACACTCAGACATTATCTAACCTTAAACCAGATACACAGAGAAACTGGAGGTCTAGAGGGTACAAGACACTAACTTTGTTCCCATGCACAGGGACTTAGTTTACAAAGAAAGTATGCAGCAAACCACGATTTTGACCCCATATTTCTCAAAACTCAAGCCCACATCTTAACAATTGAGTAACATAAGACAATGGGCAAGACACTAAAATAAGCATTTGCTAAAAATCTTCTTTGATGGATCTGATGCAATAAGGAAATTACAGGATTGGTTTAATCCATCAATAATTCTCTAACACGGCTATTACAGATACAGACCAAAGCAGCTTGTTTGAAAATGCTTGACAGGTACAGTGATGTATGAAAAAATTGACATATGAGAATGCTAAATCTAGTGACACAGTTGAATACTACAAACAACTCAAAATTGCATGCAGCAAGTCATCAAACACATAGGTGGATCATGCAGTTGTTTATTCTTTTGAATCCACTACAACAGAAAATGAAGAAGTAAGGTCAAAAACCAGCCTGGATTTCTGGACTAAACTAATCAACTGATAATGCTGATTTAAGGAACCATCTTGTTCATTTGTTGAACATAATTTTATTTGGGCTCTTTTACTTTGTTTCTATTTCCTTGAAATATTCCCCTGCCACAAATCTTTCCTGGAGCTTTGGCATGAAATGCGTCAGCTTTCAAGTAACACAAGGGCAGGAGAAATGAGCTAGCATCCAAAGAGAAAGGAGAGAATGAAGCCACAAGAGCATAGTTGAGTTTTAAATGTGCTACAGTCATCTTATAAAATTACCATCAGTTTGGCTAGTTACACTGCAGTTTTCCCCCACAACTTCTTTTCCAGAAGAAATGAAGTGTGATACTGCAGATTGTGTTCAAAATCAACTACTATTGCTGATTTCAGTAGAGCTGTTTGGAGTGTAAAGCTAAGTGCAGACCTGTGGTCCATCTTGTACAGCTAAATGAAAACAGGTGTTTAGAACAGACAGAAAAAGGGTGGCCAAACCATAGGTCTATTCAAACTAGTATTAAATGTATTCCACATTTTGGAAGCCAAGTCACAGCCAAAGTGTTTTGGTTTTTACATAGTGAGTGATTTTATTTATTTCACTTTTACAATGATTTGATAATAACTAAGGTAATCAATTATGAATTTCAGGCAAAGTTCTGGTTTCTGCTGGGCTTCATTTTGTATGCTGGGGTACAGCTGAGAAACATGAGGAGTATTCCTTCTTCTTCTTTACCAAACCTGGCTGGTTTTCAACATTTGTATTTATTCTGAAATCAATTCAGATTGACTCACTTCTAATGAGCCCCCTCTCAAGTCTACTGTTTTAAAGAGGAACCAAAATGCTTTAAAATAAATGTATTCCAAACTTTGGTTACTCTGCTAACCAGAGTTTACCTACTGCACAGGCAAAGAAACGTCAAAGTACTGAAACAAAAGACCAAAGAAGTCATTCTGTAGAATCAGCATACAACTACACCACAGCAACTACAGAACCAAAAAAATAAAAGAGCACAGCAGAGTGTTCCTATGGTTTAGACGAGTAGTTCCAGGCAGCTTGTCAATACACTGGCTGTGTAATCTCTTGTGCTTTTTTTTACGTGATGGAAAGGCATACACGAATATTTAGGTCAAATAAATAATAAATATCTCATAAATAATACAAACCAGTGGGCGTGACCTTGGAGGTTTTACTTTAGTGGACAAACATTTGTGTCTTGAAAATGGAGACAAGTGTGCTCTAACCATTTGTATCAAGATGTGCTGGTTTGGGCTGGGGTAGAGTCAATTTTCTTCACAGTAGCTGGTGCAGGGCTGTGCTTTGGATTTGTGCTGGAGACAGTAACAACATGGGGATGTTTTTGTTACTGCTGAGCCGGGCTTACACAGGGTCAAGGCCTTTTCCACCTCTCATCCACCCTGCCAGCGATGGGCTGGGGGTGCATAGGGAGCTGGGAGGGGACAGAGCTGGGACAGCTGACCCCAGCTGACCAAAGGGATATTCCAGACTGTGTGGTGTCATGCTCAGTATATAAACTAGGGGGAAAGTTGGCTGGAGGCCGCTGCTCAGGGACTGGCTGGGCACTGGTTGTTGTTTTTTAAGTGCATCACTTTTCTTTCCAGGGTTTTTTTCATCTCTTTTTTTTTCCAGTAAGTTTTCAACATTAATATTATTATTCTATTTTATTTCAATTATTAAATCATTCTTATCTCAGTCCACAAGTTTTTTCATTTTCACCCTTCCAATTCTCTTCCCCACCATCCTGCTGGCAAGGGTGGGGAGTGAGGGACCAGCTGTGTGGTGCTCAGTTGCCAGATGGGGTTAAGCAACAACACAAGAGTACAGATGATATCATGCTCCTTTTTTTTTTTTTCATATCTACATCCAGAAGGGTGCACTTAGCAAAACAAAAAAAACTCACAAAAACAAAAGAAAAATACCCAAACAAAAAAACAAACATGTAAAAACCAAAACAAGCAAACAAATAAAAACAACAACAAACAGACAAACCCAAACCAAAAAAAACCAAACAAAACAAAACAAAAACCCAAAAACAACAACCAAAAAAAAAAAAAAAGAAACCAAACAGGAAAGTAAAAAATCAAGGAAACACATTCCAGGCATAAATGAATACATACTGGGTCAGTTACTGTTGCTAGATCTCTTTCACAAATAGGGCTCTTTCTTACTCTTGTCTAGCTACTAAGTAGTCCAGAATTTTCCTCTTTCAATCCCCATAGATCTGAATTATGAAATAAAGACTAAAATTAAGACCATAATATTAATCATTTATAGAAGGGTACACAAAAGCATGGCAGATTAAGAATCAAAATACAGACAGAGAGGTGGAACCCTCCAGCAGTCTGAGACTAAGGACTGTGCATTCCAGCTTCCATTGTATATGTATTTATTTTTTCTTTACATCATTCCACACATTCTCCTATTCAGTATCAGCTACCTACTACCAGGGATGACTACATGCTCTTTAACTCACTGCTTTGCTTAATAATGCACTTACTATATCTTCTTGTCACACTTACTACACCTTGTCACATTTCCAAGCACCCATTCCAAGCAGCTAATTACAGTCATATTTGGGGCACTTTCAGACCAGCATGCATGCCTCATGTTTACCAGATGGTGGATCCAGATCTCCCTGTCTTTTGTATACTCAGCAAACAGATAAAACCACAGCCCAACATTTTTGAAACCTGTTGTAGATCAATGTTGCATCAGTATGTCACTGAGAAATGACTTGGCCTACCTACTTCAATAGAAGTTAGTTCTGCTCAGCATGTTTCACACTGAAATTCCCCAATGTTCTGATACTAAAAGACCTCAGACAAAACATTACAAAGATTGTAACCCCCAAAAGGTGTTATCTCTGTAATTTGCCTATCTGACTTTTAAGAGTGCTGTGACAATTAAAGGCAGTAACAACTTCAAGGTCCTGCTCTGGATTCACCACTCACAATCTAACACGTCTGTAGCTCCGAGTTTCACAGCTTTTGCACTCACAGCTTGTCCTGCTCAGCACACAAAGTAATAATGTAAAGACAGGCTAATCTCAAGCTGACAATGAACAGCCATAGAATTGATCACAAACATCTAAGAAGAAGAATATTTAAGCTAGAATGCTTACAGTTCATGGTTTGGAGCATTTCTGCTACAGGAACTTTACAGTTGCAAGGATGTAAGCACAGGTATATTTACCTTTTCCATACAATAGCCATCACACCGGAATTCAGAAACTTCTCATGTTACACTTGGTCAGCATTGTACTCCTTCATCTGGCCACTTAGCTACCTGCTGTCCTGTTCCATGCACTATAAACCATCCCAGTGCCACAGAGCTTCAGGAAGAAAGATGGAAAGAAGAAATGTACCACTTGCTGCACCCATAAATGAGGACAGAGTATTGTTATAGCTTCTGGCAGGCCATTTCTGCAATGGTTATTGGCACACATAGCAATTCTCCTGGAAACAGCTGAAACCTGGAGGATTATAGCAGCCTTTGTGGCACGAAGGTTAAAAACAGAGCTAAACAACGTGATAAAGATACAAAAAGCAAGGCTAGATTCTTCAGTTCTGTGAAAGAGTTTGCTACACTGTTAAGCTATGAGTATGGACTAATTTTACACGAAGGCACTGGAACAGCATTACTTTAGATTCAGAAGTGGTGCTTTCCCCAGGGAAGGCTCCCAGGAGAACCACTTCCAATGTTTTTTGTCCCATCCCCCTTTCCTCTCAACTCTGTGCAGAAGTGCTGTATTTCCACCCCTGCCAGAGAGAGAAAAATGAGAGAAAAATCATTCTACCAGGCTTGAAATCCCCAAATGCTTTTAGCGGTTGTAATTTCCCCAGTGAGCAATTTTTAGCAGAATGAGCAGATAAAATTACACTGCAAAGCATCAGATTGAAGGATAGAATCTTCATAATAATCAGTCATCATTCTTGCAACCGTTTCATCTCAGGAATTCCTTGCATATTCATCCCTCTTAAAGGCAAGGGGACAGAGGTCTCTGAATAGATGGCGTATCCGGGAGTTCCTTCTACACTTTATTGCAATAGAAACAGCAGCTATATATTATCAGCTATATACTGAGCCTGTACTTGCTGTTCCAGTAGGGTAAGCCAAGGCAGCCCAGTGCTCCCAGTTACATGTGTACAGCAGCGGTACAGTTGCAGTGCTCATGCCATCGCTGTACCAGCCCTGGGTTCTCTACCAGGACTGAGGGATTATTAAATACCAGTCAGGCACTGAACCCAAATACATACAGGTGATGTCAAATAGTTGTAGATTTACAATCATGTAAATGAAATCATGATGAACCATCAGCTCCACTCATCACACTTTTCCTCCTCATCCTCAATCTGTCTTTCAAGTACCATTTTTTATTTCATATGATTGCTGTGAATAATGATGGCTCTTATAAATCTTCACAGGTTCAGATACTTAATCACACACCTCCTACATTTAGGACCAGGGTAGCAGCCCAATAGACCTGGATTTATAAGGCCACATTTCAATTATCAGCTCTATGGTCACATATTTTACCATTCCTCTTTCCTTCACAGTTTCTAAATGTCAGATGTATAAAGTATTTGACATTTAGGGAAATACCAGCATTATAACAAATATGACAATACACTAATTTTCAGACAATATATGCTAGTAAGCATGTAATTTTCAAGATTTAATTTCAACCTAGTATATATATTTTAAAATCACCTATTTTAAAATTTAAGTGAGAACAACTGCTAGTATAAAAAAAAATTTAATTACAAGCATGATTACTGAACCAAAAATACAAGTGAGTTATAATTAGCATGCCATCATATAAATGCCATAGTAAGAACTGATACTGGTTTCAAATAATTGATTTGTGAATAGATATGTTCTCTGTGAACTTCAGAAATCTGTAACTCAAAATCATTCTCATTACAGAAACAGGTCATCTTAGATGAAAAAACTTCTACAGATGAGTGAGCCATGAAAATCAATCACTTTTATGGCCACAGAAAGAGGTTGTTCTGGGTCACTGTCCAGATAGTAAAATATTAGAAGCCTGTGATCTAGTTTATAATTCATGATAGGCTATAGTTAGCCCTACAGATATAAAAACCCCTTTCTTCTCCTGAAACAGAAATTGCTCGAGACCTCTGCAGCTCACAGATCTGAAACACCAAGTTCAATGATTTTGTTAATATATGTCTATAAATTACGAAATTTTTAAAGAATTTTTTAGTAGTACTTGTGATGGGCATGCAAATAGAAAACAAACCTAACTCTTAAAATTTCAGTATTGTTGTGTTGTCCAAAAAATACAATAGTAACTTTATTCTATCACTATTTGTTTAAGAGAAGAGTGGGAGTGAACATAAGAGGAGGCAATTGGAAACAGGTTCTAATTGTTACCACACCTTTGCCTTTGAAAGAGAATTCTGGAAGCGAACAAAAAGTTAGAATCTCATGTGATGATGTTTCATTATCTGTCACTGGGATCATGTTCTGCTGTCTAATGTCCAGCACTACCAACAATAGTTTTTCCAGTGTATTAATCTGGTCTGTATTAGCCAAATGAAAAGATGCTGCCTAGACAGCTCAGTAGCAACAACAGTCAGAGGAGCAGAAGGATTCTGAAGAGGCTATTTCATTAGAGATCACATAAATTAATTGAAAAATACAGAAAAGGCTCATTAAATACCTCTGTTTTATAGAAAATAAGAACACTTCTAGGAACATGATACACAGAAGGAAAACCTAACAAGTATACCCAGCTACATACATGACACAGAGCATGTGATTGTATGCACAAAGATCAAATGAAACTCAGAAATCATCGAGATTACTAACATTTAGGACCAAAGGGTATCTTTGGATCAACAAGTCTGACCTCTGTAAGACTTGGTCTACTAATTCTTACATTTGAATTAATCAATCAACAGCTTGAATAGTCATTTAAAAGGGGATAATGAGGTGGTGGCAAAGATGTTTTACAGGACACACATGCCAAGTGTCAAAGGAAGTGATCAATAGGTAGCAGAGAATGGCTCCAGAAGCTTTTACAGGTTGTGAAGACATCTCAATACTAAATGTGATGTTTCCTAATGGGTCTTGGAAGAGAAAATGAGCCTCTCTTATCTGAAGTTTGAGAAGTAAGAGTCAATGGAAGAGTTGTTAAGAGATGATTAAACTGTTCAAAACACTGCTCTAGGTAAGTGACCTCTTCAAGCAACATTTTGGATAGGTATCAGCTGGAGAAGGCTCCATTTGTTGATCTTGGATAGAATCGTGCTTCAGTAATGAGGAAATGGGCAATACCTATCACCGTTCAGGGGGTCAAGGAAGGCAGTATCATAATCTAAAGGACACAGATTGAGTCTGAATGCAAAGAGACAGGGCCGAGTTGGAAAAAAATCTCTGAAAAATATGTAGGGTGGTGACCACTGACCAAGGCAGGAAATAACTGGGAAAGTCAGGTAAAGAGCTGAGACTAGCCATGCCAGTCTAGGGAAGTTTTATAACATTACTAAATGTGTTCCCTTTTAATAAAGTGGGGTGAATAACTTCTGCTCCTGTCCAGAATTTTTTCTTTCACTCATGCATTCCCTAAGGAGTACATACGCACATATATATTTCCTTCTTTTGAAGATGACTGGATGCAAAAAAGCAATTTTTAACTTGTCTTTGTTGTGATGTCTTGACAGAAAACTTAAAAGCAGTTCTGCTACTGCTGCTCTATAAACATGGTCATATGTGGTACCCATGATTAACATTCAAGATTTGAAAGGTCTGGCTAAGAAGTTTATAGTAACTAAAAGAATATTCCTTTCAAGTAAAAACTAAAAATGATGGTTTCCAGCTCCCCACTTTTCCACATCATTAACTATGATCACAGATAATTAAGCTTCCATCTGACCTGTTCTAAATTCATTTGTGTTATTACACACTTGGATTCCCCAGATCTCTGACACTGGTATTTACAAATAAGCAATTCAGAAAGGTACTGTCTTTCAGCGTGGAATTGCAAGTTTTTTCCTTCAGTGGATTTGTTCTGGGAAAAAAACCCTAACTTTCACTTGATTACATGGATTGGAGTGGAGCATCACTTCTGTGCAGGTGATAATTCTGCGAAAGACGTGTTAAATCCACAAAAAAGTTCTAACATTTTCCTCTTTGACACAGAAGAGCAAGTCTAGCTCTTCCATTCAGTGGATTTGGCCACCAACCAAGCTCATAGCTAAACCCCTCTCTACACATCCCATGTAATACAAAGCAGTCATCAGACAACAAAGCTAATGTTTCTGCAGGAGGAGTGCCTGTTGCTGAACAACCCCTCCATCCAACCTTCTCACACATTTCCCATGTCATGCACTGTAACACACCTGACTTCAATATTTTTTCATGACATTAAAATTAAATTACATTAAAAGATTATAGCATATCTTTATGATGAGCTTGATAACTTATCTTTAAGCATTATTTCCACCAAGGTGCAAGCATGAACATTTAAATCAACATTTATACGTCTCAACACTATGGTCACCTACTCTTCAGAGAACGATGTGTTATAACTGAACATGTTTTTCAAAATGCTACCAGAAATATTCCCCATGCTTTTAAAATGGGGAATATTGATGCCCATTATCTCCTTATAAAAGAAGCAGAATAATCAACATACTTTGAATCATTTTCCACTTTGGGGTACTACTTTGCTGGCCAGCAGAGCAACCAAATATAGCTGCAAGCCAGCCTTTCTACTAAAGCATGGTCAATATAGGGGTTTGTAGCACAAACTTTTCCCAGGACAACATACACTTTTTAATATCTTTAATATGCTTGCCTTGTTTTCTGTTCCCTGAGAGGTGAGCAGACCGCTGTGGTCTGGGGTCTGTTGAAGAACTTCAAGTACTTTGTGGGGCCACAAAGAAGCGAAGTTCTTCTCACTCATTCATCTCATGCTTCATTCCCAATTAGTAAATGAAGACTGTTATGAAAACACTTGTCAATGTAATAAAAAACTAGCCAAAAGTTGCTTATAAAAGTCAAAGCAAAGTACACTGTCTACAGTTCCAGAATAATCCACCCATGATAAATCATTCTCCCAAAAAAAAAAAAAAAAAAAAAAGGGAGAGAGAAATGTTATTTAAAATACCTGTGAGAAGAAATAAAAGAAAAACAGTGTGTTGTCTTAAAGGGAGCAGGAAAGAGACACAGTAGCTACCAAGAAAAACATGAGATATATTTGCAGGGAAACATGCCCCCAAGACAGACAACTTTGAAGACTGTGAATACTCAGCCATTTATCAAACATGGGCAAGGAGCCTATCAGGACAGGACAACTCCTCAGAGGAGCCCAGGCTACTGAGAACACAAGGGAAAAGGGTTTGTTTTCAAACATCTCAGACCATCAGAGTATCATGTTCTTTCACCTGAAAAGGACAAACAGTGAGTTATAAGAAACTTCTCCTTGCTCTAATGGCCTGCAAAAAGGAAAAAAGGAAATTACTACTAATTTTGGGTAAGGTTTTTATTGTGGCATGTGCCTGTATAGAACTTGGTTTTGATAAGGGTGTCTTCCAAAAAATGTAACAAGAGGAAAAGGAATTACTTGCTCTGCATGTGTTGATCTAGAGCATAATTATCTTGTTATTAAATTTTTGAGCTTAATTTTGAATCTGAACTTCTCTAACTTCACCTTCCAGACATTACACCATTTTCTGTTACATTCAAGAGCCATTCCAAAATAGTGGTGGAAGTATGATGTAATCCATGCATCTCTTGATCTTCTTTTAGACTAACTGAACAGAATAACTTCTATTAATCCTTCACTAGGAGAAATTTTCTCTGTTCTTCAGAATAGTTTTTGTGAGTCCTTCTTGCATTCTCTCTCATTTCTCAGCACTTTTGAAAACACACTGGCCCAAACTGTATAAAGCTTTCAAATACTGATCTCATTGGTTCCCTGTCCAGGAGTAATAATTCCTTCCCTGCTCTGTTCATGATCCTCCTTTTATCACAGTAGCCCTCTGTCACAGGTCTGCCCAGAGAATTCGTATACAACCAGATACTTCCCGTGCACAGTCAATGCTGTCCCATACTTGGTCCCCTATAATGCAGGTATGACAAAATCATCTTTGCTTAGAAATAAAGTTACGTTTATAGCTGTATGTATTAAAAAATAAAGTGCCTGAAGAAGCTGTGGGACAAAAGCCCTCCCTCGCCCCAAATGCTCTGCTGTCTTCTTGGTTTACCATTACATCCACCTGTCTCTATAACATGTCCATTCTTTGCCAGCAGTTCTGTGGGTTATGGAACAACTGCAAGTCTGGCACAGGCTCTGTTAGAAGCTAGTGTTTTAAGAGGTAGTAAAAAAACAAGTATTAATCCCCTTCACAAGTATTTTAATGAAAATTGGCACTTCTGTTATAATGGCATATAATAAGACAAGTGCCTTTCAAAAATCAGTTGCATCAGTGCAGGAACAAAATATATCTTCCCATTGTAATGATGTCTGTATGACAAGACTCATTTTCTATTAAATTGATATAAATTGGCAAGTATTTTTTTATGCTCCATTCTCTTTCCTTTGGAAATGGACAAAGACTGATTCAGAATAAACCCAAAATATTCTCTATATAACCCCTATTTTAGTTACGCTCCTAATTGTTTCCAGCTTGCCTAGCAATTTAGAAAAAATAAGTGAAGACTCCAACACTTGATTCACCAATGGGAAGGAAAAAAAGGAGACATTCAAATTAAAAAACAAAGATTAAATGGGCTGTGCAGTGCCCAGGGTATGCTGGTTCAAACATTCTGAAAGATCAGTAATAACTGTGCAGTTTGGGGCATGGGAAGAATTTGGTTCATTACATGGTCTGAGTGTCTAAATGACATTCATGTAACACTGAAGATTAAATCAATGTGAAGATGAAATCTCCTGAAAGGAAATTCTAATAAAAGCCATATCTAAAATGCACACAGGCTGCTGTCATATAATTGTGGTTTTCACACTTCCTTTGTACAGCAAACCATTACTATCTGCAAGAGTTGTTACCGGAATATGAACTTCCTTAATTTGATTTAAATTACTATAAGACTACATATGGGGAAAAATATAATCCAAAGGAAAAATTACTCCAGGTAAGGAGGATTCTCACTTGATTAGGTGCTCCTTCAGGGTGGTTTTGATTATATAGATTACAGACTAGGAGTCAAAAGAAAGAGATTAAGAATAGAGAGAGGGTTCTTAGGAAGGAATAAGAGAGGCATAGGACCCTGTTGGAATTCCTGAAGGGACGCCTGCGAGATGGTAGGCACCCAGATGAAAAATATGTCAGTGTTATTTCAGGATAATTTGTTTAAATGGCACCATTTAATTTCTGTGGATAGCTCTATAACCTACTGGCTGGTAACTCAAGATGCATCCCAAAGCCTGATGCTCCAAATGTTCAGACCAGGAAGGCAATGGAGCAGATGACGTTTTTCATCCCTCATCTGTATGAAGAGGCTCCCCATCCATGGCACACAGGGTCTTGGAAATAGACTTGCCCCTCAGGACATGGCTGGGGCATGACCCCAGAGAGGACATTGCTGGGTATTCCAATCACAGATACCTGAAGGAAAGAAGTGCATGTCCCTGAATTCACCCAAACCTCCTGGACACTGCAGGCCACAGACTGCCTGAATAGTGAGAAACTACCAGACTATGACCAAGACAGATAACAGCACTAGACTTCACAAGTATGTTATTCCTCAGGATACGCCGTTATTGTGCAAAGTCATGTTGTGTTACCTGAGCTGGGCCAGAGTATCTTTGTACATTATCATGGCAGTCACAGCGTCAGACAGAGAGCCTAAGATCCTGGGTCCAAAACCAGCACAGCCTGACCTCTGCTTCCTGTTCCAGCACTAGGCTGTTCTGTGCTAGCTTGAGGGTCAGCAAACATCTCTCTCAGCAGGTTCATGAGAAAGAGAAATAAATAGCAAGGCAGTGGAACATAAGATCTTTAGCTATGACCTATCACTAATTTTTTTATCTGGTAATCTTCACAATGCCTAAAAAGAGATTTTCCTCTAAATTACAAGTGTTCTGTTTCACTGGGTGAAATCCATGCCAATGCCATTTGCCCTAATGACAGAAGTCCACCACCTCAGTAAAAAGTGACAAACTGGCAATACAGGATACAAACATTAGCTTGTTTATGTTATAATTGGAAAAGAAATCATTCACAAATTAACTAAGTGAATAAACACATCTCTCCAAAGTCCTAAATTAAAATATTCAATTGAAATGCTTGTCTTTGCCATTTGTGAAAAAAACAGCAAAACATTTGAAGAAAAGCTTTTGCATTTTTATTGCAACTGTTCTAAATGGAAGAGTGACAGCTGATGAAACACACCAAACATATTCAGTCCAGATCACAGGAAAGTATTTGTCACACTGTCACATAAGAAATCACTGGATAAAACTGGAAGACAATGATCAGCAGCAAGGTGATATCCATTTTTAATCCTTGTTATAAAGCAGGAGGGGCACCTGAAATATGAATGAATCAGCTTGAATCATCTAGCAAAGTTTCACAAGGTTTAGCATAGTGACTGAGGTTGAGCTGAATGAAGGATGGCACCATGCATGTTTGCTCCATCCGTAACTCAACAAGGGAGAAGGAAATCTTCCCTCCAGATTCCAATCTGATTTTGGGGCCTGATTTTTCTAGAGGGTTTTAGGTGTATAGGTGGAAACAAGGATGATGCATGTTTTCCCAAAATTTCCCAGCTCCTCTATAGACCAACTCATCCCACTGTTTTGACATGCTCTGGAGGTCACACTTCTCTCCACTGACTGTACAGAGGATCTTAAGAGACTATCTTATTTTCAAAAACCATCTGTATGTGGTCTCTAAAGATGTTTTATGTGGCTCCTCTGACCCAGTGACCTATATCCAAGTTTAGTTCCAACTCACTGCAAGTCCCACTGGCCTGCCTGCACTACTCAATATGTAATACCTTTGTAAATCTGGCCATGTGTCCCTTATGTCACCATCCAAAGATGGTATCCCCATGCCCATGCTGCCCCAGCAAGTTCCCTGCACAGCCAAGATGTATCTGCTCTAGACCTGACACTGGGCATCACTCCTTTAAATTTTTTATACTATATTTTCATTTTCACATGGTTGCAGACCACAGAATCACAGAATGGTTGAGGCTCCAGGGTGCCTCTGGTGGGAGTCTGGTACAGCCCCACTTCTCAAAGTAGGGTCAGTTAGAAGAGGTCATTCAGGACCTATTGGAAAGGAGTTTGTAGCCATGTGGGGGTCGATCTCTTCTCCCAAGTAACAGATGACAGGATGAGAGGACATAGTCTTAAGCTGCTCTAGGAGGGGTTTAGGTTGGACATAAGGAGAAATTTCCTACCAGAAGGGGTGATTAGACATTGGAATGAGCTGCTCAGGGAGATGGTGGAGTCACCATCCCTTGGAGATGTTTAAGGAAAGACTGGATGTGGCACTCAGTGCCATGGTCTAGTTGATGTGATGGTGTTCAGTCATGGGTTGGACTCAATTATTTCAGGTCTTTTCCAACCTAATTGATTATGGCATTCTAGGATTTGTGATTCATTTTCACATGGTTGCAGACCACAGGATCACAGAATGTTTGAGGCTCCAGGGTGCCTCTGGTGATGGTCTGGTCCACCCCACTTCCCAAAACGTGGTCAGTCAGAAGAGGACCACAGAATCATAGAAGTGTTGAATGGTTTGGGTTGGAAGGAACTTTAAATACCATCTAGTTTCAAATGCCCTGCTATGAGCAGGGATGCCACCCACTGTATCAGGTCACTCAGGACCCGATTCAACCTGGCCTCACACACTACCAGGGATGGCGATGTCATCAGCGTTTGAGTTACCTCCAGGGGCAGAGACACCACAACCTCTCTGGGCAAACCCATGCCGCCAGCATTTGGCCACCTCCACAGTATAATTTTCATTTAAATAATTCCGGGAGGCTCTTGCTGCAAGGGAAAAGCCGGCTGGTCCCCGCAGAGCGGCGAGGGGCAGCTCTCCGGCGGTCGGCGGGCCACCTCGGCCGCAGGGCCGGGCGCGGCGGTACCTCGGGGGCGGAGGACCGGGGCGGGGGCGTCCGCCCCCTTTTCCCCCCCCCTCACCGCCTCCCCCGCGCGCACCTGCGCAGGCGCGCGCGCACGAGGCGCGCCCCCGCCCCCTCCCTCGCACTCACTCCCTCACACACAGGGACACGCACACGCCCTGCGCGCGCGCGCGCGGGGGGCGCGCACCTGCGCTGCGCCCTCGGGCCCCCCCCCGCGCCGCGCCGGCCCCGCTGGCGCCTGGAAGGGACCGCGGCGACCCCTCCGTGCCTCCTCCTCCTCCTCCTTCCTTCATCCATCCTTCCTCCGACCCGCCGGGGGACAGCCCAGGTGAACCGCCGCTGGGAGTGCGTGGGGTGGGGGGAGTGTGTATGTGTGGTGTCCGCGTCGAGTTTGTAAGTTCTCAGAGGATATCGCCCCACTCTCCCCCCAGCCCGGGCGGGGTTTCCTCACTGGGGGTCGGTGAAAGATATTCCCCCTCCCCTCCTCCTTCCTCATTTTGTCCGCTCCCTCCGAGACCAAAAATAATCCCGCGCTGAAATCGCGGCTGCAGGAGAGCGGGGTTTACGCCGCCCCGCAGCCGGCCCCCACCCCAAATTGCGGCGCTTAAAGGGGGCTTAGCTGCTTTATGGGTTGCCTCCCGTGCCCATGCAGGTTGCCCTAAGGATCGCTCAGCCTCCGTGCATCGGTCCCGTGGAGGATAATCTCGGGCAGTTTAAAATATCCTCCCCCCTTCCCGTTTTTGTTTTTATTTTCTATTGTCACATTTATGTAACAAGTGCCTGCCTGCACATCAGGCTGGTGTTCCTGTCTAGGGCGTTGCATGCTCCGGGGGGTGATGTATCCAGTGCTGTGGCTGAACATTAAAAATAATGTCTTTCTGTTGAAGAAGACAGGGGTTAAAATGAATGAAGATCTGAAGGTTAATTTGAGCTGGCTGCCTCAGGATCATGTAGAAGCCAGCTCTACAGAGAATGCCTCAGCTGCAGGCTCCTCCCTGGTTCCTGCCGTAGACCCTAAGACAGAGCTTTTGGTAAACCCCTGGGACATTGTCTTGTGTACTTCAGGGACCCTTATCTCCTGCGAAAATGCCATTGTGGTTCTGATCATTTTCCATAATCCCAGTCTTCGCGCCCCCATGTTCCTCCTGATAGGCAGCCTGGCGCTGGCAGATCTCTTAGCAGGCATTGGATTGATCATCAATTTTGTTTTTGCCTACCTTCTGCAGTCAGAAGCTACGAAACTGGTTACGATTGGACTGATTGTTGCCTCTTTCTCAGCATCTGTTGGCAGCTTGCTGGCTATCACTGTTGATCGTTACCTCTCCCTGTATTATGCCCTGACTTACAATTCAGAGAGGACTGTCACTTTTACCTATGTCATGCTTATATTGCTCTGGGGAGCATCTATCTGTATTGGACTGCTGCCTGTAATGGGCTGGAACTGCCTCAGAGATGAATCCACCTGCAGTGTTATCAGACCACTCACTAAAAATAATGCAGCTGTCCTTTCGGTCTCTTTCTTGCTTATGTTTGCCCTCATGCTGCAGCTCTACATTCAGATCTGTAAAATTGTGATGCGCCATGCCCATCAGATTGCCTTGCAACACCATTTCCTGGCCACTTCCCACTATGTGACCACCCGAAAAGGAGTGTCTACTTTGGCCATTATTTTGGGGACTTTTGCTGCTTGCTGGATGCCTTTTACGCTCTATTCTTTAATAGCAGATTACACCTATCCTTCTATATACACCTATGCCACCCTCCTGCCAGCTACCTACAATTCCATCATCAATCCTGTAATATATGCTTTTAGAAACCAGGAGATACAGAAAGCACTTTGGCTCGTCTGTTGTGGCTGTATTCCTTCTAACCTGTCTCAGAGGGCAAGATCACCCAGTGATGTCTGATTG
Organism: Lanius collurio; assembly: GCA_020086605.1. Taxonomy (NCBI): domain Eukaryota; kingdom Metazoa; phylum Chordata; class Aves; order Passeriformes; family Laniidae; genus Lanius; species Lanius collurio. The sequence continues at coordinate 12,336,280 of JACBWW010000006.1, forward strand.
GCAGCCAGGAGGACACTCCTTAACATGTTACTTTCCAGACATTCTGTCTTTGGTTTAGATGCATTCATTAAATGGTGTGTGATTGGTTCACATAAAAACCACAGGATGGACGGACCTTTTTGTAAACAGAAAACCCCAGTGACCGAAATCAATCGAGTGGTTTAAGGAAGATTTCCAAAATCAAAATAATCAGTGTTCTTACAGACTTATGATGTTGCTCAGGGTCCTTTTTGTCATGTTACCCAGACTTTGTCATGTTTGCCATGATTTTACATTAAGTTTTCTAATTAAAATTAGATTGAAATAGCATACGTCTTTAAAATCGTTTATGTGATTGAGTTTAGTCATACTGCATGTCACAATCTGTTGTTAGGATATTTTTTCCGCTTTTTTTTTTTTTTTTAATGGAAAAAAAACTCCAAACCAAGTCTTGTTACCCCATCTGTATATCATGAGAATACTCTTCAAAATAATGGCCAATTGTACTGATTTATATGGTATTTATTGTAATAATCTCAGTGCAACAAATTTGCTCTGAGAAAGTATTTGTGCAGCTTTTTATTTTACACTTCAGCATGAATTAGGTTGACAATTGTTTTCAAGAGTTACCTGTTCTCTCATGTGGCTGGATGTAAAGCAAGAGATATGCATTGCTTTCCTTTTCAAAAGTCAGACGTATGTTTTCACTTGCATGTTGGACATTGGAGCTGTGCTGTTGATTTTAAAACTGATGGGGTTGTCTTTGAAATTGATGAAACAATATGGCCTCATTCGGCTATGCATTTGTAATAGATTGAAAACTGGGTTTCTCAGACAAGTTTATCTTTTCAGAAGAGTATAAGAAATGTTTCATAAAACAACCTACAAATTGCTTGCAGCGCGTATTTAGCACTACATGAAATGGCTCCCCTACATTTGTTATCAAGTCAAAACTATTACCATTTGTTTTCGCTGATCTCCTATGTAATTTTAAATACTGATATTTATAAATTCTCAAAGCATATCTGGTTCATAATTATATGCAACCAGAACTGCAAGATGAAACAGTGTTTTCTCCTTTTCTGGCAGTTTCAATCTTTGCACTGTACACGCATCGGTTCACTTCATTGTAGGACTTCATTATAGTTCTGGTCTAGAAAGCAGAGCTTCCTCTCATGAATGGTTAAATTTCAAACTGCTTCTAACCTTCCACTGAAGCCACATTAGAATGCACTAGAAATAAAGCATTGTTTTCTGATTTGAAGACTTGATTGTCAGAGAGAAAATCTTCCTGGCACTTGTCTTCATGAAACTTACAGTGTACCCTCGTGCCAGTGCATGGGAGTTTAGAGTACCACTTCCAGCAGCGTTGATGGGAGCTCAATGTGTTCATGCCCTGGCATCAGTAGGAGGTTATACTCCCTTGAATGTCAAAGTCGGCATATTGTATTGTTGCTTTAGTATCTTCCATTAAAAAAAAAAAATCCAAAACTCAAATGTAAAAATAGCAATATTTATGGTTCAATGAAAAAATATACCTGTGTAGTAGAGATAGTAGAGACAACTGTGCTGCTGGTCTGGATTTTTCCAAATGGAATCTGTCCTTTTCATGTGGACATCTGGATGACTGTAGCTTTTTGTGGCAAAGTTTCTGTGACATTAAGAATCATATGCTATACACAAAGCTGAATCTCAAATGTAAGTTGTCTGTAAACAAGGCTCTGTAGAGATTTTTATGAGCAATAATTAATTTTAGTTGCAATGCTGCATTTAAATTCCATTATTTACTTGGTTCAACCTTCATGATATTTGGTTCTTACTTGGTAATCTGATTAGTTTAATAATTGCATGGCATGACCCAGTAGAGCTGTGAATTTGAAGCTCCCCTGGCTTCCCTGTGATTTACAGATGCTCAGCAAAGTTAGACTATAACCTCTGCTCAGTGTAGGGTATTGGTGTTCTTTATCTGCTTATGAATGATACTGAAACTCTAGTCATTGAATTTCGTTACAATTTTTTGTATAAGAAATATTCGCTTCACAAATATCCATGCTACAAATGTGTGCAGTTTTGCAAGTATGCAAACTATTGGGAAATAATGGCAGTAAAAGTCACGAGATGAATAATGTAGAGAGGAAGTAATGTAGGATGGTGCTTTTAAAAGAAAAAATAAGTTAAAGTCATGCAAACTTTTTTCCCCCTGATTTTTCCTTTATTTGTTCTTCTGTATCAAATTGCCAAAAGTATGACGAAAATCAGCAGCTACAACTGTGATGAAAATTCAGTCCTGAGGGCAACTGTTGTTTTCCTTATGCAGACCTGTTCTCATCCTCTTGGATAACCTCACAGGCATTAGTGTTTTTCTCTAGGCAACACCTGTGTGGTAGGGAAGCCAGAGAAAAACAGCACAGAGGGAGATAATGTCGTCTCCTCTTCTCATGCTGTTTCACCTCGTGTCCTTGTCATCTTCCTCACTCCACAGGCTGCTCAGTTCCACAGAGGCTCTCCAGTGTGCCGGGGGAGCCGACCTCTTCCTTGTGCCAGAGCAGAGAGATTTGTAATTGGAAGCTTCTCTCCTGAGGAGCAGAGCAAGTCAAACGAAGGAAAGAAGGATTAATTATAGCAACCCCACAAAGCTAGCTCGTAGGGATGTGATTTGCCCTTGTTTGAGGAGTTGTGCATGGTTACCTTCCACCACAAACAGATTAGAAACATGATTCTGCCTCCCAAGCTACTGCTGTGACCTCCAACGAGGATTTTGCTTCTTCCAGAAATATGTTGTTAAGTTGAGACTGTGCAGCATAGGCCAGAAAATCCTACTGAAAGTCAATGACATAGGTTTGCAGCTGTCAGGCCAAACTTGACCATGGTCTGCAGGGCCGGGATGGGTGCTGGCTAACACACCTCTGACTGAGCTCTGGGAAACGGGCAGAGCTGTAGGTACAAAGCTGCCTACCTCACTTGCACAGAAGTGCTTGACAGCCAGAGACCTTTCAGACCCCGCAGAATTAAGCAACTCTCTGCTGTCCTCTCAGAATGACAGGGGAGGCCCCCGTTCTGTATGGTAAGATGCCAGATCCATCCAAGGCCCTCCTGAAACTGGCAGAATTCCATCCAATTTTCAGTTTCTGATATTTTGTTGTCCCATCAAATGACAACAGTGCATTCGACCAGGGGGATTAGATTCACCACTCTGTGTACAGCAAAGTAGCTTTCATTTCTCCTTTGTAATGACAACAGATTGGTTTTTTCTAAATATGTAATTTGGTTTAAAGAATTGACGTTCATGTTTATTTATCAACACACTTGACCCAAAGTTAATAACAGGTTGTATCCTGATGAGAAAAATTTATTTATGTATTCATTCATTCTTGGGAGAGGATTTTGTTTAATTGTCTTTTTTTTTGGATTTTTTTTTTTAAACCGTTTCCCCCAATAGTAGTATTTCAGCAATAAGGAGAAATATGTTTTTAGCACAAAAGCAATAAAATCTCCATGATGTGGATACTATAAACTGCTGAGTAAACTCAGAGCAATAGAGAGGAAGCAATATATATTTTAGACAAAAAAAAGTAACTTGAATAAGGACTTTCAGTAAGTGTAAGTCTTCCTTTGTTAAGCAGATGCTATCAGACTGATGTGGGACATTGTTTCTGGTTGATTTGTTTTGTAATCATTAAATTCCTGAGTAGAATTACACAGCAATAACATTTTACCTTAATTCTTGGATCCTGAATTTGTGCTATTTGCTGAAAGAATTATATACTGCAGTGGGGAGTTTTATTCTTTTCATTGTTTGGCATTTAGTTGTACAGCATTCTGTGGATAAATTAATAGTGTTCAGGATTTCCAGTTGTAACTTAATCCCAGGAATACCTGAGTTTGTCGTGCTCATCAAGATGGCTATGATAAATGGTGCTAGTCCATTCTGAAGACAGCTTGGTTAGGATACCAGTGGAGAAAACCCCTACCAATACCCAGACTTTTCATCTTTGGAAGCAAGCTGAAAGGCCTGGTATTGCTGCTGTATCTTCTTGCCGTGGACACTCAGTAACACAAGCACTTATGTCCATCCTTTAGTGTTCAGGGACCAGCCTTGAGGCATCTTGGAGTCACTAAAACTCCTCCATGGACAGCAGCGAACTTTGGCTTAGACCAGGGTTCATGCTGTCCCCAAAGAGCTATTATTCTCTTGCCTCATTTTCTTAGGGATATTTTAGCTTTTAAGAAGAAAATGCATGTGACTTCATTTCCCCAAGGTGACAAGCAACCTGCTGTGTGACTGGAAGTTGGGATAAAATAGCATTGCTACAAATCAAGCCCCTAAAGCATAACTACACACTCATTACTTTTAAAAAAAAAGGTGGTCTGTAACATTCAGAACAATATTTTCAAAATGTTGATCCTGACTTTTAGGAAGAGAAACTATATATTTGGTCTGGTTTTTCTATGTGCAATAAATAAATAAAAATAAGAATTGGACAGAGTAGTTGCTATTTAAAAACTCACTAGCTATCCTGTAATTTTATCTGAGATACTGAACAGTTCTAGATTGGCTTAGTGGTAGTCCAGAGATGTTCAATGGAGAAAAAGTAGGATCTCTCAATCTCTGCTTATAGGGAGCTAAAGGGGAGTGGTATAATTTATATCTCATGAATAAGCAATAGGTCAGGAAAGATAAATTAGGCATGTGTATCTCTCTCATCTGTCAGTAAAAGAATGATGGAACTCCGAATAAACTTGAAAAGCCTCCTGTCTGGAAATAGGTTTTTGGTACAAGAGGAAATTACCCCTTAAAACTGAGTACTTCTCTCTTCTTCAGATAAGAATGTGCAGTTCCTTTTAATGGATCAGAAATCTGGATGAATTGCAAGAATATCTACTTTCATATTAAGTGGATGATGAAAGATGAGAGATGGAAGCCTTTATGGGTTGGTGAATCAGCCAGATTCAGTCACTCAGTGCTTGAGCTTGGCCCTGGGAAGGATGCTTGAATAAGTGCATCCCCTGTGAGAAGGTTATTTTGAACTGGCCATTTGGAACCTTACCCGAGGTACATAGAGCACCTGGGAGGGCCCCTGGGGCTGCCCCTGTTCTGGGGTGGGGTGCAGCACTCCTGTGTCCTTGAGGCTGGCTGTATGGCTGCCCCTCTTGAGTGGTGTTCAGAGAGCAGAGACGAGATATGATCAGAAGTGAGGGCTGCCCTCCTTGAAATGATTTTCCATATTTTATTCAAATTATTACTTTTCTTGTTAGCACAGTCTTGCATGGCTCCACTTGAAATCAGAAGAAGGTTTTTGTGGAAAAATACTGAAAATTCAAAGTGGGACCACCAGATTATTTTACAGTAAGTCATTATGTATTTCTGTTTCTTTTGGGGAGCGGAGCAGCTAAGCCTGTACCTTTGTAGTAAATGTTTCTTTGAAAACAATATGCCTTTGCACTAAAAAAAGTCCATGCTGCAGTTTATTCACAAAATTGTTGTGATCTTGTAAGCCCCCCAAGAAGAAGGAGTTGTGCATTTCCCTGTTAGCTTCTTACAGAAGAAGGGAAAAAATCAAACCTGAATGTAGGTTAGATGAAACCATATTGCAATTAATTAGTGTGTCACTGCTGTGATGCCAACAAATTCAGTGCCCCATGGAAAGGATAGTGGGAGATTTTTCCAGTGGAGATTCTTTGCCAATAGGTTGAGAGAGTAGAGCTCATTTTAAAACAATATTCAGTTACAGTTGCTGTCACAAACTCCTCGAATTAGGTTTTAAGGAAATTGTCCTCACTTCCCCAAACCTTTGTTTTGCACTTTACATATGCCAAGGCAATTTTTACACATTTTGCTGCCATGCCAGATCTTCAATTGGACAAGATAGTATTATGTGTTTCCCCCCTCCCAGGTAGAGGGAAGTGTGTTACGTCCCAGAACTAATGAACTGACGTAGTTATCTGATATCTCTAAGTAGCACAGACCTTTCTAAATAGCATGGAATGCTTATGGACATTCATTGCACATTTGGGGGCTTCCTTGAATTACGAATGTAGAGTATTACTATTTTAACTGGTGACCATAGGATTACAGGTTGGGTTCTTTATTTTTCTCCTTCACATGCCCACCACCCCAGCCCCCAGCAGTAAGATGTCTGGTGCCATCCTTTTCGATTCAAGGCAGGCATTGGTTTTCAGACTCAATGATTGTAAAAGTTTTTTCCAACCTCATGAGTGCACAGTGGTGCACTCCTAGGAAAAAGATGATATACAAAGTTTTTAATAGTTTGTTATAAGCCTTTCAAATAGATCAGCCACCCTTTTTCATTGAACAACATAAGTGAGCATTTGCCTTTCACAGGAAATGTCTGATTCACCTGTGGGGAGGGAAAGCAAGTGTATTGCTGCTGTTTTCTTTACACTGGTAGTATTCTTTTTCCTCCAACCATTTGGTCCCCACCATATGATCTACCATGATGTCCAAGCACAGGCCTAGTTCTGGTTTCTCATGGAACAAGCAAGCCAATACTATCTGCACGTGCTGAAGACTGCATCATGCAGATGGACATGAAGGGGCCTTCTTCTTTTAAGAAATAGATGCCAACAACATAGGGTTTTTATTTTTTCTTTCAAGTATAAACTCATTCTTAAAAGGAAATACCTATGTCCGAGTTTAACATACTAGTTTTATTACATGCTGAGTAGAGAAAAGTTTCTTAGAATATTTTAGTATGCCATTAACTTGATTAAGTATGATGAGCTATCACTTTTAAATAGCATAATTATGTACTTAAATATATATATGCATACATAATTATTACAATTATTTAATTTACTTTTTATATGTATGACACACCATATATCATGCTCTATACCTTTGTCGTGGGTGTGGTTGAAGTGTAACCTCTTTGCAAAGGCAGTTTCTTATGATCAAAAAAAAAATATTGCCCAACTTATATGAGTCTTGTAAGCACTAAAAGATTCAGCAGTAATTGATATTTCAACAAAGACAGGCTAGAGGTTTGGGAAGGGAAGCAAATTATCATGGCTTTAATTTGGACAAATCCCACTGCCAGCTTTGAGATTACAGGAATGTATTCTATGGCCACAGGTGGTATAGAATTCAGGAAGGATATTTGTCAAAAGCATGGGCCTAGGGAGCAGTTACATTTTTCTCCATACACTGTTCCCTTTTGTCTCTCGCTCTTTTTCTGATTTTCTTAGGTGCTTTGGTAACAGGACTGCACAGATCATAATTCCACACAGTCATGGGACATAGGTGTACATTTCTCACTGCCTGATGCTCACCTGGGGAATATTGGAGTTTCTAAAAACATTTATGCATTCATTTTTAAAGGGCACACAAAATACATATATGCTTCAGGGGTTTTCAGGGAAAAAGGTCTAGGATCTCTAAGATTTAGACCCAAGCTATAGAGCTCTAATGCACTGATTACTTACAGTCCCCATAGAATTTTCCTCTAACTTCAATATTCACTAAGATTAAACCCATCAAAATAATCAGGAATTTGGCTTCTCCTGCTTTCAGGGGAGAGATATTTTATAGTATGCAAATGGAAGCAGAGTGACCTGGCCCTTCAAAAACTGAAATACATCCAGAAGAGGACAAAAGTTTGTATCCCCATGGAGTCTGAGCAGTTGTGCCACATCCATGGGATTTTGTGTTGCAACTCTTTGGTTGCCCTCTGACAATGTAGTCCCTCAATGTATGAGCAACACTCAGTCCGCCTCGTGGTGCTGCTGCCCCAGAGGGCTCATAAGAAAAGAGCAGAGAGATGAGGCTTTTCTGCAGTGTTGGTCGCAGGTCACAGCATGGTGGGTTTGGAAGGGAGCTCTGCTCTCAGCACTGAGCTTTCTGAAGATGTGATAGAAAAGAGGGAGCCGCCTTCAATCACATTCCAGGCAGATTGGAGCTCTTTTCTTTTGTATGGCCCTCTCAGTGTAAGCAGAGAGACTTTCCTTAGTCTAGGAGGAGGAGGAGGCTAAGTGGTTGCTGGGAGTTAGCACGCTCCAGCATGCAGCTTTTTACACGGCAGCTATCCCAGAGCCGAGCAGCTGAAGCTACAGCAATCTGCCTCTGAACTCTGGCTGGTCCCTGTAGGAAGAAAATGCACTTTTCCAGAATGCAGGAACAGTGTGTGTGGTTTGTGCCAAAAGTGTGGAACGAGGATTGCAGCTGAAGAGGCAGGTAAATTGCCTGTGTTACACATACTGCAAAATAGGCAGTCTCTAGGGTTACTTGCATGTGCTCAAATATATTTTTTGTTGAAGCTGATAGCAGTCTCATATATGTGCGGAGGAGGAGAATAATATGGACTTTCCTGTTGGGCCTCAGCCAGGGCCAGCCAAAGGAAATGGGCATTCTTGGTTTTGTCATTGTTTCTAGAGAAAGACAAATTACACCTCTATCCATTCTGATGTCTACAGCTTTTTACTTTTTGGGGCTAAAGTCCTCCTTTGTTTCGTCTGAGCTTTACTGTCACAGCCAAAATCTACAAAAGTTGATTGTAACTGCATTTACAAATGGAATTTCATAGGATAAGTGCTGTAAATGTGCCTCTGAAATAACACTGTAAACTCTGTCTTTAACTTCAGGCCATGAAATTTGGAATATCCTGGGCTAGTAGAACCACATGTCATTTTCTAGACTTACTAACTAGACCTCCACATTTTTTTGTTCCCAAATGCAATTAAAAATAACCTGTAGTTTATCATGTTCCTCTCATCAAATCCTCAGAGAGAACTTTTCCTAGGAAACACTGTACATGTCAGGTACACTTGATACTACTGACTGCAGTGTAGTTCCATGCTGAATTCTAAAAGCTTAAGCAAAAGCATCTGTGTGGAGGATAGTTCTCATGCTACGTGTCTCACTAGGAGCCAGGTGGATTGAAATCCTGCATGTTGTGCTTTTCATGAGACCCAATTACCAGTTTCATACATAAAGGCCTGTGGTTATTTCTTATACTAATTTAGGTTTTTGGTTTGGTTTTTGTTTATTTAACTGTGGTTGAAGTTTGAACCATAGCTTGCCAGTGTATGAAGCTATCCTATAAGGAAGTGAAACATCTTTGCCTCAGTTTCCCTTAAGCTTAAAGCTTTGAATTGCAACTACAGAGCTTCTTGTTGTATACAAGATAGTAATTAAATGCACTTTATTTAAAAAAGGCACAAATTATTTTCTTTATAAAATGTTACAATTGCACTATGCTGTAAGAATTGGTTATTAAATATAAACTGTACAGTTTTGTAGTCAACATTGTAAGTGTTTAGTCATAAATGATTGAAACAATTACATGTTTCAGTTAAATGTTAATTTTATATGTGGTGTATGTAGCCATAAATAAATTTTCCTTTTTAAAAAAAGAATGGTTGGTTGTTTCATTTCATTGAATTCCCCATTCTGTTTCAAATAACAAAACTATACCCTTTCTACAGATGTAAGATTTAAGTATGTTCCAGTGCAGAGATGACAGATGATACTGACTAAACCTGGGGGATTAAATTCACATGTGCAAACTGAAGTTGAACTTCTGTGGATCCCCTGCATCTACTAACACTGCAGAAGGAAATATCAGGCAATATAGACAAAAACTCTGAAAGAAGAGCTAACAGGAATTCTTGAATGTGAAAGCCAGAGTGACCTTCCATGTCTACCTTTCTTACTCAAGTTAATTTATCTGTACTCTCTTCTGACACACTGCCTTTTATTATCATTGTATAAACTCAGTTTTGGGGAACAAAATGCAGTATGGATTATAAGAGGTTCTGCATTTGGTCTTGCTAAATGGATGTAAATACTTAATATTTAAGTTAGCAGTCATTAACTGGGAGAGGTGAAAGTTACTATGAAAGTAAGAAAGTATGTGAACCTTGATTTTTTTTAGAAGTTTGGTCCTAATCCTTGAATTAAGTAGCTGAAAAATCAGATGCACAATCACAGTTCTGTATTTCCAACCTGACTGTTTTAGACAGGCTAAAAGAAAATGGTCAACTGTCTCATTTTCCAAATTAAATTTTTTTGTAAAATGTCTATCTTAATTTGTCTGAATGGTTTTCTTGAACACCCAGCTTATTTTCCAGGCATACAAATTGATGGAATGAGTTACATCTCTAACCGTAGGACTGACTATTGTGTACCATAGCCGTTGAAGTGTGGCTTCTAAAAGAAATGGGCCAGTGACTGACATCCAGGTAAGTGACTAAGAGCGAGGCTACTTCCTTTATCCTATGCAGTCCTGCATATCAGATGGATCCTGAAGGAGATCTTAGGGATGTTTACTTCTCCCAGACACAGCTGTCCTCTTCACCTCTCACATCAGACATTAGGCACCACCTGTTTTGTCTAAAGAAGAAATTGGTATCATAGTGCAGGAGTAGAGACCCAATTGGTTTCTCTGCAGTTAAACTATAGGCAAAAGAACTGCAGCACAGTGGTGACCAGGATATATTTGATAAATGTTTTTTGCTTACAATAAGCATTAAGTACAAATACTCAATATAGACCCTTAGGAACTTTCAGCCATCTACTTTACTAGACTGGAAAATAAGTAAAAATTAATTGGAAAAATACCAAAACAGCCGATCAAAACAATAAATAGAATAGTAAAAACCTACCAGAATTGTAAAGGAGTTCCTGTTAAAATGGTGGAAGTATTAATGATATTACAGAACTGGTAGATATCCTGGCTGCATTTTAGTTTAGAGCAGGTAACATCCTGCTTATGAAGCAATCCACAGTATCAGAAGCTCAGGAAGCAGTTAACTGGGAACCTTAGGCATTGGCAATGCTTAGACCAACCAGTGAAAACTCCTTTGTGCCTCCTGCCAATGGCAGAGCACTTTATGCACTATGGTTGGATATCAGGTATGCCAGCTGAGTCTGGAACTAAACAGAGGGTAACAGAATTATTAATAATGGGTATGCAACAGAAAACTGATGTGGCCAGTAATAAAGGGTCACTGCACTTAAAAGAATAAATCAGTCAAAAGCTGTCAGGACATGAAATAATTTCCATGCTACAGTAAACAAAACAAAGGTTATTTATATGGGGCCCACAAGTGGAAATTTAAAAGTCTAGTCTCAGTGTTCTTTAGTTCAAGGATGCTTGACTGCATCACTCCAGGTGTGCATGCCTGTTCTTAGGTTCATTTAAGCATCTGTAAGTCACATCAGAGATGAGCTGCTGAGTTGGACAGACTTGGACACAGTGCAGCATATCTTACCTTCTTACTAAATTCTTATGAATCCTCTTAGTAATAGCAGGATGTCAGAGAGTGTCTGCTACCTCACCACTGCCCTATACCATGAATCTTTGATGTCTATGGAAAGTGTGAGGCCTGTGCAGTTAATGGAGACTTTACATTCATTGCTGAAAATGTTATAGGAGAGATCACCAATCAGGCATGTATGACAAAGGCAACTCCATTTGCAGATATTTTAAAAATCCTCCATTTTAAAGTTATTTTCAAATTATCTATAATCATGCACATCCAAGTATTTTTCTCTAAAATTGCTTCTAAAATTAGCAGCTCAAATCTAATTTTTCTTTTTAGTTTTTTTCCAACTGAAATCTTTCCAATCCTCATAACAAAAATGCTCCATGGGGTTGTTACTGCTTTGCATTCCTCTAAAGTGGATGTGAGCTGAGCAACCCCACTGCTGTACAGCACGTTACAACCAACACTTGGGTAGTACAGGCAGATTGGCTCTTACTTGAGCATATTCTGCTTGCAAATTTTATTGGGATTTTCTTTCATATCTGCCAAAGCCTTTCATCCTCGTATTTTGCACTAACTGTAAAGCTGGTGGCCTTTCAATGCAGGCATTCTTTATCTGACAGCAAAAGATATTTTAATGTAACCAGGACACTCTCTTTCCAGCAGTGGCCTAGCAGAGTTGCTTTCACCTTCATTTTTATCATGATATATGGCATTTAAATGGTGCTTGACAGAAAGCCTATATAAACACATTTTCTAAGATACATTGAGTTTACCATCATCATCATTTTGAGCTGTCAAGCTCAAAAACACAGTTTCCAAAACAAGGATCAACACATTCCAAATCATTCTGCTTACAAGGGGGAATTCAGAGGATATGGCAAACTGAAGTCACAACTCCAGTTTCAGGCATGAGATGGGTCTAAGTGGGGACAGAAGTTTCCAAAATCTCAAACTAACTTCAGGATTTCCTTCACTCCCTTGGCTATTCCTAGTCTTTCACCTTTGCATGAGGGGGCTGGTTCTTGATCCCCCCTTATCTCTCACATAGCATCTGTTGCTGCAGTCTCCAGCTCCCCTTCTGCTTTTTCCTCGGTAGTGTCACTGGTGATGCAGGGCAGGGACGCACATGGAAATTACTGTCAGCATGGCAAACCATGCATCTGCAACGGTATCAGGCTGGACAAGGAAGCATTTGCTATTTGCCAGTTTAGCCCAACAAAAAAACACTCCCTGACATCTAAGCAGACCAGATAGCCCCACTGCTTTCAGAGGGAAGCAAGGGCAAGCTCCCACTCCTCTGGCCCTGGCCTAAAGGCAGGGACTGTTGGAGTGGAGGGGCTGGTCCCTGCCCAGCCTGCAGACATGCCCTTGGCTCCATTTCTCTGCAGATACTGGTTGAGTTCGCTGCCTGGCAAGGTATAGCGTGCGTTACTCTGAGCCAGGGCCACACAGCAGCAGCTCATCTCTCCCTTGATGCTTTGGATCCTTTGCAGCCTTGGTTCTTGCTCAAATGGGCTACAGGATTTATTGCCAATGCTGGATTCCCAATCCCTTCACAGCTTTTTGTGGGAACTAATAAAACAGATCTGGTTTTTGTTGTTTAATTAAACAGCCTGTATTAGTCTCCCTGGAGCTCTCTGAGCTAAGGTTGGTTTTAGTTTGGGTATTTACCTCTCCTAGGAAGATGTCGCAGAAAAATGGTGTGATTTCTTAATGTTCGGTCTATTTCATTTATCATGCTTTTTCTGGAAAGTGTTTGCCTTCCATCCAGCCACAGCTTGTGCACAGCCTTTACAAAAACACAGTCAGCCTTGCCAGTAGATGTGTCTGGTGTTAGATCTGCCAACCCCAGTGTCTGCCATCACAGGGTCGTTCAGGCTGGCTGCAGTTCAGCAGCTGCGTGTCAGCTGTGGAATCACGCTCAGAAGCCGCCCTCTTCCCCAGGAGCAGTGGCAGCCCCGCTCGGATGGCGGCAGCGACCTGCCTTTGCTAAAATTGTATGTTTCTGCTGACAGAAGGGGAGGCCAAGAGACTGTTCCTTGGGGCTCTGTTTGCTGCTGCTGTGGTCACCACATCCCTGGAGCCTGGGGAGAGTCAGTGTGAGGGACAGACAGCAATAGGCACTGGTCAGGGAGGCTGATTTTCCTTCCTCTGTGATCCCAGATTGCGAACAGGTGTAGGAACAGGCATTTACCTGTCCAGGATATGTTTGCTGCTCAGCCATCCATGGTGCATCTTCCCTCTAAGATTCACCTGGCTAGCTGGGTGTGTGTCATCAGCCAGCCCTGCCCTGTGGACATGCAGCAGGGCTGCGCTCTAGGAGTGTGTGCACAGCAGACCCACAACGGGCTTCCAGCACGTGTCAATTCAATGTCTTTCCTTCGCATTTACCCTTAATTTGCCTTACTGAGGAACATTGCATTCTTCTTCAGAGATGAGATGAAACATTCATCAGAGCTTGGTAGTTTCCCTTATTATCTTCAGTGTTTTTCTGCTTCTGTGTGATTCTATTAGAGGCTTTTTTAATGAGCAGTCATTGATCACACACGTCTGTCTCCAGAGATCTAAACAGCAGAATCTCCATAATTTCCACTGCTTCAAAAAATGATACATTGTTTCATTAAAGACAAGTTAAAAACAGAACAAAATGCTGCTCTATGTCCCTTTCAATCACCTCACCTTCAGCAGTCATTTGCAAAAAGACTGTTCCTTTTTCCTCTGCTTAGAAGTTATTTTTTACACCATTTAGATGACAGCTTAATCATATGATTAAAGGACTTCCCCGAGCACAGGTCTTCCCCTTGTGTCAAAATATCAGTGGATTCCATATTTAACATCAGTCGCAGCTGCGTTGCAGCCATAGGTGAAGTTTCCCCTGTGAATAGCTTGCATGATATTATATCACTGTGGAGAGTGCTTCCTCTTGGAAAGCTGTTCTGAGACAAAAGCCAGCAGGGCTCCAACCCTCACAGTGGAAATCAGCAGCAAAAATCCTGAGCAGCAGCTAAGTACTGTAAAGATGTCAGTATATGTGGAAAGGTGGGCTCATGTATAGAATAATTCAGACCATTTATGATAAAGTAGCAATTTTGTTTTGAAGGATACAGAAGCCTTGACAAACACATGTAAAGTGCTCCACAACAGATGGCAATGTGAGCACAAAGAGGTCATATCAAGCATGTGGCAAACAAAAATATCTGCTGCTCTTCCTTCTTGCTTCCTTAAGTGTTTGCTGTGACAATGTGGCAGATAAGACTAGTGTTCTCTATCATTGTGCATTTGTGGGATTAATGTCTAAAAGAAATTATTACAGTGAATTTAACACTTACTTAAAAGTTCTGAACAATTTCCTCTCCTGAACTAGGCTACATCACATCACATCACCTGTATTTCCCCCTGCCAGTAGCTCATATCATCTGGAAGAGCACGCTACCACATCGGAGTTGTAAAATTTAACATAATATTGCCTTGTTGTCAGGCTCGGAGTGTAAAACAGGCTGCCATCAGCCTTCTGCTGATGCAGGAGCAAATAGCAGTGTAAAAAAGAGCTGGCAATTTGAAAGGCTTCCAGTAATAGGGTAAGGGAAAGGTAGGGATACTTCACAGATTCTGTGAAGCTTTGGGCACTGTGCACCACCTCCCCTTGCACGCTGCAGATACGTCTCTAGTCTGAGCCAGGGAAAACACAATGGAAGAGACAGCAACTGAGAATTTCTGGGCAGTGCATCAGGTTAAAACCTATGAGGCCTAAGGTTTATTTGACCCATTAAAAGTTACTAAAAGCCTCACTTCCAAGAGGGTTTTACCAGATGCTTTTTTTTCCTGGTGAAGCTGGAGCCCAAGAGGTATTTTGCAACGAGCATCCATTGGTTCAACTGCAGCAGAGGTACAATTTCCTGCAGAAAGGTCACAGGTCATTTGCAGCTTTCCAAGTCAAAAGCAATCCTTAAAACTCCATCTAAAAACCACCTGGCAGCAGTTGTCAAGCACTGTAATTGCCCCTGTGTTGTAGCATCTGACTGTGAGAACCAGAACTTGAAACAAAATCCTGCCCAGGAGAGATTATGGTTTGTTACTGATGGTAAAACCAGAGCAAATGTGTAAGTGGAAGAGCAGGATGTTGCTTTTTAGTGCACAGCATCATGGCCAGGATACAGTGTTCCAGAAATAAGTGGGGTAATGAGCTGGTGCCTGTGTTATGTGAGAGCTCATCTTACCTACAGTGAACATTGTAAAAGAATTCAGGAAGCAATGCGGAAACTTTTTGATAGCTCTGCTTTCCCTCTGGTTTGCCATCAGGAGAAAGAGAGGTCTGGGTGAGGTATGGAAATGGTATTTCAGATCACTGTGAGACAAAAAAAGCTTGAAAGCCAGCAGGGCAGCTGAGAGGAACTCAGCTTGGACTGGCCTGGAGGAAGGGATTTCAATCTTGATGCGTGAGTTTTGATATAAAATCAAACTTAGCAGATAAAATAACTAGAAAGGAACTGTTTGCAAGCTCTGACATTTATATAAAACATATAGACATCTGTCCTTTAACCTAAAAAGGCTTTATAATACCTAAATTGTCATCAAGATAACAGAGATCAGACTGCTCAACAAATTGACATCATCTTGTGCTGCATTGGGATGTTGAGGGGTTTGTTTTATAAACACACCCCCCTGCAGGTAAGTCAGAGGTTGCACAACAGCCTGCGAGGAGACACTGGGGGAGTTTGGCTCGTTCAGCCTGGAGAAGATCTGGCTTCACAAGGACCCGGCAAAGCTTGTGGGGGTGTTATCAAGACAACAGATCCAAGATCTTCATGGCGCATGCTGAGAGACTACAGGCCCAAGGGAAACAGTGAGGAGGAGACTGGATATAAGGAGAAACTATTTCCCCATCAGGACAGCCAGGCAATGGCACAGGTTGGCCAGAGAGGTTGTACAATCTCTCTCAGAGGTTTTCAAAACCCTTAGCAACCTGGTCTGACCCTGCTTTGACACAGAGGTTGGACCAGAGAGCTGCTGAGGTTGCTGCCAACCTGAACTATCCTGTGGTTCTCATGGAGAATGAGACACACCTTTGGGTGTCCATAGCATGATCTGGAAGGCTTAGACCTTGACAGAGCATTATCATAGAATCATAGAATATTAAGGGGTTGGAATGGACCTTAAAGATAATCCGGTCTCAACTCCCCTGCCATAGGCAGGGACACCTCCCACCAGACCAGGTTGCTCAAGGCCTTATCCATCCTGGTCTTGAACCCTGCCAGGGTTGAGGCATCCACAGCCTCTCTGGGCAACCTGTTCCAGTGTCTCATCACCCTCACAGTGAAAAATTTCTCCCTAACATCTAACCTAAATTTCCCCTCATTCAATTTGTGCCTATTATTCTTTGTCTTATTTGTAGTTCATAAGAAGGAGGAAGATAGAGATCAAGCCTTGGAAGACACTCCCTAGGAAACGGGGGATCCCCATCTCCTGACGTGTAGATCTGCTGCTGGGATGGCTTGAGCCAAGCAGAAACTATTGGATTTAGTAGAAGAATTAATGACTGGCAAATTAGAAGAGGCTATAAAATACTGGTGCTCTGGCTCAAAGATCTAGTGGACATTTCTGGTGTTAGACAATAGGAATCAATGACCGTGGTCACAGCAGAGGTATTAACAACCTCCACAGGTTACATATTGGATCTTCCTTCTCTGCCTCTTGGTATCTGCTGCCTTGAAAGTAACAAACAACTTTGGTGCCTACTAAAGGGGAAGGGCAGAGAAAATGGGCCTCTAGCCATTTTTTTCACTTTTTACACTATGTCCTTCATAATTTTAAGTACTTTCCCCATTATTCATAACACTGAATGCTCACAGATGGTAACACACTTTAAAATTTCAAACTTTATAAAAAGATCTGCCTTGGGAGATGAGCATTGGAAATAAAAATAATTAAAATTACACCAAAGTCTTCATTCACCCACAGAGGGTTTATGTCAGATCAGAGGCAGAAACAGTATTTAAAAGAAAAAGCTAACAATTATGTGTCAGATAAACCAGAACAGTGGAAAGGTCAGAGTTACAGCACAAGGCAGCATTAACATTTGGATTCAGAGTGGGAAAAATTTCCAGTACCATTAAAAACATGTTCTTTGTGAAACCAAACAACTCACAGTCACTCAGGTCCAGCCCAAGTTGTAGGCAGATGTCAAGTCTGCAGGGCCATATCATCTGAAAGAGTTAAAGCAGAACCTTGTGTCTGCAGGGTACCTGGCACAACATATCCTGCTCCTCACCTTAGAATCATAGATAACCTGTGTTTAATACAAATAAAAAAATAGAACTATCAATCACAAATATGATTTCACTATTATTTGTTTCTCTACTAGAAATAATTTGAGGGTATCACTCTAGTTGGTGTTGGTGGTGATACATTTTTCCCTTGATGTTTGACTCTTTTATTCACAGACTGGAAAAGAACCAAGAGCACAAAAGTAACTTAAGGACGTGCTGTCCTCCCAAGGACTGAGGTACAAGGAAAAGCCTGCACAGTTTCTGGATGGAGTGAGCCTTCCAGTCATCAGGACTACCAATGCTGAAGTCACAGGGGGAGAAAACAGGGGAGGAAAAATATCCTGCCTCTGCCAGCATTACTAATCAAATACTAATGGTTATGACACAAACATTTTCTATGGCAGCTGGTGCATTGCTAAACTAATATATATTCCTTAATATTATTTTCCATATTATTATGTCTGGCATTATCTCTAGATATAATACAATTTTGCTGCTATAACAGAATAAAATACTACACATCCACAGTTTATAGAAATTCCTCTTCCCTGCTCTGTCTTTAAAATGGACCAAACCATCTGAGTAAGTGAAGTAACAGCTCATTTGTCAGTCCCCAGCACTTGTAAAAACCCCTTGCTGTGAATCCTGTTCAAATTGCTTTTTGGCTTTTGTCCTGTTGAAAAAATTTGTTGAAAGTCTTGAATCTGCAGCAAGAACTTGTTCCTGACTTATATTGTATGCATGTTTAAGAAACCTTCACACTCAAAAATATCTGATGGAAGTCTCCATATCAGCCATCTGGACCAATTACAATGGGCTCGCCACCATCCTGCCCAGGCAAAACCTGCTCACCTGGAAGCTTCCATCTCCATCAGCCAGAGAGAAATGACCCCAGTTCATTGGCAGTGCTAACTCCTGAGTGGCATGGGAGCCCACCCCGAAACAGAGCAGAAGGTGCCCTACAAACCCTCAGCAACTCAGAGCTGGAGGGTGTGAGGCTGCCTGGGGCTGGGGGAGGATGAGGGGGAGGCTTGTCTTCAGGAGAACATGCATTGTAAACTGTGCCAGGTTTCACCTTAAAAGAAAAACATAATTTCCTAACTTTTCATGTAGGGGAAAAAAAAATATACCCACAAAAAACAGGGTAAAAAAAATGTCCATCCCTGCCATTGAAACCTGGGCTCTCTGACCTGGGTTACTCTACTGGCCACCAAAAGCCACCAAACCTCTTTGCTTTGGGTAGGAGGGAAGTTCTTTGGAAGGTGTAGAAAGCGAGACTTGGGGGACACCTGCTCATGTCACTCCCTAAACACTTCTGGAAATGAAGGTGTGTGGAGAATCCCTTCCATGTGGAGTGTATTCCACAATGGAGACTAACAACAGAGAAAACATGAAGCTCCAGATGTACCACAAGTGATAGCATCACGTACACATTTACACACACCCATAAGGTAAAGCCTGTCCATCACCACTCTGTTCCCTGACAGGAGAAGGAGCAGGTAAGGAGAGTTCCTGGGGGAATATGCTTGGCATTGGTGTTTTCCCAAATGGGGTCTGAGCAACAAAATGAAGTAGAGCTTACACAGCCCAGCAGCACTGCACACCAGCTGTGCAGAATACCTGCCACCTGTCTCTGCTGCAGCACAAAATCTTGCATGAGCTAATACATGAGCCCTGCCAAGAAGCTGATCTGAGGTGCACCAGAGCACATTCTCACTTGACAGACAAAGAAACTGAAATAAACAAAGGAAGAAGTTTTGTCTTTATGAGTACAACTCTCAGGATACCAGGGCTCCCCCTCAGCTCTAAATAACCAATAAAAAGGAATTAAAGAAAACACATTTCTAAAATTATCTTAGGCACATGCATATTCCTGCAAGCGTTAGGAAAAGATTTAAACCAGAGCAGCGAGTGCTGTCTCATCCAAAAGATTTGCTTACCAGTGAGAGACTCCTTGTGTAACACTCTCTCGAGGAGAAGCCGAGCACCAGGAGCTGAAGGATCCTGAAAGCTGCTGCAAGGCAGCTCTGGTGTGAGCAGTGGGGCAGAGGTGCCCTTGCCAAAGCCCAGGGGAATGCGCAGGACAAGCTGCAGTGCCACCTCCCTTTTTGTCCTGTTTTTTTTTTCCCTGCCCCATTCTGGCAGGTATCCTCTTTTGCCTTTCTACTTCCTCTCTACCTCCTGCCAAAGTAGTTCAGGAATTAGCAGGGGATGCTCTTTGGCCTTCTTGTCATTACATTTAATTAGAAGACACCCTCATTTGCTTTGGTTTTGCTTTCCTACCTGTCAGAGTAATTTGCATATCACAGGCCGTTCTTCAGTCTTGTTCCTCCTCTGCCTGAAGTGAGCAGCACAGAGGGTTGCACTGAGTGGCTCAGCAGCAGCAGCTGTGGCACAGCCAGAGTCGACAGCTGAAAGAACACCTGGAAAATCTACAGGACTGGTTAAAAATTAATGAAAAAGGAGAAATGCTGAACATGCAGTAGGCCTGGGCTGTCTAAGGTCAGCGCAGACACACAGAGCATCACAACTAGGTGGCACACTGAGAACAAATCAAGCTCTAAGCACCTCTCCAACACAGAGAGGTAAGAAATTCGTAGTAGTTGTACCATCTACCCCCATAGTGTGTGCCTGGAATATCTTGACAGCAAATACTGTTGTGGAATTCCCACCTCCCCTTCGAATGGCACTGCAGTGAGGCAGCAGTTCAGTTTCCAGGTCCCTTTGTCATCAGGCTGAGCCAGTGCTACCAAGAGCAGTAACTCATACCAGATCCATGCTGAGTCACTTTTTTGGCTTCACTGCATAATTTGCATCAGCAGTATCATAACAAACCATCTGCTTCCAGAGACTAGATGTCTTTGCAACACCATGCCCCATGCTATAAGTTAGTAATACAGCAGCTGTCACAGGTGCCCAGATGAAGATTAATCACAAACACTTTCATAATGCATGAAATAAATCAGATCTTTCAGGAACAGTCACCTCAGTGGATGCTAAGAGCTTTTTGGATCTCTGCTATAATATTACAGGTTACATTGAACCCTTTCAGTTGCCCTTGACTTTGCTTTTGTCCATGTCTATCCTTAAGCCATGCTGCCATGGCTGAAACTTCCAGCCTTCAGTACTTACAAGTGAAATTTGCAACTTCGGTGTGCATAAGCTTTTCTTCAGGTCCACTTTTAAACTGACATGGAATTATTAAAAATACTGGTGGGCCAGGAAAAATATGTGTGCTGCTACATCAAATCCTAAAAGAGACTCATTGCTGGGGAGGCAATCTAGGAACAGAATCATGAAAAGAATCCTGTCTGCTCTATTTCTTGCCACCTGTTCACATAAGGCTTTTTTAGCCTGGTTCATGTAAAGAAATAGCAGTCATCTGGCAGAGCTGAAATGAAAAGACAAATCAAAATGCCAGCCCTGGAATTTGTTTTGGCTAGAAATCTACAGAGATGGGAAAATATGATAATTGTACAATTCACAAACTCTAGGCATTTCAACAGAATTATCTGTAAGCCAAGTCAATTACCTTGAAAGAAATAATTCAGAATCTGCTCTCTTTCCTGGAAAACTTCAGTATGTCTAATGAAATTTGCAGTATCTGAAGTTTTCTTCCTTTTTTTTTTTTTTTTTTTTGTCTAAATAGGGCGCAACCAAAGAAATAAGTTAATTTCTCATGACAGCATGGGAAATAAGGAATGCATAGTAGATGCAGGCTTTAAATGCTGCAGTAGAGACACAGTTTTACAGAAAAAAAGTCTGTCTGTACATGGCTTTGCTGTACACACAGAAGCAGCTGTGTTACAGAAGGTTATTAATCAAACTCGCTCAATGCTTTAATTTCTGTTCACCAAGAAATTCTGAGAAAACCTTAGTCTAAAGAAGTCACAGTTCTGAGTAAATTACTTCAAAGTCCTTATGTGTTCTCTGAAAGACAGGTAACTTTTCAAGCTATTTAAACAGCCCATCTGAAAAGCCACCTATTCTCCTCCCACTTCCACAACTTTGTCATCCTCCTCCCCCTACTTCCATCCTCTTGCACCTGCTGGTTCTTCTTGCACCTTTGTAAGCACAGCAGGTTTAAGACAGACCTAACTTGTCTGTACAAAGCTGATTAAAACCAGAGGAAAAGAGGTGATGTGAAGAACATGAATAAAGTTAATCTTGGATTAATGGCTGTGTTCATCACACAGAAGAAGAGAGAGCATTTGGGGGAGGTGAAGGGTGTGAAAGAGAAATAGAACAACTTGGAGAAGCTACAGAGAAACAGCCACAGAGTGTCAATATTCCAGCTTATCGTGTTCACTGTGCTCTGCTACTGTGAATCACAGTATAGGGTTTTATGTACCAACCATGGGCATTCAGTCAATTTTAATTGTATTTCCTGTTGTGACATGCCTTTGGAAAGAGACGTTGTTCTGACTGAAATGTTTTCTTTCACTGTCACTTTTCCCATCTATTCAGAATCAAAGCAAATTGTAGAAAAATAGAGCCTTCAGAATGGCTGGAGCAGATTGTTGTATGGCTCCAGTTAGCTCAAAGGAAAGAACAAAAAAAATCAAGTGACAGTAATGCCTTTCCAAGACATCGCAGAGATGGATGCTGGACTGGGAATCACACTATTCCCTGTAGGAATGCACTGGCAATGGGTTCTTTGCAGAGGAGGTTGGGTTTAATCTGGATCCACTCCCTGCTTGGTTATCACTACAGCATTAAATTGAGTACAGTTTGGTCCATAGCAAATCTCTCTGCTCGTGGGTGGGTTTTGAATCAGGAAGAAGCCAGGGCTCCTGTTCAGATAATGTGGCTGCCCACCAACTACCCCTCAAATTCAGATTAGACTGCAGGGACCACCTTTTCCTTCTGTGTTTATACACCAGCTGCATCGCAAGCTTCTGGCCATAACCTCAAGCAGTAATAAAATGACGAAGCCTGCAACACATTTCTCATTCTGAAAGAACAAAAACCCCATCTGGAAACTGCAGATATATCAAGTTTATTAAGAGAGGATAAAATGATCCTTTTCATGCCATTAATACTATTGACTTGTAATCTCTTGATGCAGTTTAGATATTATGAAGTTTTAGACTTAATATTCTACCCAGAGGATGATATAAAAGCCATTATTGATTTCCACTCCCTATAAGCAGACTTCATCTCTATGTAAATTAAAGACTGTACAATATATTTCACAATATAGATTAGCTGTCATTCAAGCGTTGATCTATTCTCATGCCAACAGGCAAGTTCCAGGCAATAACACACCCAATGAAATCTGGTTAGGCCTTTGCCCTTTAGCACTCACATTTACAGGCACATCATCAAACACCATAAGGAAAATTTGGGATGTATTTCTTGTGAGAAGGAACGGTGTACAAAGCAGTGCTGCAAAAAGCATCACTCACCATCATTATTCTGGGGGAACAACTACCCCCTTTCTTTTCACCTGAGGACAGGGAAAGACAGCAACGTCTTCCACCTACCAACTATTTAAATCCTTCAAATACCTGGAGAATTTCCAGAAGAGACACAGTAGAGCAGCAGCATCAACATGGTTAGGTCTCCCACACAGCACCCCAGCCAGCTTCTCCCCTAACACACACCTAGGGATCAGGGAATGTGAGCACTGCCAACAGCTTTCCCTGTACTGCAGCAAGGTGTTTCCTAGGTGCTCTTCCCTTAGTATCTGGCAAGCCTTTGTTTTCTCCTCTTCACAGCAATGAAAACAGCAGTGGGATGCACGTCTCAATCATTTGGCAGGGGAAAGCTTAACCCTGCCATGAATGTCCTTGTCACACGCTGTGGGGGAAAAAACAAATGTTACTGTGGCATTGGGGGCCACATCAAGCCTGGAGCAGCTTGGTTTAACCCTGCTGTGAGCAGGACATTGGACAAGAGAACTCCCAAGGCTCCCTCCTGCCTGAATTACCATGTGATAGAAAGAGCAGAGCAAAGGCTTTCTACTAGGACTGGCTTCCACCACACAAAGCAGCACTGGAGTCTAAGAAAACAGCATTTTCTTTACAGTCAGCTCTTGTTGCTGACTGTACTTCCCTTCCTGACTAAGAAGATGGGTTTCAAATCACCTCCCCATCCAAACCTGTGCTGCACACAACAGAATGTAGAAAAACCAAAGTCTGCCAAAACCCTGCTATGACCCTCCAGTCCTTTCCTAAAAGACAGCCACAAAATCCTCACCTCCTTGAAAAACGGCCTTATCAAACCCAACAAGGCCCTCAGGTTATTTCTCATTCGGCTGCTGATAGGCATTAAAAAATCTTACTGTGTGGTGAAATTCAAAGCACATCACCCAAGCAAGGCTGGAGAAGAACAGCCAAGGTTTTCTAGTTTCATATTAGGCTCAGCTCCAGCCATTGGAAGTCTGATGATGAAACTTGCTGTGCAACTAGGTTCTTTCTTTAGTGATTTTTATTACCACTGAGAAGCTGAACAACATATCCACTTCAAGTTATACATCATCTTCTCTGTAAGAGAAACTCACAAGATTTTTAACTCAAGCATTGCATTTAGAGCAACACAGTTAGTTATTAAGCATTGATGGGCAGCATCTGTAGGGCTTAAGCACACAACTGAAGGCAGCGAGCACAAAATAACACAGAGGTTCCTCTGAACATCAAGAAATGCTCTTTCGCTGTGACCCTGACTGAGCACTGGCCCAGGTCACTCAGAGGTGCTGTGGAGTCTCACTCCTTAGAGATATTCAAAAGCTAGCTGGATATGGTCCTGGGCAAACAGGTCTAGGTCATCTTGCTTGAGCAGGGTGGCTGGATCAGATAACCTCCAGAGATTTCTTCTCACCTCAAGGCCCCTGTGATTCTGTGAATGAAAAGTTTAAAACATCCAACATTAAGCTGCTGCAATTAATATCCCTCTCCTAACTTCTTGGAGGCCTCCTCTTCATTTGTGCAAAGTCACATCACCTCACAAACAGGGCAGGCTCAGGGGACTTGTGAGGACATTTACATGTGGGAGCTCAGCCAAGGTGCAGTAATTTCCTCAGCTGTCAGACCTTGTTGCTCCAGTGCTTTTAGCTTCATGGCAGTTTTACATTTCAGAGCACTTTGTTCCAAGTTTGTCAAGGACCCTGAGACTCTGAGCCTCCAGCAGTCAGCACAGTTGCACGTTGTGCCGGTTTGGACAAATGTGGAGGAAAATATCCTCTGATAGAAGGCAGGTTATAACCTCCCCTCCCCCACCAGGTTTGGGAAAAAAGAAATTTTCCTCAGAGGAAAGTGAAAGAGATAAAAAACTATTTATTTAACAAACACATAGGAAAAGGATAATAATACTAAATAATAAAACCTCTAATTATGGAGAGAAACCTGGGAAGATTTCACAGTCCTTCTGTAGGTGTAATCTCTCTCCTCCTCCTTGGAGCTGGGTCGGTGTGGGCCCACCTCCGGGGCCTTGGTGGGAAATTTTCCCAATGTGTTCTGATGTTGAAAGAGTCCAGAAGAGAAGAAGGGAAAAACCGAAATCCCAGGAAAATATAGTTAGACTCTCCGTCTCCCTCCAGAGAAAAGGAGCTGAAAGCTGGCTGAAAAGCAAGCAGGGTGCTTCCTCTGCTCCTGCTGAAGGAGTGTGTATATCTGTGTCCTTGAACAACTGCTTTGAAAAGTTAACTCGGTTTTTTCCTCTCCCCCCTCTCAGACTCAGTTCAAAGGCACAGAAAGGCACAAAATTAATTTCTGGGCATAGAGCAGCAATAGGGGATACACATCATGAAGTCACCCCAAGACACACATGCACTGAGATTGTGCTGTACATCCACTTTTACCACACTACGACTCGATTACTGAGAAAGGAACATCTGTCTCTCTAATTACTCGAATGTTTTCATCTCCTCTGTCTGTTCTCATACAGCTGAATTTTAATTAGAACAAGCTCTTATGACTGCCCCATTTGTCCACTGGAGGTCAGTCTCTTGCTACAGAAAGACTGTCCCTCTCACCTGGTGTGTCTGCAGGGGACAGAAATCTTACAGCAGCACCTCGTATTCCTGTCACAGATTTTAAGCCTTTGGGTACAAGATGAGGACAGAAGCCCAGTGTAGGTCTATAATGGAAGCCTGCTCCAGGCATGTCCCTTCTCAAAGTGTCACAAAGACGTGCTGGAAGCTCAGATGTAGTATTTTCCCAGCTATTGAGCAGGCTTGATCCAAAAGCTGCAAGTGCTCTCCTGCAGCTCTCCTGCCACCACTGCAGCGTTGCAGGAGCCAAATGCCAGGCTCCTCTCTTGGGTAAAAAAACATCTCATTGAGCAGGGAATTCGTAAGTGGTGAACGAGCATTTTGAAACATTTTCACATTCTCTGCATTACCTGGCTTAGTATTTAAATCAGATACTAAAGTGTAATTACCAGCCAATAGATTTTTACCATCTAGCTAATCCTACTTGGCTCGTGTGCCAGGATGAGCTCCAGAGAAGGCGGCTGTTTCGGCTGCTGCTCAGGCTGCGTAGGAGAGGTGCGGCACCACGCTGCTTTCAGCAACACCCGCTCATTAGCAAGGCTTCCTCAGCTACTGCCAGCACTTTGCCAGACATTCAGCACAAAGATACGGGTGTTTGCCTCTCCCAGGCTGAGCAACAGATGATGTTGGAGGACGGCAACAGCAGCTACCAGGAGTGAGCGAGTGTGCCAAGGAAGGGTGAACAGCCATGAGAACGGGGCTGTTTGGCAGTCAGACACAGAGCACAGGCAACTGCCCACGCACTGGATCCATACTTTAGCGTGGATCAGAAGCGCTTTGGAAGCAAATCTGCTCGCTTCGTTTCTCCATGCTGTAATTCCTATCATGGAGCAGCACATGAATTCAATTCCTGCCAGATGCAGGTAGGCACAAGACCTGCTGTCACTGCAGCTCCAGGAATTTGGTCTGCATGAAGCAGAACTGAAGCCCAGCACCTGCTGTGCCCTGGTCTACGGACTGGCTCTCTTTGAGCCTCACTTCTGAGTCACTTGGACATGATCTCACTGGTCAGCTGACATCAGGGCTGTCTAGGCTGCCGTTTCTGGCATTAAGACTGATGAGGTGAGACAGTCCCCATGCTGAGGATCTCAAGACCTGGAACTTTCAAGTTCCACTTTATTTTCTTTAACTTCCATGCTAAGAAATTAATGGTGCCTCCTGTATATCTTCAGTTCTGTCCTGCCAAGACCACTGATGTTCTAAGAGGGAAATTTTGTTCTTTACATCCCATTACCTCTCCATTTCATTCCATATATGCTTCCTGAGGCAACAAATTTTTCCTGCATCCTTTCTACAGCACTGATAATCTCTAATCTCTGTTGGCATTCAAGCAGTTGGGTGAGAATAAATGGTTGCTGCCCAAACCCAGAGAGAAGCAATACCTGCAGCAGGCTGGTAATTGCAGCAATTGTGCAAAGCTCACACGTGGAAGCCTGAAAACAGAGCAGCACTTTAGAGGTGTGCTTTACCCAACATATTCTTTTGATATATCCTACCACCCTGAGTATTTTATGTTTTGCTGAGCAGAACACATTACCAGTTCACTAGACTCCTTTAGCAATTCTTGTATTCATGAATTTTAAAAAAGCCCTATTTACTATTTAAAATGTCAGCTTAAGTCTATTATGGTATCGAGGCCAGCAGCGCCGCCATTTGTACTCTCATGTCTCATCTGATCAGTGAAGGAAATAAAAGCTGAAGCAGGCAGATGGCTGAATCGAAGAGAAAGGTCATTGCATACTGCAGCTGATAAGGTGAAGAGAATAAAATAGGGAAGGTGATCTTCAGGGAAAAGGTTAAAATGTAGCCTCACCATTTGGAGGCTTCTGTATGGAGATAAAACAAAGAGAAGTATCATCAATTTCACCAAAACATTTTCTCCTATTGTTTAGAACAGAAAAAAAATCCTGACCTTTCTCTTCCTCCCCATCTCTGTCCTAAAAATATTTATTTTCCTATCTCTCGTTTAAGACAGAAGAAAGCCACAGATCTATGCTATTATTCTCCCCACATAAGTGAGGCATCCATGCTTAAATGCTTTTACTCTGCTAAGACAGTAAATAAGCAGCAATGT
The DNA here is from genome assembly GCA_020086605.1 of Lanius collurio. NCBI lineage: Eukaryota > Metazoa > Chordata > Aves > Passeriformes > Laniidae > Lanius > Lanius collurio. Next base: position 12,363,818 of record JACBWW010000006.1, read on the forward strand.
TATAGACAACTCCCACATCTCCTATCTCAAATAATTCTAGCTGCTGGCTGGCAGCTGCCTCATCATTTGGCGTATTTTAACTAGGTTTGAAAATCCCTAAAGTAAGGATTTATTATCTCTTTCAGCAAAGTACGAAGTAAATCTATCAAGCCATATAAATAATTCACATAAATTCTAGAAACATAGCAAAGAATATAGGACAGGAGAGGCACCACTGGAGGGGGGATGGAGCATCCTTTACTTAAAAGCACATGGTAGACCTAAATTCAGTTTTCTAGGCAGACCATGTCAACTTAAAGAATAAAGATGGTTCTTAAAAAAATTTAAAAAGCATGGGTTGTCATGTTAATAACTGAGGGTTTTGAACAGAATACAGGGGAAGATCAAAAATGGGATACTGCTTTCAGGTAAACACTTGTCTGATGGCAGTCGTTGGGTACAAGGCAGCAATCTTGCTTATCTTCCTTAAAACATTTGTGAAATGTCTCAGTGGTGCTTTGCATCACTTATGGCAAATCAGTGACTGGTACTGGGAGGAGCAGTGAGCCAGCAGGATCCAGGTATTTTAAGGTAAACCTCAAATGCCCCAAAGAACCACAGACATTTGTAACTAAGATCACGTCGCAGCACAGCACTGCACACATTATACACCTTAACAGTCTCGACAGTCACATTAAATATTCTGATGAACCTATACAGAAGTTCTTCACAGCAATACAAAAACTTCACCATCTGCTGTAAGGAAAACTTCTAAACCTTTGTTACAGCAAAATGTGCTGTAAATATAAATCACGTAGAAATAAATTTATAGGGAAACTTTAACAGTCATCCTTGAAAGTGTTACTTTGGTCATCATTCTGAGAATATGAAACAAACAAAAATCCCTCTTCCTGAAAAACAGAAATAATGGTTTCAACATAATGGCAACCATAAGCAGTTTAGCCAGCTGTGTAAAGGCACCCTAGGAAGAGTTTTAGGAAGCATACCAAATTTGGAAGGAAACATAAACAGAACAGAAAAACAAACCAGTGCAGGTATAGCTTGAAAACACCCCAAAATCCGATGAGAGAAAATGAGTACAAACAAACCTGAAAGAGTGTTCCAAGTAAGGCTGAGGCCTCATGTGGTTAGAATGAGCAGCAAACTCAGAAGGAGTTGTGCTTCACCACTAAGCTAAGCCTATGATAAACAATCCTACCTACTACCATCATCCTCCTCTGTGGAGAGGAAAAGCCCTGTGCCCTGAAGCAGCATCCCTTTCAACACCCACTGGTACCAGCACGGTCGCAGAACAAGGATCCATCCAAGGGAAAGACTTCATGGTCAACCAATCAAACAAGAGGTCCCACTGAAACAGGGAAGGGGACTATCCTTGGCTGGTAACATGCAAACCATCTACTGAAAACCAGGAGGACAAGACTCACAAGAGGAGGAGGCAGAGGGACAGGCTGCAGGTGACAGCCTGTGCTGGGCTGTGGAGTTCAGGAAAGCAAGGGCACTGCCACCATGGCTGGTGACAGCATCCAGTTTGAGAAGGGTGACAAGCAGTGAGCATGGGCCATTCAGCATGTAGAGAAGGTGACTGGTAAGTGACTAGAAAAGTTAAACACACTAGAGAAATAAAACATAAACAGCAGGATGACTCAGGAAACTGACTAAAAAATTCATCAGCACTGGCACATACCAAGAGAGCACCTGATTTCCAGGAACAGAGGAAAAGAGATGAGTTCTGCCACTCCCTTCAGTAAGGTTTGGCAGGAGTACTGTTCAGAGTTGCTGCCCCAGACAGAGGGGACAGGCTGCCCAGTATTAACTGGCATTAGGGTAACTTGAGCAGATTCCCAGGCCTCTCTTCCCTACACTTCACTGGCAACGAGTGACTGCTGAACGGAGCAGTTTCCATGTGGGGCGACAGCGCAGAACGATTGAAATGCGAGTGACTCAGAAAGGCGACACGCTTAAGACAAGCTGCTGAGGCATCTTAGAACAGTTGCCCCCAGCTCTAATCTCCAAATCACTCTGCACATAACAAGAGAAAAACACAGAACTCCACCCTGCTCTGGCTAATCAGATAAGAAGTTCTCTATCGGCAGCAGTAAGAATTAATCTCCAAGAGACTACTATATTTAGCTAAGAATCTTAGGGGTGACTTCTCTGCTTATACAGCTGAACAGCCCAGCCCAGCACAAACCTGAGAGTGCTTTTCACGTGTAGGAGTGCACATCTATGTCATCCACAGATGAGAACACATTTCTCCAGAGAAATTCCAGAGACTTGACAGCACATAAAAAGACATTCTTTGTGTGTTAGAAAAAGCAAGATAGGAAACCCCTTCTTCCTGGTTTGTACCTAAAGGACTTCTTTTTCTCAGTGTTCTTGCTCTTTCTCTTCTTTTTAATGGAAGATGATGGTCAGTTGGGAACCCACAGTCCTTCTGGAGCACCCACACTTCCTTTAAATTCCAAGGAAACTGGGAAGGGTATTCAGTGGTAAGTCCCTCATGACTATTCAGTCTGTGGCAGACACCAGCACCTGAGGGATTCTAGCAGGAATCATAACATATTTTCATTCCCTGTATATCACTCTCAATGTTTAAGTACCTGAGTGCAGATCTGCCTCAATATGCTAAAAATCCTTGGACTTCGGTGCATGTGTGCATTTATGTGTGTATGGACTCACTCTTATCAAGAATGCTTCAGACTCTGAAGTGGAAATTCACCCCCGCAGGGCAAGCACCTTTCCCCAAAGCAGACTACAGCAGGCTGAATTTGTTTATTTGGTTTTTCAGAAGGAAAAATGTGTAATGTCACCTTAAAAAAAAAAAATCAGGGTAAAAAACCATCTCTGGCTAAGCTGTTCTAATATTTATTTTACTTCTTGGCCGGGAACTAATACCTCAGCTCAAAATTTAATTTGTGCAACTTCAGCTTCCAGCCAAAAGAGTCTAATGAAGTCTTCATTATGATCAGGTTTACATTCACCTCAGTTTACAGTGACATTTTAAACATTTTTAGAAATTACTTTTTTGCTCTATCCTGAGGTACGTTGTTTCAAGGGGAAGAGAATGCCTCTCCAATATTTAAACAGTGCCCAGCAAACAGAGAACATAGCTGAAAAATAGATCAAGAACCCATTTCCCAAGGAGACATTTCCCTTCCTCCCAACTCCCTCTGCAACTGCAAATGAGCTCAATTTGGAACTTGTTCTCAACACCATGACTTCAACACATGACTACTCATAATAAAAACACCAATAAAGGTGTTTTTCTTCTCCATTCATCTTGGTAAACAGAAATCTCACATACCCAAAAATCCAGTTCAGTTTAGTTCCATGAAAATTCCTTAAAATTCAAAGGACAACCACAAAAGCTGTAGAAGCAGCATACTGAGAGACCTTCAGTCCTAATTCCAACCAAGCTCCAACAAAGCACCTATAAATGCTTTACTGAGAGAACCTTTGAACCAAAAAATGTCAAGCTTGCATATTCAGCTTCTATGCAGAATTGATGTCTGTACTCTAAATTATTTGAATTCAGTTCAAATCAAAAAGTGAGAAATTTGAGAGAAGAAAGAACTGAGGGCCAGAGGGACTGGAGTTTTCAGTTGAACAGAATAAAGATTAACTTATTTTTCCAAGAAACAACTGAGTCTAAGATGCATAAACAAATCTGTACAATTTACAATTAGGCTACTATATTACACAATTGGTTTATGTAAGTTCTTCCCAGTAGGATGAAAAGCCTCTCTTGGTTTTAATCTGATTACAATTAATGGATTAAAGTACTTTTCTAGTAGGCCTACATGGGTTTGTATTTTACAGTATTGTGCTTGGTGTCACTAACCTACAAAGATGACTTATTTAAAAAGTAAGCAAGAAGACTTGCTGATATAACTTGTATTTTCTGTCTTGTTCTTTCTGAAAGCAGAGCTGCCATTTCATGCATTTCACTGAAGAAAAAAAAAAACAACCCTAAGGCTACCTGTAGGGAAATTCATACCTGCTTAGACCAGCCAGGAACTTGGAGCTTGAATCAAGGCTGCAAAAGAACCAAGTATGGATGTCAGGAGGAGCAGCAGTTCCTCAAGGGAATCTGGTTTTGTAGACTCCAGCCTTCCTCCCAGGAACCTCACAATTCCTTGGGATCAGAGATAGCATGTGGAAGCCTTACATTTTCATTTCTGTTATTGGTAAGTTAAGGTAAAGATTAACAGCAAAATCTTATTAATCTAAGGAAAGAACACAGGCTCAAAAGTCAGATTTTATTCATATTTGTTACTTATGCACAACCCAAAGTATGATAAAACTGATAAAAACAGCCTAGAAGAGTGTTTACATCACTAAATTCAATTCACATTTCGTCCATAAAATACCAAAAGGAAAATGACAACATTGCAGGTTCAGAAAAAACAGGTTGGCTACTATGACTGAAAAATCTACACTATCTTCACTGGTCACAACTGATTGCTTTTTTAATGCTTATTATTTAAAATAAGCCCAAATTACAAAATTTCAGACACACCCAACTTCTGTGCTCATAAAATATATCTTTTGTCATATTAAATTTCAGTAGATTGTAAAGAATTTTCTGCTGAGACATTTCATTTCAACATGTATCAAAAGAACATCAAGAGTGCTCACACCACCTACACAGTGATGTAACACTGAGGTCCCAGTTGCATCTTTAGCTACCTCTCAGAAGAATCATTCTGCAGGCCACTGTGCAAGCACAGCATGATGGTAAGGACAAGCCATCTCTCACATGGTGATGAAAACCACCTTCAGGCTACAGCCAAAATTCTGTCCTCTATGGTGGACACAGTCCTCAGATTCCAGGACACAAAATAAAGCAGACTTCAGCTCTGCATTTTAAGGCAAAGACAAAACCAGCTCCAGCTGGGATGGAGATCAACGAGTACCTTCAGCTGCCCCTGGTTACCAAGAGCTGTGGTTGCTCACCCCTGTGCAGAGATCAGTCATACTTTGTGTGATTTTAACAGCAGCACTGAGGCAGCATGTTACCCCTCTACTATACATGCAGCCACCATGGATTGAAACATCATATGCAGATTAAACAGCAATGCAGTAGCCAACAGTTTGCATGCAAACATTGTGTTAGACTGTTACATTCTCAGGACTAAAACTGTTAATGGTGTAAACACAGGTTAGAATATCACCTTCCATTTCTCTTCTTATTTTACATACTTCTTTTAAGAACAGACGGGGAGCCTTACAGAACAAAGGAGCTTTACCAAATGTTAGACCTGGAATAACATAGACTTCTGTCACAAAGATTAAAACTGTAATCTGGTAAGGAAAGAACTCTTCCCCTGCTACGAATAAAATTTAAAAGCCTCATTGGGCAAAGCAGCAGCCTGACTCTCAGTCCAAGAGGGGAAAAAAAATTAATACTGCACTGCTGATTATAAAAAAAGGTAAACAGAGACAGTCAAAGCAGACTTTATGGCAGCAACTATTCCTATGAAAGGACCAAAAAAGTGTGTGTGTGTGTGTATATATATATATGGCATAGTACCTCAACAGCCATCAAAACTGCTTTAACTGCCTGTGTTTTATCCATGGGATGTACTGGCAAAGAAATACATTCAAAGTAAGAGTTCTGAGTAAATGTGCTACATGACTACACATGTACAAATCAACAACAACAGAACTTATTTACACACATTTATACCTACAGGCATAAAGACCAAGTTTAATACTTGTGAAATGTATCTGATTGCTAGATCCATACTGTTCCAATCTTTAGGTGTAGCAGTAGCACTTCTGCAATGCAATAGCCACAGGGTTTCAATCAGGTCTATCCTGCATGCAGTTGACCTTATCACAAGACTGAAAAGCTCTACAGGTATTTCCATTTTCATTTATAACACAGACATGCATCTGCTACCCAGCAGAGACACCCCCCCCCAACACTCTTCTCAACAAGCGACTTAGAGCTGGTACTGTTACAGACATATCCTGTCTGCTCACCAAGTGTTTTCTTGGATCATGTGGATTCATTTTTCAAAGTATACATTTCATCATCTGCTACATTTTAAAGATAAAAAGGAAGAGAGTATAAAATCAATTTGTATGCATAAAAACTTAAGCCCAGAAGTGGTTAAAAATAGACTAAAGTGGGCATAATTAGTACCTAATAAAAAAGCTAAAAGTCATATTTATGGAACTCAACACTTCACTCAGCCATACAGTTAACTGCCCTCAAAGACTAACAACCAGACCAATTCACAAGTATCTATGTTGCTTACATAATTAAAAGAATAAGATGTAAAGTCAAAAAAATATATTTTATCCCTTCAAGAACAGGAAAGTAAAATAAAATGCTGGTTCTGTAACAGTGCAACAACTGCAGCATATTTTGCACGCAGCACAAGAGTTGCTACATTTAGTGGCACTTAAGTATTATGCAGTAAATACTGAAAGTAAGACAAGTTTCTGATCTGCATAAGCATAATCACACCATTATTACCAGAGTTGCTAAGCTACAGCATTCTGAATAATACCAGTTCAATTTTAGCACTTCCCTCACTAGCCTTAATACATGTCAACGTCCTGCTTTACATCTTGCTAAGAAAGCAATCACTGAAGCCAAGTATTTCATGTAGTTGCCAGTAGGCTTGGACCACGTTCAATCTGACCAGTCGTTCTCATCAAACTCGGAGTCGTCATCGGAATCGCTGTACTCCACAGCAATGCGCCTCGACAGGATGGTGGCCACGTCGTTGCCAACGGGCTCGCGCTTCGCCTCCTGCTCACGCTGCTCCTGCACCTTTTTCAGCTGGATTCCTGCCGAGACAATTACTCTCAGACAAAGCTTTTCAGGCAAGAGATTTCATATTTGATGCTGGCTATTGGTGAGTTTGTTGTATTCCAACAATATACTCGGGAAGAAGGAGGGGAAAAAAGAAAGCAAGCATTGAGTTAAGAGAGCCTCCCTAAGTAAGGAACAGAGAAAGACAAAAAAGGCAGATGGGAATTACTTCTCAGAAACTGAATTTCTGGACTTCTAAAACACTTAACAATATGTTGAAGCTAAATATTCAAGACTGTACAGGTCATTTTGATCTGAAGATGAAAGTTTTCAAAACTGTACTTGGAAAAGACCACTAGACCTGCAGCTCCATATTGTAAGTGAGGTCAGGAAGAGCCATTAGTCACTGGTTGAAAAATCAGTGGGCTGAAGCCTGGTGTTGGGTAACTGTTCAGTTCTTCTGAATGGAAACAAAAATCCACATACATCTACTGGCAGTTTACATAATGAACACAAGTGCTGTTTTCATTAGATTATGTCCACACAAACCCTAGAACATGCTTGACAAACCTGTGCATCTTTAGGTGTTAGAAAATGATCCAAAATCATGGCTGACAAATGGCAGAACAGGTGTGTGGTACCTGTGGTTAATGAAATCTGCCCAGTTGAGAAAAGAAGCCATAGACTGATTTCACTGGAAAACACTGTGCTCTCATTGAAAAAAAGAGTACCTAAAACTCAGTGTGCACTTACCCATCCTGATGGCAGCCAGAAGGTCGCTCCGTGCATCGCTCATTGGTGCCTGCTTCGCCTCCGACACCGGAGGAGCGTGCATGGGGGAGGAAGAAAGGGATGCACCTGCAGCAGGTGGGCCTGGAGGGGGAGGAGGTGGGCCAGGAGGAGGAGGAGCAGTGACAACAAGCCCACTAGAAGGAGGAGGAGGATGAGTAGCTGCGTATGTAGAGCCAGTCACCAGTCCGGAATGGGAAGGTGGCACTGGAAGCTGAAGGGGACTGACAAATGCAGTTTGTGCTGAAGGAATCATAGGGGGGGGAGGTGGAGGGGGAGGACCTGTAGGATTGTAATAATCCACCATCTGAGCTGGGAGCATCCTATATAAAACAAAACAAAAATATTTAATGCATTCAAAGTTAGGACTTACAGAATCATCGCCCCTTAAACTGCACTCATCCAACCTCAGGTAAAACAAAAATCAAAGGCAATTTAAACTAGTGGCTTAAATACGCAAGTGATCATATGTGTATGAATTGTCAAATATCGGTGATACATTGAGATTTAAGACAAACGTTGAAGTTAAAAACAATATCCTTTCAGCATTCTACAAAGGGAACTTTTTATCTTAATTCTCCTGCCTATTTAAGTATAAAGCTGCATTTATTATTAAACATCTACTCTGTGGGACTGTTAAGTACAAAGTCTTCGATGAAGAAAGGACCAGGAAAACTGAAGACTACGCCCTTTAGTTCCATAGAAGGCCAAGAGATAAGAGGTCACAGACACAGAGAACAATGGAAAGTATAAAAGGAAAGATTTACCCAAAGGTAAATGTATCTCATGTGCTTCTTCAGTCAAGTTTATCAGTTGAAATACCATTTAATTAAACTGATACATTTGATTGATTCTTTAAATAGGAAGCACAGAGAAGAGCTCATTTCTTTCTTAAAATGTCATCAGAAGAAATCTTAAGCAGAAAACATATGAGAATTGATAAGAGTTTTGAAGTAGGTAAAGAACTAGATACAGGAGACAGGAGTTGAAGCAAAGTGACTGGTGACATTGAGTAATACATGCCAATGTTTGACAGCTGCAACACCCCAACAATGGTCATGGACCTGAGGACTAAGCACAATAACATCTTACACACTGGAAACAACACAGAGAGGGCAGGCTGGAGCAGTCACTCCTGACTGAGTCATCTGCAGCACGATAGCCATGAATCAGGCAAATACTATCCCAGGATGCATCAAGTAAGGATGACAAACCTTGGCTTGCATAGTATAAAACAATACAGGCAAGAATGACTACAGCTTTCCTGGGGTCACAACTTGAAAGTTTAAGCTATTTACACAAAAGAACAGACAGACTTGTAAGAAAACAGATGTTTTGTGGCTACAGGAGAACCAGTAGTCTGGAGCAAGCCTTCCTTCAGAATGCATTCAGGAAAAGTATCAACACAAGGGTTTGATAAATCTCTTATCTTGAATTAAAAAGTGTCTTTCCTCCTGTCTGAGGAGACCCCTTCCAATTCCATCACAAGCTCCTCTAAATGTCATTTCAGGGATGCAAGAGAGACTGCCAAAATCAACAATACTCTTTCTGGACATTTCCTTAAGTTTAAAATATTATCCAAATTATCCTGTAACTACTTTCCACTTTAAAGGAAAATTATTCCCACTTCAATATTGTATTAGGCATCCTTAATATTTTACAATCATACTGACTTCACCATATTCAATATACACTTGGTTATTTCTGCTTTCACCGTTTCTTCACTTAAATTCAGTTCATAGGTAGAAATCATACCAATTTTCTTCTGTCCTTCCCCAAGGAGATAACTAATGTATTTGGGGTCTTTTTGTTTGATGCACTACACATTACAATGGTTATCAAAAATGTGCATTCCTCTGGTTTTGCCAAGAATCCACTGGAATAAATCAGGAGATTTACCCATATTCTGCTGGTACCACAGGTACTGAGCTGTGCTGGCCATCTGAAGGCTGGGGTGGAGGTGGAGGTGGTTGCTGAGGTCTGTTTAACGTGGCGTGTCGCACAGTGGTGGAGGGTGGTCTGTATTCATGCTCATGGCTTTGGGATGCTGCCATGTACTGGGGACCATCTCCTGCTCCATATGATGGCATTGCTATCTGCTGATGGAGGGAATGATTCGGAGTAGCAGGATAAGAATAATCTGTAACATCAGATGCATGGGACCTAAAATTAAAGTAAATTGATGCAGAATAGATTATGTGAGTGTACCAGGGCATTATCTAAATAACTGACAAAAAAAGCTAAAAAGAATACAATCAGCATTATTTTTCTTGCAAGAGGACTCCCCGATTTATCAAGCACCGCTCCCTTTTAAGTCCACAGAAAGCACAAGAATTTTAGTAGCCATAAGGAAGCTTATGGTTTTTGTCAATGATTTTGACAGTCCAGTGTTGGAAATGATAATACCTACCAGCCTGCCTCAAGTTAGCAATGGCAGCAGAAAAAGAAAAGCAATACTACAGGCACTTGCAATTATGCAGAAAAACAAATTTCACCAATGAAGAGAAACCCCATTTCAAAAGTTAAAAAATGCTTTTGATTTTCTTTGCACAATTAATTTTGCTGGAAAGGCTTAAAGAAACTGGGAAATGTAAGTATTAGTTGAGCAGAGAGTTCATAAAGATACAAAGTCTAGGATGCTCTGTCAAATAAGCCCAAGAGAGGGAGCAAAAGTATCTTTTCATCCCATTACTGTGAAGATTTGTTTTAGTAATGAACAATGGTGCAGCCTGGCTTTTAGTGAACACAGTAAACTGATGCACTTATCTGTGAGACTGGAAGCAAGGTAAGCAACAAAAAGCCAGGGCTTTGAGCAAAACAAAATAACAAACCCTTTGGGCATTTTGTCCTCTTTCATGCTTCCTGCCTGTTCCATTTTCTTTGCGTCACTCATGAACTCAATGCCCATTTTCCTTCTCTCCCACTCTTCTTTTCTTGTTCTTACTTTTCTCACATTAATTTGCTGGTTTCTGTTTGGATTCAGCTTGTGTTTCTCTCTCTAAAGTACAATAAGTATAACAAATACATTGTGAATTGCCACAGACCAAACACTGGGATGTCAGCATTTAATGCTTAAGTCTTACAATTAGCAAACAAGAAGAAATATGAGCTTTTTTTTTTTTTTTTTTTTACTTTAGCACTAAAAAAAACCCCCACAGTATAACCAGTATAACCTGAATTACAAAACACTGCTCATGCAGTAGCTGGCAGCATAAAAACATCTCTCAAACCAGTGCATATTTCTATGCATATGGGTTTTTATAGCTTAAGACTTCTCCAAGACAAAAAATAGGAAAGCCTTCTCTCCACTTCGCTATCTTTCACAGAATTAACCCTTCATGGATATAAAACAGACTTCAGGATTCAATCTCAGATACCTGATTCACTGAAATGTAAAATACTCCATCATTTATAAAATATGAAAGACTTATATAAGTAGAAGGTGTCTGTCATGCCACAACATTAAAATCCAACACAGAGGTGAATCCTACAATTTCTGCTTTAAAAAATCCTACAGATCACAAATACCACAGATATCTGCAAACAGCCAAATACATGTTGACATTGCAGGGAGATAAAAACAAAGCACTTCAATATGATAATTTAAACTCGGGAATCCTGGAAGCAAGGTGTTAAATCTGTAAAAAAAAAAAGACTCAAAATATGTGAAACAACAACTGATGAAAAAACCCACACCTTTTACTAGATCAACCTATGGAAAGCTTTGTCAGTCTGCAGTGCTTCATTAAGATTAACAGGAGACAAAAGTTTTGCATTAGAAACTGTCAAAAACAGAAAAACAACGTTTTTCAGACAGGGAGGGAGCCTGAACACATTATTGAAAGACCAATAGCAATATCAAATACTATGTTTCAATTACAAGTTCATTACTTTTCACAAAGACCACAGCGTTACAAAGTTCTGAGTAGGTTTTTTTTTAGCAATCACCACTGGACAGGGGACAAAAGCTATTAGTCCATACTCTTGCAGTGAGAGCTGCCTCCTCAAACTGGCCATTTTCCAGTGGACTCTATTATTTCTATCTTTATTATAGCAGTTAATCACAACAGACAGAGGAAATAAAATAAGTGGGGAAATCCTCTGGAGAGACCAGCTTAGTGAAAAAAATAAGACTTCAATGGACATAAGTAACTCCCACTGAGCTCAAAAGGAATCTCAGTCAATGAAGATGAATTCTGCCGCATATCTCTAAGCAGAGATTTTTGTTATTTCAAGAAATAATATCTTATCTGGTTTTGTAGCTTGCTTTTTAAACTTATGTAGCATCAATAAGCAGAACTCCTCCAACTGAAGCATTCTGTTACAGGCAAAAGTAATCTCGACTGAGTAGATCACAGAAAAATATTTATTAAGCTACCAGCAGAGCACCAAACGACAAATGAGACACTAAGGAAGAGCTACTGACACTATCTAGTAGAAGCTTAAATGCTTTTTTAACTACAGCTACTGAAGATCAAAAATAAAGCATATAGCAAAGACTTCTTTCTCTGCAGTGCATTAACATTATGGTGACAAAACTCTCATGTGAAGCTGAGGAAGAAAAAAAATCATTACAGAATCTGTTATGTCATTTATGCTTCAAAATAATTTTGAAAAGAGTGTTTTAAACATGCATTGTACATTTTGTCTATTTCCATCTTGTAGAAACACCTAATTCTACTCCGTATTGCTGAACATACAACTGTGGTATAACAAACAGCTTTGCTGTAAACAGACCTAGTATCTGGGGACAGTGATCCCTCGGAAGATGCTCCATGGTACACACTTTGAGACAACCTGTTGTCAGGTCTAAGCTCTTTGTCATATGCCATCATATTCCACTCCTGGCGTCTGTTCCTGGCTTTTCTAACCTTTTTCACCTCACGGGTGGTGCCATCTATACGCTTTTGCTCCTAATGTCCAAACAAAAGAAATAAAGCATGCAAAGAGAGAGAAAAAAGGAAAGGAAAAAAGCTGGTTAAAATGCAGTTAGAGTGCATGAAAATAAGACCAGATTTACAGATGAAGCCAAGTCTTCATAAAATTTCTCTGCACTGAAAATAAGAATATCTCCTTATGCTATGAACTTCATTAACAGGAGGATTTTGATTTGCCTTTGTTCTGTATGATACAGGTGCTACCATGATACCAATCTACTGGTTTTCATAATACAGAAATATGACCAATTTTAAAAGCCAGAAAGTTTAACTTCTTCTGACATTGTCTTTTATTTAGACCACCCTGAAGCACTTCTAATTTTCATCTCCTGCAAATCAAACTTCTGAGAATGTTAAATAAGCTCAGGGCTATTCTGATTGTTCATTAGAGTCACAATCAAGAGGGCCTGAGGAAGTATGGAGAAATTAGACACACTTTCCTATTCCATAGTCTGTGTGAAATTACTTTTGTTTGTTTTAGCTTCCTCTCCCTTCTTAAATATGATTAACTACCAAAATTCCTCCTACTTTCTCCTCACCATTGTTTCCCATTATCTTACATAAAAATGAATTACACTAATTCTCTCTGCAGTGAGTCAGTAATACTCAGGCTAGCAGTACATTACAGCTTGATAGGTTCATGGCAAACTTGTCTGCCTATATTTTTCAATATAGTATCAGGCACAACTAGTGTCAGTGTTTATGTTATTTATTTACCACACTAATAGTAAGATCTCCTACTATCAGGACTCAATGCTTTTTTCTCAGAAATGTTGTCCTCACCTACTTCTGACTACTCAGTATGAACATAAAAATCATACTGGTGCTTCAGCACAAAAAATGAACAAGTTTGCTCAATTCACACTGAGAAGACTATTTATCTGCTACTCCTTTTCTCAGTACTCATGAGGGCATGGGGGATTTTTTAATCAGCTCTAGATCCCACAACTTAGAACACGTTTCTTCTATTAGTAGGTTGGCATTAGTCTTTTGGCTGCTAGAAAAATAGTGTCTCATGAAAGAACTATACTGCTATTCTGAGGATGCAGTCAATGAACTGTACTGAGTGAAGAGCTTGGTCAAACTCTGGCAGACAAGCCTTTCACCAGAATCTAGACCCACGAAGTAAGAGAAAAGAGTTGGAAAGCTAGCTCAACAAAAAACTGCACCACAGATGAACACAGGTTTTTTACTCCAACTGTAGTACAGCACTGAGTAAATAATTCTGAGATAATATTTGGCATTACATAACTAACAAAAAACTACTAAATGGCTTAAATGCCCCTATTTTGGATCTCTTGCTCATTCATGCATGTTTGCATGAGGGACCTGCTGATCCTGCTAACATTAAGAATGATAGAAAAGACTTGAAGTTCAACACCAAAATTTTGACAACCCTCGCTCATTCCTACAGTAAGCAGATTTTTTCTCTGATTTATGTTAAATAAAGATGATCATCTTGGTTCTTCATCAGTTCTCCCAAAATATTTTTCCTCCACAAACTTTTTAGAATCACACCCTTTTTATGTCTGATAACTTTTTCACATCAAATTCTGCCAATATAGGATTTGGTGCAGAAAGGACACAGATTCAGTCATGCTTTATTTTAAATATATAAAGTTTTTCTAATTGCCATGATTGAATATATGCTTGTAAAAAGCTTTACATCTGTCTTTTTCAATTACTTGCTGCAAATTTTTGGTTTTTTTTTAATTTGTGACTTTTATCCTGATTCATTTATTAAGATTTTCTTACTGAGTCATGTTAGATTTGAGGACAAAGACTAAGTAAGCCTTTTGGTTCATTGAAAACACTTAGTTTTGTCTTCTTTCAGAACAATAATTTTGTCATTTAGGGGTCACAACTATATATTTATTGCAAGATTCTAAATAAAAGAAATATCCACCTTTTGATGCCACTGGGAAGACAATCATTTTCATACAGTTCCTGTACAACCACGAGTGCTTACATGACTGCTTAGAGTTACTGCTTACTACTTAAAAGTTTAAAGAGATTTTTTTTTTTTTTTATGAAACGGTACATACATATGGATGTATAAACAACAAAAAATAAACACAAAGCTTAGCTGGTTTTAATTGGCTCAGATTTCAGCTGTTCCAGACCAGCATCTGTAAGCATGCTAATGAATAAATACACTGGAATCCTTTTTATTCAAGCAGTACTAAACCCTACTGGTAGTGATTTTTTGATTAAATACTGTATCGATACATCTCTAAAACACTAAATGTCTTCCAAAACAGCGGGGCAGCCCTACTAGTAGTAGCTGACAAAGCTAAGTATACCTCTAAGAGTAATTTTAAGTTGTTCCAGTAGCAGTTTCATGCCCTTGACAATGGTGACAGCTCTAGCTTTACTACCCAGGACAAAGATGACAGAGTTCTAGTGAGCTGAAGCCTTTCTTGATAACTGCAGTTAGAAATATTTCTCAGGAAATTAAAGTAATATTAAGAGGAGTTACTTTTTTTCAACCATAGAAGCTATGGCAGACAAGTGGGTGCTGTAGATCAAGCCAGAAAACAAGTACATCATTCAAGTTGTCAGGAAATTATTTCAGCAAACACAAAACATATTAGAGCCTTCAAACAAGGTTGAGTTAATTTTAAGTTATTTGCATCAAGAATTAGCAAATGATATTACAAGCATCTTAATAAAGAATTAAGAGCTAGTAACAGAAAGTAGCTTCAGAAAATGTTTGCAATACTTTCAAACAACTGGAAGCAGGAAGCACAAATTTATAAAATCCTATTAAAACACAACTCATCAAGTATGATTTCTGAGATAGAAGCTTTCCAAATGTAAAAATTTTTACTTGTTTAAATAGCTAATTACTCTCAGATAAAAAGTGGGAACAATAAAAAGCAAATCAGAACAACTTTCTGTTGTTTATTTACAACTGCCCCACCTACAGTCCTTCAATTCAGAATACTACTGATACATACCAAGTCAAAACTGCATTGAACTCTCAGACACTGATCTACTGAAAGAAAAAAAACTGACTACACAGATTTTAAAGACTTAAAATTACCGTTTTCTTCAGAATAAAGTTCACCTGAAGGAGCTAAATCAGAGGAAGCCTGTTAGAATATTTCAATTAAAGTGTATACAGAAACAAAAAGCATGGTAGTTGAGGCGAGAAAATTAAACTACTCACAAACCTTTTGCTGCAACAGCTTGAGCATTTAGGGCAAATTACCAAAATAATACTGGAAAAGTGATTCTCTGGTGCAGGGACTACTCTCAGATTTCATTGAGCACCTGAAAAATTGAGGCTAAAAACTAGCTGTATTGGATCAACTGAGTAGGACAGCACTTGGATGTCTAGCTTGTAATTTGCTAAACGAGACACATTCATTTCACTGGCACAGTTTTTCAACATCTATCAAGTCTTGTGCTTCTGTAGAGTACAAATCGAGTAAAGAATTCTCATTTAATAGATTGAAAATTTAAGTTCAGCTATCAAAGTGTTAACAAATGCTCTGGATTCTGCTACCATAAGAACAAAAGAAAAAGGACATTTGGTTCAGCCACCTGTGGAACAAAGTGTGCCTGAGAGACATCTCATCCAAACCATCCTGCTCTCTAAAGGACCCAGATCATGAAACACTCATCTGAAAACCATCTTCTGGAAAGCTAAAACAGATTTCTTCCTCTCACAGAGTGAACTTCATCCGTGCAAACTCAAGTCTGTGCTGCTTTCTTCTTAGCTGGACTTGGCATATATTTAATCAAATCAAATAGTACTTCAGCTAGAATTTATCAAGGGGTATTTCTGTGAGGTATGGCTATAACCCTACATGACTGGAATCGAGCATATTTGCATTTGGTTTGTAGACTCTAAGCAGACAATTAAAATCTACAAAAAATATACCACAGATGGAAATAAGCAGGACGTGTTGCCCTAAGATAAAGTCTAAAAGCAACTTAAATACATAAAGCAGTTTTGTAGAAATCACTCTAAAGGAATAGAGAAATGTTCAAGTGATTCTATAAATTCTTATAAGAGCATCTGTATTTTTTCCTTTAAAATCAGAAGGGAAAAATTGGGAAGTCAGAATGGAAAAAGCTGTAATTCCAATTCCTTTCCTCTCCCATTACAATGTATTTTTCTGGAGCACAACAGGGTGATTTTTCTGGGTACCAATAAGCAGATACTGGCAAAGGATTCAAAAAAGTATCTTGGAAGATAACTACAGTGCTCCTAAAATTCAATTTGCTGCTGCCTTAAAATAGACAGGATAAGCTATAAAAATGGAATGCACTGAATCTACAGCCACACAAAGAGGAACAGTCTTTCCATGCACACAAACCAAGCATGATCGGGCAATTTTTATGCCTGGACAACTGCACATAAAATTGTAATGCACAAATGTGCTATTATGTTTCTGCTTTTACCTTTTGCCTCCTCTTTTCCTTTCGCTTATCTTCAGTATCTTGTAACATTTTTTCTTTCCAAAGATCAAAAAAATAGGAAGGATCGGTATAAAACTTCAATCCATCTTTCTTATCATCCCTGGAAAAATAGCAGAAGAAAAGTTAAAAATACATGAATTACTATGTTTTAAATACAGAAAACTTACCTTTGATGATCATCCAAGCCTCAAGATGATCAATAACAACCCCTACTAACTGGATGTCCATAAACAAATACCATCACTGTTTGTAGCAGCAGAAAAAGCACATCCTTCAGTCATAAAGCCGACAAATTTACCTTCCAACTGAAAATTCTTAAAAATTAAATGCACTACAAATGCTCTGAAATGCCATTCTTAAAAAATATATATATTGATTACAAACTGAATTTTGTACAGACACCTCACAACGTAGTACCTCTCAAAAGTTGAGGAATACAGTAAAACCCTGTTGTACACAACCCTTCAGACAAATTGCACTAATTTCATGAACAACAATAATGGAAATGGGAGAAGGAAGCAGAAAACACAGTCCTGCTTGCTGCTCTGTTGCTCACCAGTAAGTAACCAGGAAAAGGAGGGGTACAGACTGTATGCATGTATGTTGGGGACAAGAGGGAGAACAGAGAGAAGGCAAAAGCAACAAATATAACTAACTTTCTGGATAAAAACACCAAGGAAGCCACTTTAGTGTATTGATTTTTTCAGTTTTTTACATAATCAATGGCCCTTGTTCTCTGATCCTGTGCTGCCATGTCTTGAAATATGATGATTTTTGTTAGGTATGACTTACAATTTCAAGTGTGTCAATAGCAATTTTTCTTTCCATGAACAAGGAAGTCCTTGAAAAATCAAATCTCAGTAATCAATATAGCATTTCCCTTCTGCTGTAATTATTCACTGCATACAATTAGAAAATAAAGGGCCAAGTATAAGAAGGTAAACAATTGATATTTCCTTACCTATAAGGTGAAAGAATATTCAGAGGTGGTGGTTTGTCACTTTGATTATAAATATCAGCCACCGGGTTCGGAATACTGTTCTTTGAAACTACTTGCTGGTCTTGAACTGTTGAGCTCTTGAATGCTTTTTTCATGTTGATGTCCTGTAAGGATACTGTTAGAAACAGAAATACATTTACCATAGGTCTGAAACAAATGAAAGTGGAAAAACAACATCCATTTTTCACTAATTATTTGAAATATTTTCAGCAAGATAGAGAAAGACAGGTTTTTCCTTAGTGGACAATCTTGATATTTAAGTGCAAAGGAATGTAAGAAGTACCACAATAAAACAGATTTAAGCCTCACTTGGTCCAGAACCTCAGTTAAAATAATGGGACCATGGATTGTGTCTTGGAAGATAATGCAAGAATGCTGTCACATGCAGATGTTCAACAACTTCCTGTTTTTCTGAGGTTTATCATGGAGCTCTAACAGCAGAAAGACTGGCTTCAAGACTGAAAACACAAGGTCTGGTATTCCTCTAATGCAGTGTGTTTTATAATTACACATGGTATCCATACACGTTCCAGCCCCATTCTAAGTATAATTAAATTACAAATGCAACAACCTCCTGTGAGAGACAGAGTTCCACTTATTTTACTCTCTTTCAACTTCTAAGTCTTCCTATATAATTGAACACTCCTTGCTTTAAAGTTTTCCTCACGTCTCTACAGAGAGAAATACTTGCACTTCTCATACACAGCTCTGGGGGAAACAATACCAGGCTTTTCATTCTTCCTTTTCAAATGAAACATTTAAGTTGGTTTTAATTGTTCCTGTCACTTTTATCAAGACTTTCTTTCACTCTTAAGACAAGTTTTCATGAGATGCAGCAATCATTGTTAAAGAAGATCCGGTTAAAGGCCAATCACAATTTAAAAGTGGCAGTAAGCACTTGATACCATCTTCCACTCCTAAGCACCCTGAAATACAGATTTTAGACTGCAGTCGAACAGGATGCTGAATTCTTCACTGGGTTGTCTACAATGACACTGACCTCTTCTGGATTTGATCCAAGTGTTTTATAAGAGTGCAAGCTGTAGGACTTGTGCAAACAGAATGCACTGGCTTAGTCTCCTTTTATTCTCATTAACACTCCATGTAATATTTCCTGCCCATCCATCTAATTTATTAAGTCTCAAGGACAAACTGTGAGAAATTTCACAAGGTAACTGAACTGTAATGGCCAAAAATGTAGTATACTAATGACCTGAAAAAAGAAAAAGGGACGAAATTTTACTCTGTTATCATTTGTCATAATGGACATCAAATCCCACTCAGACTTCTCTGCCCAACTATTTTTGTTGTGTGTGCTGAGGTCTTGCATCTCACTCCAAGAACTACTTAGTTTCTTCTGTAAGTTTTACAATAGCAAAAAATTAAAAATAGAGTATTTCATGTCTAATAGTTCCCCCATTCACATCATCTGAAGTATCAAAACATCATTTTTGAAAGTACTTTCTATTTAAACCTGCCTGTAAGTATAAAGTATTTCAGGCAGATTTTTAGATGTATATATCTGAATTGTTTCATTCTTGTTCATAGGAAGACATTCAAAAGAGTAAAAATAAAAATCATTTTTCTGGGGATTTTTAGAATAAGTTATTTATTTGCTTTTGAAAGCTTAACCTCAATTATTTTAATGCTTTTTCAACTGTAGTATTATGTATATTAAATATTTTTAAATACACTGTATTAGTTATAGCTAAGAATATAAGAAATCACTGATGCAATCAAATCTGAAAGGTTTTTTAAAACAACCTTGCAATTGACATTTTGCTTAAATGCCGAAGCTATCCAGAAACACACTATTTCTGACAGTACAATGAATCATTGTAAAGACTTCAAGTTCTACAGTGAAATAGCTAATAAAATTTACTACTGACACTGAGGTGACAGCATTCTGTATACACAGCTTATTAATATGAGCACAATTAGCAATGCAAGAGTAACAACTGCTGTCAATTTAAAATAAACACTGATTAAATTCTCAGTCCATACACTAGTTTCCTCTTCCAATAGATTGCTTTTAATTATTCTCCAAACTCTGAAAAGTACCTGGGTGGTACTGTATAACACTAATGAGACGCTAATGAGGCATTTAAAAAAAAAAGAAAAGAAAAAAAAAAGCAGGAGGAGGGAAGAGGAAAGAAGAAAAACTGTAGCAAAACCAAGATGAGAACTGCATTTCCAAAAGTACAGTATATTAATAACATCTGTGATATATGAATTGTTCATAGTACCAACACAATATGCCTCAAATACTAAGCTGAATAGTGATCCCATAAGAGCTTAGTTTATATTCTCATATAGCTCTTGACTCTGAAGACAGCAAAATGCAGGTGCTTGTACCAAAAAAATCAGAGTGGTTTGTTTGGAGGGGACCTTAAAGATTATCTCATTCCAATCCCCCTACCGTGGACAAGGACACCTTTCACTAAACCAGGTTTTTTCACAGACAGGGCATCCACAGCTTCACTGGGCAACTGTGATAGTCTAACAATTAATATGCTCCAAAACCATAAAACAATGACACATAATAATTTCCAGACAGTAACCAGCTAAAGAAGGAAGTATTACACTATTAAATATCAACAGTAAAATTAGACACTGGCACTAATAATTGGCACTATAAATATACAAACTACAAAAATCTGAATGGCAAGTAAAATTTTTAAGCCATATAAATAGCACTGTTAAATATATCACAAGTAGCATTAACTACTATTGAGTCAATATTACACTATTGTCCTGATATAAAAAGCTTTTACATTTTAGTAAATGTCAGGAATCATCTCAACAGGAAGTATATGCAGTGGCTGGCTCAGACCTGTACCATGGAAGCCAAGATGAATGTTAACAGCTTCTAAAGTTAGACAGAGAATGCTTTATCTACCTAAATAAGTGCTTTCAAATAATATGATGATGTTACTTAAATCCTTTGGTTTTACTGTGTATTTATGAAGTGAATGACCAAGAGCATGAGCAGGAAATATTTTTAAAGGAAATACAGTTTCTAGTGAGTAGAATCCCCTAAAGAATTTCACCTAGTTGATCCAAAGTACCTTGTTTAGATACAGAGTATTGTAAGATCTTTGATGACCACAGAACAGATACTACTAATGTAATTTGTGACTACTCTATCCTGAAATTAATAGGGATACCCAGTGTCTCAAACCTTTTCCGATATTCTGACTTACTTTCAGTAAGGTCTATATTTATTCATTTATGATTTACTACACTCACAAACTCAAAGTTTTCCTTGTGAAAAAGGCAGCTTAATAGCTCCATTACTACAGGGGCTTCTTGACTCAAGAATATTTTCATTTGTTCTTCTAAAGTGATTATTCCCAGTTTGCCTTACAGAGACAACAAGATGAAATATCGGCACAGGATTACTTGGAAAAGACAGAGGTTATTGTGCAATTAAATACTGTTGTCTTGTCAACATCACTTCTGGCTCAATGCTTTCATGCAATTACCTACCCTCTTCCACTGTTGAATCCAGCTGGGTGACTTTGACAGCAAGGCGATCAATTCTGTCTTGGAGGGAATTTGCTCTGATGTAGAAGCTGTTGGCCTCATTAAACAATTCACCAAATATGTCTTCAGCATGTTTGCCTGCATAAGAAAATAGACAAGGAAATCCCTTTGCTAGTGGCTTACAAAACACAAGACAAACGGCTTCAATATCCTGAAGTATAGTAAAACACAGTAGCTGTAGGATTAGAACAGCACAGTTCGTCATTCAGTAAAATTTGGGGCAACAGATTTGTACAAAAACATCAAAATACACCATCAATTTTGCCTGAAGTCCATTCTTCTGGACATCCTGGTTAGCAGTCTTAAAAACACAGGGAGACTTACAAATTCTAATCCTTATGTAGCTGAACTAGTGCCAACTGACAGACAACTGAGCATTAAAACCTGCCTCTGTGATTAAAAGGCCTAAAGTTACTGCAGTCCATAAAAGCTTCTAAAGTACATTTTGAAATTAAAATCTTGCAATCCACAGTACCTAAGATTTAATTTTAAGCATAAGCACAGGCCAACATCAAAATTAAAGCAGAGTGAAACAGATCAAAACCAGGATTCTCCTGCAAGGCAGCCCACTTATCTCTAACAAATGCTGAGTGCATATGTTGCTGTCCCTGGAGCCATCTGAGAGAGGGTCAGAGGGCACTGACCACATTTACCCATGGCCACACTGGACTTGGTGCACAACCTCTTCAGCTTCCCTTTCACCTGCTGTATGTTCTCAGTCACTGTGAGAGTGGACAGTCCAGTCCAGATCACCAAATCACTGAATCAATTAGGTTGAGAAAGACCTCTGAGATTACTGAGTGTAACCTATGACCAAACACCATCAGGTCAACTAGATCATGATGTCAAGTGCCACATTCAGTCTTTCCTTAAATACCTCCAAGGGATGGTGACCCCACAATCTCCTGGGCAGCCCATTCCAATGTCTAATTGCACTTTCTGTGAAGAAACGCCTCCTAATGTCCAACCTAAACCTCCCCTGTAGCAACTTAAGACTATTTCTCTCATCCTGTCACTTATTCCCTGGGAGAAGAGGCCAACCCCCACCTGGCTACACCCTCCTTTCAGGCAGCTGTAGAGAGCAATAAGGTCCCCCTGAGCCTCCTTTCCTCCAGGCTAAACAGCCCCAGCTCCCTCAGCTGCTCCTCACAGGACTTGTGCTCCAGACCCTTCACTGGCTTTGTTGCCCTTCTCTGAACCCGCTCCAGCACACCAATGTCCTTCTCAACTGAGGGACCCAGACTGGACACAGTACTCAAAAGTCTGGCCTCACCAGTGCCTACTACAGATCTGCAGCCTCAGGCCCTTCCCTAAAAGTGCTACAGTGGACAGACGGTGCCATATGATAAACCAAATACCTCCCTGATGCCCAGATCATTGTGCATGGCCCTTCCTTTTGCAGTCCTCCCACAGAACAAGGCATACTAATCCACAGTTTGACTCTTTCTATGCCCCAGTCCACAACTCTCCTCCACTCCAGATCAGTAGCTCTGGATCCACAATTTAATACTTTGCCTGCCCCCAAACTTCCCCTACAAATTTAAATCTCACTCACTGAACTTATGGTCCCTCCTACCCAGATACTGCTATTTCGTTTAAGATGTCTCCCTCTACAATTTCTGCAGCCAAACTCCCTCAAGAGATCTGTGTAAAAAGAAAAGTCCTGCCTCCTGCATTTAATCATGTTTTTTAAACAAAAATAAATTTTAAAACCCTACTTCTGAATTAAGCTCATCTTGTTATGACCTGTATCAGGAAGAGCCTGAAGAGTACACAGAGGGGAACAAAGAAAAATAGCTGGAAGAATATGGAATATGCATTAATCATCTAAATGACAGTGACTTCCAAATGAACAGCCATTATTGACATTCAAAGTAGGGTCCAATAACCAACCTTAATACTTCACAAATAAAAGCAAAAATGTAATGAAAATTTCAGTTAAGATCCCAACCTTAGATAGTAATTCAATGTAAAAAATGGCCACCCTTAGGAAGTCAACAGGACAATCTGCCCCTTCCTTGGATCACTTATGTGGTGGGGCGAGGAAACAACAACTAGACTAAAACATTTTTGGAAAACAGTTTGTGAATCACAAAAAAAGAAGCGATTGCCTTCAAACGGAGGATTTTACCAGTACTAGTTTTCATTACTATGTGTAAGATCAGCCAATAACTAACCCAAAATGTTAAGATACACCAGTGTGTGCAAGCTCTGCTACATATATATGTGGAAGGAAGACAAGAAAGATAATGCTGTCTACCTGCTTCTGATCTCCTCCCCCTCCAAAACAAAAGTCTCACACAACCACAGAATAGCTGAAGTTCAAAATCATCTGGTCCAATTCCCTGTTCAAAGCACAATGAAACAGAAGAGGGTGCCCAGGACTCTGACCAGCTGGGTTTTGAACACTTGCAAGGATGGAGGCTCCACAACTCTTCCAGACTACCCATGCCAGTGTTCAATCACCTTCACACCTAAAGTGTTCTCTAAGTGCTTCCCAGCAGCTAGCTGAAATTCGCTTATAATCCCCACTTGATTTAGTTGCTTCAAATGAAGATGTTATTCCAAGCTATGGAAAAAAATAAGCTTTTCAGCTCTTCAACTAAATAAAGAAGTTATTACATTCTTCAGCCACCAGTATTCAGAGCTCAATCAATTTTAATAGATGTTAAGTTTATGTTAATATATTGAAATCAGCCTGCTGAGGGAGGACTGCCACATTCTAGGATTAAACACATCACCCCTAGAGAAGTCAAGGAGAGGGATGCTTGTCAGTTATCTTTCAGAAGGCAAAGTGGGAACATACTTCTTTTAATATTTGATTTTTTTTAAACACTTGCTAGCCTAGAACATGCGGAAGACAGATTGTCAATCTCCTGTCTGTGAAAACAGTGACATAATAAAGCAGTATCAGACACATTGTTGATTAAGCTGATGCAGTAAGTTTTAGAAATAAAGTAATACTTCAAGTGTTTGCTATGGTGCCATCCTTTAAATTATTCACAAAACAGAAACATGCAGGAAAAAAAAGAAACTATCTGAAATTGCAAGCATATATCTTTCAATTCAAGAGCTGATTTTGGTAGTGTAAGACAATAATTTTAGAACATTAGGTGTTGCCAAACATGTGGACAACCTACCCATTAATTTAAAAATCCACCAAAGAAATTATGTAGTCTTTCCTTCTAAGGTTCCCACCAACTACAAAAGACAGTGATTCTACCCACCCATTAGTAACTGGATTAACTAGAAACATTACAATCATGCTCTCCCCTCCACCTTTTTTTACAGGTGCAAGTGGTAGGCTGTTACTGACTAGGTCTTGATTCTGATCTCTTTTCTCACAATCCAACTAGCGACATACTTAATGGCAAAAAAGCAACCTTTCCAACTCAGCCCGATTCAGCAGTACTACAGAGGGTAGTGACACAGATGCACCATGCTCAGGCCTGCAGGAAAACTAGGCAAACTGAGCCAATGGCCAATCTACCCAGGAAAATACTAAGAGGCAAGTTGATGGAGGTTCTTCTCTGCATGAAAGAGAAACTCGGTTCCAAGTCTCCACAGATTACACTTCCTCCAGGGTACTTACAGGTGCAGCCTGCAAATACTCCCTGTCCTTCCCCTCCAGTAAATTCTCCCAAGTGGAGGTGAATCCCCTAGACAAGATTCTGCCTTATATAAAAGTGCACAGTTTCATACAGAATGCTGCTCTCTCTGCCTGTGCTCCAAGCCAGCTGGCTGGAAACAAACCCAAATCTGAAAACATAATACAGAAAAAGCTCTCCTGAGAGCACATTTCCTTTGGATAGGAACTGTTAACATCTCCTGAAAAGAATGGAGGCAAAAGCAAGCCAAATTTGTATGCAATAGTACAGACCTTCTAGTTTTTAAAATCCATACTGAACTCACAGTGCAACACCAAAAAATCCAGTGTGACTGCAAGATAGACCTGAACTTGTTGTAATGAGGGAATCCTTACAATATATATAAAGACAGCGATGGACTTGGAAGGAAAGATGAAGCGATCTTTCTTTAGATGTTCAGGGATGATTTATTCCTCCAGTCGCACGGATGGAGTTCTCAGGCAGCCCCCAGTCATGGGACCCTCTTCTCTTCCCAGGCCCTGGGCACCCCAAAACCACCCAATCAGGAACAGGTATGGGGCACACATGACATGGGGACAGGGACAGACCCGTACCCTGCAGGGTCCCTTCCTCCGGGATTTCAGGGGGAGGCACCTCCACATGAACTTGCTCCCTCTATGCCTCAAGCTGTGGGAACACCAACCAGCTCTGATGTTATCAGCAGGACATACTACTTCAGCTCCAGCACAGCATTTTTCCAAGATCATTTCCTTGCTCCCACCTGGCTCAAAAGACAGGCAAAGCAAATGCTGTCTGCAGAAAAAAACCTCTGCAAACATGACATTTTTCAGACTGTGGATAAGAATGGTGGTACATTTCACTTGTTAAATACCACATATTCATCTGTTTGCATAGATCTTTAACCTGACACTAACAGAACTTTAGGGGCTGTCTACAAAAACTTCAGATGACCCTAGAAATCTGCTAAGTGAAAACTGCAGGATATGGATATGAGTAGTCAGTTCCTCAGTAGCAATCGTAAGAGGATATAAACATGCAGTATAACTGATTAGCCCCAAGACCAAATCTGGATAAATGAAAGCTGTACACATTGCTAGCAAGTCAGACAAGTAAAAATGCATTATCTACACTTGGACAATCATTGCACAACACCAAAATGAGGTCTTATCATGTATCCTTTAGTGTAATTAGAACATTAGCCATTCTTCTCACTTTCCTGAAACTTAAGGATGTCACTACTACACAACTGCCAGAGAAAACAGTAAATGAAACTCAATGACAATACAAACACAAATTAACTCTAAATAACATTAGACAGTAAATCATCAGCTGCTGTTTCAGAAAGATCAGAGGATAGCTTGGAAGCTTACCTGAAAATAGTAATGCAATGCTTAGCAACAATCAAAATTCTACAAATTTTTAGGGAAATAATGACAAAACAGGGAAAGTCTGTTATGAGTATTATCTGAAGTCCTCAACACTCCACCTTAAAAAACCCACAATATACCTTAACTTATATATCCAAAGCAGAAATAACAGTGATCAGAAAAACAAAATGGTTTCTATTTAAAAAGATCACTAACAAATCAGGACACTTCAACCTGGAAAAGATATCACCAGGACAACAGGATAAACACTTTATAAAATCACAAATTATTATGGAAATGCACAAGATGAAAGCACCTTTCCTTATTTTTCATTACACCAGAATGAGAAGGTATAAAAAGGAAGAAACAGGTCAACTTCTATTGTGGGACATTCTGCCACAGGTCACTGGGCAAGAAAAAGCTGCAATCCCTATTTCAACAGATCTAAGCAACACCACAGGTGACAGTTTTACAAATGCTCATTACATAGGATGATTCAGATGGACCTCCAGCTCAGAAAAATCGCTAAATCACTGACTACTGAAAAGAGGAAATGCTGTGTTTCTTGTCCTCTTTCCCTAAGCACTTCTTTTCTGTCATCATAAACTGAACACCCATGGGCCCCATAGTCTAAGCTCCATACAGACAGACTCGCAGTCTTAAACCACTTCCATTTACAAAGTGAAGCAACTGATGAAGCAGTAATTTCTTTTCTAGGACCAGCGTTATCAGCACAAACAACAGCTGCTGATTGTTAAACGCTGTCTGAAAAACATCTCTTATCTCTTTCATTAAAAATATTGTTCATCTTGCAAACACTCTAGTCATGCTTCTAGAATTGCTAGTGGTGGTGTCACCTGACAGGTGTGGTGTGTAAGCTACTCTGTACAGAGCTGATGTTAGCTTGCCTCAATGGTAGCCTGCAGGCTTGTTCAGCAAATGGCATCCTTTCAATGCGCTTAATTTCATTCATATGAATTGAGCACACATATATATAAAAGATAAAACTTATGAAATATTAGCACATTACAAAAAACTAACATTTCAGTCAAATGTGCCATTTGATGCCAAGAGGCAGAGGAGTTTGCTGGATCAATCGTGTAAAACTGAAAGGCAAGAAGAACTCAAATGCTAGTCTTGTTTCTTGCACTAATTTCTCTTGCCTTAGAAGAAGTTTTGGGTTTCTGTGCTCCAGTTTTTTGGTTGGAGCTTTCTTTGGTGGTGGTTTTTTGGTTTTTTTTTTCTTTGCTTTTGGGGTTTTTTTGCTTGTTTGGTTTTCTGCTAATTTGCTTTTTGGAGTGAGGTTTGCGGGTGGGGGAAGGGTTGGGTTGGACTTTTTCGCTTCTTGAATAAACTCCAAAATATAGAAGAGCATAAAAGCAATGAAATAGTATATTACTACAATATGTAAGTGGTAATGTCCCATACCATAATTTTGCTATTTAAAACAAGCCATCTTAAAAGTTTTTCATCTCTTCAGTTTTTCATCATTAATCAAATACTTGCAGGAAGTTACAGATACTTACTTAAGCTACTTAGCTGGCGTATGATAGCAGCAAGGGTGCTATTTGTTACACATTCCAGTTCACTTGTAATTCCCTCTGGCAGAGCTCCTCGGCAGAGATGCCGTGGTTCAATGTTCCTTTTCACCAAAGGCATGGCTCACAATCTGGAATTTACAAACAAATACATATGACATTTACAAAAATGAAATTAAGAGCTCTGAATCAGTGTAGCACACATTCAGGCTTTTTTCTCCAGAAAACACTTCATCATTTTTCTTTTAAAGCCCTTGCTTCAGCCTTCCCACTGCAAGATCCTGTACAATTCCTACCGAGGTACTGGAGTTCTGCACTCATGCCAGAATATGACAAGAGCACTGCAGGACAGCACAGAATACAGGCAATATAGGTAACATTGGCTTTTTGCCTTAGATTTGGTCTAAGATTTACTGTATGCACAGGCTTACGCTGCAGTTCCAGAATCACTGGACTTCAGTGCACATTTGCATTTATAAAAAACTGGCAGTCCCCACAGGAGTGGCAAGAAAGGTCACTGTCTGGAGCAAGCTGGCATCCTGCCTTGGCAAACTGGCCACCAACAGACCAACCAAGCACTGCAGACCCCTGACTACGTCAAGACACCAACCTACCCCAGCTCTGACAGTTTTCAGTAAAAATGATAAATTCATCTGACACATAAGGGCAAGTGCCTCTCAGAATCAGGCTGCATGAGGAAGAAGATGGTTTTCCACAGGTGGTGCTGTACAGCATTTTGAATGGGGTAAGGGCATCAAGTGAACAGCTTCTGGGAACGGGCCAGATGCAGGAAGACATTTATCTGAGAAAACCAAGGTTGTCAGAACTGGTTTCTTGGAAAAATGAAACAAATGAGGATGTTTCCCCAGACCATGGGGAGGGACAAAGATATTGTGTTATTTGATACCATCTCACATCATTGCCAGGAGCAGGGAAAAGGGATTCTTCTCTCATTTCCAAGAAGGACGGCATTCCTCTATGATCAAGAACAACTTGGCTGTGGTCAAGGCAGGCTCTGCAGTGACCATTTTTGCACATGAATCACTCTCTTTTTATATACTTTTCTTATTAATAGTGCTGCTGCTACCATTTGTTTTCTTATCTCATTGCTGTTTCCAGTAAATTGTTCTTATCTCAAGCTGTGATCTTTGCCTTTTGTGCATCCAGTTCTCCTCTCTGGCCACCCAGGGTGGAGGGCAGAAGAGGGGGAGAAGAGGACCAAGCGAGTTACAGTGTGAATTGCAGTCTTGAGGGGAGAACTAAATTGCAGAGTACCATTCCTAAACCACAACAGATGGGGAGAACAAATACAAAAAGAGATCTCAGAGCATCACAAAAGGGCACAATGGCATAGAGAACGCTGTCCTGCAGAGAGCAGCTCTGACAACAAGGATGCCCATCTGAGACAGATTTCTCCCAAAAGGGAAGCAATATAAAGCAAAAACATCTAAAGCAGTTTTCTTTAAAATTACATTAACACAACAGTCAACTTGATTACATTTTTAACACCAAAAATTCAATGTCCATGTACTACTCATGGATAATAGTCTGTTTAAAACCATGTGGCATCGAAATTTTCTGGAACAAGGAGTTTCATTATTTCCAAGGACATAGTTCATTTGGGAAAGACTTAGCTGAAAATTTCATTTTTTACTGTACTAAAGCAATTAAAGTAGCCTTTCAATTTCTCTAATTAAAATCACATTAGTAAATTAAAAGATCTCTTTGCTTTTCAAATGTTGCACAGTAATTTTTGTAATGACTTCCTGCCCAAAGATTTAAAATATTTTATTCTCAAGAACATTTCTAAAAGCTTAACAACTTTACTGAAAAAAAAGCAAATTATTTAGCTGTAAGACTATTTCGTAACAGGTCAGGAAGGAACAGGCTTGTGACTTCTAAGCAGTAGTCTTGAATTGAAAATATATTTTACATCTTTCTTAATGTGAGACACTTTGAGTATGTCAGAGTTCAAGGTTAGCTGAGTTTGCCAAATTTTACACAACGTATCAGAGGTAACAGAGGAACGATTTTTATATTTGATAAAAAACCTTCCTATTTCTGCTCTATATTTTTTTATTCCTCTACAAAGACATGCATTTCAAAATATTACTTCATATCCATTGCAGACACTTTTCTGAACTGGATCAAAAATAAATCAAAACTGGAAATTCACTGTTACTGAAAAGCAACATCTAGCACCAACACTACACAAACAGGCTAGTGCATTGTAGCTGTGAAATGAAAGTCATTATGAGGAATTCTTTCACTGTAATGTAAATGTTACAGTGAAAATACATTTCATAGAAACGTAATTTGTAAGAAATAAATAGGAGCATAAATTAGTGGTAAATTAAAATTTTATATGAAAAAGACCACCAGATTAAAGTTGGTTTTTCCCATGGCTTTCTGTCTAGCATTCTCAGAGCTGACCCCTCCTTACCTTTTGCAGTTCACCCAACTTCCTAGCTAGCCCACATAACACGCTGGGCCCAGTGGGAAGCTAGCTACAGACTGCCCAGCTAATTCTCTGCTACATCTTGAAACACTTACCACACTGAGTACAATCAGAATGCTTTCCACCAGGAGCTCTTATAAATAAGTCCCTCGTCCACATAATGCTCTCTCTTGCCTGTAAAGGCTAATTTAAAGAATGGATAAAACAGCAGTTTGAGCTTTTAATTTTCTTGTCACTTCCTGATGAAATGGTCCAGTGTGTTCAAGAGCTACCAGGAGTGACAGAACAACCCAAGAAATCCCATTTCTCTAAAGAGCAGGCTAAAGCACACACCAGGGCTGAGGGTAAGGGAAAATAAAAAACTTTCATATTTGAATGCATGATTTAAATTATTATGCAGCAACCTCATTTCAGTTTGAAGTTTAATTCCAAAAGGTAAACTGAACACTGATGAGTAAATTATTGCAACAAATTAAGCAATCCACCACTTACTCCCGATCAGAGGAAAAGAAAAAAAGAAATCTGCAACTGCAGTAAGTTTCTTCTAATTTAAAACCTTTACCTAACTGAATTAAACACTTACAGACGAATTCAGACACTAACCCATTACTAAGTAAAAAACTCATGTCCTTATTACTAAAGTACAACCACCTTTTTCTTCACCACACACAACTCAGATGAACTTAATATTTTTAAAAGAAAATGCATGAGAAGTGAGGCTAAATTAATTTCAAAATCTATGTAACAAGAGGTTAGACAAGAAATTAAGACAAAATAGGCCTCTGAATTACAGGGTCTTCATGAGACAGAACCTGACTGAAGGGAGTGTGTTACCAGGAGAAGAAAACAAGCATTTGCAATGGCAATTCCACTGCCTTCCACATTCATCTTCCACCTGTTTTGAGTCACATTCAGTCTCAGTTTCTTCCTAGACAAGATAGTCACTATGATGTCACTACATATAATAAACACACTGGTATTTAGAAATCATATTCAATGTTGCAATACAGAGGTTTATTAACTTCTCTTCCCTTCTGTCGTGGTTTAATCCCAGCCAACAGCCAAGCCCCACACAGTTGCTCATTCCCTACTCCACCAGCTGGATTAGTGTGAGAACCAAAAGAGTGAAAGACAGAAAACTCATGGGTTGAGGTAAAGACAAATTAATAGGGAAAGCAAAACCTGCCTATGAAAGCAAAGCACAATAAGAATTAATTCACTGCTTCCCACGGGCAGGCAGGTGTTCTGCCATCTCCAGAAGAGCAGGGCTTCATCACACATAACAGTGACTTGGGAAGTCACAGTATTGCAAACATCCCCCCTCCCCTTCTTCCTCCATCTTATCCCTACTTTATACACTGAGTATGACAACAAATGGTCTGGAATGTTCACCTGGGCATTTTGGGTCATCTGTCCCAGCTGTGTCTCCTCCCAATCTCCCAAGCACCCCCAGTATTCTCCTTGCCAATGCCAAGTACAATAAGCAGAAAAGGTCATGGCTTTTTGCTCTGCTAAGCAATAACATCTCTAGTTTATCAGCCCTGGGTTCAGCACAAATCCAAAACACAGCTCCCTATTAGACCCTGTGAAAAAAAAAATTCTACCCCAGCCCAAACCAGAACACCTTCCACCCACAAATAATTGAAAATTCTAATGCAAATAAATTATTATTTTCAAAAATTGTGTCAGTGCAGTAGATTGGTCCCAATCCTAAGTTTCTATTTTTTTTACTCATTTTACCCTAGCAAAGCACACAATGAAACCAGAGACTTACAGTTTGCATAAATAGACTCATCACCACTGTGAGGCCACCTATGCCTGACAGATGCCTTTAAACCATCAGCTGCATCTAGCACAAGAGATAAAAAATCAAGAAAGATGCTATATTGCACATATACAACTGGCTGAAGTGGAATGTATGAGACATTAGTGCCAGACCAGAAAGAGGAGTCAAAAGGGGAGAGAAGAAAAACTACGAGGGTGAGATGTCGCTTAACATCTCACTAAACCCATGCGTGCCTCACTGGACATGGATCAGATGCGACATCTGGCTGGACTGAGCTATGACTGGAGTACAGACGGACAATGCTCGCCAAACCCTCCAGGCATCAGCAACTCAATTTCCACACACATTCTGAAAGGACAGGACATCAAAAGCTTGAATTAGCTTAGATCAGTCCATTAAAATTCAGATTTTGCATGCTTCCTCAGTATTCTCATCTCCCTTTCTCTTCTTTCTCTCTCCTCCTCCCATTACAACTTGCATAACAACTCCATAACAACTTGCCTTTTGTCTTAAAATTAGAAGGCACTTATCCCCAGTAGTCACTGCTGTAGAGGCAAGTGTGGTACAGAAAGACTTAATCAAAGCGTTTTTGCTTTTCTTTGCATGCTTCCTTTGCAGCTACAGAAGTACCACTCCAGGTCAACTCAGACCACCTTCCCCTGGACAGCAACTGTTAAACTGCACGCAACAAGTCTGACACTGCCTTGGCAAGTCAGATTCTTAAAAAATCATGTAGAAAGCAGATGTACAGTAACAAACTTGAAAGATGACAAACACCATGTGCAATCTTTCCAAACAACAGCAGAGCACAGCTATTACAAGAGACAAGCTGGGTTTTTCAAATATTTGAGCTACTGGCAAAAACCCGAAGTACCAGCTGTTCCCCAAACCTGCCTTTTGTCCTTTCATATCCCCAAAAAGGCACTGCAATTAACACACATGCTAAAAATACGTACCTGAATTTCATGGTTCTTTATTTTAAGTTCTTGACATATTCACTAACACCACAAAAAAAAAAAATTCCAGTTCACTAAACAGCCCCTCTACTTGTGAATGTTTACTTATTACATTTTCTCAAAGACACTGCAAAATCCCCTTTTTAAGCCCTTCAGAAGCTTCTTCTTATATCCTCTAGTAAAATATGACAAAGCTGAACATTTTAGCATGAAAAAGGGCTTACTATGCATCTATTCTAAATTCTCCCTGAATATAGTCTACTCTTTTCAGAGAGCTTTAGAGATTTCCATTGATGAATCTCCCAGACCTCTATAAAAAGAGAACACACCATAATTCCCCTTCTATAGAGAAGAAAAATGAGATGGACTGAATACGCAGCTTGCCATGAATTATATACCAGATGGGATTCCATTCAAGATTAAGCACCTAAATTTGTATGACTACATCTATATGAGCTCAGCAGAAGCCCAGAGAACAACCAAATCCCTGCATCTCTTGACAGATACAAGAACGACACAGTGAGCTCAAACACCTCATGTGTAAGCTTTGATAGGGCACTCACCTGAATTTCAGCATCTGAATCTAGAACTGCATTTTACCTCATCAAAATCAGAGAAATACTGTTGGTTTTCTCACCTCAAGCCACACAATCAAGTCCTAATCAGTCTCCATGTCGAGGGCATTTCAACATTTAAAACCTTTACAGATTGTTAAGTTTTTCCATACCTAATGTCCTAACAGTCAATTCAACACAGTTTCCATCTCTGCATGGCACCCAATTCAGTAATTCTGCCCATTTTCCTGTTCAAGTTAGTAATTCTAGATAGCCTGCCATCACTCACCTTCAAGATTCATGTATGTGCTAAATTGGAATAGAAAGGAAAGCAAAAAGATGAAAGACCCCAAGCACCAGATTTGGAGATGCTCTCCCATCCCCATTATTTTTTCCCCATGGAGGTGCCATTGTCACAGATCTCCGTGTCCCCCCCAGGATCTACATCCTTCCCAAGACAAAAGGCTACATGGAGTGCAAACACTGCTATCCCTCTTATCCTGATGGAAGGAAAGGAATAAATGTGCCTTTAATGCATGCTCCTTTCTGGTTTTTCCTTATCCCAGATGACTGAGATGTTCGTGAACCTTTCCTACTTGTCATCTCTGAATGTTATTTACTACCTGATCAGTAATGGCAAGTTAAAAACAAATAAACCATAACTAGCATATATTCTGGAAGCTATTGAATTCAAGATTCATCTAATATCATTCATCTGTATGTACAAGGTTTTGTGTTTTTTTTTTTTTTTAACTGGCTTCATTCTAACAAGAATCTGAATCCACATTTTGTATACTACAAGACAATATAGAATATTTAGTCATCAGTTATTGTTTAACAGTGCTCTCTAATACCCCAGAATTTTTTATCAAAAGGCATCCAAGTAAGACTAATTTTTAATAGTTTCTTCTAGCTATTCGAGTTCTATCAGGTATGCCATTCCTCTCAGCCATGTTACTATGTAACAAGTATCAAAACAAAATATGGCTTTACTAAACCACAATTACGCTTTAAGTATCAAGTACTTTACTTTTATTACAGCTACCCTAATCTAAGGGATGATGTATTTTTTTAGTTAATGTACCATTTTTATTATGTTTTATGTATTTTTTAATGAAACTCTCTTCATTTTGATAGGAGTTTGCTGACACAAGGACAGGCTTTCGATACAAATATACACGAGGTCTAATAGGATTCTATTTCCTAAGGATAACTAAAAATCAAGAACATTTCTTATCCACAACAAACCACATCTTTCAACAATACATGTAAAGAGTAATGCCTAGAAAATGTCCTCCTCACTACAATTTCATATATAACCAATTCTATCACCACAGTTTTCACAGATCTTCCTCCTGATTGCCAGGTCTCCGTGGAAAGGAATGCCAGTCAAGGTTGGAACAAAAGCAGGTTTTTTTCTCCTCAGAATCAGACCACCACTTGTGATCTTCCTCTCACATCATACCAATCTAAGTACTAGCTATGATGAAATGGGCACAGAAATCCCTAAAGCTATTTTGTTTCTTTAATAGAGCTCTTTAATGTCTGTCGCAATGAAATGTTTCTGAAGGTTCACCAACTTGGATGGTTGTTTTCTTTTCTTTATTTGGCAGAGTTTTTGTCTGTACTGAGATCTTCAGGGCAGACTTTATGGTCCACTGATATTATGAAGGAAATCAAGACATTAAGCAATGACAAGAGAAAGGACAATGGGGGAAGGGATGGTGATTAGTTCTGTTTATCTACCATCTAAAATTTTATGGATGTACATTTTCCGAGTCAACCTTCCACATCTGCAAAACCACATAAGAAGCAGAACAATAGCTACCTCTGCTAACACAGTGGGCCTGCAACACAAAAGTTTGCAGAACCTTTAAAAGGCAAATGCATTAATTCAGGAATTTCCACCAATTAAAAGGTTGGGAGAGAAAAGGTAAACATCTTCACTGTGGTGAACACTTACAGGTTCTTTAAATTTAATTCTCAGTATTTCACATTAACTATAAATAAGCATAGAAAAGGTAACATTCACAAATGCAGGAAAGAAGAGGCCCCGAGGATGATCCAATCTAAAATTAAGTAGCTATTCTTTCCTTGATACTACAGATTGTAATATAAAAGGCTTTAAAGGATTATTAACAACTATGAAGTCAGAAATTGCTGTATTTTATCTACAGCTTCCAGGATGAGTATTTTGGGGTCTTTTCACTTTTGTTCTACAACCCCATATTTGCATTACCTGTCCACTGTAGCTCAAGATGATCTTTGGGCACCTGTCATTCTCCGATAGTGTCAAAGCTCTCATCAACTTCTGCTTAAATACTTGTATCTACAGTTCACTGCCATGTAAGAGTCCCTCAATGAAGAAAAGAAGACTGGAGGACCACTTCAAAGTTACTGCATTAACTTTTTCCTCCCAATAGAACTGTACCATTGCAAAGCCACAATTCCAAGTATAGTTTTTCCCATTCACAATACTTTTCACAGCAGTTTCTAAGGAAGGAAATAAAAAGCTTATCATCATGAAGTACATACCAACAGATTATGATGAAGTTTTTCATCTCCTGCTCCAAAATAAGGGATCACATACATGTGACCCAATTAAATGGCTTCATCATTGTTCAAGGAAGAAATAAAGGTATTTCACACTCTGCTAATGAAGCCACTTAACTGAAGGTTAACACCAATTCATCTCAATTTCCAAGTATACAACTTTTCTCATCCAACTGCAACATATCTATGGAATACAGAATGTACTTCCTGTATTAAGTTGTCACTCTACAAATTAATGGACTATGCCATTTATACTGACAGCATTTTTTCCACTGCCCAATATGCAAAAATCTTTGCCTGTAAATTACACTGGACTTTTTTAGTCCTGTCACTTAAATCTTTATACTTTTTAAACATGCCTTATCATTTTCATGAAAAAATACAAGAAAACCATATACACAGAATATTTTTCATGTTGAAGTACTTTTTTTTTTTAAACACAAATATTTATTTAATTCCATCATGCCATTTCTTCACAGAATAAGTTTTTCCCAGAACATCTATGCATATCCCTCAACTCATTTTACCCTCATTTATTTTTCTCATGCTTATCTTTACTCTGAAAACAGAGATCTGAAAGCTGAGATCTCAGGTCGTATCACTTCTTCTGATTACCTTCTCCCTTAGAACAGCTTACGGCACTTAGTTTCAGACTTTAAGTATCTTATTTTCAAATAGCTTCCCTGAATCTGATTTCAGATTTCCATACCTTAAAATTCTCTCCATTGAAAGAAACACAAAACAATGCAACAAATACACTGTGGTACCACTGAGCCTGTGTGTTAAGCTTAGAAATACAATTTCTCCTTCTCTGACACATTTAAGTCTTCCTTGACTCGCAATGTTACTGAGATATCTATTCAGAAACAGATTTGCTTACCTGAAATCTAACAGAAGTTCACAGAGCACACAATACAATAGCTTTCTGTACTGAATCCAATCCCTCTGCCAGCATCAGATCTACCTACCCTTTTCTACTCCTTCTGTATCAGAATACAGACGATCCAGGGCACCTTCACACGACTAGAGCCTCTTGCTTCTAGACCACAAGCTGTCCTTTGTCTAACCAAAATTTCGTTCATTAAGCCAAAACACTAATTACACTTTCTCTCAAAAGATGTAAGGCTAAAGGGTACTAAAGAAATCCAATCGAGTAAACTGAAAGACATCCACACATGGTATACCTGTTGCTGTAAAAAAAGAAAAATTCAGGGTAAAAAAAAGTTCATGAAGAGCATGAACTGAAAAACCCCGGAAAACATGTACAGAAGTTTTTTCACAAATAAGTAAATTTTAATCTGTTTTGACAGAATGCTATTACCTGACACTGTGCTTAATGGTAAAAGGTGGCTAGTCACATCAATACAGCTGAATGGGGAAAAAGTTGGTTTCTGCCTGTATGGGTCTAAGTCCAGACTGACTACCATTAAATTTATTAATTGTTCTTTATAAATCACATTTTCTCTTTTGCCTTCTTCCCATAGCCATGTGAATGATCTTAGCACACAGGGAATCATGCGACCTCACATTGATTCTTTCCACTGAACAAACAGCGACCAGTTTAAAGTATCAACAAAAGATGCCGACACGTTAATCTTGTTCGTAGCGTGATGGCTGCTCATCCTGCTCATAGTCCCTTCCAGATGGCTTGGTGTGAAAGGGATGGTAGGATGGAGAACAAGGAATATTCCATGCTGTTCTGAACATCTGTTCCACTGCATTCATACATTTCAAAAAAAACAACAAAAACCTTACTGCCACTATCAATTATACTGTTTCAACCCAATATTGCTAGATTAACACCAAATACAGTGTAAATGTTATGCATGCACATGAGAAAGGAAAAAATGTGTTTTCAAACTATGTAAGAGCACTTGTTTCATTTTTGCTACCTTAAGAACAGACTTGTTTGTATCACAAAGTACTCATGCTGCAGTGAAAACACAGTTTTCTTCCATACGACCTTTCTGTATTATACCCCAAGAATTTATTAACATCCCTTCTCCTATTCAAGCAAACAGAATTGAACTGAGTCACCATTTGTTTCCCTTTGGTTTTATTATTGGTCTTTACTGCAAAGGTGCACACTATGCATTTGCTGGAGCTTGTTTAAATTTTATTTGTCCAGTTTGGCACAGCAGCTAAAAAATACTTTGCTTGTGCATATAAAGAAATAGTGGTAGCCTTTTTTTTAAGCAGAGTTGAAAGAAATGAAAATATAAATACCTTACTACAATATACTGTCTACCCCTCAAGAGACTTTTACCTTTTTAAAACATCACTTCCTTCTTGAAAAGAAGTACCCAGCCAGAACTAGGAGAAGCTCAGAACAGAATTCAGAAAGAGAAGGAAGCAGTGCTTTGTCCTACAGCACAGGAAAGAAGACTTAGATCGATCATCCCCCCGTTTTGTATCATCTTGACATGTGCAAGCCATACGGCTGCTGAATTATTCAGCTCTTTGCACTCAGAATACCCAATGTATGAAAATTCCGAAGTACTGAAGTACTGACTGGAAAAGCAGCAGATTGTAAAACCTAATTCTGTTTTGACCTTTAGTACCCTAAATTGTAACATTCAGTGAGAAGTATAAACCGGATGAAGTCAAAAGGAACAAAATCACAAAGCAGCAGAGAGCTAGTTACAACACCAAGCTAATTAGGTCAGGAACAGCCCTCCACTAGCAGGTCGAAATGTTTCCAGATGTCAGCTGGAAACAGGCTTGGATCTTAATCAGATGTGAGCAGAGTTTGTTATGCAGACAGAACCACACAGTTTCCACTTTCTACAGTAAAACTCAGCAGCCCAGACAATGTCTATTTTTGAGACAATGTCTATAGGCCACTATCTCAAAACCCAGAAGTATTCCCATGAACTGGCTAAGATGAATTAAGCCTTAAAAGAAGATCATGGTTTAAGTAACTTGCTGGGTACTGCAACACTAGTGATTCCCACTTGTTTAGTACCTGCTAATTTTTCTAGAATAGTAATACCATAAAGCAACAAAAAATAACTAAAAAAAAAAAAAAATTACAAAATCAAGAGAACTGCTATTTATTAAACACTGGTAGTTAATTAACAATTAATCATACCCACCTGAAGGAAATTCCTCTGTTCACTACCCACCTACTCCAGGATCTTTCTGGACAGCAGTCCAAAAAGTATTATTACAAACAAACTCGTTCATCAATCTGACAATTAAAATAAGACAAAGAGTTGCTTTTCATGTTCCAATTTACAATAAATCACTAAAAAACTATTTTAAGTATGATTCTTTCAACAGTCTCTTGAATTATGGCATTAAATGCCTTGCAGTGCTTACTTTAAGCCTGTTTTGGTGATCTGATGCACATTCTTTTAAGAGTTTAAAGTTATAGACAGTCACATTTTATCTACACTACATAAATGGAAAAATTCTGTGACAAGAATCATTATCATATAAATTCTTTACACTACTTCAGACAATTCAGTGCTGGAACAACTCAGAATATGAAAACCTGCAACTATAAACAAGCATTTTCTTAGTGTTTTAGACTACAATAATGTATAAATAACTCCTGCAGACCATTTAAAGTACATTTGTCCCAGCCTTCCTCCTTCACAAACAGCAAGGGTTATCAGAAGCAAATGCCTTGATTATGTAAAGAAAATCTAAGTTGCAGCTAGGCTTGCTGACTTACATTGATCCCATTTAACAGAGCCTTACTGGATTTAAAGTGCTCGAAATAACTGTCTGGGTCACAGTCCATGTGATAAAGGCCACCTGGTGAGGCCTCAGGAGCCCTCCTGCAGTGACAACATGCCATTCAGATCCTCCAGTGACCTTAAGCTAAACCAGGAGCAAATTCAGTAATTTGTTTCTCAGAACTCCAATTAACCTTAAATTGGAAGGGAAAGTAAAAAGAGGATCAAGAATTCCATTTTATGTCAAATAATAGCCATCTTACAGCAATACAGTGTTCCCCATTTCCCGTATCTCATATTCACCATGAAAAACCTTTTAAAACATGACTTTTCAGAAAAAGAAAAAAAATA
Organism: Lanius collurio; assembly: GCA_020086605.1. Classification (NCBI taxonomy): domain Eukaryota; kingdom Metazoa; phylum Chordata; class Aves; order Passeriformes; family Laniidae; genus Lanius; species Lanius collurio. The sequence continues at coordinate 12,404,144 of JACBWW010000006.1, forward strand.
TGTTCTTAAATTCTTTTATCCCCAGCAGTTCATCTAAAATGTCACATGGAAGTGTTAGGTTTTCACGTAATTGAGTCAATCCAAATTTTAAAATGTCACAGGGAAGTGTAAAGTTTTCTTATAGTTCTTTTCCATACAAGAAATCTTCTGGATGTCATTTATGCATATACACACAAATACAGTTCATTCATGTGAACATTCATGTTCTATATATATACATGTAATTCATACACATTTATTATACATATGACACACAGAAATTATGGAAAAGACCAATAATGTAGGTCAAACAGCAAAAGAAAAGGCACTTAAGATTAATGTTGAATTGTCATGATACATTCTCCAACTCTACTCCTAACAAACCTTCCTCACTCCCAGTTCTCACCAGGCACGAGACACTTTGCCACTGGGAAAAAACTGCAACGATGCTTTTTCAGGCTACCACACAAAGTATCACAATCCTTAAAATACCTTGCAGTCAAAGCAACTTCAATATCCATCTGAACAGCTACACAACAGCAGCAGAAATTTCCTGGAATGTGTCAGGAAACACATGGACAGCCCATGAAGATTTTAATTACTACAAAAGAAAGCAGCATCCCTGGAATTCGTCAAGGTGTATCTTTATACCCACACCACAAATTTTCCTGACTTTGACACTCCTACCAACACTTGAGTTTCCCTATCAGAAACCTGGAAAAGGCAATTACTCTGTGTGGGGGGAAAAGAGATTTATTTTGGGTGCTTTCATAGAAAAACGGAACTAAATATTTTGTGTCTGGATCCAACAGCTGAGTCTAAGTGAATTGACAAAAATTCCCAGCTATTTTTATCCTAAGCCAAGTGTGCCATCTGTTCCCATGAAGTCCATCTTCTGATAGCCACCATACTACAGCATTATCACGAAGTGGCATGTGATCAAGGACTAGTGTGTAAATCAAAGATACTATGAGTGATCGAATGCAACACTCAAGACATTTGTAACAATCAAAAAAACTCAAAGGAAAAAAAGCACAACATAACCAACTCACCACCCAAAAATAAAATCACCGCAAAGCACAAGCAGCCTTATCAAGGCCTGCTGTTAATACAGCTTTTTGTGTAGTGGTTTTTTCACTCTGGTGCGTAAGGAAGGCTGAGCTCTGGTCAGAGACTTTCCCAGGGTGGGGATGCATTTCATGTCTTTCCTACACGTTATCTGCCTGCACAGAGTAACCCGAGCACTAAGGATGCTATTTCCCTCTTCTAGGTAATCTTCCTCACTGTTCTCTAGTCAACATCTTCAAGTTAACCACAGAAACCGTTCCTGTTTGATGCATGAGAAATACGCAATGTGTGATTTTTCAGTTCATAAAATGAAATAGTAATACTTGCAGATAGCACAGCAGAACCATGCAGTTATCAGAAGTACAGGAGCTCCCTGCACTCCAACAACTGAATCACAAGCAAGTAACATAGGCTCCAGCACAAATCAAGATGGATCATACTCCTTTTCCTGCCCTTATCAATATTGAAGATATTTTTTCAAAACTAACCTATATGGGCAGATGTCCACTTGTACCTCTCACCAGAAACAGAATACTAAGAGAAATTAAACTGTAGTAAAAAACATAAATCTAAACATACTTGATATATTTGTTATTTATATTTGAGGCACACTATGACTGTAAGCAGCTACACGTCCCCAGATACAAAACACTACCTTCTCTCTTGGTGTTTCTGGCTCTTTTGTGACAGATCCTCTCTCTTGCTAGGATCACAAATTCAGATATCAAGGTTCTGCCCACCATTACCTTCTTAATAATTCAACATATAATGCTGGCCTCAGATTTTTCTTTCTGCTGCTGTTTTGAGCTTTTAGTAGCATTCTGGGTTGGGGTTTTGTGGGGTTTTTTTGTTGGAGTTTTTTGGGGGGGATGTTAAAGCTAAAAGTTAGTGTCAGGCAGTACTACAAGTAACAGGCTTTGATACAGTAACACTGGCGTACAAAACCTCATTTTCAGCATTGAAGAGATTTCCTCATTATACATACAGTGACTCCTATTGTGAGACAAATAAGCTACTATAAAACCATAGTGAGTCTCAGACAGAATTCAGCAGTTAGTCTTCTGTAAAAATCCCCTTTCAACACTTGAAGGCTGGAAAGAAAGTTGTGTTCCATGAAATCTGGCATTTTATCAACACATCTCCATGGAGCTGGCAGGATAGAAGTGCTCCAGAAACCAGCTTCAAGGAAAAAAAGCGTTCTTACCATGTACAAATAATCACTAAAAGAGGCTTAAGCAACTTTTTCTCCTAGATAAAAATCATCAAATCACAGCTAAGATTACTGGGGATGCAGAGGTTATCAGTGATAACACTATATGTTTTTAATCTGCTTTATTCCTGTATTTCAAATCGGTGCATTAAAATACCCCTTGTGAAACCTTTTGTCTTTCTTCAAGATATATACATCTTAGCTTTTTCAAGGGTCTATGAAATTTCAGAACCAAACAATGAGTATTTGAAAGCATCACACTGATTTACACTTACGTCTGTAATTCTCCTCTTTTAGTCAATGTCAAGTGTGGGTGAAAGCTAAGTGTGAGCTGGGATGAAAACAGTCTTACAGAGTATAATAAAAGTACGAACCATCAAAATACATCAACTCCGCAATAAAGAATAGCATGATCCATCAGGTTTTTCACCCGTGAGCCTCTGGGGATGTTCAAAGACTTCAGAGACTGCATTAGCAAGTTGTGTGGTACAATAAAAGCATAAGCACATTCAGAGCAGAAGAGCTGCTGGTGATGATCTTGAGTCCATCTTGCATACACTTTTTTTGGTAGGGAAACCGGAATATTTGCTCCACAGTAGTGCTCTCCCAGTCTACAGCCTGTCAGATGCTGACACCGTCACATTTGCTCCTACAGACAACGTTTTGGTTTTAGACTCATCTGAAAGAGTTCATATACTTCACATCTGGGGAACTGGCATCATAAATATAATCCTGGATCCAAAACAAACCTGCAGCATAATATATCCTACAATGTTGTTTCAGCATGCTTTGATTTGCTATATAAATGCTGAAAAGAAGCCGTTTTATTTTGTTTTAATTTTGTCAGGACAAGATGGAAGAAGAGAGGCAACTATAGGTTAGAAAGAAAAAAAGATCATCTTAATGCTGAAAATATGTCACAGTATTTTTAAATTATGCTTTCCTCCAATACTTACAGATGAAGGCTCCTTGGAAAAGGAGGGAATTAAAAAAAACTATGTACAGGAGTCAGAGCTTCCTTGACCCTCTGACTCCTTATAATGCACTCAGCCACACAATCCTTGGGAAAGGATCTCATCTTCCTTACTAACTGGCAGTCAAACACACAGCAAAATCCTGGCAATACAGCCAACTAAAACCACTGAAAGAGGAACAGAATGCCTAAATCTAGCAAAGCTGTAACTGCCAGGAGCATCACAAAGCCTGCTACAGTAAGGTTACCTAACACCTGCATTCCTACAATATCTGTACACAGTGACATTAAATTTACTCTCTAAATGTGAGAAAGGCAAGAAGCACCACCTCTATTATACCACTGAGAGGCAAAAGGCCACTTGTGTGCTAGTCAGCATCATCAAGGCCTGTAGAAAGATCAGAAATTGGAGCTAGATCACACCAGTACTCAGCAACAGTTTCAACCACAAGATGAGTTTTGTTTCCTTCTCAGAAGCAAAATCCAGTCATTGCCTTATAAGATCAGCTCCAATTAAAGTTGTGTTTTTTAAGACAGCTGTAAGCCAACCACTCCTTGTTTTAATTAAATGGATTCTTTCTCCCATTCCTGTTTTAACATTTGTGCTATTATAGCTGCTGCTCCTGGCTGGGCTGCTTCTTTGCTAGAATCAGACTGGAAGTCAGCAAAAATCTAATCCAGGGGAAAGGAGTCAAAGCAGTTTACGGCAATACTACCCTTGTATCTGAGAGCACGGAAGTGATAGTGAGAGCATTCAATCTGCTTCAGGACAAAAGAAAAAATACCCAACAAACAAAGCAATTCAAGCAAAACTCCCATTTTATACCCAGTTACAGTGTTTAGCTGTGTAGGTGAACAGCAAGCTAAGCACAACAAGTAGTTAACAAGGCCTGAAAGACTAGTGACTGCTTCCTATAAGAAATGGTACCAATATTGTAATACTAAAAAAATTTTAATTGAGTCATAGAATATGCTGAGTTGGAAGGGACCCATGAGCACAGTCCAGTCCAGCCCCTGACCACACAGGGCAGCCCAAAAGTTAATCAGGGTACTTAACAATGTTGCCCAAATGCTTCTTGAACTCTGACAGGTTTGGGGTCATAACCACTTCCCGGCAGAGCCTGCTCCACCGCTTGACCACCACTCTCAGTGAACAACTATTCCCTAACATCCAACCTAAACTTCCCTGATGCAGCTTTATGTCATTCCCTTGTTTCTTATCACTGGACATCAGCTAGACCAGCCTCTCCCTTCCACCCACCTCACACGGAAGTTGTAGACAACAATAAGGTACCTCTTCCCCAAACTTACACGTCTTCACCTGCTCCTCTTAAGTCATCCTCTCTAGTCACAGTCCATCTTCCTGGTAGGAACAGAAACCAATGACACTAAAAAGCTCTTGCAATTTTCAGCCACTGTCTGCTGGCATATTTCCCAAAATCATGTAGGCATCGCAACAAACTCTGAGTAGGTCAACAAAAACTTTACTGAACAGAAGAAAACAGATATCCCATGCGTGTATTACAAATTCTGCTTATCTTTTTAGCCACATAAGTAGTTTATATCTGTCTCCTTTCCATCTCTTCCTGAAAACCATGCTTTTAGTGAATGCTAACCTGGTATACATTGATTTTTGTGATTTGTTTACAAAAAGAAACAAGCAGCATATACTCATAAATATTTAAGACCAAATTTCCTTTCAAAGAATGAAATATAAAATATGTACTTTTTAAAATAAATACACAGCACTCTGAAACAGGAGTGTGGATAGCAGCTCAAGACAAAAATTGGTATCCTCTTCTCAGGAACAAGAAGTCACTTATCTGATGAAAGGTACCATCACCTCTTAAGAAAAGTAGTTGCCCTTAGCTCCTGGTAAATTGTGAAGGTCCCTTTTTTCTTTTCCAAGAGACTAAGATAGAATCAAGGAAAAACCATTAAAAAAAATTAAGAAATCATTCTCTCCATGTTTTCAATCTAAAATCCAAATTTAATCCAAATTGATCTTGTAATTCATAGAGAACAGAACATTTCTTTACCTGTTTACCATTAATCATCAGCCATAAAATGTATACAAGTATATCACATGTTGAATTGATCACATTCATATTTCCCAATTGCTTCTATCAGCATTCAGCCAAACACCTGAAGCTGCTCAGTCTTAGAGCGGTGAGAGGATGCCCTGCCCACATTTTAGAGCCACAGTCCAACCTTCTCCTCCTTTACAGCAGCCCTATTGACAATGCTTTAGCTCCTGCTTCACTACCCTTGCTTTGTGCATACTCTCCACTCCAATTGCCAACACAGCAACCCAGATTTGTGTCCTTCACATGCCCTTCACTAACTTGGACTCTGCTCTCCACACTTCACTTCTGCAATGTCACATCTCACTATTACTTTGGAAGCTGCCTGCTGGTCCAACAAGACTTGGAGGCACTGGTAACTTAAGAGGAGAGATATAAGCTAATCCTTCCGGCTATGCTTTCACCTCTGCAGTTTTACAATCCAGTGTCTGCCAACAAGTCCTATTTGGTACAAAACATTTCTCTTTTTTTTATTATTATTATTAAAACTGTTTACTATTCAGAGACAGATTTTAAAGCCTGTTTCTTACTCTCAGAAGAAAGAGTCCAGTAACTAAAATAATGCTGACAGGCTACACCAGGCAGCTATCTGCAAAGACTCAGTGCTCTATTTTTTAAGTCTAAGGAGCCATTAATGCCTCTATTTAAACTGTTTTAATGTGCAGCTTAGGCTACCTTGTAGCTGCAACTAGATAATTTAAGGGCAGTCTGTTTTATCTTGAAGGCTCTTCTCAGTGGCACTAAGCAATGGGACAAGAGGCAACGGGCAGAAACTGATGCACAGGAAGTTCCAGCTGACATGAGGAAGAACTTCTTCACTGTGCAGTGACCACACACTGGAACAGGCTGTCCAGAGAGGTTGCAGAGTTCTCCCTCACTGGAGATATTCAAGAACCATCTGGGCACAGCCCTGTGCCGTGTGCTCTGAGATGGCCCTGTCTGAGCAGGGATGTTGGACCAGATGCCCCACTGTGGTCCCTTCCAACCTTATCTATTCTGTGAAATACACAAACTGCACATAAAAAAATGAGGACGCTTTCAAAGTTAATGTTTTATTTACAAGCAAAAGTATAAGACTGCATGAGTATTGTGGAAGCAGACTTTAATTTTATTTCTGCATTAAAAAAAAAGGGCAGCCTGATCCTGATGATCACTGTAGTCTCTTGTGAAGTTAAAGAAAGCAGCTTGAAATCAATTAGGGCACCTGTACCTAAAGAAAAGGAAACCCAACTGATTATTTTTCCCCCTCCAGTTCCAAAAGGGCTAGTACTGAACTTTGCCATGAGTTTGCTTCAAAACATTTCGCATACTGGACCAAAACACTTTCCGTATTAACCCATCATTAAATTGCTTTGAACAAAAAGATTTCCTAGATGTCCATTCTTAACACTGGTAAGTAGATTTTGGACCTAAACCTGTTGAAGTGAAAACAGTGGGGGGAGGGGTGGAGTTAAATCCCGGAACATTAATGTTCAGGATGCTTTTGTTTTTCCTTAAAACATACAACAAGAAACTAAGAAAGATGCAGAATTCTGAAGTGAACCTAATCTAAGCCTGTCTCCCTCTCAACAGCAGTGCTGTTGCTGTTATACCAGTGATAACATCTTCTCCTGTGAAATGCAATTATTAGTTTAAGACCCATTGAGCTGATGAGATCCCACAATCCAAGAGAAATAGATTTCTTAACTACAGCTGTGACCAGCTGGCTGCTAAACAGAAAAGGGACTGCTACTGCCACCTCTGTGATGAGGCTCCAGTGGGCAATGCTGTGGTTGTTGGCACTCTTCCTGAGGCTGAGAATCACATCAAACCAAGCAAAACCTGTTGTGACTGGAGACCAGTTTTTACTATGGACCGACAGGGTAACTGCAGGCACAAACACATTGACCCCAACTCTCAAAGACTGTAATTTAAAGTTATCTGTGATTACATGGATCTTCCATACACCCCACCAAATTATATAACCAACTTATCAATACTTACATTGCTCTTAACTACACTTTAAAATAATCAATGTAATCTACACAGACTGCAAGCACACATGGAAAAAATCAAGCCATTAGAGACTAATCTACACACAGTTCAAAAAGTAATTTAACTACATCAGTTAAATTTAGAAACTGATTTATTTAATCATTGCACAGACAACCAAGATTTAAACCTCAGCTTCAAGCAGAGCCCTGTGCACTAGCTGCATAATTCAGAGGGAAGTTATTATGATGCCAATCACAGAAGAGTTCAGAGAAGAGGCCAATGACTGCATTTATTTGCAGAAATGAAAATTTCCCAGTCTCAGACAGTGATAACAAAGAATATATCTATATGTGATGAGCATGCTAAGGCTCTCACAGTGCAGACACCAGTTTTAATACACAAAGAAATTTGTTTACATCAAACCCACTTTGCCAGGCTGCAATTGAATTCAACACCATGCAGTCAAGTCCAAAATGTAAATAAGTGCCTATTGAAGAGTTTAGCCCCAGACAGGCAAGAGTTAAGCCCAAATATTCAGCCTCTCCTAACACCAAAATCAGACGGAAAATAAGAAAAGCTCCTAGAAAATACACGTACCTCAAGACCAAAATATGTGATCATTTCTCTATCATGTTTTAAGTTAGTCTCTCCCAAAACCAGTCCCACCCCATTTTGGCTTTACTATTTGGAATGCAAGAATTCTGCAATACTTTTGCCTTTCCCATAGGTCTTCTTCCATCCCCAGGAGACCACTGGGAAAACACTGTCCTACTACTCCCCCCATCCACTGCTACGCAATTAGTGATCTGCAGCTTCTGGCTGGCCAAGTAGTCCAAAAACCTTCCACCATTTGCCAGAGACTATTTCTCTCCTGTCCAACCTACTTTTCACATTCACTCTGTCACATTCTTAAAATCTTCCTTCAGGGATCTATTCTTAATGGTTTGCTTCAAATCAAAAATTTAAGTTACTAATTAATTCTACAATTTAGCGGCCATGAAGATTAAGGGATACAGTTTACATGGCTGAAGAGTCAGTACAGTACAGTACAGTAAGAGTACAGTACATATGTCTTGGCATATAAATTCAGTTTAACCCTGACTAAAAGTATCCAATTTGCTTTCCCAGTAAAAGTATTTCTAAAGACTGCTAGAGTATTCACAGCACACACCAATCACAAACACACTTTTAACACCTTTTTTCAAAATGTGTAACTAAATATGCAATATTTTATCTGACAAATTAAGTGTAGAGGTGTATTTCTTAGAATTGTTTGTATGTGATGAAAAAAGAATTCTTCTGGTAGAAGAAATCATCTGACAGATTGGGCTAGTGAGCATCAGAGGCTGTTTTCAAGCCCTGAATCTGGTATTTAATTCCTTACTACATGCTAACTTTCTGTGGAAGACACCTGTACTGTAGTGTTGTAGGTTTATAACAGAAGTCTAGAAAAGCTAGTGCATGCTACTCACACAGGATGGTATTTTAAGCAACCAGCAACTTTCACAAACATTTAATGTATTTTTATCAACCTGACAACTTCTGGGGGTATTTATATTAGCAAAACAATAGAAAATCCAGAGAAGCAAGACAAGGCACAACTATATAATCCAAGTGACAAAATGAGTGACTTAATTTCAAATTGAAATGCCTCACTATGCATGCAGAACAGGTGAATTAAGCTGTTTAAATTTATTATAACTTTTAAGTGAAATTCTCTGAATAGAAATCTTAAAAGAAAATATATTACATTTCTATAGAAATCAGCCATTATTTTAAGTACAAGTTTCTGATTTCATTGATCAGGTAGTTTCCAAATCATATGTTCAGTTAGAATGTTTGTGATACATGAATGATCAATGTTCAACCAAAAATTAGAATTTGTTTACTAGAATTAGGTTGTTGGCTTTTTTTTTTAATTTAAAGGCTTATTATTTTCAAGACGTTCAGCATTGTCTTCAGTTACATTTAACTCCAGACTAGTTAAGCATTAGATACTTTAATTAAACTCTACATGAAAGTTTGGCTTAAACTGCACAAAGAAACAAAATATTTGATAAAACTACACTGAGAATGAACAGCAAATATCTCCAAATAATTTTTGACTTTTATGAATAAATATAAACTAGGTAAAATATTCTAAAACTAAGGTTCCTATTCTTGTAATAACTAATTTCTATAGCTTCTCATTAATAAAAGCAATGATGTTTCCATGCAGCATGAAATGCAACTCAAATATAAGTGCTGTAACATTCACTACTTCATTAAATAGTAAGCAATATGCTAAACTACTGATCTAGTAGTGAAGCATATTTTCAATCTTGGATATGTCCATTTGGTTTACCCTTAGTTTTTTTTTGCAGACTACTTACATTCCGTAACACATTTCCTCCACTTCTGACATCTAGAGCAAGATATCATTTTTCCAAATGATTTCAGTACGTAACTATCAAGTTATCTTTCCATTTAATGAGTAATGAAAGAGGGGGAAAGGGGGAAAGAGTGGGTTTTCTTTCACCCTTCTCTTTCAAAGCCTATTGCTGTACCTCTCCCATTCCTGTGTGCTCCATATTTCTTCCTGATTCCTTCACACCTCAAACCAGTTTTTTACTTGACATTGTGAATGTACACCTTTTCCAGAATAATTCTTTTTCCTAACTTAAAGTGCAATCTTTTTCAGAACGTGTATGCTGATAAGCATCTTGAGTATCATCAAGTATATACTCTGAACTCAAAACTGAAATAAGCATAAGCAAATTTCAGCTGAGGGGAAAAGTGTGTCGAAGGATCATAACCAGGGTTATAGAGAGAGTCAGCTCTAGGACACAGGAGAACAGTATCCTAAACAACAGCCTCCTAAAGCACTGCTGCATACTTTACTCATTTTTAGAGACCTTGAAGCAAGGCTGGCAATGGCTTCTGCCAAAGGCAGCACTGTGGTATGTAATGCAGGAAGAAGACAGTCTCACCTACAAGTATCTAATACTACTTTTACCTCACCCTCTCAGAAGGAAGAACAACAAATCTGCTCTTCAGCTTCTTCCCCTGCTCAAAAACTTTCTCTTTGCTACTGCAGAAGCCAACAAGCGGCAGCTCCCTGGAAATACACACACACATCACCATTACTTATTGTAACAAAATTGTCTGCACGTTGGCAGTAGACTTTCATTAGCACCCCTGGGTGCGTCCCACCTCTTATGTTACACGGGGAAGTGCTACTCTTCCAGCAACACAACAGATAGTCCTCATCTAAAAAGTCCCAGCTGAGAGAGATAGGGGGCAGTGGAATATTTCCACACACAGCTAGTTTAATATCAATAAATATAAATCTTTTATTATCCGTTCCATTTTGAGGCAAACGAAAATTCAACCTCAGCAGATTTAGTTTAAATCTCTTAGACAATTCATGAACAAAGTACAGATTATACAGGGTAAAAGTAATTAACAGATGCAAATTTATAAATCCAATATCTCATGAACAACCATGAATAAAAATAAAGTAAATTTATTTTGGTTTTCTACACAATAAGATTAGTATTTAAATGGTACCAGTCTCCTGGGTTAGCAACACTTTTGACATTTGTTTCAGGGCCTAATGCAGCACACCTTCACCATCACAAAAATATAAACCTCCTTCACAAGGCTAACTCAAAACCTTCTGCACAAGTTTCCAAAATTTATCACTGGTCTTTAGTTCAAGGGACTTATCACACTCTTCAAAGCTATTTGTAGCAGAGTCACACAAATGCAAAGTGACACGGAATGTTCCGTAAGAGCTCTCTTTAACAACTTACCATTTAAAAAGGGGTACAGAATATCGTACTGTTTACACGTTTGAGAAGACAGCTGTTCTCCAACTTCCTAGCACACTCAGGTGGCTTTTTCTGCAAACAAAGACAAATTTAGCTTAGTCTTTCAGTAACAGAATAATTAAAATTACACATTAAAAATAGGTTTTGGTTCAGTGATCAACTGATAAAAAAACTTAGTAAAATATACATGAGTAGAATGCAGACAGTTTTAACTGGTTTGTGCTAAATATTTCATGTTACAGCTTAATTTAGTTCAAGGTAACAAAATAGCTTATGTTACTTTATAATCAATTTTTAAATAGAAATATCTGCAGAGAAAGTAGTATTTACCCACTTTAAAACTGTGGGGATGGAAAAATGATATAATGGGCTACCGTAAAGCACAATAAAACAGCAGGTTTAAGTCACTCTGAGATTCTTCATGGCAAATTAAATATTACTAAACACAAACTCACAAAAACAGACTCAAAAAAAGCAATGAGAATCTCTTGCAAAAATTAAGTATTGAGATGTTCCCATGAAAATATTACAGTTCCTAGCATCAAGAGAACAATCTAACTTCTAGATTAACATTTAGTCATACACTAAATTTTTATAAATCAAGGTCTTTTGCAGTTAAGATATAAATGCCCTTTCTGCAAGAACTGTACAAAAATGATCTCTAAAATAGATCACTTGCTTATAGGAGGCTAACACTACTACCAGAATTTTAAAGGGGGCTATTATGCATTTTTTTTTGCCTAAATATTCTAGATGATTAAAATTTACAAGAGAAAAAAAACCTTCTTGATCTTAAGGACACAAGTATAAAGCAGGCTTTATAAGAAAGACAAAGCATCTAGAAGAGCAAGACATGGTTAAAGTCACCATATGATTTCTCAAGGGCAAGACAGCAGTGTCCTGCTTGCTCAGTGTCACCCCCTGCCTTGCTCACTTTCCTTCATCCTCCCTCAGAATATTAGAATTTTAATGTGCCCAAACCTGGATTCCAGTAAGCACTGGTGCAGTAACCAACTATTCCAAATAAAATACTGTCCTCTAGTTAACCTGCCAGCAAAATCTACCAGTTTGTCAAGGTCTTGGTCATCACTTAAGTGTTTATGTGCTCAGGGAAAAAACTGTTTTGAAGAGACACATTACAAAGGCTCACATACATATCATTAATTCATTTTCTCATTACCAGGATAGGTGTACTACATGGGGGAAGTGCCTTCCAAACACGGCTTTACAATCCCAACTAAATTGTGTCAGACGGGATCCTATTAGCCTAAGCTAACGTAAGATGGACATGACCTGCTGAAGGGATGTCAGGAGGGCCCCAATGATTATCAGAGGGGCTAGAGCACCTTGTCCTATGAAGACAGGAGCCTGGAGAAGACTCCAGGGAGACCTTACAGCAACTTCCAGAACTAAGAGGAGACCAACAAGAGAGCTAGAAATGGACTTTTTACAAGGATATGTAATGAAAAGGGTGATTGGCTTTAAACTGAAAGAGGGTGCATTTAGGTTACATATAGGAAAGAAATTCTTCACTGTGAGAGTGGGGAGACACTGGAATGGGTCGCCCAGAGAAGTTATGGAAGTGTTCAAGTCGAAGTGAGATGGGGCTTTGAGCAGCCTGGTCTAGTGGAAGGTGTTCTGCCCATGGCATTGGAACAAGATGTTCTTCAAGATTCCTTCCAAGCCAGGCTATTCTGTGATTTTGTTAGTGACTTGAACCAGCAGTGAATAAAGTATGCTTGTGGTTCAGAAACAGTAAATCTACTTTAGAGCAAACAGCACTACATTAAAAACACTACAGAAGAGACACCATAGAGCACTTGTAGTACAAGGTGACTGGAACTTTATATAAAACTTAAACTCTCTAGCACCATCAGAGTGGCTGAGAATATATTTACACATTACATAATACCCAGCAGCAAAGGCACCTTATGAAGTTCTCAGTTCCCCAGATTAGCTATACATTTTTGTCCCCACACTTCACCATTTCTATCATTCACATCTACACACGGCTTGCAGTGCTGCACTACATAAACAGGATCCTTGAATCCATCCTGTGATGGAAGAACTCCTCACTCAGATCAACAATATTTGACTTATACAGGGATGGAAATAAAGCTGAGAATTACCACACAGTGAGGACAATTCTCAGCTTTCACAGTGAAATCAAATCAAATCAAATCAACTTGACATATATTTCAGTATAAATCAAGATGTGGTCAATGTCAAGCAGTTTTAGATCTTTTTTTCTGTAATCAGATTTTTTTTTTTTTAAGTAGAACATTGAAAAATACCCAGGAAAAGCCAGAGAAAACATGCTGTGTTCCACATTTAAGATACACAGCTATGATGAAAACACAACACAAGATAAAGAAAATATATTTTGGTACACCACTAACAGTCCAACAATACCTATCTACTGCCACAACTGTAAAAACAGACACATTCCCTTTTGAATGGATTGTTTCTTTCTTTCCCATTAAATCCCCCAGAGGGAAAAAAAAAAAAAACCACCAAACCCACAACAAAAGCCATTTTATAAAAACATAAAAGATTCTTACTCATTATCAAGTCCATCACTGACTCCTCTGCCAAGTGCCCCATTTGACGCAATCACTGACTAAGTCACAGAAAGCACTAAACAGTTTCAACAGGATAAGAATTTAGACACGCAGAATGTGCAACAATGACTTCTGGCAAGAAATTTATATCCAACTGAATTTTGTTTAAAATCAATGTTTTAAAGCTTTCTAAAAAGAACTCCTGGAAAAGAGGGTATTGTAGGCAAGCAATTTGAAGAACAAGCTATATGGCACATAGAGGATTACTCCAGAAATCCACAGGAAAACAACCATAAAGGATTTAATACAAGACATAACTTTTACACAGATTGAGGATTAAAAGTATCCCAATGGCAGGTCATAATGAAAATGGTGAAAAAAGGATTTTATTTTGAAGTATGCTTTCTAGAGTAGGGAGACGGTTTTTTAAAATATGCTTTCATATCTAGAGATCCAAAGCTTACCACTATAGTTTGAATTCAAATAACTGCTTTACCAATGCATACACACAAAAAAGGAAGTGGTTTAAAACCTCAATACTGGTTTGCCTTGTTAACAAGGCAATGTTATGTATTCAATCTTAAAAGCATGAAACTCAGTCTTGGAAAGTACTGTAACTCTGCAACACTCATTTGGAAAACCCAGACAGGTACTGAAGTCTTCAAAGAGTAGAACCACACATCAATTAGTGATTAGGTCCCCCTCGAGCTTAAGCACTTTTAACTTCTACAGCAGGATGGAGGCTGTTCTGTAAAAGAGTCATACAATCAATTTCTTAAAACTACGGGGCCTCTCAATAGCACATCCTAAGGAGCTTTCATGAGGTTGATCAAGACAATTCAAAAGTTTCTTATCTTTAAACTAGACTTGTTCCATATCCTAGTCTTGAATTTGGGCACAGAACATGAGCAGCATAAAGACATAGCAGCTCATGTTTTCCAGGTGGCCTTTAATCAAAGATTCTCTTGTTTTCTAGTCCAAACTCCGAGACTCAACAGCATCCAGAAATGCGGAATTAGTTGGGATAAACACTGTACTTGGAGTGCAGAGAGCAATCTGCCCTTTGACAAGCCCTCAAGGGACAATTTCCCATTCTGCATCTTCTTGAGAAGAACTCTGACAGTCAATAAGAGCACCTAGTGTGTCCTTTGCCACAAATTCCTTCCAAGGAATGAACAAGTTCAAGCTCTTGAAATTTTTCTTTAGGGCATAGGCAGATAATTAAAAATACCCAACCTGTGTGGAGTACCTGGTGTCTCTTTTATTCCTTTTCATTCACTGGATTGTGGTACAAATATTCACCACTTGACTGAGTATAGCAGTCCTTCAGTACTGGACAGAGGAAGCCCATCTAAACAGCAGGCTCACAAAATCCTAAACATCCTGTGGAATTTAACTGAGGTTAAACACTTGATCTTCAGAGATTTTGCAATCTACAGAAGCCAGCCCATCAAGCCTAAGAGCCAGCCAGTAACAGCAATGATTTGTTAGACATCCTTCACTGGTAAGAAGCATGACTATCCCTACATCTATCACCTCTTTGGTGTCTCAACAACAAGAGGCTTGCCCAGGACTACACTCTCTTCATTAAGAGTCAGCACTGACTCTAGTGCAAATGAAGCCAAACAGAGATTATACAACAAATTACTAGTACCAACCACAAGTGACAGGAAATAGCTCTCTTATCTTTGATCCAAAAAGAAAGGGTTCTTCCACCACCAGGCAAGAAGAAAAGGCCAATACCACCAAGAAGGAGCAGATTTGAGATAGGATATCAATATCAAAATGTTTTCAAACACTTGAAAAGGTTTGCTGGCAGCATTCACCATCCCTAAATTCTTCACAGAAAAAAATCCTAATATCACAGTACAAGTCTTCTGTACTATCAGCCTGCTCCTTCTCCCAATACAGCCCTGCACTCTCCTCCAGATGTACAGTGTACACATCTTCACAGAGCAGCAAAGAGCTCCCTCCTAGGTCCACTCCCAGCCTGTAGAGATGTTTCCTTAATGCTTCACAAAGGGAATGCTGATGGCTTTACTCAAGTGGATCCCTGCTCTCATGTAATACTAAAAATGGGCCATCCTCAGCAAACAGCATCTCTTACTTCAGTTCTTACCCACCCAGCATTACATAGCACAATTTTTCAATTACTGATATTTAAGAATATGTTTCTTAAAATACAAAGGTCCCCTAAATTCTACTTTCTGGACCATTCAGCCTCACTTCCTGTTGTTAGCAGACACTGCTACAAAGCATGAACATCTAGACAGATGTTTTGTGTAAGTACTCCAGACAGAAAACCTGTGGGTTCATTAAGAGCATTAGTCCAAGGCTAGGTGATGGGACTTTCAAGTTAAGTGCTTCATTAAAATACCTAAACTTGGTGACAAAATCAATACAAAAATATTGTCAGATAACTAACAGCCAACATTCAAAGCAAACACCAGATTTCACCTTGTGCTGGGCAAAACTTAATATTTCCTTTACTCATTCATCTCCAGAAATAGCAGAGGGTCATGCAGTTTGTACCCTAGTTTCGTAACATTAGTGAGAAGTGGCAGAGGAAGGGAGGCATGAATCAGCACAGGCCACAGAACCCCGATGAAAAGCATTAGCCAAAAATACCATATATAAACACACACACATACACCACTAAAATGAGACACCTCAAGATTGATAAATGAAATCTAGTAGGCTCCAGAATGTCCAGGAAAAAAAAGGGAAATTAAACAGAACTGATGTGATTTTTAAAAAGGGGAAAAAATACCACATCTATAAAGAAGTGCAACAGGGAAGGAAGCAGCACCAAGGTCCTACTAAACAACTCAGCACTGCTGTAGCTGACAGCCAACTTCAATTCCGTGGAATCAGAATTATGCAGATGGTCACAGCCTGGATCAAGCAAGCAGCTGCTCTCTCTAGCACATCCCATTCAGGGCCAAGACATATTTTTACATCTGGATCTAGCTGAAAGCAACCAGTCACATCCTTCCATGGCTAATTCACCTATAGCTCAGTGATGAAAAGAGAAATGAAAAAACATAAGAGCGCTCAGATTTAATGTTTGGAGAATAAAAGGCACATCCTTCACCCTAGCACACAGAAAGATACTTTGTGGCATAGAGCTGGGTACATAGAAAAAATTTCACCTTCCCTGTTATTATGTCCTCCTAAGAGGCCACATCCTTTGTTAAAAAACCGCAACTGAGAGATGAAGGCTGCTTCCATTGGGAACTGCTTTATGATCCCTTATATGGCTTTTTCAAGTACATAAATATCAAGAGGTCTAAAAAAAAATTAAACTTGTGGGAGATGATTAAGTGACTACTAAGGGTAAATTAAAAACACTGGCATTCACATTTTTTCACAGAATGGCTTAGGTTTGAAGTGATTTTAATGATCATCTTGTTCCAACCCCTTTGCCATGGGCAGACACATCTTCCACTAGACCAGGCTGCTCAGAGCCTCATCCAACCTGGCCTTGAACACTTCCAGGGGTGGGAAGTCCACAACACCTCTGGGTAACCTGTTCCAGTGGCTCACCACCCTCTGAGTAAAGAATTCCTTTGTATCTACCCTCTTTAAGTATGAAGCCATTACCTCTTGTCCTGACACAAAAAGCCTTCTCTTTCCAGGCTGAACAGTCCCAGTTTGAGCCTTCCTTCACAGGAGATGTGCTACAGCCCTCTGATTATTTGCATGGCCTTCCTCTGGACTTGCTCCAACATCTCAACCTTCTCAGCCTGGGAGCCTAAGGGCTGGATAAAGCACTGCAGGTGGAATCGCAGAAGAGCAAAGTAGAAGCAGAAAATCACCTCCCTCAACTTGCTGGAAAGGTTGCCTCAGTCATAATAGTGATAGACCTGGGCCTGCCCAGTCCCCTGAGTTGGAAGACCATCAGTGTGGGAACAGCGACTTTTCATTTGTGGACACTGAAATTGTAAGGGACCAGCTGCATCAGCTGAACAGTCACAGTTCCATGGGGCACGATAGGATTCATCCCAGAGTTCTGAAGAAGCCAATAGATGCTTCAGCAGCACCCCTATCCATCATCTACCAAAGGTTTTTGGAGTCAAGAGAGGTCCCTGCTGATCAGGAGCTAGTTTTATTCTAATTTACAAGAAGGGTATGAAGAAAGACCCAGAAAACTACAGACCTGTTCATGAACCCTCAGTTCTTGGAAAATTATGGAGGAAAAGATTACACTGGGTAATAGTGAAAGGCATTTAAAGAATAATGCAATGACCAGGCACAGTCAATATGGGTTCACAAAAGGAAAGTCCTAACTAATACACTAATTTGGTAACTTTTTCTGATAAGGTCACATCTAGTGGATGAAGGGAAAGCAGTTTTTCTGCATTTTTAGGAAGGTTTTTGATACTGTCTCTCACAGCATCCTTCTGGACAAGTTGCCCAGCTGCAGGATGAGTGGGTTCATGGCATACTGGCTGAAGGGCAGAGCTCAAAGGGTTGTAGTGAATGGGGCTACATCCAGCTGGTGACCAGTCCCCAGTGGTGCTCCTCAGGGATCAGTTCTAGGGCCAGTCCTGTTCCTGTACTTACCAATGATCTGAATGCAGGAGTTCAATGCACCATTACTGAGTTTGCTGGTGATACCAAACTGGGAGGTGCTTTCAGCTTTCTTTAGGGATGAGGAGGTTAGCAGAGGTATCTACACAGATTGGAACATTGGGCTATGATTTATAGCATGACATTTAACCAGTCCAAATGCTGGATTTAGCACCCAGGACAAAGTAATGCCAGGCACAAGTATAAACTGGGAGAGGAGTGGCAGGAGAGCAGCCCTGCAGAGAGGGATGTGAAGCTCACAGCAGGCAGCAGCTCAGTCTGGGTCAGCAGTGAGCCCTGGCAGGCAGGAGGGCAGACCCCATCCCAGGGTGCATAAAACAGCATCACTAGCTGGGCAAAAAGGGGAATTGTCCTGCTGCATTCAGTGTTGGTGGCCTCACCGCAAGGACTGTCTGCTGTTCTGGGCTGCACAATTTAGGAAGGTTGTGAAGGTGCTTGAATGTGTCCAGAGGGGCTCAGCAAAGTTGGAAAAGGGGCTGGGAGAAAAAAATCCTGTGATGAGAGGCTGAGGACATGGGGTTTGTCTAGTTTGGAGAAACAGAAGCTGAGCCATGCTTATTGCTTTCCACAGCTTCCCAAGGAAAGGATATGGAGAGGGAGGTACTGAGTTCTTCTCCCTGGGACCCAGCAACAGGACACATGGGAATGGTTGAAAGCTGCACGAGAGGAGGTTCAGGCTGGACAGTAGGAAGTATTTTGTTAAAAGGGGAGGGGTCACACACTCAAACAGGCTTCCTAAAGAGGTGGTTGATGCCTCAACCCTTGACAGTGTTTAAGAGACATTTGAACATATCCATAACAACATGCTTTAGCTTTTGGTCAGCCCTAAAGCAAACAGACAGCTGGACTAGTTGATGGCTCTAGGTCCCTTCCAAGTGAAATATTCTTTTCTCATAAACAGCTCTCTCATATGCACCTACTTCTGTATGCATGTAGCCAATACTGTAGTTTAGTTCTCACTATTTATAAAGCCTTGTGTATCTACAGATACAGATCTCTCTATATACATAAAACTAGTATGTTTTATCACTAGGACACAGATTGGAAGGTATTTGTGAAAAGTGTGGGGTTTGTCCCCAGTTTTAAAGTCTCAAAAAGCATATAAAGTGTTTCAAACAGACATAGGTATCATACAGATAAATAATTAAAGAGTCACCATTTATAAAATTAAAACTCAATGGAATTAAACAGTCACTCCTTACATACCTATGGGGTTCAATCAAGGACATAAATAAAGAAACAAGGAGGGTAAGAAGGGAGGGAGAAAAACTTATGTGTTGAATTACTCCATTCTACACCCCAGCTGGAAAGCAGATCTTGAAAGAGACTGGAATACTCTAGTATTAACTACATGGTTCAGGTCTATCCCAATTTCTCTAGGGTTTTTTTTTCCCTGCTCCAGTTTTTAAAGGGCCAGATACAACAGTTTGTTTCTTTGGGGACTTTTTTGTTATTAACATTTTTATTTATAAGCCAGTTAAACTAAAGCAGTTTTGCATGGATCTGTGACCTCAAATCTTACTCAATGTAGAGGAGCTTAGCAGTTTAGGAAGATCAAACAAATCACCAGAAATCCTGAAGTATGTGAAATAAAGTCCACTTTTTCTTTTGAAAAGAAGGCTGAAGTGGCTTAAAACCATCATGCCTGTTGTTACCATGAGATTTTTATGCTTTTAATTAAGACTTGTTTTCATAAAAGGGATTTTTAAAATACTTTTTTAATATGGGTAATGAAAAGTATCAACTTCATTATCCTAATCACATAACCCATCCAGGTCATCTACTGCCTTACCATCAGATTCAACACCACACAGGTGACACTAACTAAAGAGACTAGTTTTACTTGTTCCCACTACATATTCCCATTCAATAAATCCTGTCCTTCAGATTACTTCACTGTGACATTCATAGCCGTGTTTAGTATTTTCTAGTGGGGGGGAGGAAGAAACAGCAGTTAGCTGCCACAAATGCAGCATCTTACAAAGTAATTTCCATTAAGAGATTTAGAAACAACAACAAAGATATGATGTGACCACAAAGAAAACCTAAATTACTAAATACATACATACAATATATACATCTTCAATTTCTCCATAATGTGACTGCAGGTAAATTATCCTATTCTGGACTGGTTTCTTGTCTGCATCCCTTCCTCAGTCTTCCAATAACCAGAAAATTCCCATTTCAATTTTGCCTTCCTCTATTGAACATTTTGAAAACTATAAATAATTTAGATTTCCAATAATTAAATACAGATTTACATCATATAAGATGCAAAATATCTTGACTTTTGGGAAAAAAAAACCCAAAAAACAAACCAACATTTAATGTGGCAACTGGTTGCTGAAAGGCATGGGCTGCCAATAAACATGCAAGGATTTTTTTTTCATTTGAAGAGCAGCTAGTCTGTTTAACCCTATGTAGGCAGGAGTGGAGGCACAGGATGTATCACAGGAAAGAAGGCATGCCATGTCCCAGGGTAATGCCATGCCTGCCCAGGCAGCAGCTGACAGCTCTAGAGCAGTGTGCAACTTACATTCAGAAATGGAAACAACCAGATATTTGGGTTATTACCGACCACTTTGCTCTGGGATGCGAAGAGAGAAGAATCGCCAGAAACCTGGCACAGCTTCAAATCCACCTCTTCCCATCTCCACATAAAACAAAGCAGAAACCACACAATGCTTTGAAGAGTAACTACTCCACTCTGCAGGGTGCAGGGCCAGAGCTGCACAGCTGTGACACACAGCTTCCTCTTCCCCTCTTCATTTAACAGATGCTTGGTGCTGGCAAAAGAGCAGTAGAGGAACAAAACACAACCAAACAGGGAGGCTCAATCAAAACTACTGATACCCAGTGCATTAAGCTTTTGTTAAAAGACTCAGCACATGCACTGCAGATGGGTGGAAGGTTGCAACTAAAGCCACACCAGATCAAGAACTCTTCTACCACGCCTGACCTCGGTTTGAAATGCTCATGTAGGTCTTCAGACATGACCTCTGTGACTAATAAGTGCTAAGGTGGTGTAAGCACCACATCATCTGAGCTGACCATTCATGGTATTACAGCTTATGAACCCCCTGGCAAACTCTGCGTCAAGCACAATGAACTGAAATAGCTCATCCAAGAAGGCACGGAACCATGTCTGTTTGGAGGGTTTTGTTGATGTTTGGGATTTGCTGGTTTTTTTTTCAAAGCCTCTCTTATGAAGTATCACTTAAAACTATAATCTCATCCCAAATAATATAGTTTTTCTTTCTGCATAGCAGAAATATAGTTTTTCATCTGCAGTGCAGATGCATCCTGGCTTTGTTCTTCTTGAAAATCTTGTTGCAGGTTACCAGGGGAATCGCACTTTTTTTCCGAAGAGGTGAGTGCCCCCAACACTTTCAAGATCCTACATTTTCACAAGTACCTCATTTTCAAGTATAACAACAGTATAGGGATATTTTGCCCTTGAGAAAGGCATTTATTTAGGAGGGGCCTACTACTGAGTTAACATGTAAGTAAGCCTGTTCTGCAACAAAACTACTGCTTATGGGCCAGCTGTTCCATGGGTCATGTTCTCTTATATCCAGAATCACCAAAAGTTGTTTCAAGCCTACAGAAAAACATACTGCTTAAGCTTCCCACTTTGGCCAAGTTTGTCCTTCTTTTAACACCTAATAAGAATCTGATTTAAACCAGCAAGTCCTGTACACTTTGAACAAAAAAAGAGGATGAACGCTTCATTATACACCTGCAGAAATGAGCAAAAAAGTATGGAAGGCATATTTTAGAGAACACTGAATACTAATATAATGCAAAGTTAACTAATCCACAATGGAATTCAATTATTTCTACAGTCTTATCTTCCTACAGTTCTATTTATTTTAATATTTTGTTCAAAGTGGGTTTAGAAGTCCCCAAAATATACTTCAGACAAAAGAACACTTGTCCTTCAAGCTTTGTATTTCAGACAAGCTTTTGCTTGCAAGTTTCCTCCATATTTTAGCTCTAAAATATCAGGCTGAATATCTAAAGATAATATAACAACTCTCAGTAACCCTCAATGAAATTCACTTGTTTTATTCCTCTAGATTCAACACCCATACTCCCCACCCTCACAGTTCAATCTCCCTGATGTTTCCCACCCAGTGCTAAAGCGTGTCATTTTTCTCCTTTCTTAGACTATCCCTATAACTGAATGAGCCTAGACAAATTTCTTTTGAGTAACCCGGACTGCTCTATGCTGTGTTTATTGTTCTGTGATGAGGCATGAAGAAAGTTATCTTTGACCAACAAATCAAAGCTGTTCACTATTTAGACATCATCCCTTAGGTTCACAAAACCTAAAAAACTAATTCAGTGTATTTTCTAACGCTTCATATTCAAAAGCATTAACAGCCAGAATTCCACCAAGATGAATAACAGTGGGGATACTCAAACTACAGATTTAGAGTTACAGGTCTTATAGCTAACATCACCATTACCAAAAGTATAAAACAAAGTTGCATTTTTTTTTTACATCTGAACCTCAACATTTAAGTTTGCTTTAAAAAACTTGATTATTACAGGCTGCCTGTGTGCTTCTCTAACTTCCTCAGCTAACTTGGCTGAGAAAAACACTTGCCAAGCTTGGATTAGCATTTAGCAGCTTCAGGGCTAACTGTGCTTGTTGTTTCAACCTTGACAACCAACTATACGGACACACTATTACACTTAAGCTTCCAGAAGCATTTAACATTTGATTCCGCTGAAAATACAACTCTACTATATGTTTTGGAAATAAAATCACTTTTTCCTCTTTTAGAGATCCATGATGATGCCAAACATATGCTTGTTTTCTAAACAACAACTGTTTAAAAGAAAGAAAACTCTTTCTGATGTTCCTGCCAAAAACAACATTCTGTGGCTTAAAGAAATTTGATAGTAAGCAGTTCACTCAGCTAAGGGAAGAAGGATTTACATTTGGCAAAGATTTACACTTCGTGTCTTGCATTTACTTCCCTCCATTTTAAATTTTTTGGAGGGATGCATGGGGCACTGGGAAGTATTTTTGTTGTGGTTTGTGTTTATTACATCTCCAAGTATTTCACTCTCTAAAAATAAGGCATCTGTGGATTTTACTAGAAATGACAAAGCAGAAGTCCATCATAATGTTTTTCTTTTTTACCAGTAATACTAGGATACAGAAGAGAGTTTCAAAGGGAAGTAAAAGACTTCACAAAAAATGAATCAGCGAGAGTTTGCAGCAAGAGGAAGTGGAACAGAAAATGCAAATGAGGAAGTGGCACACAAAACATTAACAGCTTCATTTTGAAATATGGAACAGGGAGAGAAGGCAATGGATTTGAGGATTCAGCAGCTGTTGTCACAGGCAGCAGTAATACTACGTACCCAATAAAGGTGGTTATTTCACTGCAGTCTCAATAGTTTTAGATTAAGAGACAAAATGGCTAATAGAAACATGCAAATTGGATTATATACTACATAAGACTTATTTCTGTACATTTCAGAAAGCCAGAATTTTAAGATGAGGGTTCAGTCTGCTACAATATTTGACTCAGTCCTTCATTAATAACTCACAGAAATAGTAACTGTACCAATTTACAAAGTAATGTAAAATATTTAGTTCAAGAAGCTAAGACAACAGAAATTCTGAAATTTTCCCCAGCTGTGGAGTATCACCTGCCTCTCCCCAGTTTTTGCAAATAAGAGTTCTAAATCCCATTGAACAGAACCTAGCCATCACCCTCCAAGATACAGAAATTACTGAAGCCTGCTAAACCTGCTCCAGCATCAAGCCAACTAGTCAGACAATGCTTCTGCCAGCTGAGTGACCAAGCATGACAGCAAGCTGCAGATCCATGCAAGTTTGAGGCCCCTCAGAATTGTTAGTACAGCAACCAGAACAACGTTTTGCAAAGCACATACCTTCCCCAGTAAGCTAGCAAAAAAGATCAGAATCCCAAAAAATGTCACAGTACTAGTTCAGATGCAGGATAAGAAAAATCCTTAAGGTTAAAACTTAACCACTTACAAGTCCGCCAACATGGAAGCTTCTCTTGTCACAACCAGTGCAAATCCAGTACAGAAATTCAGCAAACAGACATGAAGGTCTGTCTTTACAGCATCAATAGCTTGAGCAATAACTAAGCTCCTAATATTCACTTTGTGCTTGTGTGGAGCTACCTGCTCTGAATCAAAGGATACCTGAAACTTCAGCATAGTCTACGAGAGCACGAGCAGCACTTGATGACAGAGGTAAATGACATAATAGCAACATTTCATGCAAGGGCTGAAAGATTATACCTTAGTACATTCTCAGACACTCCTCTGGAAGGCATCTGCAGCTCTTCATTTCAACATTCCCATGCACCTATAAGTGTGATATACCTATATCACACTTACCATGCCCAAGCCTTACAACTCTTTAATTGCTATAATCATACAGTGATTGCTACAGTGAAGATGTACAAGACTTGTAGGATTTGAAGAATGGAAAGCTTCAAGAGAAGCAAGGTGGCTGAGCAGGAGGAAACAGGATCTCCTCCAACTAGGAAAAAAAAAAAAAAAGAAGCCACTAAAATGCTAGTTCCTGCTTCCTCCTGCCAAAAGAAGGGTGGATAGAAAGCACATGGCTTGCACATCTGCTTGTCTAGCAATGCAAGTACCCTTCCACTATTCAGTTAAATAACCTGAAACTGTGACCAAACCACTTGTATAACTGTACCAAGACATCCTCTTTAAACATAACTTAAGATTTAACTGCAGCCCCACTCCAGCTTGAGCTGGCATGCAGAGGTGAGAAGAAATGTCAATATTCCATGTGCAAAAAACATTGATACAAGAATGTGTTCAAATCCAGCATGAAATAAAAGGCTTCATTTGAAGTGATGTATTCTTGTCCACGTTTATAGCTGTTTAAGCATTCAAAGGAGCAGCCAAGCTTTAAAAAGAGAAACTACTTTCCCTGGAAATAACTCTGCAGTAAACCTGTGCTGATATAAGTGCCAGAGAATTTCAACATTCTCTAGAAAACTCATCAGCAAGATCTAACTGCTGCAGAAAAATGAACTAAAAAGCCACATTGCCACTAAAGCCCCCCTTCTAATTCACAACTTCAAACTACATTTATTCATTCACATGTAATGAGGCAGAAAAACTTCTCAAAGAAGTGTTTCCAAAGGCTGATTGAAGTTTCAAAACAAAACAAGCTTTGCAGGCCTCATCCTCTAGCACATTAGTCCCCACAGCTGCCTGTTGCTCTGTTAGGACAAAACCAAGTCCACAGCAGATGAAAGGTTTTCCTCAGCATCACTTGATACTGACCTCTTCAACTATGGGATTTCAAAACAAACATCAAGAAAGCAATTCCAACATTCACTGGATACTATTAACATGTTTTGATCTATTATGCATCACCCATTACATACACAAGCTCTACAACTATTACTTGTAACAAGCAAAGTGGTTTGCCATTGTGAACATGCCCAAGAAACCTGGGATGCATCAGCTGAAGTATTGAATAGCACTCATATTTCTGTTTCTAAAACATATACTGGAAAATACAAAAGAGTAAATCAGTTCAAGCATGCAAATGGCACAAGTATAATAAATATTCAAACCCAAAATATTTAATAAATCTGGCATACTATGCTTTACACTTAATAGAAGCACATGTTGTCACCATCACTGAATTTGGCTACCAAATCTCTGTTAGAATAAAGAGATTTTATTTGTTAGCAACAGATAGGAAGGGGCTCCAAGAATCTTGAAGGAGTAACTAAAATTCTGCTGAACTGAGAGGTCCACCAAAAAAAACCCCATACATTCTGGGTCATTTCTAGACCCAGAAAACACCATCAGTTCAATGGCAGAATATTTCAGTATGTGGAAGGAAAAACTAATTCACAGCGTGTTGAAATTCCAGACACCTATAAATCCTTAATACAAATAAAAGCCAGCAAATCCAACAAATATTTACCATACTTAGAAGCCTTCAAAATAATTCTCCAGCTATTTCACCTGCCAAAAATAAAGAAACCAAAGATAAGCTTCAAGTCTGCAGCTTAAATCAGCACAAAAGGTGCCATTTTGATCTCCAGCTGTCTGTACAAACAAATTTCTTAGTTCTGCCCCAAATGTTTTGGTTTCTCTTGTGGCAGAACAAATTACATCTGAGTAGCTAAAAATATTTCAATTATTTGAATTTTCAAAAGATGATCGAAAAACAACCATGCTGTACCAGTTACGAAAAGAACCCAATGCAACATTTCAACAGCTTTTATCAAAGACTAGCTTGGATCTAAATAATAGTTTAATCTGAAGGAAAACATTTGGTTAAAATTGAACAAATAAATCTGGTGTAATTTGAGGTTATTTTCATTACTACCTCTAATGGGAGACTAAGTCCTCAGGAGAGGATGTAAGTACTATGGCAGTTCTGCTACAGAGCTAAGGCTCAAGGTGCTTCAATTTAATTCTCAGTCAAGACACTAATTTTTCTTAGATTATAGGTATTCTGTATGTGAGTCTTCCATATGGAGAGGTTAATAGCCACCCTCTACCTCCACCTTTTCTTTTAAGAGAAGCAGTGACAGCCTGCGACTTATTGTACTCCTTGAACAGGGAAGCTTCTGAAGGCAAAGTACAGTTATATCCTACACTGGAAGACATTTGTAATCTGATCCTATCAGTGATTTCCATACATGAATGCCATTAAGATTAGAGAACTAAGAAATCAGCCTGACAAAACCAATTGCTCCCCATCAGTACTGTATATTATTGCATTTCTGCTATTGAGATAATTAACAAAACTTAGTATCATAACCCACTGGACAAGCACAGTCTGGTCAGTCAGTAACTTACACCAGTAGTGCAATTCATGTGATACACTGCCTGGAACTCAGGATCCTATGCAAGCAAAAATAAAACAAAAACAAGTCAAAAGTAATGACCACAATTTGTCCAAAACTTTTAACTGGAGCCACACATGAACCAGGAAGTAATAACACATCACACTTGAATTTATAAGTCCAAGAAGAGTTGTATTATATAACCTGTATCAGATTCAAGTGCAGTTACAAGACAACATTAAGTACAAATGATCTAAAGACAGGCCTGCAAGAGCAGACTGAAATTAACTGCAACGACATTTTTTGCTCCTTCCTCACAGAAAGCAGTCAAGAGAACTCTGGAAGACAGTGCTCTGGGACTGCTCAAAAGAAGTACACAAAGATGTGACTGTCCATGCAGGAAGTTTAATCCAAAAAAGACTTGCAAAGGCATGACAGCTAATTCACTGTCCAGGTGACATTGATACAGCGACTGAAACATTCAGCTACCATCAGCTCTTCTGGAATTCTTCACCAAAGTATCTGTGCCAGTTTGGTTAGGCTTTCAGTAACCCTGTCCTCATCACTGTATAAGACACTTCAAAAGACTCCACCATCTGTGAGATGACGGCTTTTCTTTTTCTTTCCTCCACACAGTAATACTGCCCACAGACTGTGTTACTCTTGTTTCAGAAAAATAAATGGCCCACAACTTATCACTGAATAATAAAGTAAATAAATCTGAGCTAAAGCAGGCACACCAAAAAGTGGCTGATGTGCAAGGAGTTTATATTGCTACTACTAAAATCATAATCCCTTGTGGCATGTTTTACAGACAAGGCATATACTGAGAAACAAAACAGGTTTATGCTGTTATTAACTATGAAATGTTACGTGTGTTAAACCACATAAATCAAACATGCAGCCGTGATAACTTATTCCTGCTATGAAAATACCTTTTTAAAGCACCAGAAATTCTATTTCTGACATGTAAAATCATTTTTAATATTTCCATAGACAAATGGAAAGATTAACAAAGACTATTCAATTTCTGTAACTATTGAGTATAATCAAGACTATTGTTTCAGTATCTGATTAAAAAAATGTTTTCTATTTTCTCTTTATTTGAGGAAAATAGCCATGGAAAATGGGAAGAGGACTGGCTCAATTATACATTATTTCACATACAACAAAACCTCTGTGTTCACTGGCTAATAACTCCATTCATACTGCCGCTAGCTATATAAACACAAAAGTAATCTTCCAGCAAGGGATAGAAAAAGTTTGCTTTGCACAACTCATCCCCAGAATTCGGCTGGAAACAAATCAAGTTTCCACATCATTTAAGGGAAACATAGTATGGTTCTGGTCTCAAATGAATAGCTGCAGATAAAACATCCTAATTCTTATTAAGAATGACTTGGGGCCTGTGGGCAGATAACTGTCCTTCCATCTTAGCATATTTTCTTCTGATGAGAACTTAAAGGCAAGAAGCTGTAGCCTAACAACTAACAAAGCTCAGTTCCATGGCTCAGACACAGAGTTTAATCTTGAATCCTTGAAGTCTGCAAGTAATGTAACCCGTAACTTTAACAGCTTTCCAAGCTTGAGCACTACTCTATCATAATTATTGCTTATCATGTCAGCCTCCATATATTAGAGGCCACTTAACTCAGCATCTGAACTACAGATCACGGTAGTGTGGGACAGCATACTGAAGGATAACAACTGCAGCCTTATTCCAGTACTTCATTCCTCTCAAGTTCACTCACTATTAGTTTATGGAAAATACTGTATCAGCCAAAGTCAAAACAACAGTCTGTCTCCTCTAAATGCAACATTTTTTTATTCCCAACGTAATTTTTTTTAAAAGAAGGCCACTCTTGCATGATAGGCAAGAAAAAACAATCTCCTCATCCCCATATGTGAAGTTTCTTGAAGTTTGTGGCTGCTTTCATAATTTGCCCCAACCTTTTTCTAATAGAAATACTGTCCCCTCATTCCCTGTAGTTTACAAAAGGGGCACAAAGAACTACACACACAAAACCATTTGTCCTTTGAAGCCTTTTCTATCAAGGAATCTCACAACTGTACCCAATAACCCATCACTCAAGTACTGGCCCTTCTTCAGAGATTACTGCTCAACCTAAAACTATCAGCCCTTCTCCTGTTATCTGCATTGATTACAGAACTGTATCAGAAAGAAGGAGAATAAACAAAGCATTTCTTAACTGCTTTTAGGTCACTGTTAGACATTCAGCAGCTGAGATAAATCCCTGTCTTCACACGCCTGCACTCACTCAGACTCCCAGCTTCTTCTCAGCGACACATTTACTCAAGAATCAAGTAAAATAAAAAAATTAATCCACAAAAAAAAAAATAAAACCAAAAAAACACAAAAAAAACCCCCCACCAAAACAAAAAAACAAAACGTGGTGGGGCGGGGAAGGGTTTAAAAGTTCCCGAGCTGTCAAGGACTCCCAGCGCCCTTCAAAGCCAAAGACGATTATTTCTAAGTACTTGAAGAGCGCTGGACATGAGAAAGCCTTGCCGGTGCCACGCCGCGGGGGCCGCTCTCGGGGGGCGAACACGAGCGGGGAAGGAGCGCGGGCGGGCGGGCGGCTCCCGGGAATGGGCGCCGTGCTCCGGCTGCCCGGACGGAGCGCTCCGGGGCTGCGGAGAACACAGGGAACAGCTCGGGGGCCTGTCCCCGACCCCAAGCACAGAGGGCTCCGGAGCCTCTCCTCGAGAGCGGCGGGGGGAAGGGGAACGCGCCCAGCGGCTCCGGGGACCGGCGAGAGGCCGAGGCCAGCGGGAGGACTCGGAACAAAGCTGAGGCGAGAGGGCCCGAAGACGAGCAGCTCAGCCCGGGCCAGCGGAGCACAGCCAGCAGCTCCGGAGCGACCCACCGGCGCCCCCGCCGCGACCGGGAGGAGAAAGGGGGCTCCCGCAGGGCAGCGCCGGGATTATCCCCAAGGGCTGGAGACCGCTAAAAAGCGGCTGCTCCCTCTCCGCGCTCCTCCCAGGCGGGGAATGGATCTCCTGAGCGCCGCCGCCCACCCTCCTGCCCTCCCTGCACGGTGGCTGTGGGGGGCTGGAGTGGAGCCCCGCACCCACCTGGCACCGCGTTCCGTCCCATCCCGCTCCAGCCGCCGCCGTTCCAGCGCTCCAGCCGCCGCCGCCTTCGCGGGCTAAGCCGCCGCCGACCCCGCCCCCTCAGCCGCCGGCCCCGCCCCCTGACCGCCCTTTTGGCCCGCGCGCGAGGGGCGGGGCGGAGCCCGCCAATGGGGAGCAGGGTCCCGCGGCGCCGAGCGCCGATCGGCGTGGGGAGCGGCCAATGAGAGCCCCGGGGGGGCGGGGAGAGCTGTCAATCAGCGGCCCCTACCTGGGGCTCGCGAGCGGCCGGGCGCGGGAGATGGCAGCTGCCGCCCTCCTCCATCCCTCCTCCATCCCTCTCTTCAGCCTTTCGTCTCTCCCGCGACCGGTTCGGCCGTTACCGCCGCTTCGACCCCTGCCAGCCCCGGCTTGAGTCCTGCCTGGCCCCGTGCGGCCGCTCAAGCCCCCAGGGTGTGGCGGCTGCCCTGGCGCTCCCAGATGGTCCCCGAGACCCACGTGTCCAATCGGGAGCACCCGCCTCTACCCCCGGAGCCCGAGCCGCCCCTTCCCCGCCCGGCCCCGGCTGCGGGACAGCGGTGGCCAGTCCCTCGCAGCCCCCGGGGCCATCTGGCGTCTCCCCCGTGTCGCCCGCGGGGTCTGTGCTGTCACCCTCCCGCCTCCCTGGCCCCTTTTCTGCCCGCAAGAGGCCTCGGCGGCGCTTCTGCCCTCATTCCTGACTGCCACAGGCACACCCACCCCTCCCCTGCCCTTTCCTTGCCCTTGCGACCCAATTCCTGCTGAATCCAGCTCCCGGTCATCCGGGCCCGCAAGAGATCTGTGTTTATACAGACGGGCTCTCTCCCGCCGGCGGGGCCCTTGCCCCGCTGGGCAGGTGCCTTGCGAGGGCTGCAGCTGCCGGCCCAGCCCCAGCAATGTGCCCCTTCCAGCTTTGCCCGAGTTCCTGTCCTTTGTGGTTATCCCTGTAGCGGGGGCTTTTGCTGCGCTCCGCAAAACCTCTAGGAAAAAAGTAGGTGGGAATGCATCATGTTAATCAGGTTTTGGAGGGGCAGGGTGGGTAGAACAAGTGTTACATGGATTTTAATGGCCGGGGGGGCTTCAATACCTAATGATAACTAACACAGTGCATCCAAAACCAGCAAGCTCGCGAAGATGACGACCAGCTGCTCTGCCCACTTCAGCAGGCTGTCCAGATCGACAGTGAGTCTCTGCTTGGCCTTTACATGGAAGAAAGAGGTCAGGAACGCCACCGTGATCATGACTGGAAATAATGCTGTGGAGGAGAGGAGCGGGCAATAGCGCACTGCGACGATGGGCAGGCAATCTAACCAGCTCAGCAGCCTCACCCATGGAGGCTCAGGCTGCTCCGCTGCAGCCACTTGGACTCCAAGGAGCCGTGAGGCAGTGGTGTCTCAGGCCGTGGAAAGCCGAAGGGGCAGCCGCTATCTCTGTAATAGCATTGAATAAATACTATTTAGTCAATAAAAATAATCACAACTGAAAGCAGAGTTTTTTAAACACCATCTCCGGTCAACTGGCAACTAAAATTTTACTGAACTCAAACCCGGTTGTACCGCTTCACTTACCCACATCTTGCCTTAAAGCAAAGTTGCAGGCTCACAACTACCTTCTTTTCACAAAAAACAAACCTAAAACAGTATACAGGATTGCTATAATTTTCAGAAAAAAATTATTTGTATTTGAGATAGTGGTATCGGTTGGAGTAAGAAGCAACAACTGAGAACCACTGCTGTAATCACTCCAGGTTACACAGCAAAAAGCAGCAAGCCAGATTTGAACTGCTGATGGTGACAGTTTTATCATCACTAGCAAAGCAAACATAAAAGAAGCCTTTAAGTAACAGAATCCTAAAAGAAGGGAGCACCAGGCTTTTTACTCACCATAAGGGTTTAGTGGGATAAAAATCCTAACAACAAAATAGTCTCAAAGTTTTCAGAAAAATTCGTTCTCTATCCACAAAAAGGGTATTTTTCCTAAAACACATATGCAGCAAGTGGAGTCTTTTGCAATTTCTTCAGAGACTATAAAATAAAACAGAGGGGAAATGACTTGCTATTGTTAAAATACAGCTGCATTCATGCTCATTCAGTGGTGCTTTTTTCATGCTGAAAATGGGATCTTGCACTTTGAAAAATATTAATTTCAAACAGTCCTATCTCTACCAGTACTTTTTTTCTGCTCCATCAATACAAGTAAGTAGTCTGTGTGATGCAAGGTATTAATTAACATTTATTTCGTTCCAGCTGCTTCCCAGTCTCCTGGATTACTTCTTAGCTTTCATTTTTCTGCTCTGTATTCATGACACTTTTAATGCCATTTCTAATAACATCTAGATCTTGTAAAAAAGGAAGTCAGACACAGCTTTATTACTGCTGCTTTGCCCTTGCTTTTGAATTTGCAAATAAGACAAATCTGCTAAACAATTTGCGTTGAATTTGTATTGGGTTTTCATTAAGAGAAAAAGAAAGGTGGTTAAATTAAATGCAAGAGATAATTGAATCAGCATTTGTATGAACCAATATTATTTTTATTATTTTTAAGTTAAATCTTGCTTCAGAAAAGCCTTCTGAAGGCAGTAAATTGAGGTTTAGGCTGGCACACCAAAAGATATCCAGGACTGATCTTCAATTAATTTCACTTGAAGGAAGAACCAGACTTCAGAGGGCAATGAAAAGGGAGGGTTGTTGGAGACTAAAATCAAGATGAGTTAGTGCGAGTGAGAATGACATTTTCTTAATGTCTGCTTATAATATCACTGGTTTAGACCAAATTTATAAGGAACTCATTTTCTTGAATAGTTAATTTCACTAAAAAAAAAGATACAGCATGAGAAGAAACAATATTTTGAAAGCATGTTATATAGCTTGTTACTTGTTGAAGAGTGTATTTCATTATATGAAAACATTTTTGTCTTTCAGGAAACATAGAATTGCTGAATAATGTTAAAATAAATAGTGTTGCACAAATGATTTACAACACCACTGATAATCATTACAGCATCTCTGATTATTAATGGTACATTGATAGGCCCCTGCAGAGTTTCTTGCTGAATCAGCTTTTGAAATAAATTGCTTTCTCTCCATCCGCAGCCACACCCCTGAGAAAGGGGAACCATGTCTTGACTGATGTAATTGATTTAGGATAGCCAGCAGATACAGACACTGCACAGCCTAAGATGCTCTATGAATTACTCCGTCTCTGTTAATGGAGTTTATTTTCCTGTATCACAAAACTGTTTAGCCTTGATAAGACTGCATCTGTATTTCTCATACTATTCATATTTTCAGTGTTACTGATATTACCATACAACTCATATTTGTCAGGAATATTTTCCTGAGACTATTAGTTATTTTGCTTTTTCTTTATTGTTTTTCTTCTGCTATCCCTGGATTGCTGGAATACTGAAAGACTAGCAAAGAATATGAAACCAAGATGCAAGATCCTCAAAGGAAACATTCAATATAAGTTCAAAGAGTCACTGTGTAATCAATCTTGAGGAAAAAAAATACAGGGAAGCAAGAACAAAAGGAAGCCTAATAACTTTTCAAGACGGCTACTTTCATCACCTAAACAGGAATTGTAATTCTGCCAATTAATAGTAAGGTCCATTAACTGTAAGTCATAAAAACTATTTGCTATGCAAAGCACTCATTTTTTCTTTGCTGGCCCTGACATTTTGGGAGGGCAGTGTAGCAGGATATCCTATGAAGCAAGGTCTGGTGATCTACAGCGGGAGTGAACCGACCCTCTTAATGGTTTTATAGTGTTGCCAGTTAAACAAGCTCCATTTCTAAAAATAAACACAGGAAAGACATAATTCCAAGTTCCCTGAGAGATTGAAAAATTATGTACAGAAAGCTGTGGTTAGTAGTACACTTAATTTAGTGTTGTACAGGACACAGCTAGGACTAATGGGATGAAGCTAAAAATCGGGAACCAGGGTGAATATCTAGGGGAGGGGAAGGGAAGGGAAGGTTCGGGAAGGGAAGGTTCGGGAAGGTTCGGGAAGGTTCGGGAAGGGAAGTTTCAGGGAAGGGAAGTTTCAGGGAAGGGAAGTTTCAGGGAAGTTTCAGGGAAGTTTCAGGGAAGTTTCAGGGAAGTTTCAGGGAAGTTTCAGGGAAGTTTCAGGGAAGGGAAGGGAAGTTTCAGGGAAGTTTCAGGGAAGTTTCAGGGAAGTTTCAGGGAAGTTTCAGGGAATGTAACGGAGAGTACGACGTGA
>JACBWW010000006.1:12438934-12558912 GCA_020086605.1 Lanius collurio
GGGAAGGGAAGGGAAGGGAAGGGAAGGGAAGGGAAGGGAAGGGAAGGGAAGGGAAGGGAAGGGAAGGGAAGGGAAGGGAAGGGAAGGGAAGGGAAGGGAAGGGAAGGGAAGGGAAGGGAAGGGAAGGGAAGGGAAGGGAAGGGAAGGGAAGGGAAGGGAAGGGAAGGGAAGGGAAGGGAAGGGAAGGGAAGGGAAGGGAAGGGAAGGGAAGGGAAGGGAAGGGAAGGGATAGCTGGGTTTCTGCAACAGGACAGTGTGAAATGTTTCAAAGAGAACTGTAACAAACACTTTCCCATCAGCTAAGGATGAGCTAGTTTCTTTTTTTTTCCTGGCTGAATTCACTATAGATTTTTTCAAACCCAGCAGTCCTTTCCTTAACTTCTGTGCCTCTTTGTATTATGGCCACCAATCATAACATGGGTGTAATGTCAAGAGAGAAAAAATCTCTTATATAGGTAAAAATAGGCTTTTTCCTGGGGAAAAATAAAAGGGTAACAAATA
Source organism: Lanius collurio (assembly GCA_020086605.1). Lineage (NCBI taxonomy): Eukaryota > Metazoa > Chordata > Aves > Passeriformes > Laniidae > Lanius > Lanius collurio. The sequence goes on from JACBWW010000006.1 coordinate 12,439,436, forward strand.
ACAATATGTTGTTCAGTGTCAAAGGATGTATTCAGTTTTCTGGGAAGTCCCTAGCTACTTTCTCACTCTACTAAGCCCATAAACAGACATGGTTATTGAAAGATTCATGATAACTATGTTGGATTGCTCCCAGCCTGATGTCCAATAGTTACTGATAGCCTCACTCCATCTGATTTGTCTGTCTCTCTTGTCTCTCTCAAGGGTAGTTTACCAGCACAGATTGCAACCATCCATTTCCCACTGACTTTCAGCAAGAGGTTATCATCTAGGTTCCTTAGGGCCCCTTAGAAAACTCTCTTCTCATCCATAGAAAAGAGTGAGTGCCTCAGTGTTGTCCTCCATTACCATCTCTGACTTGGGTAAGTCAAGGGGACAGAGTGAAAATAAGCTATCAGAAAAAGAAGTGGCTTTGGCTAATATTTGAACCCCTGTGATTTGCCTTAGACATGAAAGTACTTTGAATGACACACGGATGCCCAAAACTGCAGGGCCAAACCTAAGCTTGTTCAAGACCTTGGAATGTCTCAGCAGCATCCCATCTGTTTGGACAGGCATTAGCTGCAGCCTACAATGTGAGATAAGGTGAGGGAGGAATAATGAAGGAGATGTCTGTGATGAAAGGATTAGTTACATTAAATTCTTCTTCTTTTTTTATTCAATTATAAAAATCATAGTGGGTTCCAATAAAAAATATGCTCCTGGCATATCCTAGAATCGTTAGGAGGCATATTACATAGCAAACAAACATGAGGAGCACAGTAAAAAATGAATAAAAATATAAAAAAATATAAAATACCTCACTTTTAACCATACATATCTCATGGGAATAAAGCTGTCATGGAAGCACCCTAACCACTGATCTCAGTGTCTGCCTCACAAGAATCAGCTCCTCTGTATGCACAGCCATTTAGATGGCAGGGACCAAATGTGTGTACTAGGATGCACAACAATGAGTACAAAATTCTTCTGAACTTTCCCTGGCTCATTGTACATGGCTTCCTCTTAGGAGTCCTGTAACAAGTGCACTGTTATATCCTGTTATGTGACAGGGGAGTGACACAAGGCCAGTGAGACTCTCTTCTTCCAGCAGCAAGACAAAGATGTGTATTTTCCAGTTGAGATGCCACTCTCCAACTCCCTGACCCCAGCTGCTTGACACAGTTGGGTCACCAGTTAGACTTGCCCAATGGGCTTGGCATCTGGTGTCCCAGAGTGGAAGAAGCTGAGTTGTAAAGGATTAAGGTGTGGAGGTAGAGGTAAAAGTTGGAGAGCACCAGAAGAAAATCAAATAGATGGATCATAGAGGTGAGATGAAGTTGTACTGAGACCATCTTTCAGAAATATATGTAAATTAACTGCAAATAGAGAAGTTCACACTAGAATTAAATTGGAAGAGTAGTGATAGAGACATGGAAAATGGGGCTAAAATGGCAGAAAGGGTTGTCTTAATCCACCTTCTCGTGCCAAGTCTGCATAAATGAGAGAGATATGGTTATAGACTGATGTCTGCTGTATTATTTTAAGTTATTTTATCCAAAGCAGAGAATTTCACCTTTTCCTCATGCATTCTTGCCTAGTGTGTATCATAAAAAACTTTTTGCTAATATCTAATGCAATTCTTCAATGATGTAATTTTAGCACATTCTTTTCTCTTGATATCCACTATGGAATACAGAGAACAGATGACAGTGTGGGATTATTTGAAAGCTTCTCATGTCTCTCCAGTCATTCATTCAATAAATTAAACCTCTAGCTGTTTCATTCTTGCCTCGTTGGACATGTTTTCTAATTCTCTGGTCATTTTCCTTTCTTTCTTTTGAATTGCCTCCACATTTGCTGAAGTTCACTGCACAGAACTAGACATGCAGCTCTCAATAGCAAAGCCTCATGTTTGCTTTTACTGTAGTAGTATGACATTGTTGATACATATCCCACTTGTGAGTCACTGTAACCTCAACATCTTTTTCAGCAAAACTTCTGCCTAGTCAGCTGTTTCCCATTCTGTGTTAATGCACTTGATTTTTCCAGATTAAGTGCAGACCTTGCATTCTCTTCTTTGAAGTAAGTTCATCCGAGTTTTTTTGGCCAGCTGTCCCATTTGTCAGGATCACTTTGATTGCTACTCCACCAGCTTTGTGACATCTGCAAATGTGCTAAACATACTTTCTACTTCATCATCCAGATTCCTGAAGTAAGTAAAAAACATTGCAAAACACAGGACGTGTCCCTGGAGAATCTCAGGCAACAGTTTTCCATTTTAGTAGCAAACCTTTGCTAACTGTCACCTGATTATTGCTTTCCAAACAATCTTCTCCAACTTCTTAAAAGAACATCTAGCAAAGTTAAAACCCTCTCTCTACATCAATGTTTTAAAGGGAGCTGGACTTAAAAATTTCCTTAAAATTAATGAGTATATTAAATTTGATTACTTATCTCTTTTTTTCTAGTATGGAACACTTAGTATTTGCGTAAGAGACATAAAACCATATTTCAGAATAGACAATGAAAGCTGGGCATTTTGGATACCAGACAGACAAGAGCTGAATTTTCAGTCATAGAAGATCCTTAGGTTTTGAGCATCAGTAAGTAATACTTATTTGAGTGTTTTCTCACATGACTGAAGGTCGACATCACTATGATTCATCTTGAAAATGACAATTTTCTTTGTAATGAAGTTTTAGAGCTCTGTATTTATTGGATTCCTTTTTTGAAGCTTATTCTTTATTGTCTTTAACAACATAGCTTCAGCATGCAAATTCTCTAGCTTTTATTCTTTTTGGCTAGAGCTAATACAATTTTGCTGCATTTTACACTCAAAAGCAAGGGAAATCATGTTCTTCCTCAAAGCACAATGCACATCATTATGCAAAGTTGAAGAGCAATCACCGTGATAGGTTTCCATCTTGCCCATTACATCCTAAGCCTCCTGTAGTCTCCAATTAGACCTGTGTACTGGCGAAGCATGAAGCACGAGTCCCTTCAGATAACAGTCATGAGCTCAGCCCTGCAAGGCTCCCTTGCCCTACTGTTATCGTAGGCCCTTTTGCCCTAGCTACATGGGGTTTTCAAAATTCCACCTGTACTTTCTGGGTCAGCACGCTCATTTCTTTGCAAGATGAAACCTGATATGAAAAGAGCACGAAAAGTATCATTTTCTCTGGGTTTTACATCCGCCTGAAAGCTGCACGGATGTCTACAGTCTTCAGGGGATGTGCCTACGCTCCGCTTTCCCACATACAATTCATATACATGTGCCCCAGTGTGTAATCAAATCTTATCCATGTGCATGCAAACTGGCATAGGCAAGAGGCATTGGCTGCACTCCGAGTGCTCGCTGTGTCAAAAGGAACAAGAGTCCTTACTCCCAATGGTAATTAAGCCTTGCTGGGAAATCGAGCATATGTCATATAGAATAGGCTGCCTCTTCCATATTCTTTCAATCCCTCCCCCTCTCAGTCCCATTTTGGATAGGAAGGAATAAAAAAATGGAATGAGGGGGAGATTTTAAGTAATACTTAGCAGCAGTTTTTCAGTTGTCGGAAAATGTTTTGTTTGGATAACAGCATTACAAGAGGAATTCTTAACTGATACTGGAAGGAAATAACAGCAATCAAAACAAGACAGAACAAAAACCTGTCAGAATAAAGAAATCTTGGTCAACACACAGAGAGGGCTGTTGGGAGGCTCTTTTGCAGAAAGAGAGTGGCAGAGCCTTTATGTAGATGCTCAGGGAGGCGAGGCAGCAAGGAAAAATAGAGGCTATTTGCTCTCTCAGTTTTAGCTGGATTGGGAGATGGCTGTCTTTCCTATCATACATCAAACCGAGCTCCGGAACTCCACAACAAAAACAGTTCAATACAGGCTGTCTACAGCTATGTCTTTTTTACTCTCCTTTTTCAACCAATGCTGCATGGGAAACCACATCTCACACAATCTCCCCCAGCTGGGAAAAAAAAAAAAAAAGTCAGTTTAGAAACAACTGTCATTACATAGCATACTTTCCTCATTATAAGGCACTCAAAGAACAAGAAAAAGACATCTGCTGTAACTTGGCTGCCCTTTCCATTTGAGGTTAATCCACATTTCTGACTTTTTCATCATCATTCCCAATTAAATCTTTCTCCAAAAATTGATGGTTTTACAATTTGTATTTAAACTTTCTTATTCAATTCCAGTTCCCTTGGCAGACAAAATAATCACATCTTTTAGAAAATAGTTCTGCCTAAACTTTGAATACGTAACTGATCTTCCATTTTTAGGCAGATCTCCGGGGAGAAGGATTTAAGGTCCCATGGGATTAATAGTCCCAGCTTTGTGCTAGATGCTGAAGTATAATGGCATCACAGCATACCTTGAGTGTTAAGTACTTCCTTGTGTGGAGCATTCTGTTCACTTCCACTTTACATTTCTAGGAGGTTGCTAGAAGAAGCTGTTGTACTGTGCTTTGTGCAATCAGAGAATTGCACCATGTCCTGTCTCTCGGGGAAGCATTTGATTTCTGTTCTGCTTAGTTCTATCTATTGTGCCTTAATCTAATATGAAAGTATCTGTGTGGAGAGCAGAATGCTGGGAAATGTTTGCCCTCGAGTTCTGATGCTGTCTCTCCTATTTCAGTTTTGTTACTGAACAGCAAAACAATGCAACAAGCCGACAAGTCTGAGCTTCTCTTTGGTATCGCAGCAGGCACACGGAATGGCTTCTCCCAGGCATACTGATCGCTTTTACCACATTTATAGTGCTCTAATAAATGCTGCTTGGAGCTGCTCCAGGCAATTGTAATTAATTCTCAGTGGGATGCTCATAGTGGTCACCCCGGATCAGAAAGGTCAGGACTTTGTCTGTGCCTTTACAACATCAGTAAAAATTAAATACCTACTTTCCCCAAAGGTCATCACAAGCCAAATACACAAAACGATCAATCTCAATCAGTTTCTCGTTTCCTGCTGTTTCTCATTATTTCTGCAAATATCCTAAAAATTAAAAGTAAACACACAAACAAATCAAAGCAGAAGGCGTTTTCAGTGTTGATCTAATCCTCTCTACCATGCAAGCAACTGATGAAGATACAACCGGGGAAAGTGAGAGAGCCCCCTCAGCGCGTGGAGAGCCAATTCACCTATGGGGACTCCGGCTTTAATTAATCTCCCTGCCTTCTTAGAGGGGCTAAAAGAGGAAAATCCAGGCTGGAAGACATCTGTTGCACCACGGAGGCAGCAGCAATTCAAGGCAGAAGCAGAGGGAACCTGAAGGAAAAACGCTTCCCGCGCTGCGGGCGCGGGGCGAGGAGCGAGTGCTGGAGCCGCCGCTCAGCACCATGGACAGGGCGCGGCGGCAGGGCCGGGCGCGGAGGCGGGACTGGCAGCGAGGGGACAGGCAGGCAGGGGGGACAGGCAGGAGGGCTGGGACAGGGGCTGCCCGCCCCGCGGACCCCCGAGACTGCCTCCCTATCCCCGCCGGGCCCCCCGGCAGCCGGCCGGGAGGGGCAGCAGGCTTGGGCTTTCCTTGCTGAATGCGTTTATCGCCAGTGCTCTGCTGTATTTTCTACGACTTGTCATGTCCTTTGAAAAAGGGCGATGGGAAATTGGTTGTCGGTTTTCTTTCTATTTTTTTTTTTTTTTTTTTTTACTGCTACATATCTCGGAACCTGGCAGTTTTGCAAAGGAGGAGGAGGAGAAGGGGAGAGTAGACCTCAATGCAAGTGAAGCAAAAAATTAAGGAGAAATAGAGCAGTGTGCGCTTCAGCCAAGAGAGGAAGCATCGGCCAATGTTATGCACAAAACAAAACGAGTTCTGGACTATTCTAACCACACAGCTACTCAAAACTGCAGCCTTCCTGAGGGAGAGAACATCGGTCAAATATTCCTGATTGACGCTGGTGTAAATCCAGGTGTCTCTTTCAATATAAATGTTTTTTCTTTACAATGCCACCGCGTGCAAATTTGACCCTGGTGATTTTATTAAACATATATACATTTTGCAGGAAAAAAATTCTGCTGCTTCCTCTGTATTGTTCCTTTATCTGATAAATATTATTTTCTTTCACTGGCATGGTGGAAATCCTGAGCACATTATCACTTCTTTCAGAAATTATGTAATTTTGCTTGCAAGTGTCAAGTCCTGTTGTTCAGTATGGGAAGTGCCAGCTTCAGGGCCAAGGCAGCCAGGTTGGCTTAAACAGCTGCAAGAAACAGTGTTCAAAGGCTATCAGACACTAGGTATCATTACACTGCTAATTTCCCTTGGGACTCTCAATCTCTGCTCATAGGCTCCTCACAATCCCCTGCAAAGTCTTCATCTCAGCCTCACTCTCTTTACATCAATCTCTGCCTCCCTCTCCTCCACCATATTCTCACTTCCGTGCATCATCTCTCTCACTTTGTTTTTCTTTTCAGTCATTGTGCAGCACCATTAAACCAGCCAAGGAAGAGGAAATGTTCCAGTCTCACTGCTTTTTCCTCACTGCTCTACTACCTTCAAAAAGCCAGGGAGCTAAATTAAGGGTGATACCATCACATCATATATGATGTTTTCAGAGTCTCTGTCTTATATTTTGCTTTCTTTGACTGCAAATCATTGGGAAGTCAAACCCTGAACGGTACACTCTCAATTATCTTTGGCTACTCCTGAAATACAAATAAGAAGAAATTATCTGCCTTCAACTTGTACACAAGATAATTTCATTTTCCATCAAATAGTGTGTCTTGTAAGAGATGCAGACAGATGATGAACTCTGGCTGGTGTTTATTACATGAAGTGCAACAACTTCTGTGATGCAGCCCTCCTTTTCTGCCCTATCTATCTATTGATTCCCATCATATAATTAAATTGTGAACTCTGAAAGGGAAAGCCATCTTTCATTTCAAGTACTGCTCAGCATCTGGCCCACCAGGGCTCTGAGCCCTTATTAGATCCCTGGAAAAGCTGAAATGTAAATTGTGAGGGGACTGCATCTGCCTGCTCACCAGTCCCAAGACCCCATGCTTGCCTAATGCAGGGGTCTTACATACCCAATAACACAATAGCTGGAGTGACAGATCACTACAGTGCTATTGTGCCAGAAGTGTTGTTATGAGTACAAAGGATTGAGCCAGTTATTAATCATCTCAAAGCACTTCACACAGGCACAAACATAAATCACAGCACTCCATCCAGTTGGGTAATTACATTCTGCCACAATAAATTCCTTCTAAAATTTCTATCAATAGTAGTATTTTCCACTTCCTGTCCTAAACTTTGTGCTTTGTTGCTTTATACCACCAAATAGCTGACGTATTTCTCTTTTGAGGTGATCAATTTCTTTCTATGGAGATTCAGATGTCTACAGAGCTGCACTATGTTCTTTATGCAGCTGTCAGAGAACTCTAAAAAGTCATTCCTTCATATTAAATTATGTATAAATGCACAGGATTTTTTTACTATTAAGAAAATGCATGAATGATGTTAAGCAACAGAGTTCTTTAAGAAGCCTTTTTGAATACCAGAAGAGTAAACAAGGATTCCTAAATGATATTTAGCTCATTATGTCATCAAATCCAAAAGAATCCAGAAAAGAGAGAAAATACTCTAATCTCCTCCTCATGCACCTTTCAAAATCTCCACACAACTTGGATGGTTCTGAATATAAAATGACAACTTCGTTTGCAACTGGCTATTTATTATTTAGTATACGGTCTATATAGCTGTGCATTCCTTTATAATACATGAAGGAAGCTTTTAATTAGTAAAGTAGGGAATACGTGGCCCTTTAGAGAGCCACGCTTGAGGGCATTTGAAAAGCCTTGTGGAACTGCAGTTTCTGAAGCCGTGTGATGCTGTTCGTAGCTACCACTTAGGGTTTGTTCCTCAGAGAGAGCAGTTACCCCTGAACACAGTGAAGTGTTTGTGTACAAATGGAAATGGCATACTGGAGCATTCCATGGTGGTGATAGTGCAGGTCATTTCCTTTGTTAAAAAGATTAAATAAAAATCACTTTCCAGCTGCCTTACACAAGTCCCAGTGCACTCTTCCAGCCTCCAAAGACAAGATAAATGGACCATTTTTCAAAACAACGTCTTCGAAATTATGTATAACACCTGATATCATCAGTTTTGCAGCTATCTTTGGAAGTTCCTCTGGTTTAGCAGCAAACTAAAGAGATAAGCAAACATATACCAGGATCTGCATCGTTGCTTGGAAACAATCAGTTTGGGAATGGCATAATCCTATTAGTCTGAGGAAGACCAAAATTTTAATAGACTTCATGCAATTCAGATGCAAACTCTTCCTCTCAAATCAAATTTTACTACATATATAACAGCTTTCCCCTTTTTCCCCCCCTCCCTACTAAAGGGCACACAAAATGCCTCATGGCATCACAACAGTGAATAACGATGTGCTAAACATTTATTGATTTGCTTGGCATTCTCATAGACTCCCCACTCCTAAAACATATGCACGAAATTACACACTCATGTTTGCAGTATTAAAAATTCATTACATTCAAAAGAGAAGACTGGAGAACTTAAAGGACTGCTAATGGAATACAGAGGTCCAGATTATTCAAGCTGAGCTTGGGACAAGCGCACATCTGGATGCACAGGAGGGATCTGACACCACAGTTTTAGGCAACAGAATCAGTTGGCACATCTGATTAGGGTCCTGCTCTTGTGAATTGAGAAACACCGGGATCTCCTGTGACTGAGACAGAGCAGGAGCTCGCTTACTGTCCTACTCTTCCTCTGCTGAGTACGGAAGGAGCCTCACTGCTTGAAAAGATCATTGAAGTTGAGCAGAGACTCAGGCCTACTCTGAAGTATGTTCAGCTGTCTCAGGAGTCAAATTGACACTCTGGGACTGCTGTAGCACAGGGAAGCCCTGTGTTCATGCTATGGTGCCAGCATGGAGGGTCCTGACTTCTTTCCTCAGCTCCAGGATGTAGATCTAGTGATGAGTCATGAAGACAACTTTCCAAATTCTAAGTGATGCAGAGCATCAAGAAAGAGATAGAAGTTGAAGTCTGTAGTCCTGCATAGCTACATTTCCAATTTCAGGAGTACAGAACTAGGCATCGAAATCCATCTTTATTCAGAAGAGCTCTCATTTATATGCCGAACTCCCCTCCACTTCAATGGAGCAGAAATTTGTGTAAAGTGTACCACTACACACAATGCTTTCCCAGGGAAATTACTCCCTACCTCATGGTGGTGGCTGCTGGCTTCAACCCAGCCAAGAAGGAGAGTTATCTAACCTTAGTGTGTCAGTGTAAATTCACCTATTGGTTGTAGGCAGCTCCTTCTCAACAGAGATCAGGATCAGAGCCACTACAACAACCCAGATTCATTTCATGCCTGCTCAGCAGCCACACCAGGGATGGAAGCAGCCTTACCAACAGACCTGCTTTTTCACCCCAAGACACTTCTCTCCAGGGCAGGGTTGAGACTTGCAGGGCAGGAATAATGCTGAGATGCTACTGATGTTGCCTGGACTGAACTCCATTATCTCAGGCTGTCAAGCAAGCTTGCACTTTCGATATTAAAAGCATTAATTGCAACAGTACAAATGGGAGATGATTGTCAAAAGGCATTTTTCTAGCCAGCAGAAAGCTTCATGCCAATTGCTTAAAAAGGGTTTGAAAGTTTTCCAAGACAGCTCAACACAGGCCCGAATCACTCCTACTGGTTTAGCTTCATAATTGCTTTCTCTTTCAATACTTATTTTTGTCTTCACTGAGTGTCTCCTACCCTGCTGTCCAAGTCCTCTCTCACTGCCAGTATCCTTCAGAAAGGGATGAACAGAGCTTCCTTTCCCACACTGCAAATGTGGCCTGGATGTGCTTGCAGGTTGCCATGGGCAGAAGCACAAGGTGCACTTGGCCAGCTGTGCCCAAAAGTATTTCCAACATTGCCAGCATGAGCATGAGGAAGGAAGTCCAGCTCTGAGGTGCAAGACAACTGACTGCCAACTCCTAAAACCTAGAGTGATCCCACAGCATCTGGCAGTTTCTACTTGGCCAACACAACACTCACAAAGCTAAACTTATTCTGCCACCAAGAATTACATGACCAGCTGAGAAGAGGAAGTGTTTGTGTTTCAGCCAGCCCCTCCAGGTACTGGGTTTTACTGAGACAGGTTTCTGCAAGTAACTTGAATAAAAGGTCATACTATAAGCTTTAACATTCTGGAGGTTCCCAGAAGCCTTTCTTCATCTGCATAATGTCTGTCTTCAGCCAGTGTTGGCAGTCCCATGAATTTTAAATGCAGCATTTGGATCTGAAATTTTCTAACCTTCTTTACTGCCATTTCTGCACAGGTTGCAGAAGAGCTAGACTGACCTGAGTGCTCTGAGACTATCCTAGGCTGTTCTGCTGGTCTACACCTCCTGGGCACTTTCCACCTTGAGATCTCCAGTGGTGTTGTCCTCACTCCTACATCCAAGGACTGAGAAAATTTTGAGCTAGTTGCTTCAGAAATGCAAATCAATGGATAATCACCTTTTCTCACTTGTGTTCCTTAAGTACTTTTTATGTTAGTAAGAAATCTTTCTTTTTTCTTGTCTTTTCTACACTTTCAGCACTTTAATGATTAACCTACTTCTTATTTCTTGCTCTTTGGATTTTTTAGATATTGTTAATGACAATGTTTTTATCTTTGAAAATTTTCTTGGGTTCTTCAGTGTCTAGCCACAAGATTCTTCCTTATTAATATGTTATTGTTAGCTGTCTGTTATGTATGTGGGGTAGAGCTGTTTGTGCAACTGGCTGATCTTGATGGTCATCTTTTCTGGGGAGACATCAACACAGCATGAAAGTGATGGTGTCAAAGTAGCCCAGCCCCCATTTTTTTCTTCTCTAAATTTTCCTGGCCACAATATGCAAGAGCCTTTCTACTCTGGAGTTGTACACCTCCCCCACCATCCTTCCAGTTCCCACCCCAAAACTACAAGGAGTAGGGGGCGGTCTTTCACTCCACATGTGGTCTGAGCTCTTTTTACTTTGCTTGGCCCTGCAGGAAGCCTAGGTTTGGGATGACTATGAATGCTGTTCATATGGAAATGACTTCAGCAATCACAGAACATACTTTGGGGTATCAGGGGCCACATGGGGAGCAGTGGCAGCAAGGAGAGGTGGGTGAGCCAGTGACATGGAGCCAGCCAGCTGAAAAGGGGGACAGTCAGGGAGGCGAGTCTCGTAGTACCAGAGGAATAATTGCATGTCAGTAAGGCTGGAGGCAGCAGATCGTGGCAGAAGGCAAGTGTGCACGTGCTGAGGAGTGAAGAGCTTGCCCTGTTTGCCACAAAGCACAACAGACGGGATGAAGGATGAGTCACAAGTGCTAAGCTTCACTGAGAGGCTTAAACATTTCAAGCACCAGCACCCATAACCCTGTAACCACAGCACTGCCGCTACTCATAATGGGCCCTTACATGCAGTGCTGAGTTTCCAAGGTCTCAGGGCTGAGGTTCTTTAGCCCTTTTTTGTCCGAACTTTCCTTAATCTGCCTAGAGCTTCCTTTTAAACATGGTAAGATGTATCTGCCTTTATTTTTTCCCCTAATGACCAGGCAGCTATGCTTGATTAGTTTTCCTTTTGCTTGTCTTTGCAGGCTATAACCATAATGTTTACATTGACAGTAGCAACAAAGAGCTCTTCCATGCAGAATGAATCTTTCATGTCTAAACACAGTGAAGTGGTGTAGAGGAAGGCAGGATGATAAGAAAAATGGCAGAGTCTGACATGGAAGAGCCCAGGGCTGTAAACAACTTACCAATGGTCAGTTACAGAAATGAAGATCTGGGAGTTGCACAAAGCACATTTCAGGGGTAGCAAACAGTAAAGAACAAGGATCTAACATGAGTAAGATACAGTTGCAATGTAGAGCAGCAAATCAAGGTGTGAACCAAATCAGCAAACCGACAGAAATTATCCCAATTGGTTCCTAAGAGGAGGAGGAAGACATTATCAGCCTACACAGGGGTGCTGTTGCCCCTTAACCCCTTGGCATGAAGCCATCAATCTGAGCTCCCAGAGGGGCAGTGGGAGGGGTTGCAAAACACTGGAAGAAGGACCAGACTCTAGGAGTGGATATAACAATTTTAGCTGTGTTGTTGCTATTGAAACTTTTCTACAGTAGTATTTTTTGCTTTTATTTCCTTTCTTTTCTATATTAATTGGGTCATGGTTAAATAAGAATTCTTACCCCTACCCCATGTACTTCCTTTTTGTCCATAACAAGATTTTGAGCTTAACACGTTCAATAAATCCCTGATACTTTGGGGACTGAAGGAATTACTGATTTTTCTCTCTGTTAACAGCTATACACACCAGGCACCTGAAGGCACTAATAGTCTCACCATTTTCCCAGAGCAATGTGAGTAAGAGTGGGAAAGAGATGCTCAGCAGTTGCAGAGCATCCATTATGGTCACTCAGCTAGAGTAGCAGTTTCACTAAGGCCCTACATAACCTCCCTTCTATAAAACATTTCTAATTCCTGTAAGAAATCTTACTTTTTCCCATGGCTCTGCAGTGCATGCAGGTCATTCCCATCAGCTCCTAACAGCTCTATGCTATGTGTTTTAATGTGCCTTTCTGAGTGTGACAGAACAAGGTCCTGAAAACTGTGAGATTATCCCCAGTACCTTTGGTTTTGCACTGTAGCAAAAGTAACGCTGTGTTGAGATGGTTTTTAGCCAAGCACCACAAAGCAGAAGAAATTCCCAGTTGATATGAGCCGTGTAGGATCCATTATCCCTGTTCCTTGCCCACAGAGGCAGACTCAGCTCTTAACTATTCTGATTTTATGTTCATTTTGCCTAAGGAGAGCAATTTAAAGCAGGTGCAGCATCACCAAGAAATGAGGCCAGTGACCTGGAGTTTCAAAAGTATTTGAGCATCTAGATATAAGTACAACCTAGCTGAAAATACCCAATACTCCTCAGGATATTCCTCCCTCTACTACTGACTACTTGGAACAGTTTTTCCCCTGGTTATTTCAGCCCTTCCAACATTTGATAAAAAATTTCCAGATCTCTGATGAAATTGATGAATTTAGGACACAAAATGCCAGCATTTCCTTCTATAATCACTGAGATAATCCAGAGAATTTCCAAAGCTGCTACCTGCAAATCTCACTCAATATCAGCAGCTCCAGTGGGAATTCAGTGCCTCTGTAAGTCCAACAATGAACAAAACCAGAGGCTAAAGACAAACTGCAGAGGATATTGGTAAAAGAAATGGAAGAATAATTTTCTGAGAGATGTGACATTCCCTGGAGAAAAGGCTGTCCAATCTGGTGGCTATACAGGTTTTTAGGTTACTTTTGAGAAAAAAATTCTAATTATGAATATGTACAAAAAAAAGTTTTCATTGGCAAATTACCCTAAATTTATGCTAAAGGATTTACGCTAAATCCTTTGCAGAAAAAGTGAATTAAAGAGGAATTTGAGTGGGAAAAGGACTGTGTTTGGGTCAGGAGATCAATCCGCTATGCCTAGTGTGTATGCCTTTACAATGCGTTTGCATTTTCCCTGTTTTCCAACTTTCTTTCTGCCCTTTAATTTAAGGTTGCCTGTTCTGATAGTAAATGTCTCACAGCTGCAGAAAGGAAGTTGCAGACAGCCTGTAATTTACTGCCAAGCATCACTCTGAAGAAGTTTGCAATTTGTGATAATGGTATTGTTCCTTCAATTCTGTTCTTGTAGCTCATCCTTCATTACACACAACACTTTACAAAGCCTTCTGTGTTTAGCAGCATTAGCCCCTCAAGCAAGAGATTACAGTAAGAATATTTAAAATTTTATTACTGCAGCTTTTTTCCCAAGTCCCTTGTGGCAGTAAGTACAAGGTATGAGTGGGTGGTGCCAGGAAAAATCGTCCTTGTTTGTGTCAGGCAACAAATAAACCCCACATGTATAATACAACTTGACATAATAAACTGTCAATGCAATTAGCCTTTAGATTAGTAATTTTATAATTCAGCTGCTCAGCAATGACTCAAACCTGTTATATGCCATCTTTCAAGTAATGATATAAATAGCTTTAGCAAGCAAAAGAGACACCTGCAATTTACTGCTTCAAAATGCTCTTTTCCATTCCTCATATCTGACCTTTTTCCTGATAAAACTGAAGATGATTTGAATTAAATGGATGGGCTTTACCCAAAGCAGTCTGAGGCTCAGATAGGAGAGTATAATCTGTGTCAGCCCTGGATGGACTGGGGATGTGCACCTTTGCCCCACAATAGGCCATTTCTCTAGTAAAAAAATTTCATTTTACTGCTTTCCCAGGCAAGAAAGGCATCATCTCTTACCTCTAAGGAGGGGTGTGGGTGAGCACAGAGAACCACTGCACAGAATCGCACAGGCAGTATTTAAAGCAGACAGATTTGCTGTTTCTTCAGGTTAAAGCTTTGGTTAGCTTCTAGCTGTGAAACTGGTCAAATCCACATAGGATTCAGATTGGTGAACCCCAGATTTATTTTGATAAGTGATATCGGTCTTGTTGAGTTTTCCCATCAATGACTCTCTCCAGACAGTCGGTGTCACCAAGGGCCTCCTGAGGCCCTCTGCTGCAGAGCCATCGTTCACAGACCACATGCAATTGCTCAGGATCTGTGACAATGCCCTTGGCTCACAGATTATTCCACATTAAATCATTACCCAATGCATCCTCTTGAGTGTTATAGTTAAATGGCTAAGCTTTTCCTCTTCTGTGTTCCAGTATGATTTTTTCTTTTCCCCAACCAGGATATACCTTTCCTCTAGAGAAATCGTATCCAGTGCCTTTTGAAGAGTCTTTGGTTTACCTTGTTTATAAATCCACTTTATACCACAGCTGAAACCCCACTGCCTTATATCCCATGTCTTCCTTTTCATCTTAGTATGATGAGAAAGATGGAATCATGCAAGCAAAATCTTAATCTACTTCATGGAGAACTGAACCAAAACATGGCCTGTGTTCTGCCAAGAAAAGGCTTTCTGACTCTGGTAATATATATCAAAAGAAAACAGAAACAGGAATGTGAATGAACTACCTTTTTCCTACCAATTATTAGCTATATTTAATTGAACACTAGGTAAAGGTTTGTAGTCTGATAATGTCTTTGAGTGGAATGAACTCAGACTAGGCAGTCAAGTTGACACGGTACTTGTGAATTTAGATTTATTTTTCAAGATCAAATTTTGTCAGGTTTTGTAAAGCTAATGTGTCACTAATGATGTTAAATAAAGAGGTGATATAATTAGCAGGTAGTTCATAGTTAATCAATATTATAAAGATCTCCAAATGCTTTGGTGGATAGATCATCATATGTGGTTTTAAATAAAAGTACAAGTAAGATTGGTTGAGAAAAAGTCATGGTTTCAGAACAATTCTTTGGATTTTTTTTTTTTCAAAATGCAATATTTTTTTCAAAATTTCAAAAAGCGTTTTTTCAAAATGCTGTCTGACAAGATGAGAAACTCAGCTGCAGAAAAAAGAAACTACAAGACTGCATTGTGAGAGAGCTGAAAAAAATCTACAGACAGAAAATATTTCCTTTGCTTTCTGACTACTTACGGAAATCTGTAGCCCCTGCTAGTAATTTTTGTGTGATTCATCAGGAGTAAATCTGGCAGAAGTTTTACCCAGACTCTGACTCACTGCAGTGTAACAGAAGTAAGAAGTGTCCTCTGTGTAATTTTTTCCTCTTTTGGTATTAATATTTGCCTACTAAAGTAATTTCTTATATACAATATGCTTTCCTGTACCTCTAGCATATCCTAACATAAAACATTTGCGTTGATTTCGACAGGAGGCGGTACCTTTGGTTTTCAGGGGTTGGTGGCACATGCAGCTGTGTAGGTATGAGGCATCTTTGGGCAGCAAAGTCTGTCTTGGCAGCCCTTATATTCTAGGTATTGACTGGATTTCCTCAGTTAGCAAAGAGCTCCATAGCAGCAGAGAACCCCAGAAGATGTCATGAAACCTATATGAACAACACATTAAACACCAGTTGCAGAATAATTACTGTCATCTCTGAATGGCCGGCCACACACAGTCTGACCAGCAAGCTGTGACTTCCATCTCCCCTGCGAATGAACACAATTAGGTGGGGTGATACTTCAGGCTGGCTGTTAACAGTGGGAGACATTTCAGTGACTAGTCCCTAGAGGAGAAGAGAGGCTGGGAAAGATGTTGCCTCTGCTTGCTGAGGACAGTTCACCCCTCAGAACTCAGCATTAAGATACCAGCCCTAAGAGTAGCCTTTTCCAGATATTTTTTAAGTTCTTAGGGACCTGATTGCATCTCAGGCTGAAGGCTCCCTCACATCTCTCCTCTCCTTGTTAATGTGTTTCTGATACCTGTAGATTAGCACCTCACCCTCACCACGCCCTTCTGTGTTGTAGTGCGGGGAATCACCGCACTACAACACTTCTGAGCCCACCCAAGAGTAAACACAGACTCTGCTGGTAAGACAAAGCCCCATTTACCCACCAAGAGATAAGTTCAGGTTTTTGTTACATGACTGCAAACTAAATTGCCAGCAAAGCATAAATAAAGTTTTAATCTCAGCCCTGCAACACAATGTGTCTGTTTGCTTAGGCTCTCTTACCTAAAACATATCTCTGCTCTCAGAAGAAAGGGCTGAAGGCATCATCCCACCATCACAGTGTCAAGCTCTGCCATCAGAAGCAGAGACCTCTTCCCTAGTGTGGAGCTGCTTGTAGACCTTAGGACTGGAGTCAGAGGTACAAAAGCAAATGCTGAGGAGGATATTTAGGAGTCAGACTAAGGACTGCCTTAAATATCTACATAGTGTCTTTTCCCTGGTCTCAGGACAAGACAATGTAATACATTGCTATAACATCATATGTCCTATAACTGATCACGGGGGGAAAAATGGTGAAACTCATATATTTTGCTGTCTACTTGCAGCCTGGATGCTGCAAATATATGTTTAAATATTTCTTTATTTCTATCCTTCTCCCTCTGGCAAATGTCACAATCATCACAACAGAGCTTGTGAATGCCTTGTTTTCCTCTGAGAACATGAAGTAGCCCAAATAATATCAATGGGGCTGTGGCTAGAAAGTTTCACGAGGGAGGAGAATTAAGCCAGTTGAATAAACATGGGTCAGCTTTGGCTATCACCTCAGGGTGAATTCTCTAGTTCACTTTGGCTGAAAATGACAGTATGAAATGGGTCAGACCTTCAGGCCTTGGCTCCACATTTTCCAGGCCCTAAAGTCAGTCTTCACAGACAAAGCAAGCAGGCAATGTTGTCCTGCTGACCCACTGGAGTTAATGGGCTCTGGGGGGGCACAGGGGAGTGATGGAGACTGTGGAAAGAAGGATGGGGACAATCCATGCTCATGGAGGACAGAGAGGGGGCAGAAAAGGAGCAAAGCATTGTTGCAGCCATGGTGAGCTCCTGCAGCACCATCCTACTGCACCCCAGTTCTCTTCACAGTCGACAGAGAGGATAATTGTGTTTTGAAAAGGCTGAGTTTAAGAGACACAATAAATTTCCTGACTGACACCTCCCTGGTAAATGCGTGTAAATTCCCTTGGATAACATGCCACTCAGAGAATTACAGCCTGTGAGTGCTTGGGTAAGTTTTACTGCTTTGGTTTCTGTAGGCTGGCTAATGGCTGTGAAATTCCCTCCCAGCTCGTAGTTTGAGCACTACATCCACAATTTAAAAGCACTCACGTATTTACCCCCATGTTAGCTAAAGAAAGAGGCTACATGGGCTATAGGTTATGTTATACTCCTTGATGGAGCTAGAGGGACACCAGAAAGCTCACTTCAGCAGCAAAGATGTAATCTTAAGTGAAAAAAACATGCAGGCAACCTTTTCCAGAAAAAACAACAACAACAAAAAAACAAGCCAAAAACCAAAACACGTGAACTTTGAGCACTAGGAAGAATAAAGTCCTAATTCTGCAAAGATATTATCAGCAGCCACTGCAGCACCTATTATTTCTATTCATAAGCTCCCTCCCATATCTTTGTCTCTTTTACTACATCAGTTTCAGGCTACTGAGAAATTCCTTGGTTCCCAAATCAGGCTGAAGCCACTGTAACCCCTGGATGCTCTTGAAAGCAGCTGATTCTGATTTGTTTTTTGCTCTATTATCTCACATTTCCTCCCTTGACCTCTTGAAGAGATGCCATTCAAATACTCTGAAAAGAAGCTCTGACTTGCTAGTTACATAAACTTTCAAACAAAAGGCATGCATAATTAGATTGCCCAAATTTGTGCAGTAGCAGAAGCCTTATTAACAGAGAGCAACCCTAGAAAGACAGCTTTTTCTTAACCAAAGCAGAGCTACAGTGCTCCGAGGCTGAAATGCTGAGAGCACTTGGACAGTACTTACCTACTGCAGTCTTGTAGATGACATAATGCTGTTAATTAATGGACTCCAGAGAGTCTCTTTTGTTTGTCTTTGTCTACAAGCTCATTTAAGTAAAAACGTTTCCCTCGCTGACTTGAACTCTCTTTTAGGGGCCAATTCTGCATTGCATTTGCAGACGAACACCCAGCATAAACAGAGTAAAATATCTGTATGGCAAAAAAGGGCCATGAGGAGTTTTTCTCCATCCCAGAGAGCTCAGCTCATCTGGAAGGAGTCCAGTGGCCTTGCACAGGCACAGAGAGTAGTGCCTTTGGAAAATTGAAGAGTGTGTTTGATTCTGATCTTGCATCCCTGCAGACATACAGCTTTGATGTATTCTGGGTGAAAGCTGTGGGTGCAAAAAAGGAGGAGTAAACCTGCCTTTATAGTCAAGGCAGTCTCTGGCTTTTGAGGACAACTTTACTTCTCTTAAAGCAGACATTGGCTTAGGTATGTCGGATACTTGGCAAAGGATGCAAAGGATATATCAATGCTATTGTTCTGATTTGGACCACAAGTGACCTTTAGAAAAAAATAAGTCTCCTGATCAGCTCCCTGGAGCTTCCCATGGATCCTGAGAACACTCAAAACACTCTTCCCAGGATCCTTCTCTATAATTTAGGGGGAGCTTCAGGCAATCAAACAATTGTCAAATTTCAAAGCTTGACAAAGCAGCTGTTTCCCTCCGAGAAGGTGATACTCCGTTCTTCCTGAGCAGCAGCCCCTAAGTCTGATGGATGAAGTCTGACCAGGACATTAAAGGAGAACCTGGTCAGGGTGGGCAGATGAGGGGAGGATGGATTTAAGCCCTCATGAACTTCTTGGATCTCGAGCAAGTGCAGAATTTCCTCATGGAGATACGATGAAGCCCAGGGTCACCAGAGCCCCAGTCCAGCTGATAGATTATTGAGCACCTCCTATCATTTCTTAATTGGGCCAAGGGCACAGCTCAGAAGGGGAATTTGAGCACTACACCTTGGTGAGGAAGTATTGATTTTTTCTTTTGTTTCTGGGTAAACATTTGTCACCCAATCCTAACTTTTTCTTGGAAAAGAGATACATCAACAGATAGTCCTCTGGAAATTAAAAGGAAAATAGGTTCATAAAAATAAAATTAATTTATTTGGGCTCAAAACATCGCTGGAAATTAATGTGCATCTAATAAGAAGTTCAATGTCCAAAGGCAATGATGTTGAATTTTGGTTTTTTGTTTTGTTTGGGTTTTTTATCTGTGTCGGTATTGTGGTGGTCCTTCTTCTTCTTTGCCAGAGGGAGAGGGGATCTACATGAGTGCTCTGCCAGCCTGCAGAGGCTCAATCATCCTCTTGTCCTCCATCAAAATGATTCAACTTTCTGCAAAAACATAAAGCAGGGCCTGCTGAAAAGCAGGCTCTGCTGCCCCTTACTGATGTATGTTGCTCTGGGCCAGTCCTTTAGAGGGTTTGGAACAGTAGTTCCATCTTGGCCATGTGCCTTGGAAAACAGTGGGTTTCTGGGAGAGAAATGTGGCGCTGCTGTCAGCTCCCAAACTGCCCTAGCCATGTCTCACCTTCTCCTGGCTCTTCAGTGAGTCCCTTGGACACATCCATGTGGTTGTTGCTTTCGTGTGCACTGACTGCAGCACCTTACCAGGAAGAACAACTCTTCATTTGGTATTTGTAAAGAATTTCACAGGATGATGTCTAGGGTAGCTTGGTTTTGGGTTTTGTTGTTAATTGGGGTTTTTTTGATTGTTTGTTTGGGGGCTTGGTTTTGGTTTGGGATGTTTTTTGGGTTTTTTGGTTTTTTTTGTTTCAGAAGCTACCCTAGAAATAAATACAAAAAGAAATACAAGAAGAAAGCAGAAGATGATGTTAACACAAGCTCTTCATAAAAGCTATTGTCCTTTGGTAAAATGTCTAACATAAAGAAGCTCTGACCTAGGTAGGTGCTCTCCAGAGGAACAGGGTGATCCTACCTTTTGTAAACTTCCTGGTAGGCTGCTCACTCAGCCACTTTCTCTAGCAGCAAACTAGGAATGGAGCTGCCTTGGTGCTTATGGCTTTCAGCTCTAGAGAACAGGTGCTCCTAACTCTAACTTCCTGGCCATAAAGGCAAGGCAAGAAATCTGTAAGTTTGTCTTCACTCCCCTGAGCAAATCTGCTACCAGCTATGGTGCAGCAATCTCCACTTTGTGCTTCGACGTGATGCCCTCAGAGATCTGGGAGAGGGGATCCTTGTCTCTCCTGCCAGTGCTCGATGTTAAACTGAAGGGCTGCAACATTATCACTGCTGCATCTCTCACTGTCCAGGACCTGCTGCATGCTATAACCCATGGTCACAAAATTCTTGGGATGGGAATACGGGGGAGACCAAAGCTACCAAGACTTGCTCCACTCTCTTCTCACAGTCCCACCCTCAAGTGTTTCCCTGCTCCCATCCCTTTTGCTGGAGACCAACTCACAGGCTTTACCCTGGCAAGAGATTTTCTTGCTTGGTACATTCCCATTGACTTTCTCTGGCATCTCTTGAGTCCCCATTGCCCATCTGCCTCCCACAAAAGCCTGGCAGCCCAAAATCTCTGGCTCAGCAAAGATGCTGAGGGGATTCCACCCTAGCCTCTCCTAGCAGGCTGCTCTCTCCCCTCTGCCTTCTCCCTAATGCCTTGGGAGGCCATGTACATTCTGTGAAGCCAAGCAGCCAACAACAATCTCAAGCAAGACTTTTTGTGGTTTGAAAGCATTTGCTGGAAGCACCAGGATGCAGGAGGAGTAGAGAAGGCCGCCCTGTGTTGGACACTTCAATCTGTTCTTCGTCCATCACAGGAACTTCTGAACGTGGCACAGTTCAGGCCTTTTTCAGCTTCAAAGTCTTGGCAAAAACAATGTCTCCACTAGGGAGATTGCTGTGGACTGAAATAAAGAGGTAGTTAATGTAATTCTGCTCCTTAACCTTCTGTGACAAGGCTTGGAGAGAAGGAAGGGAGAAAAAAAAAAGGTGTGATGGGAAGAGGAGGAGGAGGTGGGAAATATCTCTGCACTTTAATGAAGACTTTTCAAAATGTCTCGCACCTTGTCCCTGAATTCAAATCTCTTCCAGAAATGAACACCAAGGAGTGTGGTGCTGTTTTCTAGGCAGCAAGGGTGATAATGCAAGATACCTGCACTGGTACATATGTTTTGGTTGATCTGGTTGATCTTCTTTTGTTGAAGTTCAAAAAGCATGGTTCAAAAGGTCTAAATTTGCACTTCAGACCTTGGGATAAAAGTTTCTTCCCTTGGAGGAGGAAGGCTGGTTTTGAGACAAAATTAGTATTTTTCTTCTGTGGGGCTATTAGAAACTGACTTTACAGAGAACAGTATTTAAACAGTTTGGCTAGAAGAGATTGCAGCCCTTTTTGTGTTGCAACACACTGGAATACCTGAAATTAACCTTCAGGTACAGCAGCCTTTCCAAGACCTATTGTGACAACTTCCTGGGATAAACCCATGGAAAAGACACCACACTCCCGAGGTGCGGGATCCTGAGATGTCTCCTTCTTCTCCTCTCTGCCAGAGCTCTGTGCCCACCATGGCCCACCTTTTCCACTGGCACCCACTGCTCGGGACGGGACTGCAGGTCTCCCAGAAAATCCACAGGGAATCATCTCCCTCTTATGGTGCGATCCCGTACTACACTTGGGTGCTCCTCTCCCAGTTCGGCGGTGTTTGCTGGAGCGGGCAAGGGGACGAGCAAGAGACATGGCAAGAAAATCATAGCAAGAGTGATCTAACATGGGGATGGGTTGGAAGCTGGAAGAGGCGATAACTGCTAGGGGAGGAAAAGGAGGGCAGGAAGGCGATGACGAGGTTGAACAGTCTCTGAGGGAAATGGGAGGAGGTGATCGCCCGCGGCTGCTGAGGACTGGAAGCAGAGATGCAGAGCTCCCAGACGGTCCTTTCCACACCAAATCTAAAGGTATTCCTTTGCCCCGAAGGCGTGCTGGCTGTGACTGTGCTGGAGCATGAGGTCCCTCCTCACAGGTAAGGGAGTGGCGCAGGTCTGGCTGCCCGTCGGACAGGGGAGAACTCACCCGGAGCACTCGGTGCTGAGGCTGGAGCCATTGCCGTCAGCAGTCCATCTAAACTCTCAGCAGTTCCGGACATCTGTTCTCGGCAGAGCTGCTCTACCTGGCAGAGCTTTCAGGGCTCTCTCTGGAAGGGGGAATGTGGCTGGCATCAGGGAGGGCCGGAGCCAGGGAGGCCGCTGTGCCCGCGGTCCCAGCTCATATCCCCGCCGTGGTCACCAAGGCAGACCTTGCACATCTCCATCTGATGCCTGTGCAGGGAAGAAGTCAACTAAGGTTGCCAGAACAGTCCTTGTAGCTGCAGGGAATGTCAGGAAGGCTGGGTCAGCACTGGCCCGCTGGGCAGTGCCCGTGTTGCCCCATGGAGACGCACCTGCCTGTCCAGGAAGCACAGCAGCTCCCTGCTGGCCAGGAAAGCAGCTCTGCTCCTGCAGCACCTGGAGGGAAGCTGGCTGTGCCCGGGTTCTGCCTAGGGCACCTTCCCCAAAAGACAGGGCTGCCCGTGTGCTCTGAAGGTGCAAGCCCAGAGCCTCCAGCAGAGCAGCCCCAGACCAGTCAGGCACAGAGGCTGATCCTGGTTTCCATCATCAATCTGATAAATGGGAAACCTTCATGGAACAATTGCTGCTCTGTCGGTGCATCAGTCTTCAAAGAGGAACGCAAGATCTTCCTCGTGTTCAGGTGACTGTGTTGTTTGCAGAGCTCAGGGCAACTGAGGAGAACTCACTTAGTGATGAATATTCAGAGAGAAAAGCCAACCGAGGTTAACAAGAATTCACAGTGAAACTGGTTACATTAATTTAAAAACCAAGCTGTCCCATTTGCTCTTCACACTCTATGAGTTTCATAGACCTCTCCAGGGCTTGACTGATTACTTTTAAACTAGACTGTCTGTGTCCAGTTGACACAAGCAGCACTCAAAAATGTAGTTCAAGCATGGTGCTCCACTCACAAGTGTAGCTCAAGCCTGGTGCTCAGCTGCAGTCCAGGGGCAGGTGCTACGCACAGGTGCCAGGGCCTCACCCATGTGGGGCACATCCTCATCACAGCCCATGGCAGAAGCACTGCCCCTCCACAGAGCTCCTCTCTGCTTCCCACATCCCAACCACATCTCCCACAGCTCAGCTAATCTGACACTCATTAAATACGCTGAATGGCCAGGTGCTCATCCTTTGAGATGGATCTGAGAGGTATCCAGGCGTTGCTTCTGCTTCCAAGCAGTGCTGCTGGCCGGGGCTGGATTTCACAGGCTGCTCCCGGGGCCAGTCCTTGTCTGCCTGCTTCCCCCCTGGATTAAATCATCTCGATGTGCTGCAGCAGGAGTTAAGGGAAAAGCCAAACACAGTTGAACCTGGGTTTATATTTTGGCATTGCTCATCCCTTCACAATCCTGAAGAGTGGCCAAGTGCCTAAGTGCTGTTCATTTTGTTGGGTATATTCTTAACAGTGTGAAGGCTCCTTGCTCAACAAATCAGCAATGAAGCTAATGAATCTCAAGGTGAATTCCAATACACATGAGATCTTCTATTTACAAGTTTTCCTACTTTTTGCAAAAATGAAAGCTGCAGTTCTCATGTAATGGCATGAATTTACAGGCTAGGAATAGCAGCCTAGTTTCCAATTTAATACTAACACAGGGAGTAGGTGGGACATAACTCACTTCCAATCTGCCCAGGTACCTTTCCTCTAGTTCTGCCAGGAGTCACCGCACATAGGCAGTGCTTCTGCACAAGTCATGTTGCTCTCTAGGTGAAATCCCTGGACCCAGAGACCTGCTGATCCCCACAAAACCAAGGCAGAAAGCAGGAGATGTCTGTAAATCTTGGATCCTCATTTTCAAGGATTTCTCCAGGCTCCTAGTTCTGCTCAATAAAAGACCAGCAATCACTGCAGCATGTGTCCTGCAGGACAAAGATCCCTTGCAAACTACTCTTCCCTGCCTGCCCTTCATGTGGACTTAAAACAGGACCTCTCATTAGCCTCTCATCTATTTTGGTTTAACGGGGTACATCTCTAATAACACTGAAATTATAGGGAAAATGGAAAAAAAGATCTGAAAATTTACTTGCTATTCTGGAGTAACAGTCTCTGAGTAATGCTACCTACAGATAAAATGGGTGAAAATAAAACAAGAGATTGTGGAATTGAATGAATAGTCATGGTACAGCAAGCAGAGGTAGACATGTCCTACTGAAGTTGTAATTTAGCATGGAAAGTGGGGAGGGAATAGA
Source organism: Lanius collurio (assembly GCA_020086605.1). NCBI lineage: Eukaryota > Metazoa > Chordata > Aves > Passeriformes > Laniidae > Lanius > Lanius collurio. The sequence continues at coordinate 12,464,067 of JACBWW010000006.1, forward strand.
AGAGCAAGAAGGATATCTACTGCTAGGGGAGGTGGTGATGGAGAGGGAAGAAAAATATCTGTAGAGGGATTTGTGAAAATCACCAAGTGTTTTGTTCACAGCCAATGTCCTATTCATGCTCCCACTGCACAGATGTTTGGGAGGTCCCTGTCACACCTGGAGGGAGCATTTTGATTATTAAGGTTTCCTTGTGTGACCAACTCCTCTCCAATGGGATTTTAATGAGCTGCCCTGATGGAAGCTGCATGTGGCGCACTGGGGGCTGCCAGTGGCAAGCTGCCTCTGCCAGTGCTGGCCAGCTGTGGTGGCAGCCACGTGGCATTGCTCCTGGCCACTGACTGGGCGGCATTTCATCCCGTGTAAATTACACTTATTACAAGTGAATGAACAGTTTGAAATTCACAGAGTCATAACTGGAAGGCCGAGGGGCCGTTGCCATCAGCTGCCCAACCTCCTGTACAACTGGCCATAAAACTGCAGCCGGGAGCTGCTGCATCCAGCCTGGCAATTTGTGCCCGAGCAGGAGGGACTCTGTGAGAAAGATACTCTGTCTTCATTAAAATCCCGATGTGTGTCATAAATCCTGGTTGAGAGCTCCTAAAGGCTAATTACCCTCACTGAATTCATACCTTATTCTCACTTTGGGTTTGCTCCTGCCCACAGGGTTCCTTACCTGCATTATCTCCTGAGCTGCCCTCCAAAAACCAAACTTCATATTTCATTGTACTGATGATTGACAGCCTTGAAGACCAATGCTGTTTTATGGACTAGACTCACAAATTGCTGTGAGCAAACAAGGGGCATGGGGCCTGGGATAACACACCCAAAGTATTCAGGACATTCATGACATGTATTCTACACAAAGCCCATCTAAAAGGGCTGAGCAGGTGCTTGTGTGCCCAGTAAGGGCATACAGGGAAAAGCAAGAAGGAGAGTGAGCTGAGAGGACTGACCCAGAGCTGATTAAGGAGAAGACTGGTGGCAGTGTAACAAGCCTCACAGGGGACTGAGGACCAAAAGAAACCAAAAACAAAAGAACACATTTTGGGATGCACCGAGTGCTGAGAGAAAGATGAAGAAAAGGGGTTTGAAATTGAGGTGCCAGGAGCTGGGAGACATCTGTGCCAGATGTGGGGCTGGACTGAAGGCCGGGAAGCTGCTCTCAGGCACTGTGCCGGGAACAGGCAGCTGGATGAGGCAGCTGCTAGTCACCGAGGCACAGGAGAGCAGGGCAGGGGAGCAGAGAGTTTCTCCACGTTCGCACCAGGCAGAACCTGACCTCCCATTCCCATGGCAACCCCAGCCCGGCTGTGTCGAACGGAGGCAGATGAAGGCATTAATTTCCCAGCAAAGCCATCTCAGACCCTCGCAAGCGCGAGGCAGCCGCCTTCGGGTTGCTGGGGGAACCGTAACTTTTTAATCATGCTGCATCAAGGGTTTTATTACTCTGCATATTTATAAGGGTTGGCTTATTCAGATCCAGAGAGAGAGAGAGAGAGACAGGGAGAAAGATTTGCTATTTTTACTGTGTCTTTAGGATTACCCCAGACTTTTCCCTGCATGGATGCTGGTGCAGGTGACCAGGTACCACTGTTGAGGGCAGATGGGATGCAAAATAGTTACAGTGTGTGAAAGCAACACAGCAACCAGAGATGCTAAAGAGAGAACTGCAAGGTATGTGAAGGAGGGAGATCACTGAGGTGGTAGATCAGTGCCTGATATAATACATCATATTTCTGTGGCTTTTGAGTGAAAAGAAGACTGGGACAAATTTTAGCAGGATGTTTTACATAAATGGCAGCTACAAACATATCAACAACCGAAAAGAATGACAACCAAAGGAAAGAACAAAAAGTTCAATCAGCTACCTTATGGAAAGACTGAAGAACAAATACAACCCAGAAGAGAAGTTTTTCTGCTCTCCAGGGCCTTTGCACATTCCTGTTATTCCCACTCCTGGCCTGTACAGCTTTGCTCAAAACCTATTTGGAAAGCTTTTGGAGAAACACCAACATTAGTCATTGTTTGAACCAGCTGGAAAAAATGAGCTTTCCTAAAAACTTGAAAAGGCACAAGAGTGACTGACCTAAAGAAACCCTTGGAGGTTGTCCTGGACTCAAGGCCCAGACCGACTTGTTCCCTCAGATGTAGCTGCAGTGCTTTAACATGTCCCTCCAAACTTTCACCCCCCAGCCATGAGTATATTTAGCTTCCTGCTGAGCCTCTTGGCTTAATGGACTGGCTGGAATGGGCAGTGTGGGATGCCAGGGCCAGGCATCTCCTTCGGCCCTGGCGAGGACCAAGAGAGCTGCTGTGAGGATGCATGCAGCCCACACAGGGTGAGTACTTTGGCTACCCCTGCCAAACCTTACAAACAGATGAGCTCATGCCAAGCAAAGTCCCTTCTGAAAGTAGCAGGAAACCCAAAACCTGTCAGCTTTGTGACACATGCTTTGGAAAATCCCTTCCAGTGCTCCAGTCATCCCAAGCTCCATCCCAGACAAGTCGAGCAGCTGGCCATGCCTCAGCCCAGACTGCTGCTGCCAGCCCCATCTGCGGCAATGATGTGTCAGGATAGAAACAAGATCTATAGCTCCCTTCCTGTGCTGGCTGCTGGGTCTTTGAAGAGGACTCAGCACCAGAAACAGGGTGTCTGCAGGGGGTAAGAGCTGGTTTGTTTATTCCAATGCAATAATTACTGGGAAGAGAAGTCAAAAACAGGAGCTAGTAGCATGTGTACCACAGTGGGTTGCACAGATTGGGGTGCTCCCACTGCTCGTGTTTGTCCTTTCCTCCATCTGCTCTCCTTTCTGTCTCTGCCAACTATTCTACAGCTCCCTAGGCCCTTCCCACTCCCTCCAGCAATGCCCAGGCTCTTGGTGGTACCACCACCAGGAGCTGTAGTAGCAGCAGCAGGTGCCCCAAGAGTTCTGGCACCTTTGCTCTCTCATCTCCTCCTCTAACCCTGCCAGCTCAGTGTCTCCTCTCACTCACTTTGCTCCAGGGCTGATTTTAAAATTTTTGAAGATTTTGGGCTTTGACTGTTAGGCAATGACCAGGCAAATGCACCTCATATCAAAAGGCTCCAGCTGTGCTGGGCAAGTGGCCACACTGCAGGACTGAGGGGGCTGAGCGCAGCACGTTTACCAGGCTGCAGCCACAGAGTGACCTTCATGTGGTGGCTAAGGGACAGCTGCCCGCACTGTGTGACACTGCTTGTCGTAGAGGAGCAGTCACCCTTGGTCAGACCAAATGTCCATCTGACCCCACATCTTGTCCCTACCAGCTGCAGATGCCATGGGAAGAGGGTGAGGACAGGCTGAACCCACTGCAGCACCTTCCCAACCTCTCCTCCCCAGCCCTGGGGATCCAAGGGATCTCCTGGGCCAGGGTTAGTGTCTCTGTAGACAATGGAGTTTAAATTATTTTCCTTCCATGGCTTTTTCCTGCCACATTTTGAAGCTGTGGCTGGCACTGACAGGCTCCCATGGCAGAGCCCCACTGTGTAATGACATGAGGTGTGAAAGCACCTCTCTGTTTTGAAGCTGCTGCCTCCTGCTTTTGCTTCATGCCTCCAAGGTGTTGGCTGGGAAAAGGCAATGGATGGCCACAGCCTATTTGCTGTTCCCAGGCTTCTTCTATCACCCTTTTGGCTGAAAACCACATTTTCCCTGCTATTGCAACTGCTCTAGACCTTCAACTAGGAACACTCCCTGCCTGTCTGGGGTGGGCTGTCACACTCGGCTGTGGGGCAGAGGCTGAGAGCCTGTTGCTGGCCCAGGCTGGCACCTGGAGCTGCACACAGTGAGCCACCAGTGCTGGACTGGCACAGCTGTGCTGGCCACAGCGCCAGGCCAGGGACAATACTCACACCTCATCCCAAAGCCCTTTGTACAGTCACTGTCAATGCTGTGATGCCTTTATTTCTCAGTGCCCTCTTCTTCTCCATACAGCCAGTAACTTAGAAGCACACAAGATATTTTTAGACCTAACTTAGAAGTGCTTCAGGTCTGCAATTGGGTGACTCAGCTGCCAGTGCTGTTTACTTTAGTTTTACAGTCAAACTGGGCAATTACAGCCCTGAACAGCTATTTAGAGACCGCATTTCCTTGTCATGCTGTCAGAGTCTGCACGCAGCGCTGTCTATAAAGCACTTTGCACACCCAAGCACGTGTTTGAAGGTTTTCTAAAGCAGATGGAGAATAAAGCCCTGGGCTGTCACACCTCTTTCCTCTGTCTGCTGGTAAAACCACCTTCCTGTGCCCTTCGTAACACCACCTCATTGCCAGAGGATCTGGCACGCTCTGCTGGGGATGCTCCCCAAGATGACAGTCGCGAAGGATTGCTGCAGGATTTGGGTCACGGCCAGAGCGCGAGGTGGCATTTTCTCCCTAATGAAAGTCTCTCTCACAGCTTTTTCCTTTCAGAGGAAGAAATCTTTGCAGCTCACAGAGCCATTTGTACTGGTTTAATGATGCTCAAGACATTTATCCTAGGGGACAGTTCTGCCTGAGCTCCCTGTTTACTTCAAACCCACTTATTTATAACAACCTTTCCTCCAGTTCTTGAATCCTTCACCTGCACGAACATCTCCTGTAGATCATCTTTATTGAATACAGTTAAGTGTAGCTCATGGGGTTACTGAATTACAGGCACGAACTTAGCAAAACGAGATAAATCACTCACATATTAGCCTCTCTCTATTAAACACATCTCACCCAGAGGCATTTTTCCATAAAACAGTTACTATATATCAAGCATTTGAATATTTGAAGCAGCTAAGGCAGGCTTCTCCCAGCAAGGCACAAAACGAGAATGTAGCAGCCCTCTCTGAAGGATGTTTTACTGCCTAAAATATTTATTGGAAATAGCACCTTCTGTGTGAGGCTTGAACAGTAAGGACCTGAGAGCTGCATTTGCTCTGATTCCTATCAGACCCGCCTCCATGCAACATGGCACTAAGCGGAGATGAGCGCTGGCCACCACCTAGCTATGACACCCACCTCTGCCCAGCCCCTGGCACAGCAGGGGCAGGACCCTCCCTGGGTTCACTCCCCAGTGTGCTCCTGCCAGGCACCAGCAAATCACCAGCCCAAGAGGGACATTTTGTCTTCTTCGTGAGAGTGGAGCTTGATTTGGGCAGGAGCAGCACTAGGAAATGTTGATGCCATCTGGGAATGGAAAGGGGACTCAGCTGCGGGCTCAGCCTCTGGCACTGGGGGTGAGCAGCAGGTCCTGGTACTGCCCAGCCCCAAACCACACCACTGCTCGCCTGCCCTGCAGCACCCTTGCATTCATGCCCCTCCAAAGTATCTCCAGAACACTGGTTTGCTTTTCTCTCTCGGTAGTTTTCATTCTGGCACACCTCTTAACTTCACTTATCATGGCCTCAGCTTTGGTATTTTCAAAGTCCACGACATATCCTTGTCTATTCTTCCCTGCTTTGTGGTTTGACATGTCTTGGGTTTTTTAGGGGTTTTTCCCCTTCCCTGTCTGACTTGGAAGCTTGAGGCAGTGTGGTGATGGTTTATTTGTTCTGAATAGCTCTTGGATATTAATTAACACTTTATAAATAATTAGCATAATCAATATTTTAATTACTGGCATTATTAAGAATTACACAAGGAATGTTAAGGATCAACAAAGGTGTACTTGTAACCTCATGGAGCATAGACTACCCTGTTTAAATATTGCTGTTTAAGGTATTGCTCTCGAGGAAAGTAGTTTTTACAATCAATTAATGAGGTTTCCAGCCAGTAAAAATGTTTTGCAGTGTGGATGTTTGACCCTTTTCTCTGGAAATGCCTTTAGTTAAGGAATAAACTGCAGATTCAGTAACAGTGATGACATCTCTATATTCCAGTGTCCTCTAGGGAGGACACAGGGGCTTTTCTGCCCCATTTTGTAACGTTCTGTAAAAAAACACAGTGGAGACAAAAGCTGCACCACCCCTCCTCCTGCCTGCGGCCCTGCACCCTTCAGGACCCCTCTCAAACACACGGAACCCCAGGAGCAGAACCTGTGCCTGCAGCACCCCTGGGCTGTGCTCAGTGGGATCAGTCGCTGGCTGTGGGCACATGTGTACAATGTGCTGGAACCACACCAGGGGGGCACTCCCATTTCATGGCCTTTTGTTCCAACTGCAGGTTTGTTACACCCACTTTGTCTTCCAAATCCAGATTCCAGTTTGGTTTTTCCTCATTCCTTTGAGGTATGTACATGTTGCTGGTTTATGGACACCGCATGGTGCAGCATAGGTTACTCCATTAAAACACAAACCTTCTTGTTCCCAGTGAACTGGATTTCACACTTTTTATTCTCTGTTAAAAAAAACCAAACAAACAAATAGACAAATATGACAGACAAGCTTTCTTGATAATGTTCTGTGTTGATCCATTTTCCCTGCCTTCTTTCCTAGGGGAAGCTAAAATCACTCTTTGAGCCATCTCCTGCTCTCTAATATTTAAACCAAAATAATCCCTCTCCTGTAAACACAACCCAGCGTGTTGTTTATTAGAGCAGTGGTTTGGTGTCTGTGTCACCAACTTCCCCCATCACTGTGCTCACAGTTCACGCACTTGGGGTGCTGCGCACATTGAAATTCTGTGGACAAGGGCACAGCAATAAATCCCCAGGGGCTGGAAACGGGATTGCAGATCCCAGAAGACACTTGAAGCACCATGAGCAACCAGGCGCTGTGTAAGGCAGCTTCAGGCCATAAGCTGCTCTCCCCCTTCAGCCCATTAGAACCGTCTTAGAGTGCCCACATGCTATGCAACTTTTCTGTTGGAGAAAGGTGGTTTTCCAGCAGATTGTCGCTTCTGACAATGGGTCCCCACAGCACCTCAAGCTATCCACGTCCTGCTGAGCCCCAGGGTGCAGAGCAGCCAGCCTGACTGACCAGCACCTCACTGCCCAGAGCCACCACCCTCCCTCCTCCCCTCAGATAGGTCCAGCACTGCCTGAGCCGCCTGGGAAGCTGGAGAAGCGTGTGATTGCAAATGACAGCCTCACCTCTTCACCCATGGAGTGAGGGCTGGAGGAGATCTGATCAAGCAGCTGCTCATCAGCCCCAGGCATCCTCTGCCCATCACTCTGGAGGCACAGGCTGCTCTGTGTCAGAAGTCCCCGCAGGGCTCTCCCAGCAAGGCTCCAAAGCCAGAGAGGATTTTCAAAACAGCTGGTTTTGTCTGGTGTGCAGATAAATTGTGCAGCTGTGTTACATACCTGCATGGCTGGTAGGAGTGGAACATACTTTAGGAGTTTATACAGGCATTTCCTGGGCTGGGACATCATACTCCTTTCACCTTTTCTTGATCTGAAAGCAAGGTGGGGCAGAGCCAGAGCAAAGCCCAAAGCCTGTGCAGAGGACATCAGGAGTGCCTGAGCTATGTACGAGCTGTCTGCACTGAGCTGAGCACAGCTCAAAGCACACCTCCCGCCACCCCAGTGATCACTGCTGGCACCCAAATGAAGGATTTCTCCCCAAAGAATCTTCTCCACAGTTTGCTGAGTATCTCCATATTCTGATCTACAGGAGCACATGGCTGGAGCAGGTGTGAAGAATGCCAAACAATACATCCTACAGTCTCCTCTGCAAAGTTAAGGGCACAAATGCACTACGGTGGAGCTTGGCTGGTGTAGGAAGCTTCACAGGTCCCTAAGTATACTTGAGAAACACTACAAACAGAAACAGAATTTTAATTTTAAAAGCTGATCAGTAAGAGCAGCTCTTAGCACACCTGGCCAGCATCTTGTGGCAAGACCAGCCAAATACTAAAGGCAGCTCTGCATAAACAAATGTAGAACATGGTCAGATTTTGGCACAGCGGGTCAGAGAAGGAATGAGCTCCTAAGAAAGACAGGGGTGCTCTTTACACCTCAAGGCAAGACCACACCTCTTGGCATTCTCACAGAGTGCCTTTGGGACAGCTGTAACCATGTCCATAAGCATCTGCTCAAGGGCTTTTCACATCTATCTCGGCACTCCTGTAATCACTGTCTGTACACAAATCCCGACTTCATCTCCCTCCTCGGTCAGCTGGCAGCATCCCATATGCATCTAGGGAGTGTCAGAGAGGCTGCTGCTCTTCACACACCGTGGGTGACACACTGTACAGATTCAAAGCTCCCACAAACATTAAACAAAGGCTTGCTCCAAGGATATGGCAGCCTTCCCACATGCCCGGCTGAGCAAACGGAAACATTTCCCAGAAGCCATGCCATAAAGGCTGTCCTTGGTGTTCTGTGGGCTCAGGGCCATGTGCCAAGATGTGCTGAGCAGCTCAAGTAATAGCCCTTTCACCTGCTCCCCTGACTCGGGGGACTACCCAGTCCACCTACGCAGGACCAGATATGCAAAGGGATAGTTAAACCCAGGGATAATTAAACTCCTTGAAAGCCAAGGAAAGGCACCCTAATCCTGGCAGGCTGAAAAGTACTTTTCAACATCTTGTGACATGGGAGCTTTCAGAGCAGTGATGGAGCTCATCCAGATTCCCATCCTGGGCTGGAGCTGGCATGCATCACCCCAGAGCAATGGCTTCATTAACATCAGTGCCAGTGCCCTGCTCTCCAGCACAGGATCCCTGCAAGTACAGACAGTCCTCTGGAGACAGCTCCTACCACCACTGAAAGCCTGCCTGAAATCCTTCAGAAGGAACTTATCACAGGAGAGGTGGTGAAAACAGCAGCAGCTTTGTTTCTGTTTTGCTTTCAAAGGGTAAGCACCTTTTTCTCTCTCTATCCTACTGCTGGAGCACAGTTTGTACATCTCATCATTCAGACGTCTGACAAATTATTTCACAGTGTTCTTTATCCATAGCTGTGACAAGCAAATTACACTGAATTAGGCTCATCTACCTTGGTCTCCAGGGACACTAGATACTAAATTGTCTCAGAAATGGCAGCCTGAAGCACTGGCACCACTCAGCCAGAAGGAAGATGCTGGAATAGCTGCCCTTCCCAACAAAAAAAGGCTGCTCTATTCAGGGGAGGAACTAAAACAGGGTATAGGGAACACCAGATTATTCATTCCTTCTGCAGAAATGAGGCTCATTTTAACCAAGGCAACAATATTTACTCCAAATGGCAGGTCTGCAACTTCACCTCTGGCTCCAAGAAATAATCCATGTCTTTCATTCCTGATACACAGTAAGTCCCATTGATGCCTTAGGTTTTAACTTATATTTTTCAAATTCTGTACTGCTTAGTAGTGTAACTCTGAAGTTTCTTGTAGCCTGTTAACTACTGCTCTCTCATGGTAGGTAGACACAACAAAGCCTCTTCCGAGCTTCCTCTCCAAGGACATCCAGATTGTCCTAGGCCCAAAATGTGTAAACTAAGAGGAGGGCAAACTTGGGGTAGTTACATCATTAACTGAAGTTTTAACTGGAGAATTAATCCTGATACACAAATAAACCAAACTTATAAAAGGGTGAAGAACTCATGACTCAGGGTCCATCTCGGGTGTAGCCTTTTGACTGCCCAGGGTGTACCTTTGAAAGCCCTTCAAATAAATACCTACCATTATTCTCACACAGTCCACAGCAGCAGCAGCAGCGGCAGTGCCGGCGATACGAAGCCGCGCACACGCGAACGCCTCACAGGCGCGGCCGTGTAGCTGCACGAACGCCCGGAAAGCACGGAGCAGTCACGCGGAGCTCCAGAGAAGCAAGCACAGCGCCAAGCGGCGGTGCAAAGGGGGCCAAAGGTGGAGCAGACGGCAGTGGCGAAGTGCAGCAGCACAGCCAGACCAGACCCGCATGGCCCCACACGAGATCCCGAGGAGTCCAGACCCCGCGACAGGAACGCGCTGGCGGCCCCGGCCCTGGCTGTCCCAGCTGCAGCAGCTCCAATGCAAGAGCGAGCAAAGTTGAAAGTGAAAGCAAGAACAAAGGAACTCGGAAAAAGGAAAAGGTTATCACGGCTAGGGTTTTTGGAACTGTAAAGTGGTATAATGTAAAGAAAAATTACGGTTTCTTGTTGAAAAACGATACTGGAGAAAGTATTTTTGTCCATAAATCTGCTATTGTGAAAAAGAACCCCAAAAGTGATGTTCCAAGTTTAGAAGAAGGAGAAAGAGTAGAATTTAAAATTGTGCAGGGAAGAAAAGGCCCTCAAGCAGCATTTATTACAGGCTCTGGGGGTGTCCCTGCGCAGGGTAGTAGATATGCTGGACAATATCCCCATAATCCCTATCCTTTCCCCTATCCCACCTTCCCCTTTTATCCCATGCCCCTTTATCCCCCATATATACCCAGCCCAAATTTCCCTTTCTGGTTCCCCTCACAAAACCAGGCTTTTCCATTTGCCATGAACCCCTTTGCAATGCTGATGGGGGGGATGAAAAGGATGGAGGGAAGAAATTAACTGTCATTTTCTAAGATTCCAACAGGTACAGAAAGGAAAAAAACCCTCTCCGACTCAGTTTCCATCTGAAGTGTGCTCAAGTCCTGTCTCCCTTCTGATGCTCCCAAGAAAATCTGTTTGGACATTTGGGGACTCAAGATAGTGACTTCCTTTCCTTTGAAATCGTTCTGTTGTTTATCCAACCGTTTCCAATATTCTTTATTTAAGAAGAAAGGGTGAATTGTGGAGGTGCCTGTCCCCACGCCACGTGTGCCCCATACCTGTTCCTGATTGGTTGGTTTGTGTGCCTGGGGCCCAGAAAGAGAGCAGGGTCCCATGACTGGAGTCTGCCTGGGAACTCCGGCCATGCAGCTGGAGGAACAAATCATCTCTGAACATCTAAAGAAATATCGCTTCATCTTTCCTTCCAAGTTCATCGCCGTCTTATACTTGTTGTAACGACTCCCCATTACAACAATTCTCTTATTCTTGTCTAGTCTCTGTTTCAGGTGCCCACCTCAGGCATCACTATGAGCTTCTGCAGGCTCCATCACCCCACTTGGTTGCAACCAAACTGCCTAACCATGCCCATAAAATCATCCGCAGCCACCACACATGAAAAGCAGAGATCACGGTTTGCCTCTCAGTGAAGCCAGAAGAGTTTGCCCAGCAGTGGCTTCAGAATGAAGGAATCATAGAATATTCTGAGTTGGAAGAGACTCACAAAGATCATCAAAAGTGCAGCTTCTGGCCCTGTACAGGACAACCTCAAAAATCACACCACAAGACTGAGAGCATTACCTAAGTGCTTGAACTCTGGCTGGCATGGTCATTTCCCTGGGGAGCCTGGTCCACTGTGCAGCCACTGGGTGAAGAACCTTTTCCTAATACCCAGCCTAAACCTCCCCTGAAAAAAAAAAGCTAGAAGAAAACCTGAACAGTAGCCTAGCCCTCCGCTGGGCTTTGCTTGGGCACTGCCATGGGCAACTCAGTGGGTGCACTGAGTATTTTCCTATTTACATACACACACACACAGGAAAGAATGGGACAGAACCAGTCTTCTGGGTCATCCCTCTAGGAAGGTGGGACTACTCCTCCTACCACTAATGCTGAAACCCTCATCAAAAGGGATCAGTGCAAAAGTTATTTATTTCTTCTTAAAGCAGCTGGGTCTTTATTTGGTATGATAAATGCAGAGCTGCCACTGGTCAGGCTTGCTGGGAGTGCCAAGGTTAGGGTGCAATTTATCCTCACGATTAAGTTAAGCTTGTAGCCCATTTCCAGCATAAGCCTACTCTGGCAAAACAATTTGTCCTTTAATCACAGCAACAAAGACTCCCAGACTCCAGCTCTTTTAAATGAACTTTGATGGGTCCACATAATTGTTGGTGAATAAGGAAAAGCTTTGAAGTTCTTGAATCCAAAAATAACAAAAGCTGAGCCAGGCAAGGAAAGAGGCATGGCTCACTCACTGGCTGCTGCTGCCATCTCCTCAAAGGAATTTGCAACTCTTCCATTAAACGCTTCTCAAAGGTGCTTTCTTCTTCCTCCCCTCTCTGTAACCCTCATGTAGAAGCCCCATCAAGAGCATAACAGGATTAATGTTATTTTATACAGTTCAGGAATTTAATTTAGAGCCTTGCCCTCAGTATTCCTAAAGCCAGTATTAAAAAGCTTATTTGATGCAGAAGATCCCTTATAATTACCATGACTGTGATGCAATTGACCTTATCTGCAATGCAGAATCATACCCTGTCCTGAAGGTACCAGAGATTATAGCAAGCATTAAAAAACTTTTTCTTTCCGAAGTCCTAGAGAAAGAAATCTCAAGTACTTCCCAACAAATGACCAGCTGACTGAGATGTCAGTACAAGTCAAATATTATGACGTCCCTGTAGGATCTGTTTGTTGGTTTAACCTGCAATGCATCTACTAAAAATGAGAATACGAGTGAATGAGAGTAGCAGGCTATTCAAAACTGAATGCAGAATATAATTTATTTTATTGTAATTAGTTGATATGCTGCATCTTAATGTCAAAATATATTCTTAATAAGAAAATTAAATTCAAGCATAAACTAATGGCAAGAGCACCTTTTGTGAACTTGATGCATTTCCTTTTGCAAAAATGAAATTAAAGCAAGGCTGCTACTTTTCAGCTGGAGACATCACAATATAGTGGTAACAAAGTCTGCTTTCACATGAATAATATCTATTATGCATTAATATGAATATGCATCAATAAGAAACAAAAATCTGAGCCAAGAGCAATTTAGAAAAAAAATAAAAAGCAAAGTTACTCTTGGCACCATGTGAGTACCTGGAAACACTGTGGAGATACTGAACAGGCAAGCTTAAAGCCTATATATAAGGATAAAAACTACAAATGCTTTCACTTGAAAAGCAAACCATGAAGTTTAAGGCACTCCCACCTGTATACTCATTTGTACCAGAAACCAAGGAAAGACAGATTTTGACACCTCCTATGTCAAAATAAAAAGAGCATCATACAGTATCATAAAAGCAGCACAAATTCTGCATTCAAGAGTTTCTTCTTCAGTTTCAAGTCCCCTGAATACTTGAACCTGTACTCCATCCACTCAGGTAGTTTTATCTTCACCTCAAACATGGTTTGCCTCTCAGGCTGGCTAACACTTGGGTTTTTGTTTTGTCCCCCATCGGCACCTCAGTGCATTTCGATGAACCACACAAGTTGATATTCACACTACATGAAGCACTTGCAGAAAAAAATCCTGCATGTGTTGCATATATTTATGTCCAAATCATGGTGTGCTACTACCTACCAAAATAAGAATGAGCTAGAGAAACCTCACAAGAACTATCCTGACAGGAATACTTCTGGATTTTGTAGATGAAAAGGAGCTGTCTGATCTCAAGACTGTTACTAGTAATAAACCCATGTTTAAAGTATCTCCAGCTGATCAGCTACACGTACAGAACAAGAGCAATGACATTTTTTCTGCTGTTTAAAAGAAAAATTATCCTTCTCACCAGTTGACAGAAGCCTGCCTTGCAAGAAAAATTCTCGTTGGATGCTGTTTCTCAGGACACAACCTGATATAGATGTATGGATGGGGGAGCAGAGTGTTTTCACTGATGAAAAGGAATACAGGCAAAGGTCATATGCAGATTTATGAAAAATAAATTTATTACATAACACCTTGTTTTAACAATGTTTGATTTTTTTTACTCAGAATACTTGTGTCATTCATGTAAAATAGTTTGATACAGTACATTGTATGTAAGTTTTTCCTCATAAATTCTAAGGCTCTCCTAACACCTTGTTCCTCTGCAGTAGGAATGGCACCCCTAAACAACGTGCGAACATTAAAAAAAAAAAATTAACTGAACAAAATTTAAAATCCACTACACCAAGCTGGTTCTCAAAAATCATGACAAAATATCTGAATGGATGCCGCATCTTTTTAGGAAATATCATTCATGCTTTTTTAATCCCAAAGCATGCTCACAAATCATTAACACCAACAGGAAAAAAATAAAACACTGTCTATGACAATCATTTTAGTTTGTTTGCTGAACCAAACATGTTTATATCAATGACAACATACTTATTTTACTATCAAATAGCAGCTTTAATACCAGTCAAGTCATAGATTTCAAAACAAAACCAAAAACTTACGTTGGAAATAAATCTTTGGGACGTTTGTAACTGCTGGGAAAAAATGCAAACACTTTCATGTTCTTAAAAAAATCTCATCGTAGCAATCGTGTCAGTCATGAAACATTGATCTAGGTGGAAAATGAATCAACCCACGAAAGTCACTAAAAATAAACGTCTATCAAAAGTGTCTGAGAGTTACTGTTAGTTTGCTTTTTTGCCATGGTAACATATACTGTATGTTTCAAGTACCAGTTCAAAGATGTCGTGTACTATTGGTCAGATAAAGTTGTTACATCAAGAGAATTCACCACATACGACAACAAAAATGCTTGCCCCTAGCACATTTCACAGCTTCAACTGCTACAGACTGTCACTGAAAAAAATGCATCGGTCAGTCTGAACCATGTCAAGTAAACTACAGAAGTAGCATATCCACAACACAAACTGTGCTAGCACTTTCTTTTCAAGTCTAACCCCAAAACCAGGTACAACGTGGGAGCCCCCACTCGGCCCTGTGGCAGGGGGTGGGTCGTGGCGGTCGGACAGGTGGGAGGTGTGGTTGTACAGTACATTCTCTGGCCCAAGCCGGGCTCCTGGCACGCAGCCGCGCGGCCGGTCCTGCAGCATTAGCGACAGCGCATCGACGGCACCGGGTGCAGCTCAGTACCGGTGGGTCTGGTGCGAGTACTGCGGCGGCTGCTGGGAGGTAGCTGAGTATCCCATGCTGCTCTGTGGCTGCGATGTGCTTGGTCCGGGGTTGGGGTAGGCAGCATGGGGGTTGGAACGCTGCAGGGGGGAAAGCACAGACACACAACCCTTCGTAACACGGACATCGCAAGACAATTTCACCCACTGACTCGTTCCTTCACGAGGCACCCAGCACAGAGTCTCAAAGCAGCTGCACTTCCAGGCTGCGTTTCACTTGCTCTGATTACAGCAGGTAACTGGCATCAGGAATACCAGACCAGACAGAGACAGTTGCCAGCCTTCTGTTACCCACCCTAAAGGCCTCCTGTGACTCTTTGACTGTGACCCATCACAGTCAAATCTCCAGCCAACCCTCCAGATGGCTACAGTGCACCTGCACATGACACTGGGCTACCACAACTCATGGCAGTGGTTTTCTCCACTTGCTCCCTTCTCCTACCAAGAAGGTAGGTTGGGGTGGAGGTCCAGATGAGGCATCTTACTGAGCCACTCTGCCTTATTCTGGAGATTTTCACACATAGAGGATATACTTGCCACCCCTTTGTGTGACCTAGAAGTACAGGCTGAGAGCACTGTGGCTGGGCTAAGGTGTCATCTATCAGCAGCCTTAAATACTTGAAGGAGAGTTTAAAGACAACAGCAACACGTTCCTCAGTGGAACCAGATATTTCAGGGCAAAATGTCCTTAAATTGTGGCTTGGGAGGTTCAGGTGGGACACTGGAGAAAGGACCACTAAGGGACCAGCACAGCACTGGAAGAATCTGTCCATAGAGTCTGTGAGGTCTCTATCTAAGAAGGTTTTTAAGACTCAGCTGAACAAAGCCATGCTAACCTGATTGAGTCAGAACTAGCAACAGCCCTGTTCTAAGTGGGAGACTGAGCTAGGTGGTTTCGAGAGAGCCCTTTCAACTAGCACTCCCACAGTTATTTAATGAGCGGAGCATTCATCATTGCAAGAAGCTCTCAGCAAACCAGCAACTGCCTACTTCAATCGTAACCTGGAAGTTATTATTTACTGATCATTTGTTATAAAGAAAAGGAAAGAACTGCCTATGAGATTTGCAATCTAAGTATCTGACCACTTACTAGCATTTAATATCATTAAACTAACACAGTTTCAGTACATTACCGTGCTGGTTTACATTCATGTTAAGGTTTACATGCCCTCACAAACTTTGCAATATTTAGAAACTGTGTAGCTTCTGAATTCTTGACATCACAGGACAGATTATGTTTTTTAGGAAAAGCTACTTCTAGAAAAGTTCTGAAAACTTCTCTAAAGTGACTATTCCAGGACTAGGGTATTGCTACTGAGACCTGAATAGGAAAAATTGTGGTGAACCAACACCCTGAGAAAGTAAAATATTAAGTCACAACATAAAAACAAAAAACCCCATTTTTTTTCTTGCTGTACAGCATTTAGAACAGAAGCTATACCCAGGATGCTGAGATGATGGCAGAAATAAAAAAGGCATGCTCTACTTGTTATCACACTCCTAAGACTGAGCTAACACCTCTAGAGAAAAGGGGCAGAAATGGCTGGACCAGCACTTAATGTCAGTGGGAACAAACCAGCACTGCTGAATGGCACCATTAGCACAGTGACTGAACTTCGTGACATTTGCCTTCAGCCCTCAGAGAAGGACTAAGTCACTCATCAACAGAAGGGTCACAGCTCTGCGTCACCCTTCTCCATGTTACAAATACAGCATGTACTTCAGAGGGCAAAAATCTTGAATGTTGGTTTTGCTCTTGTGTGGCTCCTGTATGTAGGAAACCATCACAAGTTTAACCACTTAAAACTGACTGTTCATTTCAGTTGTAAAACACTCCCTGCATCCTGACATCTAAAACAGATCTTATTTTAAGACAGAGGCAATGCAAAATTGGTTTCTTTCATGACACCCAGAGCAACAAATGGCTTTTGTTTAAGAATAAAAGTAAATATCCAATCCTTTCTAAATACCATTAAGCACCCAGAGGGTTATCACAAGCAAAAGCTCAGAGCAGTGGAATTGCTCCAGCCTGTTTAATCACACTGCCTTTGGGAGTGTCACATTGCAGATTTAAACAAGGAGGCAAGGAAGTCTGTGCGCCATGCATCTACTATTTTTATGCATGGCAGAAAAGGATACAAGGTCAATGTGCCCTGAAGAGAATAATTTGACTTCTGAGTGAATGTAGAAACTGTCTTAGTGTGCCTTGCCCAGGAGATGGCAATCCTTCTTCACAAGCTTTATATGGGGAACTTGAGCAAATCGAATGAAGAACAAAGGAACAGGTGTTTGATTAAAACAGAAGGCTGTATTGTAATGTTTGTTTGCCTTCTCCTCAAACTGCTGGATCAGAGGCAAAAAATGTCAGGAATTTTTTTCAGGGAGACCTGAAACCATCAGTAGGAAACTCTTAACTGCATTTGTTCTAGTGCTACCAAGTTCAGGTCTCCTCTCTTTGATTACCATGTTTTCCAGACACCTTAATAAGAAAAAATCTACTGACTGCCTCTTTGCAAGGTAGGACGAAGAAGGTATTTTTTTCTTTGAAAACCAGGTATTTCCCCTCCTGGAGAGATAGCAAAAAGATTGGTCAAAAGTAGTCAAGTTACCAGTAAGAGCTCCCGAGACAGAAACGCAGCAGTTATCATTATCTTAAGGGAAAAGTATTCTAAAATAATGTTTGTCAACAAGGGCTGCCCCCAGCTGTAATCCCAGGATGGATATCTGAGAATACAAAAATTTTGATGAGCACGAGCTGAAAACAAACCAATGCCAACTCCAGCCGAGCAATTTGAGTCCTCTGATTCGTCAGCCAGCAAACCTCAGCTCTGGCTCACAGAACTAGGAGCTGAAGTTTGTTCCAAATGCTACGATGCAGCAGCAAAATGAGGCAAAGGACATGTAAATAGGGCATGTAAATGGGGCTCCCTGACACAAAGTCTGCAACAACCTCCTTAGGTGTGACGCCACCAGAGGGCAAGATTAAAAAAGTTACAGCTGCATTTGCCTTCTGCTGTGTGTGTGTGTTTTTAAGAAGTGGTAGAAAGAGCCAATTAAAAGGCCAAAACAGCAATCGACTGCAGCTTGCCAAATTGAAAGGGATGAAACTTCTTTAAGAGGGCTTGTGATGGATAATCCTACTAAAAGAAAGATTACATTTATACTCAGAGGCACCCCACCCTGCAGAACTGTAGTTAAGGCTCACCACTGCCTCAAAGCTCTAAAAATGTATCTTTTTCAAGCAGAACGACTTGCAAACTGATGTGTTATTGATGTCCTGGGATAAACTGAACAAAGGCACTTGGGGACTATATGAAGGGGCTCACCATAAAGCTCCTGATCTTATTTTACATTTTCATGGTACTTTCAAGTTTTGGCCAATGCTGAGAGTACACAGATTTAGCTAAGGATGAATGTAATGCCCCCAGGCAGCTTCTGAGGCTATCTGGTAGTCTCAGGAACAAATTCTGAAAGGCAAGATTTCAAAGCCCACTGATGGTTCATGGAGAAGCCATATCAAACTGAAAGGCAAGTTGACAGCAGCAGCTTTACTAGCTCAGTTTCTTAACTCTCCCTATGTTTTGCTACATAAGCTCACCTAAGTGGGTTTCCATTATCAGGGTCTCACATTTAGATATTAATCTTTAAATTAACTGAAAACATTGCCAGTAGTTTCCAGCTTCCCCATCTTTTGATTTCATCCAAGACTGTCTGCCAACTGGCTGCCTGTACTGTGCATTTCATGTGAATCAGTATGCAATAGTTCCTGCAGGCTAACATTTCCAGCAGCATGCCTCCTCTTGAAATCTTCTATTCCCTAGGCTTCTAAAAATCTGCTATTCTCTAACTGCTCCTGTGAATCATTTAAAGCCTTCCCTGCTCCTCTTCTGTAATTTCTTAGCTTGCATTAACTAAAGCTTCTGTCTTTAACTCTCTTCTCCCCAGTCTCCAGGAGTAGCCTCATCCAAACCCAAAAAACTCAGGTATCATTCCCTGGGATGACTAAAATATTCTTATACTCCAGGCTCTGATTATTTAAGGTCTGATGACAAGCGCAAATGTAGGAAGGCCAAAACACATTTTTCATGTTTTTCTCAAGTTTTTTACCCAACATGCTTCCTCATCTTCCTCACTCATTGACTGCCACCACCTCACCTGTCTTCAGATCTGTAATATTTGGCTTACTCAACCTTGAATCTCCCTTGTTCTTCAAAAGAAAGATTATGACAGCATCATGCCAAGTCTTTATTTGTCATCCAAAATACTGTTTCCACATCCATTTACCCAACTAAAACACTTGTTCAGATTCTTATTTCACAGTTTTTTACTGCAATATCCTCTGTCTCCTACCATTACAGGCTCGTTCAAGCAAGAAATGGCATTTTTCGGTGATACAGAGCACAGCATAACAGGCTCCTGGTCCATAACCATTAGCGTTCCCTAATATGAAGGTAATAATTAATAACTCTAATAATGTCACATCTTAATTTCCTTACTGCTAACCTAAAGAGCATCAGGATATCAACAAACCATCAACTAAATGAATCTGAAAAAAAATTTGACAGATGCCAAAAAGTAATTGTTAATACAGTGACATTCACAAAATTACTTTTTTAGTTTGAAGAAACAATGCTCTAAACATGAAAAACAAATACACAATATGTGAATAAAACAAAATACCTGATAGTCTGAGGTCATAATAAGTCCACCTGAGGTAGTGGTAGGAGGAACAACTCTCACTTTTTTCAGTGGGGGTCCCTGTGTGTGACTGTTGTCTTGGTTCCCTGGATGACCAGTTCCATTAGTATGGTTATTGCCCTGCTGCTGCTGCTGGTTCTTCTCAATTGTTTAAACACAAAGAAAAATTTCAACTCAAAAGCAGTACATGATATAACATGAAATCAGGAAATAGTGTAAAAGCCAGTGAAACATGATGATACTGTTCTTCTAGTACTTACTTTGTCTCCTTTATCATCTGGTTCTTCTTCTGTTAAAAATTCTCGTTTTGGGTAAGGGATTTGACAACCTGCAAAAACACTGTCCCCCAAAAAAGTCTATTTATCACCATATTAGAACAGAAGGGTTAGACCTGTAAGATTCACACTTCACTCATGCTAGTTTCAAGTTGCCTGAGCCATCACTTAATGCCTGTAACTAAGGGAGAAGTTTTCCCTGACTATCACCATCTTCTAAGCTTAGTAAAAACATATTCACATTTAACTTTAACGTTCAGTTGACTTTTATACACTAACTGAAGCTTATAAAAAAGCAATTTTTTGTTGGTTAGAAAAGTACATCACCTGCTAGGTATCTGCAAGGGCACAAAGAGCTATTTCACTACAGCTATTGCATAATTCACAATCTCAGGATTAACAAGAAGTATTCCTGGAAACTTCACTGACTATTTATAAAACCACCTGGAAAAAATGTTTAAAAGTAACTAGAAATTTCACCTGTCAATTAGTATCTCACAGTCTACATGGATTTGCTACTGCTAGTGAAAGCTAATATTTACCTGCCCTTCATCAGTAGAACGTATTTATAATAAAGTCTCTGTATACCTGTTAGCAATACTCATTGTGTATTCACATTAAAACATCAACCTAAATTTGAGAAAAAAGCCAAACACCATCCTAAAAGCAGTTTCTGCAACAGCCAATCATTCATATGACTTTAAATCACAGAGACAGGTCAGGCGATACTATAAATAATTCAGTGGGTTTTAGTGAAATAATTTCATTTTTAATTAATTCCTTATAAGTATACATATTTTATAAATTCTTCCCTACATAAGGGTAGAGAATCACACACAGGATGTACTAATAGCTTTCCTAAAAGGGTGTACAGTCATGCTTTCTGGTTAGTCTTTTGGAAGAGGGGCTTAATTTTTAATGAAATCATTCATTGTCCATACATTTTCTCCCTTTTGTAAATTTGCCTGTGCAAAAAAGAGGAGTGTCTACAGAAAATGGATTTAAGTTGTTATGGATGACAGCACAGAGACACAGAGTTGACTTTCCCCACCCACTGAATTTACAACAAAGGCTAAGACAAAAATGTAAACTAATTAGAGACTGTCATCTGGCATTCTGGAGCACAGAAGCGGACCTGCGGGCACTTAGCAGTTGTCTACCAAGATCTGTAGCATGCATAATCAACCTGTCAGTGAGTAACAAGATTAGTGCTGCAACTAATAGGATCAAAGTTCCATAAAGCAAGAGATTAATAAAAATACTACTTAATTTTAAAAACCACAAATGGCATTTTAGTGGCTATAGCTTTCTTTGGTTGTTAGACACTATTTAGCTCAATATTCACAAATGTACTTAGGGCAGAGAGAAAGCACAATTCTAAAATGTCTCTGAATGTGCTGATAGGTTAATAAGCTGACCACTTACTCGGATGTGGGAAGAGGATCTTCCAAGAAGTAAGGATCCTGCATAGCCTGTTCTGAGGTAATTCTCTTTATCGGATCCATAGTGAGCAATTTCTGAAGCTGAAAAAAAAGAATAAAAAAAGAAGATAAAAACCTTTACATTACCACATTAGCAAAACCATTTATAGAAACTTCACTGTATTCCTGAAAGACAAGATGATACAAATGTATCTGAACTCAAAATCCTAACCATAAATGGCATAACCACACTATTTTCTCCTGTTAAAATAGCAACTTCATTTCCTATAAAAGAACACCTAGTTTCACTCGCAAAGCTCAGGACACTCAGTTCCAGTCACAAGTGTTGTATCAAAAACATTCAAAAAGTTTCCACAATGTACTGGCAACTTTAATGATGAAATAATTTGGGCTGGAAGGGCCTTTTCAAGGTCATTTAGCCCAACCGCCAACCATGGGCAGGAACACCTTTAACTAGATCAGCCTACTCAGAGCCCTGTCCAGCCTGACCTTGAACACTTCCAATGAGGGGGCATCCAGAACTTTGTGTAACCTGTTCCAGTGCCACACCACCCTCTGAACAAAGTATTTCTTCCTAATATCCAATTTAAATCCACCTTCTTTCATTAATAAAGCCATTATCTCATGTTCTAACAAAAATTGTTCCTCTCCAGCTTTCTTGGAGACCCATTCCAAGTACTGAAAGGTGCTCTAAGGTCTCCTGGGAGCCTTCTCCAGGCTGAACAAACCCTGCTCTCTCAGCCTGTCTTCAGAGGAGAGGTGCCCCAGACCTCTAAGCAACTTTATGGCCCTCCTCTGGACACAGCACCCCAGGTGGGGTCTTGTGAACTAGGAACAGCAGATCATAATGACTTTATTTAGCTCTAGTGCTGAGCTGCAGTGATCCATTCTTAACACTACGTGTTTCTTGTTCAAAAAGTCTGGTGTGCACACATATACTTCTCTCCAGCAGCTGTGTGGAATGCAGCTGAGCTGGACAAGCAACATGAGATAACCTTCAGATACTACACAGAAAAATAGTGAGTTTTCATGTTTCACCAATACAACACAGTGCCCAAGGCAAAACTACACCATGACATACTGTCAAAGACAATGGTCTTCAAAAGAAATGCTTCACTTTCAGCCTGTAGTGGGTTTTTTTTAATTGTGGATCTAACAAGAAACTACACATGTAAATAATATTAATTTAAATTTCTTTTTAGAGGATTTACATTTTTACAGGCGATTTACATTCACCTTTTTAAAAAGGTCCAATATCATGATCTAAGTCTCAACTGGTCATCTCCTTTCACTAGCTATTAAGTGAGCATTCATAAGCACAGTGCAAATCTTCACACTTCAAAAGCTGAAGTTAAGAAAGTACATTTCCCTCTCAGCCTTCCATTTTGACAGCATGGTTAAGAATGTGACAACTATGAATTACCACCACCAATCCAGTTTTGTTTTTGACACCATCCACAAGGACTCACAGTAAGTTTTTCAGCTCTCTGAGTCCACATGAAGCTTTTACAGAATAGCATGCTGAACAAGCCAATTTTTACTCTCTAAAAGCAATGCCAAGAGCCAGAAAAGGCAAAACATGACAAAGAATTGCCAACACACTGAAAAACACAAATAAAAAGCACTGCAAGATTCTAGCATCATTTCTTGTGACTGGATTCTAGAGCTGTCCATCACATGCTGACAAGACTTGGTCATGATCAACCAAACAAAAAAGAAATCACAAATGATTGTGCAACCATTATCCACCCAGGGGATCAAAACTTTGGTTCTGCCCCCTTGTACAGATGCCACACAAAAGTGAACCTTCCTCTGATTATTACAAATATTTTCTATTTTAAAACCTGCTTGATGTAAACAACGCCTGGCTAAATGACACAATAAAAATGCAGTAAACTTCAAATATCATCAATGAATGGGACAATCCCTACAGTTCATATGGACCAAACTAACCACACGGAAGATCAAGAATCACTAAATTAATCAGAAACAGCAGCAGTTTTCCATTCTTTAGGGCATAAGTAAGTAGGAAAAAAATCAAGAATGTGGAAGTGGAAAAATAGTAAGCTGCAAAAGCAGGAAGGAGCCAAAGTTTTCTTAAGCTAACACATCAGTTCTGCATGTGAAAAGGGACCATGGATGTCTGTAAAGAGGAGAAAAAAACCTGGTTCATTCAGGTTGGGAAATCAAAACATTTTATTGCTGTCACTGACAACAATCTTTGCATATATTTTAAAACAGCAGATTATAAACAGGTTTTTAATCTGTTCTGATGCAGAGAGTAAGAAGAAAAGATACTTGTATCTTAATAGTTGTGAAAGGGTAAGATCTTGGAACATCTCCGGAAGAACTGGTACCAAGAAATTCACTGAACTTCTTCAAACTTTGCTGGAGAGGCCCGAGGCATTCATCTGCAGTTGAGCTTAGCCTCAAACAAGAGCAGAAACCTAAGGCACATTCAAATTTTGGCAGCTCCTGAATAGTATTTTAAGACATTATTCTGGAAAGCTGTTTTTTTAAATGGGATCCAGTGAACTGTTCTGACAGACAGCAGTTAGCAGAAAACTGAGAAAATTCTATTACAGCTAATGAACTTCACAGTACTTCTCTCACATCCAGATCTACGGGAGGTATAAAAGAACACAGCTACATCCACACTACTAAATACACCAACTGCCTTTTAGCTTCCTTGACACTGACTGACACCATCCAAATTGCACAAAGCTCCCTCTCTTGCCATCAGCTGTGTTGAGTGAAGGTGGGTGAAGTACCAGTTGAGGAGTGTGTTCAGTCTGGGGTCCACGTTCAAACTCCCCTTCTGATCCTGTTGTTCAGCACTAACAGATATAACCAAGCATGGAAGTGTGTCAGTGGTCTGGTAAAGGACAGCATTCCTTGACTCTGCATTTTAATGTAACCACTGCTTTTTGGTACAAACATGTTGAACGTGCTCACACAGTTACAATCCCCTTGTGCTACAGCAGAGAGAAGAGAAAATGCTGCAGTAAATGTTTTAAACTATTTTAATCTGACTATTTTATGTCTAGTTTTGTTGCTCCATTAAAAACGAATTCTAATCTTGCAAGACAGAGAACACATGAGGAATTTGAGATTGGTTTGGACAGAGTATTCACAGCTTGTATGAGAAGCTGGCTCATTCAGAGAAAGTCTTACTATGGGCCTCCCTCAGAGAGGACTGGTTTCTTTGCTTACATAAACATCTCCAGTTAATTTCATCAACTTTTAACTGCAGAGAGCAGAGACACTTCACAGTAAATGACGCATAACAGTACAACTGCAATCATTATCTGATTCAGCTGGTTGTACTTTTGGGTTTAACCCGAACCTGAAATACATGCTCTATTTTAGACTGGCTGAAGTACAACTTACCTGCTTGGAAACCTCCATTCAAACCTGCTCAAGCAGTATGCCACAAAAAAAAATACTGCATCAGATCTGGTCTGACTGAAGGATAAATTCCAGAATTTATATGGAGGGAAGAGTACCAAATAGAAAAAAGACAGCTGCTTAAAAACCCCTTGTGTCTGATCATCTGGGAAGGTACAGCTTCCGATGACTTGAGCAGAAGTCTCGTGGCCCTCAGACGCCCAGGCATCTCTACCATCTTCCCTTCTTTCCAATTTGTTCTTCTCACCTCCAAGAAGAAAAATCTCCTTTTCCTCCCTCACTCCCATCGACCTCCCAAATAATCTATTTACTTTCTCATTCAAGCCTGAAAACATTTAACCTGAGTATGAAACATCAAGATAAGGAAGATGTCCATTCAGAGAGACTAGACACCCTTAAATTCTTTCTTCTCCATACATAAATACACATACAGGCTTTCTTGTAGCAACTTAAATATTCTTTAAAACACAGATAAAAAGGCTCAGTACAGTAATTTCTGAAACAACAAAAGACAAGCACTTCCAGGGCTGAGCAAGCGCAAAATTTTAACTGGAGTCTTCATAAAAAATGTTACACATTCTAGAGTGAAACTAATTGTTGTAAGGGTTCTACAAAGTATTCATCAGAAACAAAAAAGATTAGTGAACTAGGAATACTATTAAAATTTTCCAAACTACATGTCCAAGTCTTAAGTTAATTTTCTTTCTAAGTCTGTAAGATGTAAACTTATATCATAGCATGGTTTGGGTTGGCAGGTACCTTAATCACCATCTTGTTCCAACACCCCTGCAGTGGGCAGGGACACCTTCCTGGTTGGTCCAAGTCCCATCCAACCTGGTCTTAAAACACTTCCAGGGATAGGGCATCCAGAACTTCTCTGCACAACCTGTCCCAAGTGCCTCACTATCCTCACAGTCAATAACTTCTTCCTAATATACAATCCAACTCTAGCTTCTTTCAGCTTACATCCATTACCCCATGTCCTATCACTGCTTGTCCTTGCAAAAAGTTTCTACAAATGCTCCCTTTACATATTGGAAGTCTGCCCTAAGGTCTCTCCAAAAGCTTAAAAATGAATATACAAAAAAAAAATCAGGCATATAGAAATTTTTTAAAAATAAAAAATAAGCTATTGAAAATATGCAAAGCAGCAAAATGTCAAAGGGTTGCAGCAAAACTGCAAATTTAACTACAGGCTAACATGACCTAAAGACAAAAACTTCAAAATTACTTGATATTGAACCTAATCCAGTGAATGACACTCAGAATCATTTCATCGATGTGAGAAGGCAAAGTGATTCTGCAATTTTCAGATTGCAGAGTATCAGTTACTCCTAACTTTATTAATAAAGTTAGTTACAGTGGACTTGACACCAGCTCAACTCTTCCTTCAAACATCTGTAACTTATACAAGGAATTTGATTTTTTTATGTATGCACGAACTTACCAAGTGGAATGCCTTACTATCTGGTTTAACTTTATGTTTTTCCATATATTTGATAAGGCTGCAGTTGGTATACCTAGAAAAGGAAACAAAAATTATATTTCTAATACGCAAATCATTGATACTGCAAAACTTCCTTAGCAGCCACAAAACATTTTAATAAGAAGAGTTTAGTCTCCCTGCAAATCCAGTAAGAATAACCACAACTACCAGCACCAGAGATTGCTTAAAAATCAGAACTGCAGAAAGGAATGTTTCCTCATATCCTTATAAAAGTACATCATAGCCACACAAAAAGCACACTTTTAACCCACATGCAGACAGTAAACTATCAACTGGATTTAAAGTGCCTGTTAGCAATTTTACTATTACACTGTTTGATTCTGTATATTTCTCATGCCAGTAGAGAAAAATACTAAGCCCATCTGAACACTCTCCTGCAACCTCCAGTTTGCAACAAAAGCATTCATGAATTTACTTTTTTTGACGAGAAACTAAAACAAAACAAAAAAACCCCAAAAAACAAAAAACAAACAAACAAAACAAACAAAAAAGGTTTCTAAATGGTTACAACAGCATGGCAGATGCAAGAAAGGTATGTAACTGTACAGCCCCAAATGCCTCAGCACAGAGGCAACAGAGAGAAATCAGGCAACAGGGTGGCATTTCAAGTGCACTTATTAGCCTGTGGCAATGTGACAGCAAAGCTGAAGGTAATTTTCTTCTTTAGTCTTCAAAAGCTACCCTAGACACCAAACCTGACAATTACACCCACTGTTTGCTGGAAATGGTGTAAGGTTACCAGACTCCTTTTATGCAGCTATTAAAGAATATCACTGCCAGTACCACAGGTTTGGGAACAGCTGTGCTTTGACACACTGTGCTTTGCAAACCTCAGAGCTGCATGGGGTCATACTGGCATCACCTGTTTCACACCTGCTACCTTACCCTTTACAGGCTCTCTGCCTACTCTTCTGAGCCACACCACCTCAACAGGCCAAGTTCAACACTATTAAACAACTTAATTTTTTCATTTTTCACAATCTTAAGTCGTAACAATTTCATAGTCCTTGTTTGGAATTTACATAGAAAATAACCTGAACTACAGAAAATTTAGAGTTGGAAAGAGATATAAAATATGCTTGCTTAAGCAAGCTCAACTGAGACTTACGTGTTTCTCCGGAAATCTTTCATTAAGGTTGAATGTTCAGGCATCTTTTTTATGTCTTCCCAGTCTTTATCTGCAAAGCAGTATTAATAATTTTTTCCCTTTCTTGCTGAGTAAAACAAAGCATTTCCAAGTATATCCACAGCCTTGATTTTCATTCTTTTTTAATTCTGCTTCTCTAACCTTGTAGTTACTTATGTCTTTGTACTCCCTGGCTCCTATTCCTTCATCACGTCCCCACAATAAATCATACCAACACCTGAGAGGCTCCAGCTGTGTGCTGATTAACTCAAGAACTTGAAAAAACAGATGCCAGCTACAGTGCCCACTAAACAATGCTGAAGAAAAACACATAAAGCCTTGTGCTTGAACCCTTCAGGACTGTTATTTAATTTACTTAGACACAGCTGTGATCTCAGGACAGGAGTACACAAGACTCCAGCAAACTCTGTTTCCTTCTAAGGGATTCTCTGTTCTGACAGCACTTTTACTTACAGAAAAATGCCCAGAGGTAATTCTGCAAAGAAAGAAATACTGATAGCCAACAAAAAGTTAAGAAAAAGTAAAGTCTGCGCACTCAAATTAAAGAATAATTCATCTCAATGTAGACCAAGGCTGAAATGGATTTAAAAATAAAAAAAAACCCTCACTCCCAGCACCTAGCCTCAAATGTCTTAAGCTCAAACTCTTGAAAAGGCTCTGTGGGCAAGTAATTTGGTTCACTTCAAATCTTTACTAAGTCTGATCACAACTGCAGAACACTGAGTTTAAAAGCATTAAATAAACAAATAAATAAATCAGAGGTAATTCTTTAATTGTTACTTAGTTAAGCAAAATATTCTCCTCTTTCCTATCCCAGAGACATGTGAAACTGTTTCAGATATGGCAAGTGTCAATTAAAACACAAAAAAAAAATGTGCTGCAATTAAATGGAAAGTATTTCTTGGTAAGAATCAAAGATCTCCAAAGGTCAAATGTAGATCATCAAAAATGATTCATTAAGCCAATCAGAAAACCAAAATAAGACCATGATCTTTTTATGTAAGCTGTATAAAACCAATGTAAAACCCAAAAGAAGTCAGAACAGCATAAAAGGGTAAAATTCTAATTCAAAAGCAGAAGAAGACAGTATTGCTTAAAGAAGCAAAACTAAGGGCACAAATATACAAAGGCAACATTTCCATTAATCTCATATAGTAGTACAGAAGCAATGAAGTACATACACACAAAAAATAGTCAAAGGCAAAAATAAGAGCATATTTAATAACAGAATTCTAGAACCACACAAACATACAGACAAAATTAGTGTGAAAGGAAGAGGCAAGTCCAGAAAAACAAAAAAAGGAAAACATAATTAACAGTGAATGGACAACAGCAGGAACACAAGCAGTGAGGAGAAAGATAAATAAAAAGTAAACATAAGGCCCCTCATACTCTGACTCCTGTGATCATGTGAACACTAGAAGACAAAGTATCAACTAAAGCAAGGCAGCTTGCAGAAAAACAAGGTATGACCAACACTGAGGGGAAAATGCAACAAGTGATATCCACATGGTAATTTGTTTTGGTTCATGCAAGTAGTTCTTTCTTCCAGTTTAGAATAAAGAAATTTTCTCTATACCACCAGCCTTCCACTAGGGGAAAAAAAATTCAATACCCTCTATTACTTCCAAATGCTATGTTTAATTTAGCATGAGTTAAACAAATGCATAATATTTACTAAATGTATATAGTTTTGCTTGGTTTCATAAATCACCAGTCACCTTCCAAATCAATAATCAGTACTGAAGAAATGCTGAAATATTCCCTCTCATTTTTAATCACCCACCATTAAATACAATCTTTTAAAATAATAAAGCATTGGTACATGTATACACAAAGATAACCCTATCATTAATAAAAGGGCAAATATCTAATTTGACCATTAGATTCTACATTTATAACTCATGAAATAAAGACTGTGTTTGAACAGCTTTGTTGCTTTGATCAGCTGCCACCTTCATATGCAAAGAAAGCAATACAGATATCTTTCTTTGAACAGCGGTGATAAAAAATACAGAATGTACCTGCAGGAAATCCCATTACATTGAATATTCTGTCCAGCTGGTCATGGTGATAAGGATTACTAGTTTTGATATCTTCTTGTCGACAATGGAATATTGGCTCTGATGTTAGCAGCTCTGCAAATATACACCCTATGGCCCAAATATCTTTAAAAAAGGAGAACAGAAATGAAAAAAAACCAACAAATGAATCTTTCCAAAAGCATCTGGATGAGGCAGAATGTTAGTGTTTAGCTTATCAGAGATAAGGCCCCCGCACTGAAAACTTCAAATTTCTATTGTAGAAGTGCAGTGCTTGTCAACTTTTTCTTTTAGCTATGGATGGAGCTACCCAATTCAGTAACTACACAGGAGCTGAAAGAGTATCATACAAGTTTTTGTGGGGCTTTTAAGTGTAGCTACCACTTAACAATGTAAAAAAGTAATTTGGTTAAGAAAAAAAAGTGAGGAACACATTGAGGTAACTGTCAATGTACAAAACACAAACAAAGCCAACCAGCATCTTGCCCATTTGCTGCCACCGTCATGACCAAGAAATGTGC
Source organism: Lanius collurio (assembly GCA_020086605.1). Taxonomy (NCBI): domain Eukaryota; kingdom Metazoa; phylum Chordata; class Aves; order Passeriformes; family Laniidae; genus Lanius; species Lanius collurio. The sequence goes on from JACBWW010000006.1 coordinate 12,493,804, forward strand.
AACTGCTGATCAGCCAAGTTTAAGTAGTATTAAATGACCCCAAAAATCCAAACTGAAAAGCAGCAGTATTGGAATAAACCAAATGCTATCTATAACACCTTGAAAGAGAGTAACAAGCAAATTGCTCAAAGACCACATACCTCACAACTTTTTAATAACATTTAATAAAAAAAAAAAAAAATCCCCACAACCTTTCTCTTTTGCCTTCCGATCTTATAATCAGATAGTCTGAATTTTCCCAGTTGTTTTCTCATTTTTTTCTAGTATATGCAAATGCAATTTTTAACTCAAAGTAATGCTACAGTGAGCCTTGAATGAACAAGGTCAATAAACAAGGACAAAAGTAAATAATGTAGACAGCATAACCCCACTACTCAGTGTTTTTACACAGTCGTTTTTTATCTACACTGAAAAAATTATGTACTAAAGGCAATGACTGCCCATGCAGTTTCACACATAGCAATCAGAAGAAATGCCAGTAAAATGAGGGAAGATGCAAATACAAAAATTTAAACAGTTTAAAGGAACGTATAAAAAACGTATCTGATCTATAAAAGAAACACAGTATTAACAGAAAAGTAAATGAGAATACATTTAGGGCATAAACATGAGAACTGCTGACAGAAACACTGATATGATTTTAAAAAAAAACCCACAAAATGAGAAAACAAAAAGATTGAGTTCTGAGGAAGACTTTCAGGTTCAGAAACAACACCACAGAATGCTGACATACAACCTCTCTGTCTGCACAAAGCAAGTGGAGTCGCTGCTGGGGAAGTTATTTCCTCCCAAAATTAGTTGCCAGCCTTTAACACATCTTTTAAACCAGCCAGCAAGAGAAAAACTTCCCAGACCTTTTCCCTTCAGTTTCTCTTCCTTCCATAGCAAAGCTGATCAATCCTATTAAGGTGAATCTCACACAAGTTTACTGCTGGGTTGTTGCCCCTGTTCTACAGCCCACAACAGCTCCAGCCACCTGTCATCTTTGAAAAAGAGAGAGAGAAGCTAAAATGCAGCTTACCTTTACAGCTTAGCTTCAGTGCAGCCACTATATTCTCCATTCTATACATTCCTTATTTCATGTATTTATTACACTAGGTAATAACCTCTGCAATAAAATTAATGCACTGTGCCTCACAGTCATCCTAATATGAATTCTACCAGCAGTTCAAAGATGCTTCCATATTTTTTATTGCCTCTAACAGCATTTATGAAAGTCTTGTGTGAAAGCCACAAACTAAGACTGCATGCAGGGCATCTGGAGCCAAAATCCAGCAATATATTTCATTTCTATATATAGCCTGAGACCACAGTAAACTAAACAATTTGTCAAAGATGTATGTTTCTTCAAGAAACAAGTAATGTACCTTTAACTCAGCTGCTGTCCTCCGAACAATTTATCAAAGCTTTACTATTCGGGTACAGTTACATAAAGAACAAAATAGTGTCCAATTTACTTACCAATAGCTTTGGTATAATGCCTTGCTCCAAGAAGCAACTCTGGAGCTCGATACCAGAAGGTTACAACTACTGGATCCAAGTCTGCTAAAGGCTTCAGAGGTGAATTAAATAATCGGGCAAAGCCCATATCAGCTGCAAAATTCAAAGAGAGATGCTTTAAAATTTGAGGGAAACTAACAATTTTATCTTTTTTTTTTTTTTTGAACAAACTGATTGAGTTTACTTGTTAGCACTATCATCACTCCTAAATAAAATGCAAAGGCGGACTGCAGCAGATATGAACTCTCTGAGCAGATTTCCTTTCTGTAGAAGTTACTGGATGGCATCACCTATGAAGTATATCATTATAAATCATTGCTAACATGAGTCATTTACAACAAAGAATTAACCATTGTTCTGAAGAAGTGCATCAACTCCTCAGGACACTGGTAAATCCTGACTCATTTTACCTGATGTTCTCTGGTAAAATACTCCCAATTATTACAGGATGTTTTTTCATAAAGCAGCAATTTTTAAAGCAAGCAAAATGCAGAGTCTGCAAAGGTTAGAATGATTTATAATACATACGTGCACATGACAAAAGCTCCCTCCTCATGAAGTTAGCTGTAGCAAGAGTTCTTTCACACAAAAAACAGCAACTAAGCCTACAGCATCTGCCTTCCTGCTGATTTTTTATCAAGGTGCATTTCCAGTATCAATATACCAGTACTAAATACCATTCAGGCTATGATTTTAAAATTTTGGTTGTGGGCATTATATCATTAAAAACTGCTTTTTAGAATTGGTAGTATACAACTGCCTAGAAAGTTGTCTGAACTACTAAATATAAGTCATACAGAAAAAAAATGGGAAGAGACTAAAATATGCAGCTTCTCCCCCCAAATTGCTTTTCTGACCCAGCAACCCCCAAATCCCAAGACAGAGTGACCCTATAATGTAGGGATATTCACATGCTGAGAAAGACTTGAATGAAATGAGATGAATAGCCACCCTGAGGGAAAAGGACCTACATGCTATAGCTCACTGAGGGAAAACTGCAAGGTAAATATGGGTCTCTAACTTGACTACACAATCCTTAATTATTTTTTCATACGCATTCCTATTTATGACTGCTTTAATGCATTTAAAAAGAGAAACATTTTACAGTTTTCTACATTAAAATATCAGTTACTCAAAATTGATCAAGTCAGTAATAACTATGAATAATAAGGAAAATTGTTGGCAGAAAATGAATTTATGACCCAAAATGACACAAAAAGCCTATGAAAATTATTTTAAGTTAAATACCAGTTATGTATTTTTTAGAAAAATTAGTTACACTGGAAAAGTGGAAGCCCTTGGTATGTGTGTAACTTCTGCATTCTTTTACTGCTGTGGTAATCTTAAGAAAATAAGAAAAAATATCTACATTTTGATAACACACTTAGAAATCCAAGGTTCCCCTCCCTCTTTCCCCACTGGGAATGGATGGCTCAGAGGACTGGTGGCCCAATACAGAATCTTTCACCTGTCCATTAACAGTGTCTGACTTAATTTAGTTGTTTACTAAGTTATGCTCAAATTAATTCAAAACTATAAATTAAGAAATAAATGGGTGGTCTGTGTGCAATTACTAGCAAGTAGTTGTGTACAGCAAGTATCACCACCACTGTCAAAAGTGAGTCCAGAGGATGACCTACATTCTCTGTTTTGGAAGCAACCCTCCATAATGAGTAAGGTAATGTGAAGACATTTTCCCTTCTGTTGTCCATGCTGTACTTGTTTTCTATGCAGACCTCAATCCCTGCCAACGTCAGAGCTCAGAAAGGCATTAAAAACTTTCAGAGCAGGATCTGCAAAAGCATTCAACCTTGGCCCATCGCTCCTTGGATTCCAAAGGGCAAGGGAAGGCCCAGAGCAGCACTGAAGGCTCCAAGAAAATCCTACCCTGAATCATTATTCTAGTGATTAACTATATAGTTCAGGTAAACAAAACAGTAAGAGAACAGACCAACAATGCAGAAGAATAATCTCATAAAAGAAAGCCAGAGGGAAGTGAAAAAAGATGAACTAGCTTTAAAAAACCCTTCCAAATGGGGCTGCATTACCATAACAAACGTAAGCAGGCTGTACATTAGTAGCCTGCTATTACAACACTGCCATGATAATGCACAGCCTGAGATAGTTTATTATTGTTAGACTACTGTTAATTTTTATTTATGTATTTAGTTTAAAATAATTGAACTTCTACATATTATCCTCTCACTGCAAATAGTAACTCCCACCAGAAAATGTTACAATAGTGTGGAAGTGTTGGGTCCTTTCTCATCTGGTACCCCTCAGGCTAAGCACTTAGCATTAGCTCTCACTAAACATTTTGGATGGATTTCTGTGTTCTCTGGACTTTGAAGATCCCTTGTGTTTACTTCCAAGGGACCTGCCTACTCTTTCAAGAATATTTCGTAGGCTAAATGCCATCTTTGATTCCATTATAAGATTTAAGGTTTGAAGCAATGAGTAGTTCCCTATTTAGATTTTTATAAGCAGCAGCAAGATGTCATGGCATTAGAGGGAAATGGAGGAATTTTAAAATCCCATTTTTCTCCTCCTTTCCTCCTAGCTAGCTGTCATCTTTAACCCCACATCAAAATCCCCCACCCCACACAAACACCCACTTAAGCAAAATATAATGACATTTTCCACATTTTATTGATGAGGCTACAGCATTTCATTGTCAGAACTGGTACATGGGGCTAATATGATGAAGCCAGTCACTCAGAAAGCATTTAGGCAATGTGCCCAGGCACAAACTGGTATTACAGTGACTACTTTAGGTGGTACAACTGCACCTTCAGAACATTCTAACTTAAATGCTACACTGGGACTTATCAAAGATATAAACATACCAATTTTTACTCTTCCTCGCTCAGGACCTTCACCCATAACTAAAATATTAGCAGGTTTCTGTGGAAAAAAAAATAAATATACAATACATATACCACGATAAACCTAAACATTAGTCTCTGAAAAGTTAATTAAGCTTTGTTTTGCCAGTTTTAAACCAATTTCGTTTTGATAAAAATGACAAGTTTCTCTGTCACAGTAATGCTGTGCAAGGACCCAGACACAGGCTCTCCCTGACTGGATCGTCCTCACATTTCTTCTTGGCGTGCCTGTGCTCCAGCACCACATTCTCTACTGACACCCTGGTGTCTGTCCTCAACACATGTGAGCTGGCAGCCACCAAGACGCTGGGATTTCTACCCAAATTGTCCTAGATCCTTTCAGTGAGAGTGGGAAGCAGTCCCATGGCTGCCCACCACCCCCAACACAGGGATGGGAAGCCAGCTCTACAGTTTACCCAGGGTCATTAAGCACATTTACAGACACATTGTACATAAAAAATACACAAGTGAGATACAGATTAAACATTAGCATTATCACTTGATATTGGAGAGAAAACTCATCTAAATTATTCCTGTTTACAAGTGTTTACCAATTAATATAGCTGCAAAACTGGAAAGCACTGCCTTTTTGTTATTTTTCTGTCCTCCCTTTGTTTGTTTTATTATAGAGGCAAGTTAAAGAACTGAGCTAGAGTTCAGCTGGTTAGAAACATGTCAACTCACTTCATAATCCTCTATTTTCTGCTCTCCTGTTTCTCATAATCCATTCTCAGCACCTGTAGTCAGAGGACTTCTCAATTCCTAACACAGGTTATATAATGAAACCTGCAGTGCTTATGTTAAGGGAAAAAAGTAAAGAAACTCACAACTAAAGCTGATAATGTATGCCAGACTTGTTCTCAAATGGAGTGATTTAGATACCCATTCATTCTGTAAGTCCTGGACAAAACAGGGACTCCTATTCAGTTGTGACCTGTAAGATTATAATAAGGCTGAGTTACAGCTCTTGCTTTACTTTTCCAGTTTAAATTGATCTGAAGATAAAACAATTTAGACTACCTAAAAGTTAACACAGTAAATCCTAGTATCTTAGTGTGATTTCCTAAACACATTCTAGGATATTCTCAAGCCTTTCTGGATCTACCAGCCTCTAATGTAAACACATGCAAAGAGGCAGATGACCACAATTCGGTATCAACCTAGAAGTAATTCTTATTGTGTAAAAGAAGGTACAAAAAAAATAGTAATCCAGCAAAAAATTTCCTTGAGAAATTAAATTACTGTTGTTTATGAAAGGCTCCAAAATGGATTTCTGAAACCCTACAATCCAGGGATGAAATATGTAAAAAGAATCTGAGATGTTGCATTTCTGAGAACAGGCTAAGGAAGGAAGATGTTGTCAAAATTTAAGATATACTCCATTGTCTTACCAATAGCAGTAAGAATAGTTCCAACTTATGCTGTATTAGCTCTGCGATACCCAGAAGAAATTGTCCCCCATACAACCACCACCCTTTTCTGGTTTTTTTTGGTTTTGTTTTTTTTTTAATAAAGGCATACGCTCCAGGTAAGTACTGCTTCAACGTTAAGAAATTCAGTATGTGGGCACACAGCTCTCAAAGCATTCCATTTAGATTGCTTCTACAAATAAACAAGCAGCATACATCTTTAAATTCAAAGTCAGTGCTGAACTTTACGGCAATTCAATCTGCCAGGTATAAAAAACAAAATCACTTCACCACAGAAATCTTTCTATTGCTACACGGTGACTCAAAGAACAAATCCACATCTTTTACAAAACCTGCTTCAATATATATGGGGTGTTAATCAGGTACACGCCTAATTATTATGTTTTCAGTAGAGTTACCATTACATTACAAGGGCACTAAAATTTTTCAGATATAAAATACATGGACATAATATACAAAGTACCATTTTCCCCCTGCAAATTCACAGGTTGGTAATATTCTACAAAAATGCCTTTAACATCCTCATATTTTCACCTTAAAGTATTTTACTGTTTGGATGTTGGTAAGGACAAGAAGGCCTATTCACAAAGACTGCTTTACACCAGATGACTAATCAGCACAGCACTGGGTAACAATTCCTGCATCAAAGATCTTCTAACCTAAGTTCAAGGCAGGTAGAGATGAGACGAGAAAGCACAACAGGACAGTACTAGTCAGCAAAGTAAGTATCAACAGCTTGATTCACACTCAGATTTCAGAAGGCACAGAACACATTTAACAATAGAGACAATTTAAAAATCTGTGTAGGAGTCTTCTAAAGCCGCAAAACAAAAGAAAAAAAACACCCAGTTGGTGTGGAATACTCAGTTCCTCTTTTTCTAAAGTCAAAGGCCCTTCACTGAAACAGCTCTGTTTGGAACAGAAGATTCTTCCTACAGACAGAAATATTTATATAGCCACAACACTGTAAAAATACAACATCACAGTTTAAAAAACAAATTTAAATTAGATGCCTTATTCTGGAGGCTTCCATTTCTAAAATCATTGCATGCATAGACTGGAACAACATTTTTAGTTCAAAAAAATTTCCAAACAATTACATTTAAATTCAATAGGTGGAGATCTACCAGAAAACAGTATAGGGATAGTACTGGTATACCTAAAGCATATGTATTTGGAAGAATTCCTGAAAAACACTGAAGTCCACTAACAAAAGTCAATACATGGGTCGGGAATTATTGTTAGGCATTTTTTAATCAAGTGCACTATCTGGAGAAAAAAATCCCAAAGAACTCTCCAGATTTGTCTCTTTTGGCAACTCATTACACATTAGAAACTTATTTAAAAAAAAAAAAAAAAAAAAAAGCAGTCATTAGAAACAGAAGGGAGAAATCCAGATACACATTAGTTTAATTTGTTAATTTTCAGTTTAATTCTAATTATCCAGAGAAAATTGAAGTTGAAACTCCTTATTCAAATCACTTGGCCTGAGCAAGTAAAGCAAAATCTTTCAGCAGTTCTCACTCTACTTACTTTAAGGCAGCTTTTTTTTTTTTTTAATAACTACAAATTATCAACTTAAAAGACCCTGATTTTTGTACTAATAAAGACATAATTACTTATGCCATTCAGTAAAATAATTTGCACATGTCAGACAAATGCAAATAAGAAACCTGTTATGATCCAAAACCAAATGTGAAGAGCCATGCAGTGATGTACAGATGAGTATTTTGGAGAACAACAAAAGTGACTGGCAATTCTGTAAAACTAAATTCAAGAAAAATCACCCTTCTCCTCCCAAATCCACCTCAGCAGCAGGGGGAGAATTCATTCTCATGAAAGAATGACCTTGTGAACATGGCACAGCACTAAATCTTATCTTGTCCTATATTTGGCTTTGTAGGACTCCTTATGATTCCTGGACAAATCCTAATCTCGTGCATTTAATCACTATTACCATTGAAAACGAGAATAAAGATCCTCACTGAAATATTTTTAGGCACTTTGAATTTAACAATGATTTGCAAGGTGCAAAAAGAAATCCGAAAAAGCAGACTAATTTCCAACAAGGGAGGTAAAAACGCAGAGAGGTTCACAGATCTGTGAAGAACTTGAGACAGTCACCTTCACCCATCTGCCTGATTTCACACAATACTGCTCAGGTTCACTCTGATCCTGAAGTCTCTGGTGATCAAGGCCGCACAAATCCCTTGCAATCTTCTCTCTTTCATTGTTCTCCATCGCAGAGTCTTTCCTTTCCTTCTAACACAATAGACAAGGTTAGTCCCATCGCCTCTTCTGTTCTTCAGTAGCAGAAGGCACGCACAACCACTGCAAGAACTTCTTACACTTCCTGGGACAAACATCTCTCTTCAGTCCTATCACCTAGATTAAAAAAAAACCCAAAAACTCTCTCCTGCTCTGTTTCCTAGCAGGCTATTCTTTTTCTGCATCTGTGATCATTCTTGCTGATTCCCTCTAGCTGTTCGGCCTTGAGCCACCCATTTCTTTGAACTCAAGTGTTCCAAATTACACACTGCTCCTGCTGAGGCTTCACTAATGCTAAATGCAGTGGAGGGATTGTTTTACATGCCTTGCACAGCATCTTCCACTTTATATGATCCCAGCATGGTGTCCTGCCTCACTCTGTAAGGCTATTGATTCATGTTAAGGTTACCAGCCATGCATATTCTTCACATCTTTTCGGCAGGACTACTGCTTTGAACAAACACTGCAGTCACATATTGCTTCTTAACATACAAGGAAAATGTTTGTGTTCTTTCACAGAGGGGAAACTAGACTTCAGAACTTATCTGAATTGCTGTTTTGAAGGCAAAAATGTAAACAAAATGAAATTACACTAGTCTATGTCTTGATGAGATACGACAAAAAAAGTCATTCCTGCTGCTCAGTGCAAGTTATTGATAGGAACATGAGACGATTATTCATTTCATGTTTGTATACTAGATGTCTGGAAACCATAGGACATTGTCTCATGCTCCAGGTAAAGTATTTTGGTGTTGGGCTCTCCTTTCACTAAGCCTTAATCACCAAAGCAGTGAGGAAAGAACTGGGCATTTTTAGATAGCTTAGACACTGCAATTTTTGATACTTAGTACTTTTAGCAGCAAACTAATTCTGCAGGAACTACTATTCCATATATGTTTTGCTCCTAGTCTGTTTCTGAAATCACCAGTTTTCAAAGACTGATTTTAAACACAGGTATCAGTGAGTAACCTAAACTCCTTTGAAATACCTATTACGGTATTCTAATGTGGATGCTACCTCCTCCCCACGTGTTATTAACTTTTTGCAACATTTCTGTGTATAATAATGAACAGACTCATACCCTTTACACCTCCTTTTTAATGCACCTTCTAATAAAGTTTTAGTATAATCCTAACCAATTTTCATTTGAATAATCCAATACTCAAGAGCTTGGCTCCTAAAACATTACTTAGTAGAGGATTCACAGTGATTGTTAACCACTGGTATCTGTTCATCATTAATGTCTGTGCCACCAAATTACAGATCTGGCTGTGCCATCCATTTCTATCTCTGATAATTCATAAGAATATGACACTAGTTTTCAATTTCAAAAAAAGAGCATTTTAACTTTAAAAGAACAATACTTAGCAAAGGGCTTTTCTCCCTAAATTATTTTGCTTTTGCAACCATGACCTCAACCATGAGTCTATTATGATTTATAGTGAATGACTTCTTCAGACTTCAAAGTATCACATCAAATAATATAGGAACAGATTTAAAAACACAACCCCACAATCATACAAAGCCATAACTGAACTTCTTCACCAGTATGTGAGGAAACGCCTGTGAAGCATGAAACATAAGTTAGAAATTACTTGCTCTGAAGAAAAAAAACAAATATTTTGAAAGACAACTGCAAGGGCTTAACAAGTTGCAGCACAGAAGAGTACTTTTGTGGCATAATGGTAGAAATTGTAAGATCCTGATGTGGTTTATCACTTCCCAGTTAGGTCCTCCAACAAGAAAAGCCATGCAGCAAAACTTTCTAGCCTTCAGCTTGACTTGAATTCACGCCCCATCTCAAGGTCTATGACTCACAGAAGATACAATGTTTATGCTTCTGGCACATCTCTTAACAACCTTGATGACCTTCAAGCAGTCATAACCTACACCAAAACGTTTCCTTTATTATCAAGGTGGGATGCTCCCTTATTGTATTCTTAGGGACTGGAACTGTCTTTTCGCAACTTTTTATGGTTAGAAAAAATAATTTCATTTTCATTCCAAAATAACTCCATTTTCTTTCCACTTTGAGCAAAACTGACTACTTCAATGCTAAATAATACTCCAGCACAATAGAAGTGTCAATATAACCTTATTCAAATGATACTATCAGCATTTTTCTGAAGTTAACTTCTCTCCTTGAATTCAAAGATGTGCATTCACAATCAAGACAATTTTTATTACATCTACTAACTTATTTGGACTTTAAAATATATTATAATCAAAAGACCACAACAAACACTGTTGAAAACAACGGCTCCACAGAACACAAGAATTAAATCTAACCATTAAAATATTCTTTATGATTACAGAGCATATGAATTGTAAAAAGCACTGGAAAAATAAAAAAGCCAATTTCAATTTGATACTTCCTGCTAATTATTTTCTTATAAAGAAGATCTCAGCACTCTAAAATAAATAAATTGAGCATCTAAATAAAATTCTCATTAAAACTAGGAGCCATTAAAATTACCAGTAACAGCCAAACAAAAACAAACCCCTAAATTATCAAAGCACACATGTCCAAAAATTTAAAAGTACAGGAGTATTTGGATAGGATAGAAAATAGAGGGATGCTGTATCTATGCCAATGGGGCCTTCTGCTAGTTACCATCAACCATATTTTATCTCTGTTTCAGCCTGATGAAAGCTGCTGGTCTAACTATTACGTTTTTATGCTCTGAATACACTCCAAAAATTTCCTTTCACTGCTGTCACTCAATTACTGCCAACTTGGGGCAATGCAACTTATTAAAGGCTTGCACACTGCCTAATACACAGACTTCTCTCACTTTCACTGGAACTGAATTCAAGCTGAATAAAAAAAATTAATTACACTTTTCAGGCCAACTCTTTCCCTCCCTAAGAACGTATGTCAGGACAAGCTGGAGGGTGTGACTTTCTGTACTAAGCCTCCAAGCAAGGAAAGGTGAATATCATAGGCAAAAATACTATTACAGCAGGAAAATCTACCATGTCCAATATCATTAACACATAATTCAAAAGTGTAGTAACAAACTTAATACATTAAAATGAACAGCCTTGAAATATTTTCCTGTGGGCTTTACTACAGCAGTGATTACCCTGTCCAGAGATTAGGATGACTGTGGATGCTGTGGACACATCAGAGCAGGATCAAATGCAAGAGGAGAGCACACTCTGAAACTCATTATTAGGTACTATGTTATTCCATATTTAATTCCACTTCCCTTTTAAATTCAAAGTTCTGCCTCACAAGTAAGGATTTTGAATATGTAATAAAAACCCGAGTACCATTTTTTTTGCTCAGTAGTTTTGTTGGAGCAGTTTCTGCAGGGTGGCAGGCAGTACAGTACAGTAGTACTGTAATCTCATATATACCAAAACTTTCACACAAAGACAGAAAATTGCCTTACTTTACTCTTTCGTTTGTATGCAACTCTGTTAACCCTTGCCATTTTCTTTAAAAGCCCTATTTTGGTGTTATTTTTCATTTAAATAATACTTCCATATGATCCTACTTGTATGGACTAATAGTCAACTCCTCCCCGTTCTGGATTAAGAAAAGTACCAAAGGTGAAAAGCCCATGTAATTTACTACTATGCACTTTCCAGTGGTTGCATGGGCTTTGCTTGTATTTACCTGTTAGAGCACTTTGATGCACAGAACAAATACAGTATTTCAAACTATACCCCAAATACCTTACTTTGTGCCACTCATGTTCAGAGTAAGATAGACGAAGTCAGGAGTTCATAAAGAACAAGCTTTTACATGGGATAACTGTGCCCTATTCATAAATTTACTTTAAAACTCCTCAGATAAGAGTTACTCAAAGGCCTGTTTTCTTATCAACTTTTTCTCTACATCATGAATATGGCTCATTCATACAGAACACAGCCTTTTCTTTGTACAGCAGACTGCAGTGAAAACACTTATTATGGCTATTTCCTGTATTTTGGACAATCTATATTCCTTTCACAGTATTTTATACTGCAGTAACTTTTCCACAACCTAACAAGGTATTTAGCAATAAAAACTCCAACAAAACTAAAATGCAATCTGCATTTAAGTGTTTCCAAAATCATACCCTAGGGTTTTTACTAAATCATACTGCAGGACTTTTATTGACTAAACTTACTTTAAAGGTACATTTGTGATCAAAGAGTTTCTGGTGCTCCATACTTCTCTCAGGTCAGAACCACAAGTTATGCTGGTATTTTTTCCACCTGGTTAGTACAGCTCATCATCACCTTCATGGCAGGAATTAGATCTGAACTTTCTAGCATGCTCTTCCCCTGTAGAATTCTTACCTCTATATTTGCATTTACATATATGGATATGAGAGCTCCTGCAGTCAGTTTAGTGTAACTACTACATGGCAATGCACTGAGATGACCAAGTTTGCCTTCAAACAGTGAAGGATTGCTTACATTACTCCTTCCAGCACCAGAATCAGGTATCTGGCCATCTTGGAAAGCCAGCACATGAAAAAAACAAGTCAGTAACAAAAGAACAAATTTATAGCTACAGAAGATAAAGAAATCTAATATAGTCTGCCCATCAGCTGATATATTTTTATCCCCCAGTGTGCAATATATATATGTAGATAGATATAACTAATCATCTACAAATTATATTCCTCAATGTATTACTTAAATTACACCATTCTATTTCAGTTATCAATTTACTTAAATGACCTGGACTTTTAATAAGTCAAAATATTTCTAAGCTTGAAAAAAGTCAACAGAAGTATTTCAGCATTTGGCCCTGGTTCAACTATCAATACATTTTTCCCAGAACACACGCCCTCCTCTATTTGACATCTGCTTTTCATGACATCTGAAAAGAATGGTCTGTTTTGATACCACACCTTTTTACCCAATGTCCCTGAAATTTGCTAACAGATACAAAGGTTACTTGAGGAAACTAGCAAAGAACCAGCATGTCCAGGTAAGTTTTGCATCCTTAAGCAAAGACACAGAATCAACAGACCTACATAATGTTTTTTTCTATTGTAAAACATGCAACACAATTTGCATTTTTTAAACTACTTTTTCCTAGAGACTGTAGAAGCCAAGGTATCATTTTGTTTATCTACACCTCCAAAGGCACCACTCTGTTTTCAGTTTATAAGTCAGTATGCAATATGAGAACACATATATTTCTGGTGCTGTAATTAAATGTATATTCCACCAGACAAGGACAAACTTCCCAAAGGCACAGAAAAGGCCTGAATTGGTTTCATATCCTGCAAGGTAAAGATGCAAATGGTTACAAAGTATTTGGAAGGACTCCAGGGGAATGAGGAGAAGGAAAACAAAACCAGTACTATTCACATTTATAGCATTTGCAACCATACAAAGAAAACCTACTAGTTACTTTTGGATTCAAAACTGGAGTTTCCCTTTTGCAACAGTTTTCACCGCCTGTTAACTGGTCCAAGATTGCTGGTTTTTTATTATTATTTTTCCATGTACAATGATGTAGAAATGCCAGGAAAAAAATAATCTGCTTCCATTGCTTCTTGCGTCAGACAGTTCTGCAGCAGATAAGGCAAAAATATCTCACTAAAACATCAATAATCACATAAAGCAATTTCATGCCGACAAATCCTCATCTGTGTTGCACTTGTCTGCCCCTAACATACCTGGTGGCACTTCAATAAGCAGTCTTTACTTTTACCATTTATTTTCTGCACCTTGTACTTCTTTCATTCAGAAGTCTACAATGATTTCAGAATGTCAGTTTCAGAAACTTTATCTGCGCTTCCTCTAGGCAATAACAGTGTCTGAGTACTTGTGTAGTAAATTAGCAAAGCTCGTCTTATAATATATATATTGCTTCATCTTGCCCTTCTCTTTAAACTTTGGACAGAGATTGTATTTACTCTAGTTTCAAACAAGATATATTCATTAACAGAGAAAAAAACTGTTGTCAGTGTTACTGCCAGTTTTAAACATGAATGTTGTGAGACTTGGGTTTTATCACTACACAGAATTAATTATTTTGAGAATTGTTTATGGAAAAGAAATACTGAGCTAAAAAGAAGAAAAACTAAACTTAGGTTCCACCAGACAAAATATAAGTCAGGCTCCCAGACACACTGATACAGTCAGACCTTTTGGAAACACCTACCAAAGATAATGAAAGGCTACAAAAAAATTACATATTGGGTTGCATTTGACAAGCAAGCAAACGGAGCTTTAAATAAAGGCAGCAGTCTGAGACGTAGATTTGACAAACCTGTACCTGGAATAGAGATTTCTGACCTTTCCTTTCACCTCTAGTTTCATTTAAATCAAGCAAATAAATGAGCTTTTCACTTGCAATCAGAAATATATCCATCAAATCTTCCCCTATTTAGCACTCCATCTTGTTATAAATTGGAATCTTACAGTATCATGTGGTAAAAGATTATCAAATACCTTTTATGACTGATTTAGCATTTTTGCTAAACACCAGTTCTTGGATAAAAATTTTTAAGGGCTATCTGCTGATCTCACAGGTTGCATAAATCTTGGAGTCTGTACTATTCTTACACAACCCTTACTTAAAACTTGTTAAATGGCCTTGCATTTTCTTATCAGTCCTAAGGTTACAGATGATCAACCTGTAAAAAGCTATGATAGATTACATTCAAATTCAAAAATTCCTTGAAGGTGTTGGACACAGCGTGTGAATTAAAAAAAAAACTAAAATCTTTTCACTTTCTTTAAAGATTGACAATTTACAAAATCACCAGGAAGTCTTGTAGTGAAGGCCCAAATACAACTGGAAGAATACACTGAATATTTTATTTTAACTTATATTTTCCATTTGATTTCAGTACTTAGCACCTTTGGCAAAGAATAAAAGATAGAGAGCTAATCCAAGAGAGGTCTAAAAATACAAATCTCTGTAAGACTGTAATCCTATATAACTGACAGTTTTTTAGTATCTTAATGCTTGAGTATTTCTAGAGATATTGCCATGACACAAATGTTTCATACCAAAGTCTGTAACAACTGATGATCCAGTAGAAGTATATATTTCTTTTTTTGACCACACAGCTTCCAAAAAGAGTTTCAGGAACACATCACCTTTTCCCTCAGGAAAAGAAAATGGTACCATGTCATAACTCTCATCATAGTGCAATCAAGATAGATTGCAAAAATGTCCTGCTGTACTTCAAAGATTGAGTATTTCACTGCTTTCTTCACATTGTTCCTTATTCCTTAGGAGCTATTTGAGCTCTCATATTCATCTTACACCTGCTCCCACATAGGCACCCCTTGCACCTGGCAGCTCTTCTCTTGATTCGTCATGAGCTGGATTTCAGACTTTGAAAGAGCACTAATTGAATTTTTCCAGGCAAATAAAATGGCAAAGATACAACACGTTGACAGAATGGCTGAGGCCGGAAAGCACCGCTGGAAATCATCTGCCAGCTTGTCCATCTCATTTTTCAGGTTACCAATGATGATGTCGAAACAGCACTTAACTCAGAATCAGCCCTTGGGACACTCCACATGTGAATGGTGTCCAGCTTAACGCTGTGGCAATGACCAGAATCCTTCTAGCCCTTCAACTCATCCAGCTGTCGATCCCCTTCACTGTGCACTTCCTGGTGTGTACTTCATTAGCTTGTCTAAAAGGATGGATGGGATGCAGAGTTGAAAGCCTTACTAAAGCAAGCAACATTAACTGCTTTTATCCCATCCATCGCACTCGTCTTTGAAGGTTGGCCAAGCACAATATTCCCTTCATAAAAATCCATGCTGACTACTCTCAATCACCTTGGTATCTTCCAAATGTTTGAAAATGTCTTCTAGGAGGATGTGATCCATCACCTTTCCAGTGATCAAGGCAAGAGTGACTGGAATGTAATCTCCCAGACCCTCCTTGAAGACTGGAGTGACATTTGCTTTCTTTCCCTCAGGAACTTCCCCTGATGGCTGTGACCTTTCAAAGAGAGTGATCTCCCAATTATTTGCATATATGAATATGAAGCACACAATTTTATGTATCTCCATAGGCTTCTCTATGGTGAACTCAAAGATCTCTCCCTGCTTTTCCAACTAGAATGCTGATAGCACTGCAACAATATGCTCTGTTTCTACCTTTAAATCTGCACTTGTACAAAATTGACAGACATTACTCAGTCAAAAGTTCAACCTAAAAGGCTGGGTTTTTCAGCGTTTTTTTTGGGTTGCTTCTATGTTTTTTTTTTTTTAATCACTGGTATGAGCACCACCTACTAAAATTTTGCAGTCTCTTTTGATCACTTCTACATTTTCATTACTTACTGGTTTGAAAGTTTAATCTAGTACATTAAGAAGGTGCTCAGTAAGGAAGGCAAGCGAGTAGTCATGCTCCCTGTAAGTAGAAATATTAAGCAATACTAGATAATATTACTTTTAACTATAGAATATTTAGAACTATAGTAAAGTACAACTCACAGGAAAGCGTGTAATTAAAAGCATATGCAAGAAAATAAAGTTCTGCCAGACACTGTTCTTTTGTGATCTCATTAAAGTACACACCTAATGAAAAACACCTTGGAAACAAAAATCTTGGGAAATGTAACAGCTGACAACCAGAAGAGTGATTTGGTTTGGATTGCTGGGTTTTTTTTTTCCTCCTCTGAAAGCAAATCATCAGCAAGCCATTATAATATAATGTTATAATAAAATTATAACACCTATCACTTGTTGATCTACTTGGAGTACAAAATCACCCTGCTTTTTAAAGCTGTGAACTTATTTCTAGTAATGTGTACTACTACTACTTTCTTCTTTTCAAGGATTAATGGTTCACTCCTTCAAATGACCACAGCTTTGGAACACAGCTGTCTTTACACAAAGACAGAATGGTATTCCTGTATTTCTGAAGTAATCCTTAAATATTAACAGGGAGACATCCTTGGATTCTAAAGTTCTAATGAGGAACATGGTTAATTGCCAAGGTAAAAGTTCCCTATATTTAACTTTGCCTAAAGCACACATTTAAGTGATTCACTTAACAGAGCCTGGAGAGTGACTAAGATCCTGCCTACAAAAAAACTCTTGCAGTGGCTTTTCCTCATTCATTGCTAAAAGAACATCTTTAATGTTCTCACTAATCCCAAAGCTGGTAGCAGGTATCCTTAGGAAGAGTCCAGATGTCAGAAAGCTATGGGCCAACTGTATTAAAGCCTGACTGCCTCAAAGCTTATTAAAAGCCACTGCTCATCCCACAGCAGCCCTTTAGCTGAACTGCACACTGCAAGTGCCTTCACTAGACTGCAATGGCACTCGTGCCAGTCCACAAATGTTCACAAACACAGTGACACAATCCCCGACTAACTAGGACAAGGATGTTATTGACAAAGGCTAGGAGACTGTTAATTCCTTTGGCAAGAGATAGGAAGAGGAGAATGGGAAGCAGAAGCCCAGCACTCTGTTGTTCCCCACTTCCATATCTCACTTGCCAAGTGGCAATTCATCTGTTCAACACCCACTCACACCATGCACAAAGAAATGGGCCAGGGAATGTAGTCTGAAGATTTAGGAACAAAAATAATTTTATACTAGTGTCCCAGGTGCAGTACTACAAGACATTTGAGATTTCCGCTAGGTTTTTTTGGGGGTGGTAGTGGTAAGCTTTGAAGCACTGCTGCACCATGGAAGTATTTTAAATAGTTTTGATGCCAATTACATTATTAATGTAAATTGCAGACTAATCTTACTGTCACCCCACAGAAGCTGTGGAGGGGTCCTCATCTCTTACCCAAGACTGGATCCTGACTGTGTAGATAGGACTACTACCAAAAAAATTAGAGACGCACTTCCAAATGCTAACAGGCATTTAAAAGTTATTTTACTATGCAAAGGAACCTCTATTTTGAGCCTACTACTTGAAAAAACCTTACAAGCATGCTGCAAAGCGCATCCTGTCTTCTCCCTCGGTGTTGAGGTTGCATATTGATGAAAACAGATCCATGGCAAATCTGCTTATGCTTATTTTTAGTGTGGAATAAGAACCTTGAGTAAAGGAGGAAGTCCAATAGCTGCATATTATAAAGTGGAAAAAATACTCAGAGAAGTCAGCAAAATGCAGTATGTTTCAAGCATGCTTGATAACTAAATTCAAAATATTATTAAAACTATAATTGATGCACTTTGCAGTAATTATATGAAGTGTTCTTATTTCCTTCCTGCTATAGTCAGAGTATGAATAAACAATCTGCTTTCAATTGCTCTCAGCCATGAAATTTTAAGAAGATGAAGAATATGCAAGTCAAATAAGAAATTTTAAAAGGGCTGGCATTTGTTGAAAACTTTAACTGGTATGTTTCAAAGACTTATGGAAAAGCTAACTACACAAGCAAAGTAGTATTCAAGGCAGTATTCAAAGGTAAATACAATCAACACCTCCCTTGCTCTGATGGAAATGGTGAATTGGCTTTCAGTGAATTTTCTTTCTACCCAGTGAAAGAAAAACAAAGAGTCAAGTATTCAAGTTACTGCGAAGACTTGCACACATTTCCTTTGTAAAAGACTCACCATGACTATGAAACCCACAATAGACAATTATTGTCTTCCAACAGATTTTACTGTTTCATACAGAATACAGTCACTTTATACAAACCTCACATGAGTGGAGATTCCTTGATTCCAACACTGTCAAGACAAATTTCAGTCTAAGTTCATGTGATTTTAATAGCCACCAATTTTACTGCCTAGCTTGTAGATGCTAACAGGAAAGGAGTTGCTTTATGATATATTTAGTTTCTGGTTAGAGAAGTCAAAATCACAAAAAACCTCCAGAAAACTACCTACGTGAAAGCTAACTTCACTAAGACACCTTAAAAAAAAACCCAACATAAAACCAACCCAAACCCAGAAAACTGCACTTAGATGGAAGATAATTATACAGATAATTCATACCCATTAAAAAAATCCTTATCCTATGAGAGAATAACAGATTTTTCTGCCAAGTACTATACTCTTTAGATTCCTACCACCCCCAAGCACCATCACTCTTATAATAGTATATGACATGAAAGCAAGCATGCTACTTAAGCAGCTCTGGGGGTGTATCTAAATCCAGGAAAACATAAAACATCTAGAAACTACAGCAATACCTATCATTTTAAAGGCACAGTAGGAAAAACATAGTAAATCTGTCCAGCCATCCAATCTGGAGTTAAAATTGATGATATAACACTGATACTCCTGAAGAATACCGTTACAGGTATCCTGGAATAGAAAATCACATCTAAGCATTAATGTCAGTTATTCTGCTTTTTATCAGAATATGCACGTTAGTGAAGTCCCAGTTCTCAAGCTTAACACATAAGACCCTGTCTTTCCAAGACAAAACACTAAGTAGAATCCTTTCTGTTACTCAGGTTATTTCCAGACCCTGATAAAAGAAAGCAAGCATTGGAAGGTACAATTCTGTCATTTGTTCTGCATGAAACATGTGCCTTCTGAATTCAGCTCAAACTGGATAGTTTCAAAATAACAAGTCTGAAGGTTTCCATGGACAAGGTGGCACAGGCAGCCCCTGTACTGCTCTCATAGGATTGTCACCAACGCAGCTTGACAAGGTTCTGATGGAAAGACCTCTCAGTCTCTGCCTCAAGCTTTTGGTCTCTTCCTCAGATTATCAGAAGATAGCCAATTGTGATGGTGGATTTTCTGCTGGAAGAAAACTTCATGCTGAACTGAGACCACCAACTCATTTCAGAGACAATAAGATGGCAGTAGCTTTTTTGCAGTTGCCAGCGTAAACTGTATTTGAGCTACCGACCTAGATGTGAAAGGCTCTGTAATAAATTACCAATCTCCTGAGCCATCCAGTTAACAACATGCAAGATTTACTTTTAAGTATAATTTTAAGTTCATAAATTTTCCAAAACTGTAGAAAGTAAAACATCAGAAAAAAAAACAGATTCTTGATGACAAATCATTTGTTTCCGGTATGCCTCTTAAAAATATAAAGAAGTTGTCTAAGTAGTAACATGCACTATGTATTTTTATATAATGTTTAGCTCCACTACTTCATGAGTCATGACAAAGCCACCAGAATCATTTTGATTTTTTTCCCCCTCGGTGCTGAGGCTTTGGTTCTATTTCTAAAACCAGGAGCAAATGAAAACCATCCACAAAATCACTGCAATAAAGCAAAGTTTCCTTGCATTTAAGTTCTGAAAATGCTATTTATCAGAGGTATACCTTTTTCCTTCAGTTTACATGGAGTACTGTCATTCTGTAAAAGCATTTACCAGGCATGAAAATAGATGACAAATAACCAGTCCCTGACCACATTTCCAGGAACACTATTAAAGCTATTTCAAAGATAAAAGGTGACTATGGAGGAGTAGTAGAGAAGCCAGACTTATTTCACCAAACGCACAATATCACTGGTAATAATGACTCATAGGAATGAAAGGTCCAACTAATGATACTTCTAATCACTGAAGTTTCACTTGTGCATGAGAGTATTGTACATAGGTAGTACACTTAGAAGTAAATTGAAAAAAAAAGAATGCTATCCAGGAATAAGAACTACAGACAAGTGGATCAGGGAAACTATCCAATTTCAAGACAACAGACAAAAAAGACCACTTAGCTGTGGGCATATTTTGACGGCAAATATATAAGAACTGGTGAGATTCACCAGTTGAAAAGAATTTGCTGGTTAAAGACACTAACTCAGGTTAAAAATGTTTGTCTTATATTGTAGTTTGGATAAACACTAGTTTATTTGCAGAAATAATCTTAAGTTGTCATGGCTATATTGCTGGTAGATTATAAACATGAGGAGAAAATAAGGGCTTTCAAAAGTTACTTTCCTATGTTAAACTGATAATTTCAGGAAAAAAAATCTTTTTTCTGCCATTCTTACAGGCAATCATTCTCCCCTACATACACCAAAGCTGTATTTAGTTATTCATCTTGCCTGCAGTGTTACTACTAGAGGCAATTCCTGTACCTCAATGTGCCTGTTATTTAAATGAACCCATTTAAAATAGTTTACTTAGAAAATCAAAAAACAAAACCAGCCATCTGATACACTTGCTTTCATAAGCATATCAGATCACAGCCAGCTTTTAAAATTCACTCTACTAATCAAGGCTGTCTTACTGCAGTATAAAAATATGTATTTATTAGTACATGCTCTTAGCACAAAGGTTTTTGCTTCCCAGGGGTTTTCCATTAAAAAAAAACAACCCTTGCCCTCAATCATCATCCCAGTGCTAAAACCCATTGCAGATCCACTTACCAAATCCCTGTGTAACACCCAGTTAGCATGCAGGTAGTGAATACCATCTAGGATCTGATATAATAGCGACTTCACCATTCCCCGAGGTAATTGAACTGGTTTCTTGTTTGCTTTAGAAGCCCTGTGAAACTTGATTATATGCTGTAAAAGGGAAAAAAGAAATGAAAATAAAAGAAGTGCAATGTTTACACAAAAATATTGCCATCAACTCCTTACACAGACTTCTTCAGGTTTTTCCAGCCTTTCATGATTCGTTTTCCAAACTGAAAAATCAATACTGTAATAGGCAAAGTGATCACTGTCCCAAAACAATCTCTCAAAAATTAAATCAGTTTTTGCTGTAGTTATAACCCAGCAGGCTTAAGCTAAGCCCTTTGCAGAGTATGAAGAATACAAAACCAGTACCACCATCAATGCAAATTTCCTTGTAGATCACCGATCTTGAAAGTTTTAGACGCATTTTCATTTGGGGAGTCTCTTTGTTAAGACAGGCTGATATCCTGTACATCACAGAATTACAAGTGTATTACCTCCTACATTATTTCACTTTTAGCTGTTTTCATACAGTAAGAATGACTGTAACATTCAAGACCTAATGCCAAGCAGAAATTTTTGCAAACTGTATTAGGAATTTTATACATTTAAATCAGAAGCCCAGATTTATTCCTTCTTTAGCTACTATACTCTTATAGCACAGTACTCTCAAAACAGAAGCTGTTGACAGAGCAAGTCTACAAAAATTCGTCCATCTGAATGTCAGCCACCAAGTCAGACAGAGAAAAAGAACCTTTAGCAATTCTAAGTTTATACACAAGCAATGATGTCTGGCACCAAGTAGGAGTCCAAAAGGACATGTTGTCTTAGCAGTCAAGTCCCAGGTGTCATTAAGTTCAACAGCAAGGTGTGCCACAGTCATGGTAACCACTTCCATGTTTGCCTCCTTCATATACAGAGGCAATTTCTAGAACAAACTTCTTAATGTAGTTGCACGATTTTTCTGTAATGGCTCGCACTTGTGTGATCATCAAACAGCCCAGATCTTGTCTACCAAAATGTGGCACCAAACTTCTGTCGTGCTCTTCCTACATTCATGACCCCTCATATTCTAGGTGCCAACCAAATAACCCAAATACCTAACATCCTTTGGCAATCTGCCTTTCCTCTCTTGCTGCAGCCCTGCTCCATACAGCCTGCCCTCCTTTGCTTCGGGCAGCAAGCTTGACTTTTCTGTGAGCAACTAGCACATTTCTGCCCTGACAATGGAAAAAATGGAGATGCACAGAGTAAAGAAATATTGATGAAAAGGTGACAGTCCCTGCACCATCAGCCAAGCACCACATGCTCAAGCATCCCTCAGCCTGAGCCACAAGTTTCACCTCCTCTTACCTCCCACTTGAACCAACTCCAAAACAAATGTTATTTTCACTCAGTGGACAAAGAGAAGTGAATTTTCAGAGACAGAAAAACAGATGGTTGTCCTAGACTTTTTTTTTGTTCCTGCTCTAATACACCCTGCATTATCTGGCCCTTTCCCAGCCTTACTTGAGACCTGCTGTGCTAAATACACACAGAGCTGGAGCAATTGATCCATAGCTGGCTCTCTGGGGCACAGAGCAAGCCCTGTTACTGCAACTAAGTCTCTCACATCCTGACACAGTGAACAACCAGGAGCTGGTACAGCTGGGGAATTCTGCAGTTCATACAGGTATATGCATGTAAGCATAAAGGTCAAAATTGAGGGTCATTCCTGAGTTACTTATATACAAACCAGTATTTCACTAAAAGAAACACTTCTGTAGTGATTTAGGTTAAGTACAAAGCAATGCAGAAATGCATAAACACAAACAAGGACAGGTCACAGTCATAATCATCCTAACAAATATGAAGCCTTGCAGCAAATTTTGAAACAAAAAACTCTCAGACATTCCTAAACCTCTGTAGCTTAGTATATCATAAATATGGGGGAGCAGTGAAAAGAAGAGTGCTCTTAGTTTTCCTTCATACTAAAATAAAAACAAAACAACTCCGCTCCCTCAAGATGTTGTTTCTGTTTATCAGCCTTTAGAATGTCTCAACATTTCAGCTGTTTGGTAACTTTTTTGTCTATAATTTTATTTTGGTAACAAAACCTCCTATATCAAATATCAGAACTTCCAAGACATTTAACTGTAAGAAAATATCTTTCATTTACCTCAGCAGAAAGAAAACTGACACACTAGTTTTTAGGCAACTGCTACTGAATAATTCCCAAGTACAAGGAACACCATTTTCCAAAGAAACGAGTTTTACTTTGGTTTGTGCTAAGTGACATGCTGATGAAAAAACAACTCATGACTCATACTGTGCAATTCTCACATGTATACATTCATAAAAATTTCCACCGCATTCCAAATTGTTTCTATAGCCCACTTTGATGAAAATCTTAGCATCTTTTAAGATTGGTATTTGTAGCATTGAGAGCAATGTTACAAATCTATGACAGCTTTAATTTGAGGCACACACACCTTTTTTCAGGGAACTCAAGGCTACATTATATTTTCTGGGTTTTTTTACCATGCTGCTTTATTTTTTTAAGTATTCCAAATGGATATTAAGCTTACAAATATTGAGTTAACACAATACAGTATATATATATCTCAAGACAAATTTACTTTGCCTCCAAGAGGTTTATATTTTAAAGCTGTATCTTGAAATTAGGAATAAACAGCTTTCCTCCCAAATGCACAGAATTTCTGCAGACAAGTTGAGTAAAAACTTGTCCCACTGAAATAAATGAATTAAATAAACAGTGTCATTACTCTCATTTCATGTATGCATGGATGACAATGCAACTAAAACTCTGAATTATCCTATTCAGAAGATAAGTTTGTCATTTTTCAAAGGGAATTTACCTGCGTAATTAATTACATTTTCCTGCACCCTACTGTAGCTGTAATGGGGGTTTATATCTACATTTAAGTAGAATTCTAGCTACTGAGAGCTGATTTTTGCAGATTTTTATCTTTTCCAAGAGATCACAGGTTAACTGTCCATTGCTTTTTCTTGAGTACTGAAAATGCTTCCAACAAACATGTAGGAAATATCTATACTGTGTTTAAAAACGATGTGTCTCCCCTGACTTTGTCTCTTTGCTGCAACTAAAACTCTAAGCCTGGTACCTACAAACAATTCATCTTACCCAGAGGTCATGCTCAGCGTAGTCAAAGAGAAGCCACACTTTCCTGTCAGCATGAGAAAGGAACACCTTTTGCAGAGAAATGACATTTGGATGCTTGAGCTCCCGCAGCAACTGTAAAAGAAAAAGTCCACAGCAGTTATATCCATACATCCAGGGCTGGGGCACTTACAACACAAGCAACAAATTTGAAACCTGAAAGCCAAAGAAACCCACATTTTTTTTTCATGAAAGAACCAGTCACTAGTTTCAAACCAAACCTGAAAGTGGATCATAACCCTCTCAGGGCATTCACTTCCTACTCATGTTCTAAAAGCTGAAGTCTGCGTAAAACCTCACTCTTATCCAGGACCAAGATGACTCTGCAAACAGCCAGCTGTGGCATCTGCCCTTCCACATAGGCTGTAATCTTCAACAGTCCCATTTGGGGTACCCCATTTTCTGCTTACTCCCAATTATCTGAAAACGCTGCATTCTGGTTGCAGTCATCTGAGACTGAATGGGATGGCTCATGTAGAGCTATCAATGCAGTCAGCTAAACCAAGATGGGGTTTCTAAGGTGGGCTTTGCTGATCTACAAGGTCACAGAGAACTCTATACAGAAGAGGGTCTGGCTTTTTGCCACAACATAGATTAAGTAGTTAGTACATTCACAGAAGCCACCTATAGCAAAGCACCCACTTCAAGAGAAGACTACTCTGAATGCACAAAGGCCAGTGAAAGGTAACCTGGTACCGAGCTTTTGAGCTGAAACAAATCAGGGTTCTAACAGCAGAGACAGCCCTGGCAAAGGGACACACACCTGGAACTTCTTTCAGCAGCAGTAAGCCATTAAAGCAGCTCAGCTGCTTCAGAAACTACAGTTTTAACCCTACCAAAAGGAAAACAGATGAGATACAGCACAACAACTGAATATAGACAGCATCAGTCTAATTGAGCTCTGCTGGTCATGTTACAATCATACTGTACTCACTCCATCGCAAAGGAAGAAAGAAAAGCTTTGTCTAAGCAAACTTGTGATTACCCAAAACTAGTCATATTCTTGTCAGTTCAGTGTGCCAAAAATGATGACATTTTTTATTAAAAGGAATGGTTAGGGGTTTTTCTTTTTTAAAAAAAAAGCCTAGGGAAAATTAAAGTATTCTTTGAATACAGAATTTACTTCTGAGACAATCTATTTTCAATAAAATATAATTTTTCCACTATGAAACAGAGGAAACAAAAAAATTCATTCCTTTCTATTGATACCTTTGTCATATGTGCTAAAATTTTAGCTGCTACTGAGATAGTAAACTGGAAGCATATATCTGTGGTTGTTTCCTTCTTTCCCATTTCATTTGAGACAGAATCGCATTATGACTCACTGACCAGTTTTCAGTGTGGCATTTCTTGAACAAAAACCCTATATCCCACAGAGCTTTCACCTTAAGTATGAGCTCAAACAGGGAGACAGTGCAGAGCAGACAAAACAATAGAAATCAATGCAGAAGGCTATAGAGTTTGAACATAGTAAAACTCAGATTTGTAAAAGCACCACATCGAGGCATTTTAAGGCAGGATCCACAAGAAGTATGGAATTCTTTAAATGTTTGCAATTCCTACAAAGCGTAAGATCAGCAAGGGAAAAACCAAGAAATGCTTATTTGCACTTTTTTATCAGTTACAGGTGGGGATAGCCTCTGGTAATTTAACCACAGCCAGCAGCTAAACACCACAGAGCCACTTGCTCACCCCTCTCAGGCAGACATGAATGGAAGAACAAAAAAGCAAGAAAATTTGTGAGTGAGGTAAGACAGTTTAGTAAGTGAAGGAAAGAGGAATTAAACACCACACCCACAACAAAACAAGAGAAGCAATGCAAAGGCAATCACATATAACTTCCCACAAGAAGAATGATGCCCAGCCAGTGTCCAAGCAAAGGCTACCTCTCCAAAGGGAAGAGGGGCAGGGGTGGGAAAATGAGAAAGCCTGAATACTGTCAGCAATAGCCAAAGCACTTGGTGGCTTATCAACACTGTTTTAGTCACAAATTCAACACACTCCACCATGCAGGCGGATGTGGAGATTAATTGCATGCCACACAGGCATAGCACAGCACCAAAGACCAGCCTTTCAATGGTGAATGATGTTGCAGGGTTTAAGAATACACTGTGCCAGTCCTTATAGAAAAATAGTTTTTCTTTAATCAGGAAAAATTCACACATTAAACTTATGCTAAAAATTTTTATTACCTGTACAAGAAGATTACATGACAGTTCAACAACTATGTGTCCATATCGAAATATTGTATTTCCTGTGGACTGATGGACACATCTGTACTGGATAAAACAAACTATTTCTTAATGAAAGACACAAATATTAGTCAGAGCCCTAAAAAATAATGTAGTGTTCCCTTTTGTCCTTTCTGATCCAATTTTAAGTCTGTCCTACTCCTTATTCACCAGGTAGCAGCTGTCACCTACCTAAAAAAACCTAACCTCTTCACATCAAATGTGATTCAGCTTGGAGAACATACAGAGAACCTATCACCAAAGCTGGACACAAATATGAGGAACTTTAAGTAATGCAGCAGAAGAATTCCCTGTCTGTATAGTGAGGCAACATAGACAGAATTCTCTCTTGCTTGCTCCAGAGGCAGTCAATACTGCAGACTTTGCTTTTTTCCTCCCCCATCCACCTTGATCACTCCCCTTCCTGCCTTTTATTTTTCCTCTAAACACCCCAGCAGTCCTCTCAAATACCAAAAAACCCACTATGCTCCTCAAAAATCCATAGCAACCTGCTTTCCTTCTCATCAGTTACAAAGTTCCAGCTGACACTTGCCAAGAACACACCTGAGAAGTTCTTTTTGCAGCCCATCACCCTGTGTTAGGAGTTCTGGCCTTTGTTACTATCACTGACAAGAGCTGCTACTATTTGTGCATCTGTGTACTAGGTTAATCGTTCTTGCTAGTTTCTGCCTTTGCCTTTTGTGCTGAATACCTGTTAAATCCACATTCTTTCAGTCCGCTTAAGAAACCTGATGGGTTCAGTCAAAGCCAGACAGCCACAAGCAACCCAATGAATAAGAAAGATGGCTAACATACATCAGTAAAACCATCAGAATAAGGAAATGATTGCTGCAGTGGTGACAGATGATTCCTGAATCACCGTCTTGGAAAGGCTGAAACAGAGTGACAAATGCAAACTCTGTCTGAAGTATCTGAAAGAGCTCCTGAAGATAACACATCACATGGGTTGTAAAAGGGCATTTTCAGCAAACTCAGTCTCCACAAACCAGTCCTGTTCCGCCCATAAACCACACGCCTTTCCTATCAGATGACTTGACTTGTGTCCAGCAGTTGACAGAGTTTAAACAAAGACAGTTCAGACAAAGTAGACTGCAAGAAACATGCTTTGAGTATCAGTATGATGTCTGCTAATGATAAAGGCTGTTTTTTTGGCCTAATGACTGTTATTTAACTCCTTCTGTATATTCTAGTTCAGTTCTGTAGAACACAGAGAAAGCAGACAAAAATTATGTGTTTGGCTCTTAGTAATTCCCTTCCTTTTCATTTGCATATCACATGATGATTCAAATCTATTTCCTCAACCAAATCTATTTTCTCTTAAATTAGTTAGTCTGGGTACCACCTCATAAAAAAGGAGACCCAACAGACCTTCAAAGAAATAGAAATCAGCAAGTGACAAAAATGCCAATATATCTGTTTTGACTTGAGTGTTAGAAGCCCATTTTGTCCCTGGCTGGTCTTGCCCTTGCTTTCAGATTGTTTGAGATCCAGCAAGGGAAACCGAATCCCTGCGTGCAGGTCATGGGCTCACACTAAGGTCCCTCCATCTCCCTCTTGAAATGAAGAAATACTCATTCCACAGCCATGGGGTAGCAGAGGGACAGTAAATCAAAGCATCCCAATGATTCATAAAATTGTAAAATTGCTTCATGAACAAGGACAAAGTGAAGCAAAACAGGATGGTATTAAATAATCAACAGCAGCACTAAAGGAATCAGGAAAACTGCAGCATGACTAAGGCCAATCTTTTCTTGCACTAAAAACAATTATCTTTCACATAAAATATGAGCTGAAGTCAGCACAATTTTTTATGAACATGACCTGCTTCCTCCGGTGATATTTCCACATTTCCTGTAAAGCTCTCCACCACAACACTTCCCATGAGCCCAGACACCACACTCTTCGTGTAAGTGAGGATTTCTAGCTCTACTGCAAATGCCATTTCACTCCCACTCTTGAAGCTTGCTAATCTTCGTGGTCCACGTGGAATGCTAACCTGCAAGATGTAGCCCTGCAATACTACCATGTGCACTTCTATAATTCAAGTTGCACAGAGGAGGTTAAGATCAGCTGTCAGGAAAAGTTATTTCACCAAAATGCTTATCAAACACTGCAACAGGATGCCCGGGGAAGTGGTTGTGTTGCCATCTCTGGAGGTATTTAAAAGACATGCAGATGTGCTGTTACTGAGGGACATGGCTTAGTGCTGAACTTCACAATGCTGGGTTACAATGGGTGGACTTGATCTTGCAAGGGCAAGACCAGCCAGGGACAAAATGGGCTTCTAACACTCAAGTCAAAACAGATATATTGGCATTTTTGTCATTTGCTGATTTCTATTTCTTTGAAGGTCTGTTGGGTCTCCTTTTTTATGAGGTGGTACCCAGACTAACTGATTTAAGAGAAAATAGATTTGGTTGAGGAAATAGATTTGAATCATCATGTGATATGCAAATGAAAAGGAAGGGAATTTACTTGACATCTTTCCAAACCCAAATGACTCTAAAATCCCATCATGGAACACAATTGTTAGAGCAATTTGCCAGGTAACTTGGCCTAGAAAGAGCTTCCCCTATGTCAGTATATTTTCTATTTTAGAAAAAGCAGCTTCTTCCTCTGACCGCCTTCCTCTGAGTGCCATGCAGCATGTTTTTCCCAAGCCTCAGGACAGTCAGAAAACTGGCTACACACAAAGCCATTGGCAGTATCAACCAAACATTCATTTAAGCAAAAGTCAATATTGCATTATCTGGCTAGTTTGATGGCATAAATTCAAACTCTAATCATCATCTCATGCTTCAAAAAGGCTCACATCAATTTCACCAAGGGATCTAGCAACAGACATCATATATTAACAGTCATGCCATGGCCTTAAAATGGAAAAATGAGAAAGCAGCGGCTTGGAACACAAAGCAGATTGCACTTGATGCAGAGAGGCGACTTTCAGACTGAAAGGCAAATGACAAATTTTACTCATCCTGTAACAAGTAAGGTGCCAGTAGAATTATTGCAACAACAGGTGAGTATAGGCAGCAATAAGATGTTACCTGAAACACTATCCATAATTCTGGCCCATTCAGGGAAGATTAATTCCAACTGCAACAGGGCTAAGAAAGCCCAAGCCCACACCCAGAGGAAGGGAGAGCCTAATGCTCAAAGAAAACCCACAAGACAAGCCAAAATGCTTATAGCCTGCCAAAACAGAGAAGAAAGTCTCTACATCTCTCTCTTCAAAATGAGAATAGAAAAGAAGAGCTATTTTAACTGACAATATTATGATAAGTACAAATGGGTACAAATTAGTCATGATTCATTTTGGCTTAAAGGCTGAATAATGTTCATAGAGTCATTACTACAATGAGATTCACAAACTGCCTTCAGAGATCTCTTTTCCTTACAAATTTAACTTGTAGCTTGCTAAGTTTTTTAAGGTACCATTTCCTTGTCTGCAAGAGCAGGCGTAGAATATGACAACTCCAGAGATGTCACCCAATTATAAGCCACAAAAATTTGTAAATAAATTTCCAGTCACTATTCTTATTTTCCTATGAAACAGTGGAGCTCTACTCAAGTACTTTAAACTTGTTATATAAACTAACCCCCCAATTTTATTATACGACTGCTCAAATCTCAGGCTGGCTTAGCTGCTATGCAGCAGATTCAAGATCTGTTCACTTCAGTGTAAATACAATTGTAGTTTTACATTCTCCCGAGTCAGACATTCCCCAGTACTAAAAAAGAACAGAACACCTGCTGACCATACATGCTGTTTTCCTTTCAGAAGTGTTCAAATAAAAGCTTACAAAGGTATTGTAACTGAAAGTTATAATACTGCTCACTCTAAGAATTTATTATGAAGCTGACAACACATTTTTGAAGCTCCAGTTCTTCAGACAAAGCAACAATTTCACAAGGTTGTATATTTTTTTTTTTGATTTTTTTTTTAAGTCCTAAATGTGCAAAAAAGAAGACTAACAACACAACATGTCAAGAGAAAAAGAAAAAACACATTTCCTTTTAGCTTCCACAATTTCTAAAATAAATGAGTCTTATGTGATGTTACATGCAAGTCAACATTTATTAGCACCTTCTAATTCCATCTCTTCTAATTCAAAGTATTAGAAGAGATGCTATTAAATGTTCTCTGAAAGTAAGGAGGTGGGTGAAGTACCCAGATGACACAGACACTGAATGTCAAGCTGGGACCAATTCTGCTGTTCACAGAAAATATTATGATTCCTAAGGATTCTAATTACATTTGTTCAGTATCTTTGTCCCACTGCCACAGAACTAAAAAAGAGTGCTACCCTCTCTTTATACAAAATCTCTCAAGCATATTGTTTTCAGACCAGTAATGTAGCTTGGTGCTCAGTCACAACTTGTATTTTACATACCATGTTAGTATCAAACTAAAGCATTTGAGAATCATTAAACATGCCAAAAAGAGTCCAATCAAACATCAAATTCCTCAGTACTTTGTCACCTTTCACTACACGGAAAGACTGCTGAGAAACCATAACATGCCCTCTGACATGAGGAAGACATGCAGCCATCCAAGTGATTTCTGTGTTTGGTCTTTCTTGGGGGAAACTGTTAGTGTGGAAGGAACATGACAGCCCTCATAACCAGAGGAACCTACACCCAGCTGTTGTCCATAACCACACAGCTGGTTCAGGATCTCTTCAGGCAAGCTCACTGGGAGAGTCATTTGTTCCTTGCCAAGGGAAGGTGTTGAAGAGAGTAAATCCTGGTGTCACCCAGTTTCAGCTTCTGCCTCATGGGGTTCCTCCAGCTCCGGCAGGCTGCAGAGATCACAGACTGGCTATGAAAGAGCCCTTACACCCTTCTTCCAACCCTTCCACTGGCAGAGGGAAGAGAGACCTGAGAATCACATGGGGACACACACTGCTGTCACCCAGGGCACAGAAGGCCCAGTGTGTGAGAAAGACCAACTACTCTCCAGAGAAGCCTCCTCCACCAAGGTCAACTCAGGCAAGACCACTCACCAACTTCTTACTTGCTGTGGGGGCCAGGCCTGCTGCTCTGCCTCTACCTCTGCCACCCTCCAGCGCAGGTGAAAGCCATGAGGACAGTGCAGATACAGAGGTGAGCAGGCCTGCTGCAGAGCTTCTCCCTTTCACATGAGTTATGTTAAGCAACAACACATCCAAAGGATGGTTCAACTCTGCTTGCTCACTCCACAGAACCAAAAAAACTGCTCATTTGCCCTTTAGTGAAGATGAACATCCTACAGTCACATT
The DNA here is from genome assembly GCA_020086605.1 of Lanius collurio. Classification (NCBI taxonomy): domain Eukaryota; kingdom Metazoa; phylum Chordata; class Aves; order Passeriformes; family Laniidae; genus Lanius; species Lanius collurio. The sequence goes on from JACBWW010000006.1 coordinate 12,525,848, forward strand.
ATCACTAGATCCAACACAGAGGACATCACCTTTTAAGATAACAGCCTGCACTTGTTACAACAGGAAACAAAAAATCCTAGGAATGCTTCCAAGGCAGACCTAGAGTGAAAACAACCAGAGAAGCCAGCTGCTTATTGTTCTGTAGTTTTCCGTTACATCCCCAGCAGCCTCAAAGCTGTTCTAACTCACACAAACTGGATATGGTGTTTAAAGGACACAACATAGACAGCAGAGAGCCAGAGCACAGCACTGTCCAGATCTGTTTTGTCACATTCAGCATTTACATCAACAAAAGCACCTGCTACCACACCTAGCACTTCCTCTTCAGGGCCAAGTCAAAAATTAATGCTATTGGATATTTCTGTTGACCTAACTAGGGAACAACAAACAGATTACATGGAAAACAGGTAAAAAGAAAAAACAACAAAGAAAACCAAAACAAAACCCTCATAGCTCCCTCAACTAAACAAAACAAAAACCAAACAAACAAAAATCCCAAACAAAACCTCAACCTAAGCAACTCCTCACTAGCCAAAGGAAGCATATGCAAGCAAAGTATTTGCAAACATGCTAAAACTGAATGAAAAATGCTAATCAACACAAAACATGTCAGCAAATCACTTGGTTGCTTCAAAACCTAAGACTCCTGTATAGGAAACTACCCAAGCCAAAATCCTGAAGCTCTATTTAAAGCCTGGTTAACTACTCCAACTTTCTACAGCCTTGAAGAATCCTCCTGCCTTGCGAACTGTGAAATAGCATTTGCTGCTCTATTCCAGGTGGATAGGGTTTAATGACTTTCTTCCACGTGATTGAATCAGAAGATGAGGAATCAATCATTTGGGCTTGTACATTCTGCATATATTTATACAAATCTTCTCACCATTCTATCCCTCTGCTCTCCCACCTAACACAAATTCAACTCTTGGCATGCTGAACGTGCAGTTTTCAGTGCCTGCTTAAATCCTCAGAAGTGAAATTGCAGATCACAAAACAGATACCCAGCACAGCGGGCAAATCTGCAGAGAACGAGATAGGAGCAGCCAGTTAAAGTTCTGAAAGAGGCAGGATTCACAAATGTTTACCATGGTGGGTGAATGGGGCAACAATAAAGAAAAATACAACTCTTCAACTAGCTTGATATGAAACATACTGATTCATTTAGCACAGCAACTGTTAGCTCCACCAAGTAAACAAATGGTTGAAGAAAATCAAATTTAAAATAATTGAAGGAAAAAACCCTGAACAAATAACTGAGTTATATACTGAACTCATCCCATAACTGATTCAGTTGTCTGAAATCAGGTCTCTAACCTAGTTCAAAGTTTCCCTGCAACTGTTGAATTTCAATAGTTATTTTATTTTTCTTACACTGTTCTTGAACTCAGGTGTCTGCATCTAACAGATGTTTTAAATGAATAAGTTATGGGCATTTTTAAATATAAAAGTTACTCAGTACTCCAAAACTGAATTAAGCCATCATAAGACAAAAGCCATGGCATGTGAAAACAAGAGTTTCACTGGGATTTGTATCAAAGTATATTCTTCCAAGATTGTCACAGAGCAGAACATACAAGCTTCAGCTCTCCAGAGAAACTGAAATGGGTACAGCTCATAGGCAAATCAAATTATCCAAGTTCCTCTTAACAACATCATGCTCTTCAAATGCATTAATTTGGGTAGTCCAGAACATGCTGTTACAAAGTCTGGCACACAGCCTTGACTTTTTAAGTACAATAACAAATAATTTTATTAGTTATATGTACAGATGACACGGTACAACACTGCTGATTAACTCAGTAGCATTTTCACACGTTACATATACTCATATCACCAATATAAACACTGATTATTATAATCAATTTGATTCATTTCCACATGAGATTAATTTTGCTTCTTTCACAATATTAATTGATAGAATGGTGGGGAAAAAAATCTATTTAACAGAATTAAAATAAACAACACCTTTCCAAGGGAAAAAAAATCTCCTATTCACTTCAAACAGCAACATCAAAAGAATGGCAAAAACAAATTTAATCCCCGAAGTCAATGGTGAATTATTAATTCAACTACAGGAAAACTCACCCACAGTATTAGAAGTTGCAAGCCTGGAAGCATGACCAGAAAGTCAACTATAGCTCAAGAAATGCTGGTTCAGGTTTCTCTTCCTATTCCTACACCTGCTTTTGGGCTCCACTCCACTCTCGATACCTGCTTTCTTGGCATCTTTGGTACTTGCACTATGTTCCCTCCTCCTCTCACCAACCCTGTCCCACATGGGTCCTGAGCTGCACTGCTGTCCTCCTCAAAAGGCGCATGCTGCAGCAGCTCAGAGCACAGAGAAAGCCCTCCTGCTTGCTCCTTTTCCATCAATACTGGGGCCCAAGAGGAATGAGGCCAAATCCTTCCTGCCTGTTAGCCAAGCTAATGATTCTCGTAATACACAGAAATTGAGTTAGGGTCCTACACAGAGCAGAGACACTTTCCCCAACACCAGCCAGGCTTCTCCTGCCAAGTTCAAGCAGAACAAACTCTTCAAATCTTTTTAGGCAAATCACTGCAGGACAACTACTTATCCCAAATCCCCCTGAAATGGTAGCTGACATTTTCTAAAATCCTTCAACCTGAGTCACAGCATTTGGAAAACTTCTGCCCAAATAGCTGAAAGTAGCAAAACTTAAGACCCTGTTTTCTGCTCCTTTAGTTCAGAGTGGATGTCTACAATAGTAGAAGGCTCAGCTTTCACCACTGGACAAAAAGAACAACTCCTAAAGAATATTCTTTGTGTTTCATTTTTTTCACCTCAGTTCAAGGACTAACATATTTCCTGTCACGAAGCCAACTGGAATTTGACTAAGTGGGAAAGCCTAGTATTCACTTCAGGCAATGAAAATGAAATTTAGGGTAAAGTCTTACACTCTTGAGGAATATGGACTGAAACTATTCCCTTCCCACACACACCCTTAAGTTATGTGCATTTCCTTTTAGTAAGCAATTTCAATTGAAACATTTCAAGAACAATGAACCCAAGCAGCAGTAAAACATAAGAACATACAACAGGTAAGCTTCATAATACCGGGTTTTCCAGTGTTTCTTCTCAAGCTTCTCTCAAACTATAACTAGATTACATTATTTACCAGCTTCTAACAACATGAAATATACAAATATAAAACTGAAAAACTGAAGAAAATGTCTGAATAGCATTCATGGCTGTATTACAGCCTCCAAGGCAACAATTGTGTCAGTTTAGTTTGAAATCTTCACTTAAACAGAAGTTAAAATGTTTTAATCATTGTAAGCCAATAAGAACTAATTTCTTTAGGAAGAGAACTGAAGTACTAAAAGTCAGACCAAATGTGTAATTTAAGTCACTAACTCCAATCATATTTTTAAACTGCTGCATTTAAATATAATCTGCCTTGAGGCAGGCAGTAAATTGCAACTTAAAAACACTGTCAATTTTAGACAGCAAACATTACAGGTACATAAAATCTTCCATGACATTTGTACTTACTTTATACCCTTATGATAAAGATATAGCACCCACAGTAGAAGAACATAATTGAGCAAACAAAACCCAGGATGCATGCAAATTAATACTTTTAGTAAGTTTGCTTGCTAGTAAAAAGAACTGTTACTTACAGCTATTTCTCTGCATGCAGACATGGAAATTCCAGTACCTTCTATCTGTTTTAAAGCATAATCTTTATCATCTTTCCTGTGAAGAGAAAAAGAAGTTCAGTTTGTTTTTTTTTAATTGCACTGTGAATTCAAAGTGAGCTCTTCAGTACCATTCAGAGATGAGTTCTAATTAATACAAATCATGCATCTTATTTTCTTTTCATTCTTTACTAGTAATGTCTGGACATCCAGTTAAGCTGTCAGCTAACCACAACACCTTGATAAAGTTAAAATACAAGTCTGCTCTAACTACACTGAGATGATTTAAAAACTTTCTTTTTTAAATGCAATAATTAACACTTCTTCCATTTCTTCCTTCCCTTAATAAAAAAAAAACAAGGCAAACAATTAGCACATACTAGAAATAAGCCTCGTTAGGGCTTTATCTCACAAATGTATTACTCTGGGACACAGTAAGTTTCACCCATATTTTAATGAATTCTTGAGTAGCCCAGAACTAATGTCACATGAAAACATCTTTTCTTTCCCCTAGATACCAAGCTGCACCTTAAAATTTTCTTACTACCAAGGTAATAGAACTGCCAAGATTAATAAAAAAACTCCACCAGATGTTAGAGCCATCTGAAGAATCCAGAAGTGGATTCCAGTGGAAGGTGTCCCTGTCCCTAACACTGGAGTTAGAACTAGATGACCCTGAAAGTCCCTTCCAATCCAACCCATTTTATGATTCTATGAAAAGTTTGCTCAGCTTCAAACATACTTAACACTTAAAAACAATACTGTGACCTCCCTGTACTTTTAACCACTATGTAGCTTAGAATCACCTGTTTCAAATGCAAGCCTATTAGTAACTTCAGTTACCAAAGGCAAAATCAGGAAGAGATACACTTCAGCAAAAGAAGATACTGAACTCTTTCCCATTCTCACCCTCAGAGTCAAAACTTTTAAGAGATGGAGTGCCTGTCCTTCCCACTCGTGGGTAGGCATCCACAGAACTCCTGGGGGGCATGACACGTAACAGTATTGCCTTCAGTATTTGGAGCACTTCTACAGCCTCAAACCTCTAGGTTACATAAGAAGCCTTATTCATTTTTAATGAACTTTCCCAGTTGTGAAGAGTCGCTCTAAATAAACGCAATTCAAACATCCTTAAGGCAAATAAAACTAAACTGCAGTTAAGGATTTGGAATAAATGCTCTCACCATTTGCAAGTCTCTGAATTGATTTATTCCTACCCAAAATACACACTTTCCCCTATTAATCACCATCTGGGGAAGAGAGAAGAAAGTGGGAAATTAATGGACAAAATCTGAACACAGATAATGAGGAGAAAGAACAAACAGCAAGTGGACAAGAGATTTCAGTAACAAAGGAATTACATGGATGCAGCAAGGTAAAAGACAAGAAAATATACAGCATTTGACATTAAAAAAAGAAAAATAATAAAAGCTAAGGCAATGATAGAAGGCATTAAGAAGTCTCCATGTAATAAAACCCTAAAACTAGCCTGGAAGAGAAAGAGCCACTGCTGAGCACAAACTCTTATGTGGCCAAAACAAGGTGTTACACAGTCCCCCAGAGTACACACCTCTACATACCTTAAACAAAAATAAGTTGCATGCAGCCCAAAACCAAGAAACTATTATGATACTAAGCACATAACTGAACTCTGCAACTCATGATGTATGACTATTACAGGGACCAAAAGCATAAACAAATTTAAGACCAAATTACACAATTTGATCTTTTAGTGATGTTTGGTAAATTGATTTTAAAATCAAATTACACAAATCCATGGTAGATAATGGAGATAATTATGGACCATTCCATGAGCAGCTTCTGAACATAACCCCGAACTGCTTTCCAGCATAGAGATTTCCAATGCTGCTGATACAAAAAGAGGAAAATTTTCTCAGCTAAAAATTGTTTTACCCTCTATCTGCCTTAGCTAGCAATGGCTAGCTATCCAGCTGTTACTGGACAGAAACACGAAGCAGAACAAATTGCACTAGAGGTTATTCTCATTGCCCTGCATGCTCATCTACTTAATTTTGAGGTGTTTGGAGAGATCTCTGTTTCAAGAGAAGTGCTACTACACAGCTGCTACTGTTATGTGCATTACCATTGACAGAACAGGGAGCAAAATGGGTCAGACTAAAGGTTATTCCCATTGTCCTGTTGTTCATCTGCTTAGATTTCAAGGTAGTTGAAGGAGAAGTCAGTATACAAGTCAGTATAAGTACTACCATATAACTGGTGATACTACAAGCTCTTCTGGTACCACCGTCTACAATGAAGCCTGCCATAAATTCAACATGGCCCAACTACTTTTAATTGGTGAAATTTTTGTCAAATTAAATCTGGACTAAAATTTTCCATACCAGATGGCAGGCCTCCGGAAATTTTTAAAAAACAAAAACCCCTCAGCTGTTTCCTAGAACAAAACTGGAAGAGTACTCTTTCAGCTGTGTATGTTAACTCTTTTCTCAATCAGGGCTTTGATGCTGAAATTTGACAAGGTTGCTTAAAGAACACAGCATTTGGTCTCTCCAGAGCAATGGATGAAGCCTCTGAAAATTAATCATCTCACATTAAAGGCCATTTTAAGAGCTGAAATCCAGAGCTTCAATGCCCAATCTTGCTCTGCCCTTACCCAAGGCTGTGGGGAATGAACTGCTCCCTCCTTTGCTCTGCCCAGGTGCTACATGTGGGAACCCGGACCAAGTGGCCTCTGCTGGGTCCCCAGTCTACCCAAGCAGTCTAGAAGAAATACAAGAGTGGCAAAAAGAAGGAAAATAAATTAAGTTTAGGGATAAAGCACATTCTTAGCACCACGCTACACTCTACTCCAGAATAAGGAAAAAACCATACCAAATGCTTCTAAGACTTAAATTATCTGAATTGTGCTGGTACAGTTCAGTAATACACCGATTTCTAACCCACTCCTAACATCTGTTCTACGCTGAGGCTGCTAAAACACCATGGTTACCCCATTATACCACAAGTACCAGCTTTTCCATTTACAGAAGCAGGAATATCCTACTTTTACCCTTAAGCCAAGTGATATTTTCATTGTAAAACGTAGCGTAATTCTTTGGGAGCCAGGGGAATACTTTTTAAAGGGAGCAGTAACAGTTTACAGGAGTGCCAAACATGGTGACCAAGCTTATTTTACAAAACTTAAGAAAATATTTTGCCAATAGTCTATTTAGAATCATAATGCTGCCCAAGGCTTCTCCATGATTTGGAGCAATTTCCTTCTCTGAAGATAAAGAGACATTCAAAGACAAAATGGAAAAAAAATGCAGTAAGTAAAAAAGAAAAAAAAAAGGAGGGGGGAGGGAAAAGCCCTGTTTATAAACATCTTCCCCAGCCAATTGTGAGTAACAAAATGGGCCACTTAGCAGGTTGCATTTTAAGGGCACAGTAAGACTCAATTTAACTAAATTTCTTCCTTCTAACAGAGAGGTCATGTTCAGAAAATCTGTTCTCTTTCTCTACTGCCTCGAATTAAACATTAAGTAACTTCAGCAGCTCCTCCATCTATCAGTTGGCTAAGAAAAGGTGGTCAATCTGCAAACTTATTTTCGTACCAATTTATTCTTACTTTCCTGCACTTAAGTAGGCTGGTATCTTCAACACTGTGGTGCTCCCCACTAGTAACATACAGCAGGAGAACAGCAAGAATAAGAAAACTCACTTTGTACACTGCTGCTGGCAACAGCAGTGCTTACTGTAGCCATGAGCAAACTACATAACCTTGGGGAAAATCCTCAGAGGGACAACACTAACATCAATCATAAACTTGAAAAAGATGGTTACCTGCATACCACTTCCAGCAGATTTTAATGACAACAACACCCCTACTAAATTACCATAAGAAAGTATAAAAGGAGTTGCTCTTACAGATTGAATAAACTAAAACAAAAAATTGCCATCTGCAAGAGTTTCAAGTTTTTATTATAATGCTGCTTCTAAATATTGTAGTTTTTTAAGTTCTACTGAATTTGGAAGTACAATGGCATCATAAGAAATATTCAGCATCTAGGGTAAAAAACACCTAAAATATACCCACATAAGTAAAAGAAAAGAGGCCTGTTACATAAAAGGCAGATCAAAAAAGTAGTTCTGTCATTTCATCTCACGTACCATAAATTCTGAAGAAATGTATTGACACAACATTACAATATATCCTTTATTTGGATCATTAGAACAGTTCAAAATTTATGAGTAATAAATAAAGCAGAATAAAGTACCAAATCCTTTTAATCAGCAATGATAATTCTAAATTTACACTACAGTTAAAAATCTCAAATTCAAAATTAACTAGTCACAATTTAGGAATAGCTTAGGCTATAAAGGAGATGTAAAATCTGACTGCAGTTAAATATTTGAGGGAAACAGGCTCTGGAGTTTTCAACTACCAAAAGGAACTGTAAATGCAGTATCTCTCCCACAGAAAACTCTAAGGAATCTCTTAACTGTTGCTGCCTCTTATTCCCTAAAAAAATAAAAAAGCTGATAATGAAAGATAAGCCTGCCAATAAAACACATATAGAGATTTCTTTTATTTCTGCATGTTGAATTATGAAAATCAAACACAAAAGCAAACTGTAACATTTACGAGACTTGGCATTTTCATTTTATTGCATCATCCCCTGCCTCTTTTCCCAAGACACAGCAGTGGTATTTTTTGGTTTTGTTTCTAAATAAATGAAAATCACTCTAGTCATACAAGAGACCCAATGAAGTCTACGGGAAGTAGTAATTCAGTTCTTGGGAAGCATATGAATGCACAAATACAGTTTTTGAAGCTGAAAGATTTAATAAATTTTATACTAAATGTCCATGCTAAAACCACAACAAACATTTAAATACACACCAAAAGAATGCATAATTTTCTAGAAAATGCAGCAACATTAGGGCAGACCTGGTACCTATTCCAATGATGACTTGCAAGAATAGAATTATCGGTTTCCTCTTCCAACACCACATTCAGGGCACCAAATAATCTTGCCAGAATAAGTCCAGGAGTTCTATTTATTTTGCATTTTGTACCTATTAACTACCAACCCAGAAAATAAGTGTGCGGGACAACCAAGGGCCAAAGGACACAAGAGGCTGAGGTCCTCAGTGCCTTCTTGGCACTGGTTTTCACATCACAGTACACTTTCCCAACTACATATTCCCAATGCTAGTGGCACAGTGCTGGTGAAAGGAAGTAGAGGAAAACCAAACTAGGGACGATGTCAACAAACTGGACACACTCAAGTCCATGGGACCAGGTGGGCTGCATTCAAGCAAGGATGCTTAACAGCGCTGGCAAATGTCATTGCAAAGCCACTCTGTCATCTGCAAAAGGTCGTGGTGCTCACTGGCAGATTCCTGATGATTAGAAAAGGGCAAATGTCAGGACCCTCTTTGAGAAGGGCAAAAAGGTTAAGTGATATTATAGGCTAACCAGCTTAATCTCAGTCCATGAAAACATTATGCAGCAAACCTGCCCTGGAAGCTATTTTCAGTCCCATAAAGGAAAACAAATGACTGGGAACAACTAGCAAGGATTTTCCGAGTATAAGTTGTGTCTCACCAACTTGAGTGTCCCATATAATGAGAGGAACAGCTCTATGGACAGTGAAAAAGCACTGGATGTTGTGACTTTAGCAAAGCTTCTGACAAGATCTCATCATACACACAGAGCCAAATTAGAGAACCTGGACAGCAAGCAGTTGCATGGGGCTGAGCTGCTGGGGTTAAACCTCAACAAGCACATAAACTGTCTTTATAACTAAAGAATGCAGTGAAATTGATATGTAATAAGGGTTATTGTCACAACAGCTGAGACTGAGAAAAGATTCAAATTGTCAAAACATTTAAATACACGGAACCCACTGGTTATCCCTGCATACATTTCACTGTACAATGCTGAACAGGTATAACTGTAGAATGAGATGTAACAGTTCTGTGAGGATAGAGATTAACAATAAAATAGCAAAAAATATGTGCATCAGCAGAAAATAAGCTGTATAGGAAAAAAATGGATACTGACTACTTGGTACAATGGCTGAGAAATCACACTATAAGCACCTGACTTTCCAGAAGCACATTTTGGTGAAAACTTTTGTCAAACTAATTAGTACACACAGCAAGTCTCATCACTGACCCTGTACCTTCAGGTAAACCTAAAATAAAGAACAAAATCTTATAAATCATTCTCTCAAAAATATCTGAGCTAACAGAGAGGTTATAATAACCACTACACCTTCTTATAATTTTGTTTTTGCAAAACTTGCTAGTTTTCATACATCAAAATGTTTTCCATTTATGTTGACAAAAAGAACTGAAAAATACCAATGAGGTTTTGCACAATGGCTTGCTTCGAGGCAATGGGTTGCTGCTGAGACAACCCCATCCTCATTTCCACACACATGCTCCTGTCCTTTGCGCTAGAGCCCAGGTACCCATTTTCTGATGGAGATGAGTTTGTTCAGGGCTTGTTCTGAGCTTATTGAAAAAGGCATTTCCAGATTTTTCTCTGGTATACTTTATGTCCCATTAGAAAGTTGAAGTGGCCTGCTGAGTGCTTAGATGAACACTGGAGTTATCTGAAACCAAAAAGCAGATACAGCAGAAGTACAGCAGTTCCTGTCCACATTTAAGATGAAGTTAGATTATCTTCTAACCAGTATTTCATTTCCACATCAGCTGGATGCAATACATCCACATTTTCCAGAAGGCTGCAGCTAAGTGCAGCACCCCTTGCAGAAGTAATTATGATCACTGAAAAAATTCACCACAGCTAAAGCTACATATTTTTCAAAATATGGAAACAATATAAACTAAAATTATATTCTTCTCTTATAGCTGCTTAAGAAGGACTTGAAAGTTATTTTATTTTTGCTGATGCTCTGTGTATATTATACATACAAATTTCCAAAATTTGATTATTCTACCAATACTAAATTTTACAAGGGTCACTCAACAGGTTTTGTCTTGTGAGCACATTTCAGCTGAACTGGCTAAAATAAGTAGAATGTAGCAAATCAGAAGATAAACATCAGTGCAAACTACTGCTTCTTCATTTAACTGAACTTAAAAACATTTTGAAAAATACAGTAGTTCCATAACATGCATTAAATCTACAGGAAATAGGTTAACATTATCTTCTCTATCATAAACTGTGTGCTACAAAACCAGAGCATGACTATTTATAAAAGTTCAGATTTATTCAAGCCCTGAGTATTTAAATGTACTTACAACCAGCTTAAAGTTTATCCCATCATAAATTCTAGCTTGTTCCTTTCAAGGAAGAAATCTGCCAAAAATGAGATAAAATCCCAGATTACGTCATGAAAGCCGCTTCTGTATTAATATACGAGAAAGGATTATGAATAATACAATCCAGTCAGAAAATCTGTGAATCTGAACTATTTTGTTAAGGATTTCAGCTTAAAAAAGTAGTTTACAACTCTTCTCTCCCCTACAAAGCTACCTGCGCAAAGAGACCATGAGAATAAGGAACATGTCTTTCCAGGAAGAGAAGGGAATAAACTGCAGCTGGTACTAGTTAATCTGCAGATGAGAACAAATTCAGTTCATAAACTAGTGTGAATCCTTACATATTTGTCATTGCCACTAAAAGCAGCACCTTCCATCCCTTCTAATACAGATGCCAGCATCAGGACCTCTTTACAGTGTCACACACTCAACAGTGCTCACTCCTAAAGGGGAGATTTCAGACTGCTTCCCTATTTCTACAGAAATAAATGTTATTTACTTCTTCAATTTCAAATGGGAGACACACAAAAAAATATGAATAAAAGTGCACAGAAGCATGTTTTAAAAAAAGTAGTGATCAACTGTCTAGAATCTCCTAGAGCTGAATGAAGCCTCCAAACAATACAGCCCTCCTGAAACACCTGCACATTGCAAAACTCAGAAAAGTTGACAGAAATTTCATATTTCATTTTAATCACCTGCTGTTCTCTCATTTTTCTTATTTTTCTTTTCAGAGATGTAAAAAAAATATATGCCTTAATGCCAGGAAGTGAGTATCTTCCAAGTTTGTCATTAAGTACTAGCTGAATTAAAATTTAACTCAAGGTCTATCACAGAAAGATCTTATTAAAAATGTAAACATTAAACAATCCAGCAGAAGAAAAAAAATTAGACTTCTCTCTAAGGCAACATTTCAGTAAATTTGCATGGTAAGGGTTGGTACACAATACACAGAAAAAGCAGAGGCGAAAGACAGCTTATTCCAAAGCAGGGAAAAGAGATAGTTTGTGCTCTTCACTGCCGCCCCCTCCATATAGCTTATCCTGAAGGAGAAGTAATGCTTCAGAATGACTGAGTCTTGTTAACATTTCAATATGCAATTTTAAAAGTGTGCTTTAAAAAAGTAAAAAGAAAAACCTTTACAAAAGGATGGAAGCATATAAGGTGCACAGTTTGTGACTAAAGCTGGTTTCATGGACTCAGATCTAATTTTACAAGAGGTCATGTGAAAATAAAAACACTTATTACTCACCACAATGCTAACAAAAAGAAGTTAGTGCAGGGGAAAATGCACTAACAGAACTGAATTTATTATAGGTCTAGCTAAGGCATCAATGTATTTTCCATTCCCAAAATACTTAGGAGGACATGGCAAGATTGCTGGGCCAGAACGGCATCATTATTTTTATCAGATAGCAAGGCTTATGCTGAGAATATTTTCTACTTCAAAATAAATCCTCCAATAATCAGAGCATTTAACGGGTAAAGAAAAGGTAATTTCCAAAGCTGGAGGAAAAACCATCAACAGCAAGCCAATAAACACTAGGGCTTCTGAGACGGCGGCTGATGTGGTGAATGGCAATTACTGATTCACTTTTTTCCTTTTGTTCTTAGATTTATTTTTCTTTAATTAACAACTTTTGCCACAACATGTAGTTTGGCAAGAAGTTCAAAGCAACCAAGTAAATTCAGTGATGCACTATACATGTGGTTCTTCTGATCTAAGAATTTGCTGCTGTGAAAAGGAAAGTCTTCTCTCAGCATCTCTGCCTTGCTGCTCCCAGCCAAAAAATCCCCTCCCTTTATGCCAGCTCTGATCTGTGAGATCTCCATGACATGATTCATCTCCTGCATTTTCCTAAGTGTTATCTACTTCAAAAAAAAGAAGTTAACTAATGTTAAGTAAGCTAACTAACATGAATTAACCAATTCTGTCAGTTTACAGCAGGGTAAGATGAGTATCAAAATGAGCACTAACAAAGTACGTGGTAAGAGCAAAAGACAGCAACAGAACAAGTGGAGAAGAAAGATGAGTAGAGAATAAAGACAGAGATGGAGGACAAAAAGCAAGATAACACTCACTTAGCACCCTGCTTTCTAGTGGTGGTAAAATCATAGGGAGTATGGCTGTCCATAATTCAAAACACAGAAAAAAAGCAAAAAAAAACACCCCCCAAAAAAGACAATCTTGCCTCTAGCCCTGCAATTAACTCCAGCACAAAATTTCCACAGAGGAAAGAATCCCTGGGATTTGATTATCTTTTCCTCCCTTAACAAACAAAACTGTAATTTAACAGCCAGCCTAAACCCTAAGTTTTAAACCCACACAATTATGAAGATCATTCCTATGAGATTAGTCGACGGGCAGCAGACCCCACTCTGAACTCAAAGCTCTGTGGTGCTTTACTAAATGTCATGGAAGTCTCCTTCCAATGTGCAAAGACATCTCACCCTTCACAACTGACTGCTCTGCACTTCATGAACACTGAAGTTTGAGACAGATCCCTCAATCACTGCCTTCACCACCAATCCTTTAAGCTCTTTCATAATGTCTACATTCACTTAGACTCTATTTCTTTATTCACCCTTCACAGAAGACATTATTTTTCAAAGAACATATCCTCATTCCCAAGGGCTTCCTTTATTCTACCACTTCAGCGTATCACATTTTTTAAATTGATGGATTTAGAGTACCTACTCACCCACACCTCACTGAGAGCCCAACAAAGCTTCAAAAATAGTTCCCAGGCAGCTTGCGGCATTTCACCTTCTTGGCTCTGTTTTAGCTTTGAGAGGTCATCTCCTCCCATCATCACCTCCCGTATTTTCTTTTTTCAAGTGAAGCAGTACTTCAGGCAGGTTTTGTTTTAACCATATAACCATATTCAGCATCCCTCAAGAGAAAGGAACGATCCGTGTTTGTCACAGACAGCCCTCAGTAGTATCGGTTTGAATCTACTCTTTCATCCTACTCTAGGCCAAGTCCCAAGTTGATTTTCCCTTTGTGCATGCTCTGACTGTTTCACTAAGTAACTACTCGCTACCACGAAGTTTTGTCTTGGCATTCCTCCCTGACCAAAAGCACCCACCTAAATTAAACGAGCCTAACGAGCCGTTCATTACTGTATTCTCTGCTTTGTAGCCTCGCTGATCCAACACAGCACAGGCAAACAAGTCAGGCAGATGTAAATGCAGTCCTAATGATATTTTCCCCTGCCTTTACATTCTACTCACAGAGCCTTCCATGTTGCAATAGCTAGTCTTTTTGTTTAGTCTTTTGGTATCTGACACTCATCTGGCAGAGTCACATAAGCTTCCAGTTGAGCTTTTATAAAATGGAACTACAGTAACAGTGAATGGCACTGTTAGCACGTTTACTTGCAAGGGGTTGTTTTGTCCAACCCTGCTTAAACAGGATTGATGTTCACCGAAAAAGAAGCGAGAGATTTTGAAAGCCAAGCTATTCAAGAACAAAAAGTTAGATAAGATTCAAATTACACTCGGGGACAAGTTGTCTGCCTTGCTGTCTTCAAGTTCCCCCAGGTAAAGCTTGCTCCTGTTGCTTTTATTAAACTCCATACATTGCACAGAAGTTCTGTGAGAAAACACAGTTGATGAAACCTGACTTTCCAAGACTTCATTTTGGAATTATCCAGCATCTGAATGCAAGCTGTAATTGGAAGTACACCTGCAGTTAGGGCTCCCCACTCACAGGGTAAGGCTCTGCCTCTCACAGAAAACATATTTTGGCCAGAAACACAAAGTGGAATCAAGGGTTTGCTGCAATTCAGATCCTTTTGTACTTCAAGTTCTCAGCTGCACTTATTATTCACACAGACAGTAATGAATTGAGTCTTCATTTTTAGAGCAACTCTCAAGTGTCCTTTATTCAAATGTCAACATCTTGTATGCAAGGTGCTACAAGCACACAGCAGAGCTTTCCCAGAAAAACAGGCAGATTGTTTCAGTGACCTTTAGTTGTGTTCTTGCCTGTTCACAAAGCAGTTTTTCTAAGGATAATTTTAATTTTTGATGTTTAGGCTAGCATCTGTAGTTGAGAAAATCATTATGTTCTCTTGAACATTTTGTCCTTTAAAAAGTATCTGCAGCTTTAGTTCTGGCTTGTATTTCTTTTCCTGCAAATTCTAAACTGATTGCACAATATATTTTGCCATACTACCACTTAACACTCAAGGAAGTTAAGATGCAGTTAAATAGAAACTCTTCTCTGAACAACAGTATCTTTTTGCTTGAGTATCACATATAATTTTACAAGGACTCTTTGGCATCCCAATATTCTTATGATTAAGTCAGTCTTTACTAGGATATGCAAAAACAATGTGCAAAAGGGCAACATCAGAACTCCCCACTTTAAAAAAAGCAGCATATTAAATAGTCTGTCCAGCACCTTTCCTATATGAGCTTCTAAGGACTTCATTCATATGCTTGTGTACAAAAACCAATATATTTATTCATAAAATCATAGAATGGTTTGGGTTATAATGGACCTTAAAGATCATCCAGTGATTTCCAAATTCAAGCAGATATCTCTCAAATGGGAAGCCTCAATACATAGAAGTTAGCAAATCATTCACAAGTAGCCTAACAAAAAATTGTAACTATGAATAAAGCTAGGGCTGTAATCCCAAATGTGCTATTATGGGGCTTGACAAGGTCTCAGAAACCATTTGTTGAGCCTTGGAGGAGACAAGAGAGAACAGCAGGCTAGCCAGCCAGAACACAAAACCCTCCTGAATGGTTATCAGCCCGCACGTAGCAGTAACACGAAGCATTACTTGCCAAGCTCACAAAGGAAAGATGGGGGACGGCGGGGGGAGAGAAGCGTGAGAGGTACAGCACTGGTAGGGTGAAGCCTGAAACTGAAACTTTATTCCCATCCATTCACACAACACAGGCTTCTCTACTCTAAACTCAAGACTGCTTTATAGTAGAAGGCTACCAGAAAAAAAGGCAAGTCCTTTATTAGCAGCAAAGAATCTTGATGCTCCTGCCTCGGCTTCACTATTTGAACATGCTTAGATATATTTTAGCTGTTCCGAACCTTAAAGAACAATTCCAAGACTTAAACTAAGAGAGGAGGATGAACTGATTATCTTCTACATAAAATCACAATCCAGAACTGAGTATTTTATAGTATTATAAAACTGCTAGTTTGTTAATATTTTAAACAAATACAAAAGAGAGTCAGTTACATAGTGATTAAACATAATCTTCATATTCTTACTCATATTCAAAATGAGAATTCTGAATGCTTCCCTTCAGCATGGGCCCTCTGGTCATATTTCAAATGTTTAAGATCTGGCAGTTCCTCTTTCCCCAACAAATGTCCAGAAAACCAAATATTTTAACCTCAAATAATCTGAGCTAAACAAATCTAAGATTCTTCATGGCAGCAGATTGGCATAAAACATGCAGATTATTACCTCTATATAATACGTTATGTACCCCATCCTAAGAGGCAACCCTAGCCGCAAGTATACTCCCAATCTGAACTTGCATTTAGACAGTGGATAATTCCACAATAAAGCAAACACCTTTGGGAAGGAGAACAAATAAATCAGGTTTCATAAATGCCACCATATTTCTACTGTGCAAGGTAAAAGCTGCAAACAGAACTAGCACAGTCCATGTGAATTTAAGACAGCAAGGCTGCATATCCATCATCAATTTTCCTCTATCTCAAAAGCAGCTAGAACCTCATGTATCTTAATGGAGGGACTCTGTACAGACACAGAATTCTTTGGGGTTTTAGCAGTTAAAGAAATACAGAGGTTGTGAGTATGTGTAGCTATAAAATTACTATTTTTTTTCTTATGGTTAAGACATGTCCTGATGGTTTTGGAAAAATACTTGAAAGCTGTATTTTCCACAGAACCATTATCACATGAAGAGACCACAAACAGTTTTGCTTAAAATCAGCAAAAAGGTTAGGAAATACATCTGGATGTTCATCTGCTACAGGTTATTCTTTCAGAATCTGCAAAGGCTAGTCAAGGTCCTGCAAAAGCATGAAAGGTGTTAAAACCTTCATACTCATCCCTCAGTGCAGGAGAGATGCCACCCTTCTTTTTTTTTCTTTTTATTTAATTAAAAATCCCACAAAAAAACCTTATCAGAGATGAAGAAACACTTTCTCAAAATCTGCTTTCAATCTGTTGACTGAAGAAGTGCTATTGCATGGCCAAGTACATGCCCACTAAGTAGTTATCACTTGCTTATCTACCTGAACTTTTGCTTTCAAAGTACTTTTCTTCAAATGCACAGAATTACAAAATTGTATTCTTCCTTAATTCTACCATTTTATTCCTGATTTCACATATCAAATGTAAAAGGCTCCTTCTAGGCCAAGTCCAGGTTTTTTTCCATAATTTCTATTCAGATTCTTGAAACTACTGGAAACAACAGCTGCAAGAACTGTCATCCTGGTTCAGAAGACCCCAGGACCCTGACTCACCTCTCCCACCCTACTCATCCTTTGAGACAGAAACCCAATCCTACTCCACAGTGGTCACTGATCACACCCAGGGAAGTTGCAACCCCATTTTTCTTTCTGTCTTCAGACCATTGGTTAACACAACACTGTCACAGTCCACACCTAGTCTAGCTGTACAAGAAGATGGTTTCCCATGCAGAGATACAGTGCCCAAGCTCGGAGCTCCTGAACTCTGCAGAGCTTCCCCACCACCTCCACCTCTTCCTTCACCGTCTCCTGAGGAGCAGTTCAGCTCCAGGTTCATCTCCTCTCCCTCCACAATGCATTTTTTCAGTGTACCCATGTCAGAGACTGAAAATAGTTCATGCCTCAAACACTGATATAAAGTTTTTCTCATTATAAAGAGGCTACCAAAGAAGCCTCCCTGAAGAGTGGAACTTTGAACTGAAAGTCAAATTGTTTATTAGATAAAGGGAAACGCATTGTTCCATCATCTCAGGCTGAGAGAAAGGTATGCATCCACAAAAGGCCAAAGCCACCAGCTGCAACTATCCCTGGCTGAGTTTGGGGTGGGGGAGAGCACAGCTCAGAAGCCAGGGTTACACAGACTCCTCCAGCTGAGGGAGGAGGAGGAGGTTTTTGGTGCATGGTGCAGCCTCTGGTGAGAGGCACTGAACACCCATCCTCCATTACACAAACTGGCCCAGCTGTGGAGCCCCCAACCCCACAGGGCACATCCACGGGACTGTGCAGTGAGAGGCTTGGCCACACAGGACTGGGGATGCCACAGACCCAGAGCCTGCTGTGAGAGACTGCATCCCCCAGCTCCAGGGGACAGACATCCCTACCATATAGACCCATCAGACTCTGTGCCTTTTGGGGGGACCTTCACCACCAACAAGAACAGCTGGAGAGGATCAATGGAACATGTCAGGATCCATGGAATGGTGATATTTTCCTTATTCTGTCCCTGTCACTCTTTCTGCCTCCCCACCTATCTTCTACTTCTTTCTTTCTTCCTTTCCTTCTCTCTCTCTCATATTTACCATCAAATAAAACTATTATTGTCACTGGCATATGTTCTCATTTTCACCTTAATTCAGGCAGAGGTGTTTCTAAGAACCTTAAAACCAGATCATAACCCAACAAACATACATCTTAACTGAAATGATTCTATGATAAATAGGGAGTTTTCTTATGTACGTAGAAGTCTAGAGGGAAAAGAACTATTCAGGAAACTTCAATTGTCTGTCTGTAACCAAAGCCATCATAAATTTTAAAAAAATTGGGTTTTTTATACTTCCCAAGAAGAAGACACTACCAGACTGTGCAATTATTTATGATCCTCACTTGAACTACCTCTAATCAGCAGAACTCTCTAATAGCACTATTGCAACAAATAATTATCACATCTTTGCTGCTTCCAAGCAGCCATGAAAAGAAGACAGTGAAGTCCACCTATCACTCCCATTACAGACTCCTGTAGAAAAATTTAGATTAATGTGACACTTCAAAATGAAAAGCTTATCCTCTGGAACTAAGAGCCAGAGGCAACCCCCAAAAACAGGCTGTATGGCAAAAATATAGACACAGCAAACGTTTTATCATAAGACAAAAAAAATAGTGCACCAGGCAAATGGCACAGACCAAAGACAGCACTCTTGGTCAGTACAGAACAAAGGAGATTCTGTGAGATGCATGAAGGGCTGGAGGCCAAGATCTCTGCTAAAAAAAGATACTGGTTGCCAGTTGTTAAGACCAACACCCATGATTTTGCTTTCTTCTTTTCGCTAAACTAATTTTATGTTTAAATCTAAATAAATAACCAAAAGGCAACTATACTCTTCTGGAACCAGAGCTGCACATGACAGTATTGACTGCAGCAGAGGTGGGAAGACCACACCAGCAGCCTGTGCACTGCCTCACATCTTCAGTTCACCTAAACACAACCACTTGGTCTCCACCCCGCATAATCACAACTCCACAAGGATAAGGATCCATAGCAGAAGGAATTCGGTTTCAAAGAAAGCTGATAGACGAATGAAAAAATAACCAAAACAAATCAGTATTTTGTTAGACAGTGCTGCTACTCAGACTCATGTCCTGCTTTTCATTGTCCTGCCACCTGTCCATGGAAAATTATTCTGGTGAAAGACAGAAGCATCTTGGTATTAACTGGCTACTGAGAACAATCTGCATCTATGAGTATTTCAGGCACACCAATGAATGGCTTGTAAGTCAGTAAAGTTCAATAAAGAGACAGATTTTTACAATCACCTTGATACAGTGGCACAACAACCACCTTTTAATGACAAAATGGACATATCTGGGCTGTAATTTGAAGGTCTTCTGAAGTGCCTGCCGGCAAGTTGGTTGTTGCTGCACACTGTTGGGAGTACAACCTTGCCATACACAAATCCAAGCCCCTCTACTGTCATTAGGTTTCATCTGTAGTTTTCAAATTTCACCCAGACTAGAAGTCTATTCATAAGACTCAAGGAAATTTTCTGTTTCTGCTACAGTAGTCTGTAAATTACAGCTCTTCAGATTCCAGTGGTAATAAATAACATTGCCACTGTTTTGTGGTTCGTTACTTTTAACAACCAAACGAAAAAAAATCATTTGAAAATACTTTTAAAACAGAAAAATCAAAGAATACCCAAGATCTAGAGTAAACATACTACCTCGATGTCATTTGGCTAAAAGCAGTGTTCTCAGACAACATGTACCTTCTGCATAATCGGCAACCTTAAAAACTGTCCCCTATTCTCTCATGGGAAATCATGTACAGTAGTACATGCTCCCATTATTTACATATATTACTGTAATTTATAAATCCAGGATCAAATTACATAGAGACCTTTGGCATTTTTCTTTGTTGTTCTGCAACACTACTTTCACAGCCTCTTCTCTGTACTTGTCATAGGCTTCAGGTAGGAATGAAACACTAGCTCACCTTTGCCGCAGGGTATGAAAGTCAACACGTCTATGACAAGATAACAAAAGATCACACCAAATAAAGTCCAAAGGCGACAATGGGACTTGCTCAACTGCACGACCTTAAAAACCTATAAAGCCTGGAGCCATGTAACTGGGTGAGAAGGGAGGGAAGAAAACGGAAGACAGCTAAAAGTGTGGTTGACCAGAAAAATGTAACAGCACAAGACTTGATGCAATATAGCATGCCTACCTAATTATGTAGATATAGTTTAATTAGGAACTTTGTAACTACTGTGGTAAAGGATCCAAAAGAGACTCAGGGCATATATTTTAAGAAGATAATACCACATATTACATACATAAATAAAGTCTGTGGCATTCAGAAATTCCACACCATTGTTGACAGAAGTCAGAAGCCAAAGGCTTGCATTCTGGCTCTGCAGCTCTCACCACTTGCCTGAAAAACTCCACCAACTGCTTTGGGTCAAAACAGTTGCAATCAACACACAAATATTCAGCCAAAAACAACAACAAAATCACCACCCTCATGTGTATTAAACTGAGAGAAGACGAGAGTTGTTTGGAAATTTCTAGTGAAAACTAACAGCATGACTGCCATGATACAACTCCTGTAAAGGCTCGATACAGAACTGAACAAGAAGCTCCAAGTCCAGTTCTGCTGTTTCACTCCTTGCCAAGTAAAATTCTGACTCATTACATCTATCTGTGGCCCTCCTAAACTCTACATACCTCTCACTAAATATATCAATATATCTATATCAAGCTAAATAAGGTTTGATATAGACCTTGACGAAATAAGTGATCACTTACAAAATGTAACTCAATCAATAAATACCCACAAACATAGACAAATCACAACTAATCTGCTAACCACGTTATGAAGGGCCAGAAAGTGGTTTAGTGTAATAAAAACAACCAAACAACGAACCACCAAAACTTACAATTCCTCAAGTAAACAAAAGCATACAAAAGCTCTTCTGCATACATTGCAAAGCTTGGCCTGATCTCTGAGAGAGCAGCTTAACTTCTACAGTTACAACAGTAAGAAGTGACTGTTTTCGATAACATTACAGAACAGACACTATGCTCTTATCTTTTCCCTTTGACAACAGGTTATGCAGTTTATCTGCACTGTATTAAAATACTTTCTTTATGTTTTCCAAAAACATTTCACGTCATCCATCTCCAAACAGAGATAAAAAAGAACAGCACAAGAATCTTGCACATTACCCAATCCATTCATTATTTTATGTAACTTAAACAGTTATGCCTTCTCTATTTTCCAAGATAAATACTCCTCATCCCTTCAGTTTCTCTTTATACAAGAGTTTTTGAGAGAGAATAAAAATTCTTGCAATCTCCTTTTAACTAATATGTAGAAACTGGGATATAATGTATTAGAGATTAAGCAATCCAATAACTTACTGGACATCTACTATATTTCCACCATTTTGCTTCCTTTAATACTACTCATACACCCTCAAGGAAAAATATACAGACCCTCAAGGAAAAGTAGATTAGATTTGACTGTTTGAAGCACGCAAGATGTTTTTTCATAACGCCAATTACGATGTGCTAGTAGGTTCAAATTAAACAATCTGTTCCCCCACCTACAGCAATACTTCCAACACAGAACTGTAAAAGCTGAAATTAAAAAACCAAAAAAGTTCCAATTCCACTTGTGTTTGGGACCAACATCCCTTCTCACAGTTCCTGACAACGACTAGGAGAGCACTAGTTTGCTTAGTGCTGGTTTCCCACCAACAACAGTCTCACCACTCAAGTCTCTTTCCAAGAGATTAGGAAAAGCTTTCAGTAAAGCACCAGGGGACATTTCTAGAGTTCAAGACCTTCAATTATGTAATTTT
Source organism: Lanius collurio (assembly GCA_020086605.1). Classification (NCBI taxonomy): domain Eukaryota; kingdom Metazoa; phylum Chordata; class Aves; order Passeriformes; family Laniidae; genus Lanius; species Lanius collurio. Next base: position 12,548,051 of record JACBWW010000006.1, read on the forward strand.
TCTGCTGTTGTAATTAAAAAGTTACATACTGCCTAACAGGGACATTCAATAGTTTCTTATTCTCATCCAAACCACATCCGATAAACAGGGAAAATGATTATTTGGAAACACTCCAAATTGCCACTGAAACAGTCAGCTTTGCTCCACAGTACAGGCTTCTCACTCAGATTTCTGACTGTGGCTGTATCATAAAAAGGGAGAGGAAAGCAAAGACAGGAGTGGAAGACCAATCCCATTAAACCTGGGCACACTGCTTTGACATTAGCACATGCTCAGCACATGGTGCCAGCCACAGGACGGGCTTTTACCTGGTGTGCTGCACAAGCTGGGCTGCTACCTCAGTCCGCCCATACCTGGCATTCGGCTCCTAGTGAGCATCAAAGAAGAGAAAAAAAGTAAAAACCAATCAATCTGCATGCTAGTTCACCAAACAAAAACTGCTGGTATATTTTCCAAGTCCAGCATAAATCAAATAGGTAGGTTTAATATCTGGGTTGAACAGCATTCCTGAGGGAGCACCCAAACGGCATGCAAAGCAGCTTTTATGCAGGAAATAACTGACATTTTCTGGACAAAAAAAAGGTAAACTATGCTACCAACACTAGAGATGAGCAACAGTTCCTTTATCTGAAGGCTGACGCTCTACACGCCATGCCTGCATTCCCTTCCCAGTGTCAGCCATTAGAGTCCAATGTCTTCTTGTACACCTTCCTGCTATAAAAATAAACCACATCAATTCACAGACTTTGTTCTAAGCAGGTTTTAGAGCCCACTGAAGGCACTGCACTGATGAAAAAGATACTACCATTCAATAAAAAGCCAGGAAGATTCAACCACATAGGCAAACCACAAACCTAAAATAAAAAGGATTAAAAAAAAAAATTTGAAAATACCATTTTGGTGCAGGCAGCGCACCAGACAGAGCTCAGTTACGATGGCTGACATTGTTACTCAGCTGATTTGGTTCAGTTGGGTCACGTTTGGCAGCCAGTATGTGAGAAACCGCCATGGAGCTGTACCTGGTGATCCTCTGAGATGGACCAGTAGAGACCCCAAGCCTCACCTCATGGCAAAGGGCACTTCAGGGCTGGACTGGCTTTTTTCTTGGAGCAAGGCATGAAACTCTGGTTACACCCTCATCTGGTCACAAGCGCACATACTACAGGACAGCTCTCCCTTATTAGAAGGATTCTCACTCCAAGAGTCCTGAAAAATTGTCCTCCACAACATTCCTGTGTAGTTCCAATGATGAAATTAAATTCCTAGAACTAGGATACACAGCTGCTATCTAGTTTTCAATTGTCTTAATGCACCTCAGAGGCAGCGGTAAAACCTGTAAAGCAGTAAAATAAAAAAAAAGGAGGTGAAGACTGCAGTTGCACTATAGACACTGCTCCTAGTATTCCTGAACTGAGTTTTACCACCAAGATACATTTGCACAAACCAAATTACTAAAATTTAGTTCTTTTTTGTGATCCTTCTATCCCTTAGACATCCATATTAGAAGAAGTCATTTAAGAAAAAGCTGAACCAGTATTGTTAACAAAATATTTGCAGTCCATTCTTCAACATACTCTAAAAATTACCATGTGCATCTTAAAAGATTTGTGCTATTTAAATTAAAAATTAGAATCATGTAACAAAGTTTAAAGAACACTTTCAAGCTCACCAGAAATATAAAAAAGAAGGCTTGAGCTGTATATAGTAGAGAACAACTGAAAAAATTATTGACCCATCACTACTTACCATTTGAGAAATACTAAAACAATGCAAGAATATTCCTTCAAAACACGCACGTACTAATATACAAATACCGAACTCTGTCACAGGCACTCCCCACCACAAGACATAACATCCATCCATACATTACCATAGCTTCAGGAAAACTAAATGTTATTACACATTTGCTTCTTTGATTTAATTGATTCCCTCTGGATAAAGGGATGTAAATGAAAACTTCAATCCTAATTCCACCCTTGTAATTTAAGATCACATATGTACAAATATATTACAACCTACAAAAGTATCTATGGATGTTTCTATTTTACATAATTTAGTGACTGTCCAAGGGCAATTACAGAGCATATTTAGAAAAAAAAGTGTCCAGAAATCAGAAAGGTAAATGGGAAGTATTATGGAAAGAGATGGGAAACAAGGCACTAAATGAACAACATAGCAAAGAAAGAAGGAGACAATATACATTGCTCATCTTTTTCCCCCACAAACTTTAATCTAATAATATACCTTAATTTCCCCACTCATCAACAAGAGTGAGGATTTAAAATCACATACATCCTACTGTAAAACCACCTTTGAGTAACTACCCATTTTTAAAGCAAACAATTCCATTTTTTTTCCTGAAATTTCTCAAAATTGCACTACCACTAGCATTTTTAAACACTCTCTCCCAAACAACATCAAGCAGACCAATGATTTCACTATACATGCTTCAGCAACAGTACAACATGTTGAATTCCCTACACGTTGCTGCAGTCCAACATGCGGAACAGCTGCAAAGAGTCTGACATAAACACTAGAAATGTACCTCGATTTATTTTTTGTATTACAGATCTGTGTATGAGCACAGAAACCAGGGCTGGCTATATCAGCAGCATTGGCACTCGCATACAAGGACACTTGAGGCAACAGCTTATCATATGTAGAACTGGTTTTTTTCCTCTTGCTCTCTCAGAATAGAAAGGATTCATGCAAGATAAAGAATTTGTCCTATGAACAGCTAGAAGGATCCAAATATAAAAGTTGTGCTAAAAGGTAGTTACCTGACTCCTACCATCAAACAAAATCCAGGCTGAAGCAACTGCAATTAATATCAGCATGTTATATCAGCATGTGTTGTAACACACAGACAAGACAATGTGGAACCATTTCTATTACAACTGTTCTCTAGGTAATAGCCAGAGCATTTCCTTCTAGAAGCAAAAGATTATGTAAACACAACCAGATCGTATTTTGGCCATGATTGACCACCGCCTGCTTTAAAAGTTTTATTTATTCAATGTAAAAATAGCCAGATTTTTAAAATGCACCTTATTTGAACGACAGGATACAGAGCACCACTGCGGTGAGACTTTAACAGAAAGACTGGATGTAACTGGAAATTTAGGACCTGCTACAGGAACAATCCGTGCCTCTCCTGTTTCTCCTGCTCCCTACTTCCTATTGTTCCTCTGTTTAGCAAGTGATACCGTGTCACGGACGAGGGAAACCTAAATGACAGTTTCAGTAGGTCTTTCTGTAAAATGTTTATGCCAAGAAATTAATTTACTCGGGTCTAAACCGAGAACTGGTCATACACAAAAGATGGTTTAAAGCATTCTAAAGCCCCAAAGGCACGAGAAGCAGGCAGCAAGACGACCCAAAATGGTGACTACAAGTAATAAATCATATTAAAAAAAGGCATTGTTAAAAAACCACACCAAACAACAACAACAACAACAAAAAACGCTCTACTGAGCCGATGGTCAGGCTGAACAGTGTAAGTGGCCACTGATTTGCTCCAACGAGAATCCATTAAGGGAAGGGTTTTCCTCGAGCACAAAATTTGTTTCTCCAAGCCCACCAGCACCGAAACACGACTCCAGCACTGCGCTGAGGGGCTGGAGACGCTCGCCGTGACCCACGGGCAACCAGGAGCCTGCCGGCCGGGATAACGCGGGGTTCAACGGGCGGGGATCGGCAGGGCCGAAGAAAGGACGGCGTTAACGCGGGGAGAGGGGGGCACACGAGCCTGCGGGGCAGGAGGCGGCCGGGGGTCCCGTGGGGAACGCGCCGCTCGCTCACTCACCCGTCCTTGCGCTTGGCTTTGTAGACGTGCCCGTAGGTGCCCCTGCCCACCTTGCAGCCCTCGTACTCGAAGAGGTCCTCCACCCGCTCGCGCTCCCCGGTCAGCTTCACCTTGAAGTCATAGTCCATCTTGGGCGCCCGCCGCGACCCGCCGCCGCCGCCGCCCCCGGCAGCCGCGCCCCGCCCCGCCGCACACACCGGGCGGCGGCAGCAGCAGCAGGAGGAGGAGGAGGAGGAGGAGGAGGAGGAGGCCCCCGCGCCGCCCCGCGGAACATCCAGCGGCGGGGCTGCTCCCTTAGCTCCGAGCCCCGACCCCGGCGCTCCCTCCCTCCCTCCCTCCCTTCGCCCCACGCCAGGAGCGGCACCGCCGCCGGTCCCCGGGCGGGCTCTCGGGACCGCGCCCGCGCGCGCTGCCGCAAACGGACGTCGCAAACCGCGGGCACCTCCCCGGCCGCGGGCAGCGCACCACGTGGAAGGGCCCGTCCCGGCGTGCCTTGCGGGCGCAGCCGCACGCCGGGAGGTGTAGTACAGGCGGAGGGAGGGAGGCCGGACCGCACTGCATGCCGGGAGCTGTAGTTCCTGGGCAGGACACGGGGGCCGGGGGGTCCGCCATCAGCAGCGACCGCGACCAGCAAGGGGTCCCATCTCGGGGCCTTGGCTACGGTGACTATTCCAGTCCCCGGCTCGATCCAGGCTGGCGAGGGCAAACGCGGTTGGTTCATGCTGCTGCGAGCATCTGTAAGCATAGATGTAATCAAGATAATTCCATGAATGTGAAAATGGATGGAATCACAGAACCAGAGTATTTTGAGTTGGAAGGGATCCATCAGGTTCATCAAGTCCAACTACTGGCCCTGCACAGCATCCACCCCAAGAGTCACACCATGTACCTGAGAGCACTGTCCAAACACTTCTTGAGCTCTGTCAGGCTGGTGCTGTGACCAGTTCCCTGAGGAGCCTGCTCCAGTGCCCAACCACGCTCTGGTGGTTGAAGCGCTGGGTGAAGAACCTTTTTCTAGCACCCAACCTAAACCTCCCCTAACACAAATTCAGGCCATTCCTTCGGGTCCTGTCACTGGTCACCACAGGGAAGAGATCCATTCCTGTTCCCCTTTCTTCCTCCAGGAGGAAGTTATAACTGCAGTGAGGTCCCCCCTCAGCCTCCTCTGTTCCAGGCTGAACAGATCTCAGCCACTTCTGCACTCTCTTGGTTGTCTTGCTTTGGGCACTTACTAAGAGCTTAATGTCTTTCTTGTGCTGAAGTGCCCAAAGCTGCTCACAGCACTCGAGACACGTGAGGATGTCACAGTGCTGACAAACCTTCTCTGTGTGGCTGCTGAGATCAGTCAAGATGTAACACAAAAACTGCTGTGTTTAGCAAGGCCCTTGTATGGGACCAGTAACTGGACATTTCCCAATTCCTCTCCTTGGCTGACAGAGTTACCCACTCAACACAAAGCCAGTAATTTCCTAGAACAGACAGCTTGGAACTAAACTAAAGCTACAGCAATCTTTCTACTTACAGCCCAGCTTTGGCATTTTTAATGGTCATGTACATATGCTTCACGTTTCATGCCAAGAATGCAGCACATTGAGTAAACAAGTGGGCACTCAAATCCCCCGATTTAGAGACACCATAGAATCTGGGGTCTCCTAAAAGAACAAGCAACATATTCTGGAATGGTCTGAAATAATCTCCATTTTCATTTACACATTAACACTGATCCCTGAAAATTTGGGATAGGGTTCTGCCTACTTCCCAAGCTGGCATCACTCAATTAGACTCATGTCAGATGCTCACAGCTGGACTTTCAGTATGTTGCTATGTAGCTGTTAGGGATATTATGTATGTTGAATAAGCAATTTAGGCTTACACTTTATTTGCCCAGCAGCTCAGCTAAATTTTAGAACAACATTGACCAGCAAATCACTACAGCAATCAAACAGAAACAGGTCAGGACAGACCAGTAGCCCATAAAGATCAGACAGTCTGGAGGATGCCATCCACCTCACAAAGTTCATCCACCTCAGCCCCATCTCTGCTTACAGGGACGCCTGGCTCTGGCGACTTTCAGGAACGGTAAGGGACCAAGCTTGCGTGGCCAAACCCACCATGTACAGCACCTCCTGCCTGCTCACTACCCTCAGTCCTATCAGCAGGGAAAGTAGCAATATCCACACTTCTGTAACTTTGTACTCTTCTTTGCACTATTAATCACTTTTTTGTGGGGGCAATCAACATCCAAACTCCTCCATACAGATCCAATCACTGCATGGTAATTAATGGTTGGGATTAGTCTGTCCCGAGCTGAAACATTGCAGGGTGTGGAAGACAAACAATGTCTGCTTAGAAAGAAAAGAGATCATGAAAGAAAATAAGAATAGACAATCCAGATTCTGATGACCTGTGCTGTTTTCACATTTGCATAAAACACTTGGAAAGAATTCCATACTTTGACACACTCTGAGAAGTCAAAACCACAATTGAGATAGCTTCTTTTCCAGACTGTTGGTCTTCTTGTAAGAATATTTACAAGTTTGCTTTAAATGTTTCTTTCCTTAGTTTTACATACCATTTGAATTGTATGCCTTCCAGAATGAGTGTAGCTGTAAATCTGCTGCACCTTCACTCTGTTTCCACCTCAAGTGCTTGCATTGAATTTTGATTTTACCAATTCAGACATATGGGCCCTGACTCAAGAGAGATTTGAAACAGAAAGCACCCCTTGGTTCTTTTTATAATGAGAAGTAATATTGACATTTCAAGGTCAACTTTTAACTCTGTTTCAAGGAAAGTTGGGTACTTTCTGTGCTTTATTTAAAAAATCTGCCACAGTGTAATATAATTTCAAGGAAAAGTTTAATTTTGGGGTCCGCTCTTCAAAAGACAGACAAAACCAGGATCTGGTATTTTTGACTCTTAGGTCCCCATCCCCACAGTGGCCCTTTCAATTGATAGGATTTCTCATCTCGAACTGCCTGCTTTTCATTGCCTTCTTTCATGCTCTCTCAGGAATCAGTTTTAAAGTATATGCTTAACATATCCTGCTGAAGCTGGATTTTTTGAGCTTTCCTTTCTCTTTTTTCCCCTGACATTCATGGTTTGCTTTATCATATCCTTCTGTTCCAAGTTTGTGTAATTTCTAATATGTCCAGAATACACATGCTTTTGACATTTTTTTTGTTTGCCATCACCACACCTGTGAAGGATATCTGAGTTCTCCACAGGAAAGCCACTGTTGCCATGTCAGCACTGGTAATGCACAGTGAGTTGGAGTCAGTTATCAAAGCGAGCTGTGACCAGACAGGAGAGTAGTCAAGGAAGGCTGACATCATTAAACATATCTGAATGTATTTCAGGGAATTGTCCTTCAGGTGAAAGCCTGGATTGTCTGGGAACAGGTTGGATTGTGACAATAAGCAGATGCTGTCATTTGGGTTATGAGAGCATCAATACCAAAAGCAAAGCTGGTTTTGGTAGGGATGTGTGTTTGCGTGCTTGTGGCCATGCTGTTGGTGCTTGAGTCAGAGTTTGTGAAACAAAACTTACAGCTGGGGAATGTTTAATAAACTACGTGCTCTTTGGTTTGCTGTCTCCAAAAATAGAATAAAAATACAGAAAAGTACATTTCTGATGTTTTTGCTTTCTTTGTATTTTATAAGTAGATAACCTACAACACTCAAACGCATCTCCATGCCCATTAGAGTGTCTGCACATTCCACTTACTAATTTACCAAATTTGAATATACTTTTGCTTTTCAGAAAATTTTTATGTATCAGTAGCTACCTGCTAAAAGGTTCCCATACTCCCAAAGGGACATTCCTTAGTGGCGGGACTGAGGTGTTCCCAGCTTGGTATTGACTGAAAAAGTGGAAGCCTGTTAAGTGCTATACATCTTCCACATTTTGTCTAGTCCAGGAAAAGCTGAAGGCAAGTGGTGGCGCATTTTTCCTTTCTGTATGTAAAGAAAAACTGTCATACTTGCACAGTCTGAGTATTTTTCAGAAACCTTGCAGTTTTTTACATGCAGATGAAATAATAGCAGCACTTAAAAATGCAATTTACTTAAAGCCGATAAATAGAGTGCTGATTCTACAAACAGTGTAAAGCAATGTGTTGGGCTTGGGTTTTTTTTTATTATTTTCCACTCAACTATATTTTACTGTAAAGTTGATCAACTTGATCTAATGAAGCATCCTAGAGTCTGGCTGGAGTGTGAGTTACTATCAAACATATATCAGCCCTTTGGATCCAGGTGCTGCACAGGAGAGTTGTTCTTGCATTCAGTGAAACATCTGCTTGCCAGACTTGGGACCACCTACAGTAACAATCAGCCAACAATCTGCTCCTGACAGAGATTCAGTTGTCACTATCCCTGGAGGTATTTAAAAAGACATGCAGATGTGGTACTTGGGGACATGTTTTATTGCTGGACTTGGTAGTGCTGGGTTAATAGTTTGGACTGGATTTTAAAAGTCTTTTCCAAACTAAGTGATTCTATGATTCTGCCTCTACAAGCCTTGAAAATTCAGACTACAAACTCATAGTTACTTTTCGTACTGAGAAGAGCCTTGTCTGAGGGGAAAGAAACCCTGCAATTAAATATTATTCTGTATTATTTCATATAATCATAGAAATATTCAGGTTGTAAGGGACCTCTGGATGATATCTAGGACAATATCCTCCTAATAGAAGGGCTACTCTTAAATTCAGGTTGCTTGAGGGTTTGTCCACTCAAGCATCTATGGAGGGAGATTCCATAGCCTCTCTGGACCTGACTATCCTTCTGTCCTGAAATTTTCTGTCCTTCTCTCAATACAAATCCTGCCTCTGTCTTTCCAGTAATTTCCTTGTCAGTACTGGCAGGCTGCCCATTCTTCCAGCTTCAAGAAGCCCTAGGGGCCACAGCCTCTCTCACATGGCAAGTGCTCCAGCCCCTCAGTGCTCTGAGCAGAACTCACTCCAATTAGTCAGGAATTTTCCATATCAGGATTATTCTACTGGAGACCCTCAAACTGGGCATCATATTCCACGTGCAGGCAAGCAAGAGCCATGCAAAGGGAAGTAATCACTTCCCAGTCATGTCTTGATAATCATAATTTTTACAGGATCACATAATGGTCCAGGTTGGAAGGGACCACAGTGGGTCATCTGGTCCAACCTCCTGGCTCAAGCAGAGGCCCCCAGCGCACGTTAACCAAGGTTGTGTATCAACAACTTTTTGAATATCTCCAGGGAAGGAGACTCCATAACATCTCTCAGCAACCTGTTTCAGTGCTCAGTCATCTGTACAGTAAAGAAGATCTTGCTCATGTTCAGGTGGAATATCCTATGCATCAGTTTCTGCCCATCACCCATTGTCCTATTGCTCAGCACCACCAAAAAGAGCCTGGCCCCATCCCTTTGACACACAGTATACATTGATAAGATCCTTTGTCAGCCTTCTCTTCTCCAAGCTAATGGCTGCTGGGGTGAAATCTTGATCCTCTTTAACCACTGCCACCAGGATTATCCAACATTTCCAGCAGAGACAGTCAGTAAAGCCCCCATTCAGGACTGTCCCAGGGGGCTGGTTACTCCTAGATGGAGGACTGCATTTGTCCTCATTGAACTTCATGAAGTTGCTGATGTCCCATTCCTCCAGCCTGTCCAAGTTCCTCTCAAACAAACCAACTTCGTGTCACCATTTTGGTGTCACCTGCACATACTAAGATTCAATTTTAAAAGCCTGATTATGCAGCCCTGCCTTACTTATATCAAACAATAAAATAGAATAGAATAGAGCTACTTTCTAAAGAACTTAAAAGACTGAACAATCAAATTAAATCCAGGTTCTCAGACTCTTTGTCAGTACAAAACTTAATTATTGCCTGAGGTTTGCTGCCCTCCACAGGCTATTTTTATTATACTTGCAGAGAGTATTTCACTGTGGAAAGCATTGCTACAATGCAGTAATATTCTCAGAAAGATCTACTCCTGTCATTTTGTATTAACAACACAGCTTAAAATGAACAAGTGCTTTATTTAGTTATGGCGTGATGTTGTGAAATATCACTATGAACAGGACACGAACACCAAATTCTGCATTGAAGAACAGGTCAGTGGAAAATAAACTAATTCAGTGTCAGGTTTTGGTATGGAAATATACGTTTATTCACCGATTTAAATAATGACATCCTTCTGGATGAACAGTCTGTATGTGGGCTTGATACTAGAGATGCTGTGTCTGACTGGGGAACAGTGATTACTGAAAGCAGACTATACGAGGAAAATATTTGAAAAACAGGATCAAAAATAGTTGTGTGAAGAAACTGAATTTTCAAGGGATCCAGGCACTACCTTATATACATATATAAAGTATATATAAAGTATACATACATATAAAATATATGTGTGTGTGTATATATATATATATACTCTGATATTTATTATGAAAGTAAAACTGATCTTCAGGAAGGACATACTTTAACTGCTTCAGGCAAGGTGAATCATAATAGAGTACTAATTATTTATACTGTGGCAAGGCATATGAAAAACAAAGAGGTTACCATTTTCTGAATGCAGCGGGCAAGGAGTGGTTCCTGATCTGGCATCAGTGTTAAGAATGTGTCCCAACCGTGAGTTTGTCTCATGGAAACCACCTAATGACAGAACAGGAATGTCAACTACCACCAAACCTAAACATAACACATGTGTAAACTCTTTCCCTTAAGCAGAATAAAGAAATTCTGGGTGTGTTGTGAAAGCATCTTCCTAGGCAGTGGCCCTGAGCCCTTCCTCCCACCTCATGCATCACTGAAGGTGTTCTTTTGTATCGAGACCAGATGCACGGAAAATACCCACTCTCTTTCTTGCAAGCCAGTTTGAACACAAGAGCAGTTTGGATATGAGAGGGATGAGGTGCTTTTACACAGAAGCACCCTTCTGGCGCAATCCCCTCATTTTGCCGGTTCGGAGAGTTTGTGCGAGATGTAAAACGCGCTCCGCTGTCTCAGCGTGGCAGCTTCCAGCACGTGTGGGGATAAATCTGCAAAAGCGACTTCGGGACAGCGAGTT